>BSBN01001225.1:15488053-16097837 GCA_027924645.1 Cunninghamia lanceolata
AGGATTGTCGTCAGAAGGGGATAGAAGAGTAGTCCCAGTATACCAGTATTATTCTCAGCTAACTCTGAAAGGTTCCATTCACCATTTCAGGAGAGTGAATGATGCGTTCTTTGCTGTATTCTTGTGTCTTTTTGAGCCCCAACTGGAACAGAGAAGAATTTCAGACGAGGCATGTTCAGTGGTTAATGGTTTTGGTTGTATGTTTTTGCAATTTCCATCTTTCTCCTACTTGAGGGTTGGCTTTTTCCCAGGCTACCCTTATATGCTTCCGAGGTTTCCTTCAGATAGACTGGTCTTGATGGAGTTGTGCAGACAGATGATTGTCGTGCATAACAAGCAAATGGAACTCAAGAAGCCTGGCTTCAGATTTCCAATAGAGATCGCCAGATATTCAGTGTTGACTGCCGCAAAGGCAAGGGCTATTGAAACGAAAATGCAGTTGGTCACCATGAAGCAATTCAAGAGGAGGCCAAAATTCGACTACCGGGGTGTGAAGGATAAAATCAAGAGGAAAACACAGTTTCATGAATCCATGGTGGAAGATGTCTGGATAGATTTGAGGACAGAGGAAGACATCAGGAAATTGGACTATAGCAGGCTGTCTCTAGATCAAATTGAATATCTGGGACTTGCTGATATTCCAGAAGACCTTGTGGATGATGGCGAATTGGTTGATGCCAAGTATGAAGCAGAACAGATAGCTGGTACTCCTCTACCTCCAATTCAATGGTCTCAAAAGGAGTTAACTTCATTAAGGAAGAGATTTGAGCCCATATTGGCTAACACCAATAAGTGGCTGGAAGATAAAGGAATTATGCTGAAGGAATTCCTCACTGGTTCAGAGACTGAAGTTCAAGAGCAGACTGGTAAGAGGGTTGAAAACAGAACGAAGAATAAGAGTGATGCTCCATCATCCTCTAAAACACATAAACCTAAAATCAGATTTGTGACGAAGAAAGCAAAAGTTGTTGAGGAGGAGCCTGAACCAAAAGAGATGGATGTCGAAGAGCCAGTGACTGAAGATCCGGCAACTGAAGAGTCGGCTACAGAAGAGATGGATGTCGAAGACAAGGATTCAAAGCAACAAGATAAAGAGGCTTTGTCTCCACAAGACAATACACCTGTCACACCCCTTGTGCCTGCTTCCCCCATTATCATTCCTTCCTCTGAATTCCCCTCTCCTCCTAAAATAATCTTTGATAATCCCCATAGCACTTTTGAGAATGTTCTCCGTTCTTCTGATTCCATTCCTAGTTTGTCATCTTCATCTTTTGATATTGGTGACACATCTATGTTTGATCATTTTGTGATGCATACTGAACAAGTTTCAAGTGCCAATGTAACAGGTGCGGTTTTTACCAACACCCCGCCTATTGTTTCCACCACCAGTACAAGCACAGTTCCAGTAACACCAGTGGTAGGAATGGACTCCAATGTGAATACTTCTCTGCTTCCACCTTGGTTGTCAACTTACACGCCAAAGAGAAAAAAGCAAGTCATCTCTCCAGATGATTTTGATTTCACCAAGCTGGTACCTGCAAAACCTAAGGCTCCGAAGAAACCAAAGATCCTTTCAAGGGTACTTGAAGAAAAGGGGCAGAAAGTTTTGGAGATTGCAAAACCCCCACAGGATGCAACTGTTGAAAATTTTGACATGAATGACTACTCAATTTCTAGGGTTGAATTGGTCAAAATCACCCATGAAAGCGCTAAAAATGATATGCAGTCAGCCATGGACATCCTGATCCAGAAGTTTGACAGGGAAAAAGAAATGAAAGATTACTATAAGGCAAAGGTGGAACAGCTGACTGCGGTGGTAAGAAAGATCGCTTTGAACTCAGAAGCAGTTACTCCAGAGGCCGTATCTGTAGAAGACCCTGTCATTCTGAAGGCAGAAAAGACCCACCTCCAAGGAAAAGTACTTGAAGAGTACTTGGACAGGATGCGAGCCCAGGGAATCTCTTTGCTCACGGAGGTATTTGAGAAAACGGATAAGATGAGGAAAGTAAGGGCAGAACTCAACGATCTCATTGATGCCATCTCTCATGATATTGAGCGCACAGAGGATACTCATGATAAGTGGGTGGAAATGAGGAAGCTGAAAATAAGTACCTTGATATCCATTGGCGCCATTTCCAACAGGGATTCATACACTGAAACAAAGGAAGCTCTGATGTACAGGAGCAGTATGCTTAGGAATTTGCTCAAGGATCTTGAGGCTGCAAAAGAGATCAGCGAAGAAAATGATGTCAACCTTTTGCATAAGTTGGAGGAACTGCCTTGTAACTTGGTATCACAAGATAACCAATTCCTGTCAGCAGAAGAAATGGTCAAAGAATTTGAAGACATGTTCCAAAAGGAATTTGAAGATAAAGCATTTTCAATAACTTCTATGGACAACCTCTTGGACAACCAGTTAACCTTGGACAATCTGAAAACTAGGTTAACCAATCATGCCAAGTCAATCACTATAGTAAGGGATGCCATAGTGAGGGCCAGGATGATCTTCAAAAACACATTCAACCCAAATAGCATTGAAATGCAGGTGACCTTCACTATGTATGATGACCATGTGAGAAAAGGTGGTGACACAAATTGAAGCAGCTGGTTTTTCCCTTAGTTTATTTTCTGATTTTCACATGTACTTTCAAAACAATTTTGGACATTTTTACATGTACATTTTCAATATGTAATTACATGTAAAAATATAGGAAGTCCCAAGTCAATAAGGACTCCTATTTTTGAATAAGTCAAAGTAGTTGTAGATTTCCTAGATTTTCTCAAGGTCTTTCCCTATAAATAAAGGGGACCTCTTTTGTAAATATCTATCTTTTGTCTATTGCAAGAAAACTCTGGCGAATTGAAAAGCAAATCAAGACTTTGTGCTTATTTGAAAATCAATATTCAAATATTTATCAATACAAGAAAGCAAGTTCAATTCCAATCTTTGTCTTGGGATTATTTGTGTTGTGATAGTTTTGTTCTTATGTCTTGCTATCATAATCTTATTTGATAATAATTGAAGTGCGGAGTTTGTTTCAAATGATTGAAGAGCGCTCTTAATTTGATTCTGATAAACTTTGTGTCATCAAATCGATTGTGGGTTATATGTTCATGTTTGTGAGAATACAACAGTTTGGAGACTTTGTGCTGCAAGTTGTTATATTTGAATTCTTTTATCATATTGAAGAGGAGTGAAGACTTTGGGCTGCATTCTACTTCAAATAGTTTCGGTTACAAGTAGTGAGTGAGGTAACAGAAAACTTTGTGTTTCTGTGATATTGTGATAATTTATAAGTTTTATATCAAGAGTTTGAAATATAAACATCTATTCTGAAAAAAGAGAATGAGATGAGATGGAACCACCACAAACATAGTTTTTAGTATACATAAATTTGATAAGTGTTTTGATTTACAAAAGTTAAGTAATTAGAGGGAACCTCCCCTTGCTGAGAGGAGAGACTTTGTCTCATCATAGCTGTGGCTGATATACCCATTTTGCCGTTAGCGAGTTAACGACAAAATATTCACCCAACAAAACTATGCATGAGGCCATCAGTGATGCTCAAACTACCGCCCAAACAAATGATCTGACAGATCTCAAGAGGGCAGAAGCTTTTGCATTTTTGTTGAGTGGTCACATTTCAATTTTGGATAGAATGAAGCAAAGTTGGGCTACAGAACTGATCCAACTGAAGACATCTTTTGCAGACATTCTTCAGTTTATGTGAGTATGTAAATATGCGGCTATGTATAGAAAATTTTTGAAAATTTTGGTGTGCGGACCCTACCCTTTGCCATTGATGTCAAAGGGGGAGTGAGGAGCAGTGAAAAATGAGGAATCCAACTAAGGGGGAGTTCCGGAAATTGTATAATAAAGATAGAGCATCAGCAAAGGGGGAGCATAGTGTAAACACTTAGTCATTTTTCACTAAGTATTGCCATCAATGCCAAAGGGGGAGATTGTTGGCAAGAGACACTATATGGATTCATGGTTGTTGTCATTGATGGCAACAAAGGTCATCCCACATATCCGCAAGTCATGGTGTGCCTCTACCGGAAGTCAGGATGAAGAACTGTTGTGGTCCGGTGAACAAGAACAGAGCATGTGGCAAGGTCCAACAGATTGGTCCGGACCTCTCAGAGGAAGTGTCTTGGTGCAGTGCGGATTTGGGGAAGTCAAGAGGACTACCTTGAGTAGTATATTCCAAGGATTTAGCCTCCGATGATGGACAAAGAAAAAGATATGAATAGCTGAGTACCGGATTCTTGAAAGACAATGAGAACAGAAGGAAGAACTGACTGACAGAGCATCAGAATCTTTTCCGGATATGTTACTGTTGATTGTAAAGGTTGTGAAGGCATGAATCATGATTGGCCAACATGACTAATGATATCTACAAGTATATGCTTGATCCGCATTGCTTGGTGAGCAAGGATTCAGCCGACAGAATAGAGCTTGTAAGAAACCAGACTGTTCCGGATGCCGACTAGAAAGGTGATGAAATTACTTATGTGGATATATATAGAGGATGGATTTAGTTGTGAAAAGTGTGATTGTGTGATAGTGGATGCGAATAAGTACAGATCAAAGCAGAAGTAGTAAGAAAGATCTGGTATGTGAAAAGATAGCAGAATAAAGAACAGAGGAAAGATGAAGTGCAGCAGATCAGTGTACTGAGCCTAACCAGAACTGAACCCTAGCATATGTAGGTGCCTCCAATCAGTTCAAGTATTGTATAACATTCTTTGTAGACAGTGTGTCTCCTTGTAGGCAGTGGGCCTCTTTGTGAGCAGTGTGCTCGGGCAGTGAGCCCTAATTGGCAAGTGCCATTTTGTAACTCCTTATTCTTCTAACAAAGAATAATCTTTGGGTTAATCACCCCGTGGTTTTCTCCCTTAACCGGGTTTCCACGTCAAAAATACTGTGTCATGTGTTTCTCATTTCATGATAATGTTTGTTTGTTTAATTCAATGCTGCTTTGACTAATAAGAAAGTTCAAAGGAAGAAACAATTAGGATAACTGATTCACCCCCCCCTCTCAGTTATCAACAGATATGGGGTATCTAAGGAAAAGATGCTAGAAGATGTTCTAACTGATGCAATGTCATGACAAGGTGGACATTTTTGGGTGTCTACATTTTGCCCCTCTTTGAGATGATGTTCGAGATGATGAGATTTATGTTGAGCAACATCATTTCAAAGAAGCTAAGATATGGATAGAGGAGAAAGATGATGATGGAAAGATAGGATGAGGATGGAATGATAGGATGATGATGCCCCTCGAGAGGATAGGCGGGTTAGAAGAAATGCGAGTAGGCTCTCAAAATGAAATGGATTGGTCGAGGAATAAAGATAAGGAAATGGAGGAAAGAGATAAAGGATACGTTATGCTACAATGAAAGTGAGCAACCATATGTTTGATATAGCATGAGACATTATGCACCAGGGTATAAGGACCAAGGTGACAATGTGTCTCATGCCCCAGCGTAATACAACCTTGTTTAGATACAAGAAATGAATATTACCTAGGAAGATACAGATGCAAATGCAAGATAAAAATGATAACACACACAAGAAAGTAATCAAGCATGCACAAATGATTCAAAAACAACAAGGTATTGCCCCTGTCAAGTTGTAAACCAACAATTAATTATTGATTGATTGATGATGAAAGATTAATTGATTGATTGATTGGGTCTACAACAAGGCTAGGATCAAGACTGTTGATTGCAATTGGATAATTTGATAAGCTTGGTTAACTTGATTGGTATGGATAAAGGATGACTTGTATTTGAGTTTATTGCTTGGATGATTGGAAGAAGAAGAAGTGATTGAAGAATCGATTGGTGAAGATTGATTGGAAGAATGGTTTTTGAAAGATTGCTGAATTGATGAAGATAGATGAGTGAAGAAGATGTTGAGAGAAGAAAGAGGAATATCATTTGTGCCTAAATCTGTGCACTTCCATCGTACTCCAGACTACCTACATACCCTGTATCCATGGGATCAAGGCACGTAACGATAGAGATGGGATGTAGTTCTGATTGGTGTTTTATTGATGTTGATGAAGATGGAGGTAGATTGATTGATCAGGTTATTGATTGATTGGATTGATTTGTTTGATTGATATATGATGTTGATGTGATTGGATTATAGATTTATTGTTATTGATTTTGATTGATTGAGAGATTTTCTTGATTTGATAGGTTTGATGGGATTTGATTTGATTTGATGGATTGATTTGGCATGATTGTTTGGATTTTTGTTAGATTTTATGATTTTTTTTTGTATTTTTTCAGGACTTTTTATAATCTTTTGGGATTTTTTCAGGACATTTTATAATTTTTAGGGATTGTTTCAGGACATTTTATGATTTTTTGGGTTTTTTGATATGTTTTGGAATGTTAATGGATTTACAATTGGGTAGCCTTTGTGCTAGATACTAGTGACAAGGGAGGAAACCAAGTCTAGGTGCAAGAAAGGATATAGGATGGATTAGGATGAATGGATAAAATGATGGGCGGTAAGGGATGGAAAGGAAGACTCATGATAAATGATTGGATAAGAGGATAGGCGACATCAGATATATGCATACGAAAGATAGGATGTGATCTTAAAGACTGTGTCTCATAGGAAATAACATGCCCCATTCTAGATAGTATGCTTAGGATTTTTCATGACAACGTTGTTGACGATAGGATAGTGATAGGATTGGGCTAATGGGATTATGATAGGACGATAGGATGGATTGGTTTGGAAAGGATGGAGTACATCAAGAGATAACCAAAGAATGTTTCAACATTTTGCCTCCAATCTTCATCAAGATTAAGAAGAGGAAGGATGAATGGACTCAGTAGGGTAGGTGTATAAATGTAATGGATAAGGATGGTAGGAAATGATACGGTAGGATATGATAGGATGGGAAATTATAGGTAGGATGAGAGAAGGTGCCCCCAAGTGTAGGTGACATAGATGATCAGACTTACGCATGATGCATGTTTGCCAGGTTTTCATCATGGTACTTATCCAAGGCGCCTGTTTGCCAAGTTTTCACCGCTGGACGAAGGGATTTCTCTTTACTTTTTTCATTTTTTTTTTTAAATTATTTTTTTGACTTTTTTGATAGGATAGGAGAAGGTGGATTATGGATAAGAGGACTCTAGTGTCTAGTTCCATGGTAGTTCTGCTAGATGGATGTCGTCGCATGGACTATGTCAAGTGCACTCATAGATGTTGGTGGGGGAGATTGCATGAAAGTGAGATGGAGAAGGTAGATAGTAGATTATGGAAGGTATGATAGTGGATTATCATGCAGATTCTGTAGGACTTATGAATGAGTATAGTGGATTATGATGGATGAGAGGCTTATGCAAGAGGATGGGTGAAAGGATTATGCAAAAGCATGGACCATAGGGAAATGATAAGGAAGATATGTAGGATAATGGAAGAAGGATGGGGAGCTGGAGGTATGTGGAATTGTTACAGGATGGAAAGGAAATGGTTGAGATTCATGAGAGGTGGATGCCTCATTTGACTTGATGGCTTGTTGCTTAGGGACCCATACCATTTTAGTTTTTGACTTTTCTTGCGGAGGTATGGGTTTGGATATATGTGGCTTTTGTGCGGCTTTTGAGGTAATTGGTTGTTTCTTAGGGACCCACACCTTTTTCATTTTTGCTTTGAAGTGTGTGGGTGTATGCAGCTTTTGAGATGGATTTTTCTTTGATTCTTGGCTTTTGTGTCTTAAGGCATAAGGACTCTTATGATTTTTAACTTTATAGGTAGAGGCATCCAAATTTTTGTTGTTGAATACCATGGGTATGGTGGAAGTGGGGTTGGTGGAAGCTCCTTGTTTAGACAATATGTGCATTTGTTAGTCATGATTGGGATTTCTAGAGGACTTATGGGTAGGTCGATAAGGTGTTGGAAGTAATGGAGGTAGGTTCGATGGAGGGATATTAGGAGTTGGAAGAAGCGGAGGCAAATTGGATGGTGGAAGATGTATGGTCACATGCTTTTGACATTTGTAAGATGAAGGAGGTGGAATGGCGACATATGTTTTGGGTGTGTGATGGGATTTGTGATAGGAAGTGGTGGACTTAGGATGAATGGAGGAGTACCAACATCACTAGATTGTTGACCTTGAGTTGTGTATCCAAGGCCAAATGAGCACGGAGGAGGGACTTTGACAAGGATGGGCTCTAAAACACCTTATTCAAGAAGGCCTAAGCCTTTACCTTGATAGTTCATGTGTTGAAGCATACAATTGACAATGGGACACGGTGTAGGTGGAACACTAGACAGGAGCTCCTTATTGGTTGGAGAAGGTGAAGTGGATAAAGGTTGGTGGTGTTCTAAGGAGGAACACTCACAGATAAAGATGGATAGACTAATAGGACATGATGGTGGAGTTGCGATAGAGTTGATAGTAGGTGATGGAGGATCATTAAGATCTTGCTTATGTGCATGTAGACCCAAGGTATCTGTTTGATCTTCTATGCTTATGTGTTCTTGGGGGGCACATGTCTCATCATGACAAGTATATGTTTGCAGGAAGGCCATGAAACGAGGTGAACGCTCAAGGAGGTCAACGAGACTTTCATTAGATGGAGCATGTAGGTCTTGGGTGTCTTTCTCATGGATGGGTAGGGGATCATGGATAAGATCAAGGTGCTCATGGATAGCTTCCTCATAGGTATCATCTTGAGCATAGAAAAGATAGATGTTATGGATGGGATGAAGGAAAAGGATTTGATCTTGACTTAGATAGGGAGTTAGTGTTTCCATGTGCTTAGGATTATTTCCTTGACATACCTCTTGGGTTGCTTGAATGGAAGTATGAGGCTCTTGGATGAGTTCTTTGTCAACATGAGAGGACAATGAGCTCACGGGAACAAAATTTTCAATATGCTCAAGGGGTTGTGAACCACATGATGGGGTTGTATAATTGGACATAGAATTCAAAGGTTCTTTGGTAGGCTCATCGATGGGTGCCTGACATGGGGATTGTTTATTCCTTGCTAGTAGTCCTTGAATCACATCCTTTGTAGGTGGAGGGTTTATGGGAGCTGAAGGCTCATGATTGGGATTAGGTAGAAGGCTAATTGGATTAGGGCTTGTGAGATGGATAATGGGATTAGATGGGCTAGGACTTGGGCTAGATGAAAGGATAAGGGGATTAGAAGGATTGGTTTTATCTAACCCAATACCACAATCTTCTAGGTTCTTGATCAATCTTTTAAATTGTGTACAAGTGGATATGAGATGACCCTTACACCTATGGTATGCACAATATTCATCATCTTTATACCAATGGGGTTTAAAGTAGATTTCTTCAAAGGATGTTATCGGTGGCAGCTCAATAAAATTTTCTTGAACCAATTGTTGTAAGGTGATCTCTAATGGATCCTTTAGTGGAGGGCTTGATGGATTACAAGGTTGACATGAAGGTGTTGGGAGAGGACTAGTTGACTCATGTGTTGGCATGTGCTCAGATGGTGATGGAGGATGCTCATAAGATGCTTTCTCTAGGTTGGTGTCTCCCTCATCAAAGGCTATTGAGTCTTGTAGCATAGGCGGACTTAGGGATACTTGATTTATGTACAAAGGATCATTTAGACTTGCATGTTCATATTGTGGGGGCCATTGATAGTCTTGTGAATGGGTATTGGAAGAAGTAGGGTACGATGTTGTGGCATTGTTATGGGAATATGTGAGATAATGTGATGTGGGATTGTTATGAAACAATGTGGGATTAGGTGATGTGGAAGTGATTTGAAATGTGGGTGGATTAGATTGATAAGGAATAAGACAAGGTGATGTGGAATTGTTATGATATGTGGAGAGATTACATTGGTGTGAGATGAAAGGGAATGCCACATAGGAATGAGATGGAATTGGTTGGTGTTGAATGGAGAAGGAATGATAATATGGGGTTTGTGATTGGCAAATGGCTACAAGGTGTTGGATTTGTGCTATGAGGTGTTTCATGTGAGGTGATTGGCTTTCTTGAAATTTTGGGATCATGCCATGGACCTTTTCAATGATTTGTTGGTCTGGAGGTTTTGGCATTTCGTGAAGTATGTGAATGATCTCTTGTGCTAGGTCCTCTAATGTTGGTATGATGGAAAGTTATTTTCTCCATCTAAGTACTCATTATTTTCCATCTGAGTACTCGTGTTGTATCCTACATAACACTATCGATCACACAACCCTAGGCAAACCTCTAGCTAAGTATGATCATTCTGACAGGTTATGCAATTTAGATATGGTGAACTAACTAATGCATGCAGAGACGTATGCATTACTTTGGCCAAATGTTCTATATGAACAAATGTTTAAAATCAACATAGTCGCAATGTCCACCCACCTCTAACTCAACTTGGATACTATCACATTTTGTAATTTGGCTTGGTCAACTAGGTTTAACAAAAGAGTTTTATCTAACTCAAAGCTAGTCTTTTTGACTTAGATTGATTCTCAAAACACTGCCATTGTACCATAACCTTATGGAATGACTATCTACTCCTAGGTACCCCTTTGCATCCTTACAAAAACTAAGGACCACAACTTATCGACACTTAAAACTTAACTCGATTTGTAATCAATCCAATAGGTTTTTATACCAAGGGTAAAAATTACCGTTTAGGAAATATCTCCCTTAGACAAGTAAATATAAACATTAATAATTAGGGTACTTGGCCCTTTATTGTCGATCCATATAGCTATAGACACTAAAAAATTGCCCTAGAATCTTTCTTCTAAATTAAATAAATAGTTATATTTATTTAATTATCCATGTCTTAATTTTCTTCTAAATTAAATAAATAGTTATATTTATTTAATTATCCTTATCTTAATATTTCCTCCAAATTAAATAAATTTTTATATTTATTTAAACCCATTTCTAATTAAATAAATCAATATGCTTATTTATTTAATTATCTACCATTTTCTTCTATAGTTAAATAAATATTATTTATTTATTTAATTATTCATATGCCACAAACTAATTAAAATCTATTTTAATTAATTAAATGCACTTACCATTTTCATCTCTCACTCTTCTCTCTCTCCTTTTATCATTTCCATTTTCCATCTCCTCTCCATATTAGAAACTTTCCCCAGCCCACATCACTTAACTCCAAATTATCTTCCGTGGAATAAATGGCAACTTTCCCATTTTCTCTTCCACCAAAATTCTATATAAACCCCTCATTTTGCTTTTTTTTCCTCTTAACTCCTCCAACAATGCAATAGAACTATACTGAAATTTTCATTGTGCTTTGGAAAGTCTGAGAACAAGCTTAACTTTGCAAGCCATTTATCCCAAGGCGAAATAGAGGAGAACAATGGAGTTTTCTTAAGATGAATTGGTTTTATGTTTAATGTTGTTTTAATTTTTATTTCAATTTCATCTTTTACTCTATTGTGTGACTATTTAATCTAGGGTTTGATATAGGTTTTGATAATTTTTTTGGTTACAATAGCAATAGCTAAGACAATATGTAACCATAAAGGTACATTAAATAACTTTACCCTACTGGGTCATTCTTGAGTTTTTGTCTTCCCTTTTACCATCACTAAGGGATAACAAACATACTTATCCTAGAAAGAAGAAGGTTTTAAGGAAACGATTAACCTCTAGTCTTTTTTTGACTAAGAGGTCGTTTAAATCTCACAAACCATATATAGTTTCATATATGAGTATACCTCAGTTAAATCTAAACCAAAGGATCCACTTGTGATTAAACTTTGACTAGATTCAATATGATTCCATAAAGATGATAGACTAATTCAATTTGCTATCCACTTTGAATTTCAATGACTAAGTTTCTCTCTCTTTTACAAAGATAAGCTATGTCGAACCAATAATATACAAGTGTTTACATCTGAGCTTGTTGTAGGAAAACATCTCTCCCAATATACCCTTAAAAGCACAGTATACTCATAAAGATAATCCTACTATTTAGAACTAAAGTGTTTTTAACGATCAAAAGATTACTATTTCCAAAGTAACCAAGACACACAAAAATTCTACGTTGTCTTAACTGTACTGTTCTACAATGTAACCTATGGCTTGAAAGGAATATAAGACATACTTATTAAGTACCTACTCAGTAACAAAAGAACATATACAGTATGAGCATTTATAGAGGATGCATACGAAGAAGCTTCACAACTTATGCACTCTTCAATTCTCTACTTAAACATGTCATAGGACCACAAGTATATATATATATATGCTCTCTGATTTAACATAACATATACAATATGCAAAAATATACTTATAGCTACTGCTATTGCTTAGTTATAGACCTTTCTGTTTAACTATGAATACAACATGCAACTTACAACAATAGGTAACTAGAGAGAACTTATATAAAACCGACTAGTTCTTACTAGAGAGCCTATGTTCTTATGCATAATGGACTACTGAATTCAAAAGAGTTTCACTCCATTTGAAAATAAGTAGAATTCATAAGGAAAGAAATCAACTCTTACCTGCATGACTCACAAATGCAAATTTTAAGATACACAAGATGTGATAGACAATGCCTTATCAACCTCACTGCTATTCTCACGTCGGCCTACGTGTATTATCTCCTCCAATGATATCTCGACTCTTCTCTTCTAAGATAAACAATATATATAGTTATTCCTCTGTCAGCTCTATGAGGATTGATGATAACTCCTCCCAAGTTATTCACTACTGAGATAGCTATGCTATCCTCCCTAGTGATCACAAATCTATTATCTCCCAGATGACAATGTTTTTCTCCCTTTACTATCCCAGTTCTCCTACTCGATAACTATCCTCTTTTTTTCTATGCTCAAATTTATGTTTACCTATCACAAAACAATACCATTTTTCCTTCTTATCACCTATGAAAACCATACTCAATTCCCCCACGACTCCACTAACAAGTCATTTTTAAGAGACTTGACCACATGTCGATAATACTTCCACTTTATAAGCCTCCATATGCTCTTGAATCAAGCATGCAGATTGAGAGGGATGTGGGTACTAAAGTACCACTCCTCAAGACATCAACGACTCTTTCGAAAGCATTCAATGCTATAAAAAATGGTTGATAGTGAATGCTTCATTAATAAAGGAGGTCATTAACATATAACCCGCTAACAACCTCATTCTAACCACTTAAAGCTTTATGTAACATAATAGTCCATGAACATAGATATTAATATCAATAGGATTAGTAATAATGTTTTTACGTAAACTTAAGCACAAATGTGATTGGGTTGAGTTCATCTCCCCTTCACGAATTAAAAGAAAAACATATCGATTTCATTTTGACAACAAACGAAATATTCGACGTTATAACTATAACATGCAACACGCTAACATTTCTACCAACTACGTCATTGAAAATGCAAATGTGATCTCGTTTATGATGTAAAGAATGACATGTTTGATAGAAAGTCACATTAATTGCAAAATGACTATCGACAACTTGTCGAAACGACCAACAAACTAAAACTGCTTAAAAAACATGACTTACTTCAATCGTCAAGGGTTTACTAATTGAAGGTACACAATACTCATAGGGTAAAAGAATGGTTCATAACCAAAGGTCTATTCTCATCTCCTCCAAAGATACTCTCTCTCTTTCTTTGAGAGTAACCAAAACCTATTTTTCTGCATACAACTTGCAATTACCAGAACATGATTAGTGCATCATTAGTCCATTCATAAATCTTATGAATAACAAATCAAGTTCTCATAATGTAATTTAATGAATTATTTAATCACATGCATTATACTTAATTACACAAACTGATATTTAATGAAATCAATGATTTACTCTGACATTATAACATAACATCGAAATATTTTTCCATAAATTCACTTCTATTCACGTAAAAGTAAATAGTAAAATCAAAGCCAAATTTAGGGATGTAACATATCTCTCCCCATAAGATTCATCGTTCCCGATGATTCAATGTACCAATTAAAAATTTAAAACAAGTTTTTGTTTAACTGCTAAAAGCATGAAATAAATGAAGAAATTTCTGATAGAACTCATGGTAATCCTCCCATGTAGCACTATCTTCTGCATACTGGTCCCATTGGACCTTGCACTACATAACCTCTCTATTATGCAAGCAGAGCTTGCATGTTTCGAGCACTTTGTGAGGCTCGATCGTGACCACTCCTAGGTCCTATTGTAAGATTGGCTATGGAGATAGCCACCCAAGATCTAGAAGACTAATGGAAAGCACAAAGAGAAGATCAATATGACAAGAATGAATTGTATTCTTATCAAAGAATGCAAATGCAACAATATACAAGATTACATTCCCATTACAATATGCTATGACGTACCTTGCTTATAAAGGCAAGGGTGAGAGCTAAGATGTTGTAGTCATGTAACAAATGTCTTAATCCTATGACATGTGACAACTATAGGATAAGACAACTCTCAACAACTAGAGACAACTCTCAACATCTAGAAACAACTAGAATGCTTCCTAAGTCAACTTAACATGTGAATATTATTTAATTAATAAATAGTTAAATAATATGAATTATTCACACAACAAGGGGAACATAGCTAGTAAATAATAAACTAGATATGAAATACCCTTATTCACACTAACACCCCCCCTTAAGTGCAACTTAGGGAGAAGATGACTAATGCAAGGATGCAATGATGGATGGGTCCTGGCTACTAGGCCATGTTAGGTACCCATGTACAAACAAATATCAAGTGGAGTAAAGGAGAAAATCACATGGGAAAAAACTCCTCCCCAAAAGTGGTAATGCAAGAAGTGTGGAAAGGTAGAGTCAATATGAATCATATGCTACCAATTCCAACACATATATACAATGAATAATCCCCCCCAGAAGAGAGGAAAAGAAGAGAGACCAAGTAGCCCCCCCTCAATTATGTAGAGTCTCTTGCACTGGTGGTAGATGCCTGACAATGAATGCTGAAGATGATCCACGATCGTCGAACAACATTCCTGCCCCTAGGAAGAAACAAGACCAAGAATGTATGCAAGAAGTCTCCCCATTCCCAAAAGGAATATGAAGGAAGAAAACTCAAAATGTATTAAGTCTCTGAACTCTACTCAGGTGTCTCCATGTCGATGCCGAAAGAAGCCACAAACCAATCAGGAGTCTCATGCCAAACTGAAGAATGTGACAATCTAGGATCTAGTGGAAACTGATGTAGAACATGATCCAAAGACAAAGGTGCCTCCTCCAAATGTTGCTCAATAGTAGCCACAGTCATATCAAACTGTGAGGAATGAATGTGTGGGTAAAGAACAAGAGGGTCAAAGGTTCCCCCTCAACATCTGAAGAAGATGAAGCAACTTCATCAAAGAGAAGATGAATGTCATAAATAGTGTCCTCCAAGTCTACAAGATAGGACTCACAAAACAAGTCTGCAATACTTGTCAAGAACTCATCCCAAGTAGCTGAATCTGGAAGACTACGAATGTCCTGTTGCACTGAATCACTAGAAACCATAGATGTAGCAACATTGAATTCTTTAGATGCAACAAGAGATGATTGAGGGGATGGAGTGTTAGCACATGTCTCTAGAACCTCAATCGATGAAATAACACCAAGATGAAAATGACCATACTGAATCTCCTCAAAAGTGTCCACATGAGTGTGAACCTCAGCCGAAGGAACAATAGGAACAAAATGTGAGAAGGTGTACACTTGTGATTGATGATCTACCCAACTACAACTATATTTCTGCTATGCAAATCCTAAATAGTCACAGAATTAGGTGTGAACTCAACACTCTTTCCTGCTCCACCATGTGTAATCTGATAGATAGAAAGGATATTGGTAGACAATGAGGGTACACAAAGGACATCATTGAATGATCCTTCGTCAATGTCAATTGATCATTTCCCACAAACACTCATAGATGTGTTGTTGGCCATCAGAATGGGTGGTGATGGACAAGTCGCATATGAAGAGAACATACTCTGTGATGAAGCCATATGATGTGAAGCTCCAGAATCAAGGATCCATTTCCTTGACTCGGAATCTACAACTACAAAAAGTGCTTTCCCCTTTTTTTCTCAAACTTTGACTTTGAAGATGATGAAGAAGAAGATGAACCCCCTAAAGATGAATTCATTTGAACCTTCTTTCGTTGATGTTGCACCTCATCAATTTTCTTTATGTAACATTGGTGTTCATCATGCCCCAATTTCTTCCAATATGCACATTGAGGCTTCTCCTTCTTAGATGATTCCCCTTTGGAGGGAGAGGACTCAGATTCTTTCTGTGGTTTGTTCTTTTTCTTCTTTTGTTTCTTTTCAAGATTCCTTGATTCTTTATGTACCTTAGGTTCACTAGCCACCAATGCTTGTGGCTTGAAAGTCTTGAGGATGCCCATTTGAATTAACTTCGCTTCTTCTTGGATTACAAGATTTGAAAAATCATCAAAAGTAGGCTCAACATATGCAGCTCCCATGGAAACCCATTGAGTGTGAAAGATAGAAACAAATACTGAATACTCAGGACGAAGTTTGGATAACACATTTAGAATCAACTATAAATCCTCCTTATTAATCTTGCAATCCTTTAGTTGTGTTCTCAATTTCTTAATCTTGGAGATATAGTCTTGGATTTTGTCAAACTCCTTAAGATCAAGACTCATCAAATCATTATCAATCTAATAACCCATAATCTTATCAGTTTTACCATACAATTTTTCAAAAGTCTCCCAAGCCTCCTTAGGTGTTGTACACGATTCAACATGGAATTGCAAATCAAAAGAGACAAATGAACAAATGTACCCAAGAGTTTTCTCATGATTGATCTCCCATACTGCCTTTGCTTTCACATCAGTAGGTTCGGAAATAGATTCTTTTACATATCCTGTGAAACCTTTTCCCATTAGATAATTCCATACTGATTTTTTCCATGATGCATAATTATATGGAGTTAGGAGTTCAATTTGAGATTTCCCCATTACAAAAACACACAACCAAGAGTTGAAAGCAATCAAGCACTGCAAGATTGCCCCCCCAAATTCACTCAATCAATGATCCCCCCCAGAAAAATATGATCTTGGTACTTTATAATTAGTGTGATTATAGTTGCCACAAGCCAAAATAACTAAGTGGTCTTTTTATTAAATAGTAAATGCAAATGCCAAAATTAAGCTATAATTGAAAGTATAACTTCTAAACAAAATTAGACTAAAATAATTACAGATCAGTGAAGTACTCAAAAAATCATGCACTTTCAAAAAAAATTTACCAGAAAATGTTACCGTATGACCCCAAAAGGGGCTCGACCCTTTGTATTCAGGGCAGTGCCCAGGCCATACGGCCTTATATTTTTTTTTTAAATATTTTTCACTTTGCAACAAAAAAAACAAAAGATTTGTCGTATAGTAGGTGCCGACAGGGCCATTCAGTCTAGAAAATAATTTTTTAATCTCTCTACCCAGATCCGCCTTTTGTGGCACTTTTTTGGCGATTTTGACTTTTTTAGCAGGATTTTTAGCAGATCCTCCAATTTAATAGGGTTCCAAATTTAGCTGGCAAAAGTTCTAAGTTTGGAGAGGACTATTTTTATCTAGCGACAACTACATTTAGCTAACTGCTAATTTAGCAGAAGTTTCACCAAATTTGGTGGTAAAACATTTTGCTTTTTCTCCCCCCTGCTCCAATGGTTGTTTTGGTTTGACACTCAGACTTTGTAGGCCTCTATCTCAATCATCTGGACTCCGATTTTGGTGAATTTTTTTATTTGGATCAAAATTTTGCAGGCTTTGCAGTGGTGCAGATGATTTTTTATTTTGGTGTCTGGTTTTTCTAGAAATTACAGATTTTTATCGATGTTTATGAGCAGTCCTCATTTTCAAAACTTTCAAGGCTTTGTTTGGGGTCATACGGTAACATTTTCTAGAATTTGTTTTTGAAAGTGCATGATTTTTCGAATACTTCTTAGATCTGTAATAAACTAGATATGAAATACCCTTATTCACACTAACACTTGTATCTGTAATACATTCTAATTTAGAATATGGTTATCTCATGCATTATATTTTTTCAAATAAGAAACATGAAAAACATTATGCATTCTAGATAAAGTTGGTGGTAGAGCAATCTTGTAGGCAACTAGATTGATCACTTTGAGTACTTCGAAAGGTCCTATGTAACGAGAAGCTAATTTGGAAGACTTCCCAAATTTTATAGAATGTTTCTGAGGTTTGACCCTCAAAAGGACTTTCCTCCAATAGAGAATTGTCTTGGTATTCGCTTCTGCCAATCTCTTTATGATCAACTTAACTTTTTCTTCCATTTCTGATAGCATTTCTGGACCAATGTTAATCCTATCTTTTATCTTATCCTAGCTTATAGGAGTTCGGCATCTTCTTCCATATAATGCTTCAAATGGTGCCATCTTGATAGCAGAATGATAGGAATTGTTATAAGCAAATTCCACAAATGGTAAGTACTCTTTCCACTTATATTGCTGATCCATACAATACATTCACAATAAATCCTCTAAAACTTGGTTAACTCTCTCAGTTTGACCATCTGTTTCAGGATGATAAGTTGTACTCACATTTAGCTTGGTTCCTAGCGCTGAGAACAAGGTTTGCCAAAACCTTGACATCATGCGTACATCTCTATCTGAGATAATCTTCTTAGGAGCTCCATGAAATCTAAACACTTCTTGAACAAATTTGTGAGCTAAAATTGGTGCTCCATCAGTTAAATTTCCTGGTATGAAATGTGCTACCTTTGTGAGTTTATCTGCCACAACTAAGATTGCATCATGTATGATTCTAGACATTGGAAAACCTTGCACGAAATCCATGCTTATGACTTGCCACTTCCATTCTGGTGTATCATGTCGATACAAAAATCCTACAGGATGTTGATGTTCCTCTTTAACTCTTTGACATTCTAGACAACTTGCCACAAATATTGTAGCATCATTCTTCATTCCTTTCCAGAAATAAAGAGGTTTTACATCCACTACAAGTTTGGTTACTCCTGGATGTCCAGAGTACAGTGCATAATGAACTTCTTTCCACACAAGGTTCCTTAATTCAGCAGAATTAGGAACATACATTCTTCCTCTGTACCTCAGCAGTCCATCAAACTCAAAATGAAACCCATCATACCTTGAATCTTGAGGATTTACCATTAGAGCTTGCTTGACCTGCTCATAGTATTCATTACCTTATAGATTTTGCAACACTAAATCCTTAAAGTTTGCATGAATAGAGACAATTGAAGAAATATGTCTCTGCCGACTCAAAGCATCTGCTACTCTATTCTCTTTTCCTTTGATATAACTTATCTCAAAGTCATAGTTAGATATCAATTCTAACCATCTCCTTTGTCGAGCATTCAGATGTGGTTGAGAAAATATATACTTAAGACTTTGATGATCTCACTTTAGCACAAAAGTTTTTCCTAACAAATAGTGACGCCATACTTGTAAAGCATGCATAACTGTTGCCAATTCTAAATCATGCAGAGCAGAATTTTTCTCATAAGCTTTTCTTTTTCTAGACTCATAGGCTATCACTCGCCCATCTTGCATAAGCACACCCCCTAATCCTTCTCTTGAGGCATCAGTTATTACCTCAAATTGAACTTCGGGATCAGGAACTCTCAAAATTGGTGTCGTTGTCAATTTGTCTTTTAATTGATCAAATGTCTCCTGACATTTGTCTGACCAATCAAAACGTTTCCCCTTTCTTTGCAAGGATGTGATTGGACTTGCAAATTTGGAGAAATTCAAAACAAACTTTCTCTAGTATCATGCCAAACCCATGAAGCTACATACTTCATGCACATTCTCAGGTATAGGCCATTCTACGATAGCTTTGATCTTTGTTGGATCTACTGAAAGTCCTTCAAAAGAAATTATGTGTCCCAAATATTGAATTTCCTTTTGGAAGAAAGAACACTTAGAAAGTTTTCCATACAACTTATGCTCTCTCAAACGCTACAAAACTATTCGTAAATGATGCATATGTTCTTCTTCATTCATAGAATAAATAAGAATATCATCCAGAAAGACTAGAACAAACTTGTCCAAGCAGTCTCTAAATACATTGTTCATTAGGTTCATGAATGCAGCAGGGGCATTTATAAGTGCAAATGGTAACACTGTAAACTCATAGTGCCCATATCTTGTTCTGAAAGTTGTTTTGTGGATATACTCATCCTTCAGCCTTAGCTGATGATATCTTGATCACAAATAGATCTTTGAAAACATAGAAGCTCCACGTATTTGATCGAAGAGATCATCTATACGCGGTAATAGATACTTATTCTTTATCGTTGCTTTATTGAGCATACGATAGTCAATACACAAAAGCAAAGTTCCATCCTTCTTTTTGACAAAGATAACTGGTGCACCCCAGGGTGAAACACTAGGTCTAATCAAACCTTTAGCCAACAATTCTTGCAATTGGGCTTTTAGTTCCATCAATTCCGTAGTAGTTATACGGTAAGGTGCTTTTGATATTGGTTCTGATCCTAGTTTAATGTCAATTACAAAATCAAAGACTCTTTTAGGTGGTAGACCTAAAAGTTCTTCTGGAAAAACATCCTAGAAATCTCGAAGAAAAGGATACCTTTCTTCAAAAGACACTTTGCTTTCCAAGACTTTCCTCAATTTGTTCCATATTCACTACGAAGAGTCGACACCCTTTTCGACTAGCCTTTTTCAATTGCTTTGTAGAGATTGGTCGAATCTTAACCTGTCTTTGAATACCTTCAAAAAAGACCTTATTTCCCATATCATCTAAGCACTCAATAGTTTTTGAAAAATAGTCTACCCTGGTTCTATGTTTCCATAACCAACTCATTCCCAAGATAACATCATAGGAACCTAAGGGAGCTAAGTAAAGGTTCACCTCTGTTGAAAAACTAGAGAGATCAATCTTAGCTTCAAACAAACATTGCTCTACCTAATCTTTAGGTTGGTTAGCATACTCTACTGACCAAGGTTTAGCCATGTAACAAGCTCTTCTAGGAAACTTATTCAAAACTCCAGGAGAAATAAAACTTTTCAGTTGCTCCAATATCAATTAAAAATAGAGATAGGGACACCAAATAAGGTACCTATCATCTCTATCAAAGTGATCTGATACTCCGCTTGGTGATTATCCAGTGTTGAATGAATCCTTTGCTGGAAAGTTGCTTTTGTGTAGGTAAGGCATTACCTCTTGGCTGACCACTCTGGTTCTTGGTTGGACATTGTTTGGCATAGTGATCAGTAAAGCATCCTCCAGGAGGTCCTCTCTTCTTCGTTGACTTTCCAGTGTTATTCTCATTCCTTTTGAAATTACCATTCTTTTTCTCATTACCAGACCCACTCTTATACTTTTGGGTTCCTTTGTCATTTCTCCTATTCTTATAGCTCTTATCATTTCTTCTTTTGGAAGGTTGGGTAGTTGGAGTCTTATTGAACCTTTTACGATTCCTATTGTGATAAGCTGATATGGATTTCAACTTTTGTTCTTGCTTGATGGCCTTCTCATAAACTTGATCCATTGTCGTAGGACCATGCACGTCCACTTCACCACCAATCTGAACATTCAAACCCATGATGAATTTCCTAATTCATAATCTTTCATCCTTCTAATATTGAGGTACATATTTCAGAAGACATGAAAACTTCTCCCCATATTCAACTACTAACATGTCTCCTTGACAAAGATTCTAAAAATCTGTCAACTTCTGGTCAAAGAAAAGTTGCGGCAACCACCTTTTGTGAAAGAGCTTCATAAACTCATCCCAATTTACCCTTAAGGAACTTAATCCTAATTCCATTTTCTTGTTCATCCACCAAGTGGATGCTTCACCTACCAATTGATAGGCTTCCCAAACCGCTTTGGTTATTCCTGAGTAATTTCTTATCTTGAAATACTTTTCCATATATGTTAACCAAGATTCAACAGAATCTCCAGTCACTGTTCCATCAAACTTCAGTGGTGTGACTTTCTTCATATATTTGGAAAGTTTTAAGGCAAGCCTATCCTTTGCTTCCTTTTGGGGTCTACAGTTTTCAGGATTCTCACTATTAGCACTATGCTCTTGGTGATTCTCATCGCTCAATCCATGAGAGATCTCATTTCCTCCTTCAGGATTCCCTTGATCTCTTACCTTTTGCTCTAAGGTACCAAGTCTCTCCTTGGTTTCTATAAGCATAGCTAGGATTTGATCTAACTTGTCCATGCCAGGATTAACCAGAGGGTTATTCTCTTCTTGACTTTCACCCCAGTTTGTTCTTGTATGAACCATGTCATTTTTCTCACACCTGAAAATATGAAGTTATCCATTAATTTTTTGAATTTAATGTGACTCATTAAATCAAAAACATAATTAACTCAAAATGAACAACAGATTGGTACAAAACAATCCCATCTTTATTATAGTTTATTTAGGAGTAACTACATCCTTATTTATATAATTAACACGACAAGTCCATATGTTACTATCGGCTAAAGGATATTCCAATTAAACAACTTAGAGGGTGAATGTACACACAGGTACTCCTCCATCTCCTACTTTTCCTAGATCAAGAGTGTCATGACCATATCTAGATGGCATGTCGCGACTAGCAGACAATTTACTAGGTTTAACTACACAAGTAGAAACAATAGGATTCTTGGCCAGCTTAATACATTGTTTCCTCTCTAACCGGATATGCTTAAGTGCATCAGCCAAAGTCTCTGAATCCTCCAGCCATGCACCCTCAGCATATTTAATATGCTCCTTGAGTTCAACTTGCTCGATAAGTTCTTTCTTAACTACTAACTTAGGAAAATGTTGGGGAATAGACTTTCTGGCATTTTTCTTGGTTCTTCTCCACACCATTCTAGCATAAAACCAATTTTCAAACATTAGCTATCTACTTAATATTGATTAATTTTCTCGTAGAGAGCTCCAAGGTCCATGTGTTGAACCTGGTAGCTCTGATACCATATGTAACAACCCAATTCTTAAACAAGACTAAAATCAAATATTTACCATGAGATAAAAATACAAGGTGAAAAAGATAAAACTCTTTTTTTATTTGAAATAAAATGAACTCAAAGAATTAAGATACATCATATAAACATAATTTCCTTTCTAAAATAAACATGTAATTTTACAAAATTGACATTCTGTCATTTCATTTACAAAGATATACATTTACATTGTTTATGAACACAAGTCACATATCCCATAGATACGCTACATCTGGAATTCTGACATCCATATCACACATCTCAGTGAGTATTCTGTTGGAGAGAGAGAAAGAGAGAGCATCTTCCAAGTGCTTTACCTCCAACCACAGACTGACGGTCACCCGCAAACCTTCCTTACTGGAAGTGGCCCTACCCTTCACGAAGAGTATAGACATAAGGTAACCAACGGTTATTTTTCATCTAAGTATTGGTGTTGTATCCTACATAACACTATCGATCACACAACACTAGACAATCCTCTAGCTAAGTATGATCATTCTGACATGTTATGCAATATGGATACGGTGAACTGACTAATGCACACAAAGACATATGCATTACTTTGGCCAAAAGTTCTATATGAATAGACATTTAAAATAAATTTAGTCATAATGTCCACCCACCTCTAACTCGACTTGGATACTATCACATTCTACAATTTGACTTGGTCAACTAGGTTTAACAAAAGAGTTTTATCTAACTCAAAACTAGTCTTCCTCACTTAGATTGATTCTCAAAACACTGTCATTGTACCATAACCTTATGGAATGACTATCTACTCCTAGGTACCCCTTTTCATCCTTGCAAAAACTGAGGACCACAACTTATCAACACTTAAAGCTTAAGTCAACTTGTAATCAATCAAATAGGTTTTTATACCAAGGGTAAACATTACCATTTAGGAAATATCTCCCTTAGACAAGTAAATATAAACATTAATAATTAGGGTACTCAACGCTTTCTTGTCGATCCATATAGCAATAGCTAAGACAAGATGTTACCATAAAGGTACATTAAATAACTTTACCCTACTGGGTCATTGTAGAGTTTTTGTCTTCCCTTTTACCATCACTAGGGGATAACAAACATACTTATTCTAGAAAGAAGAGGTTTTTAAGGAAACGATTAACCTCTAGTCTTTTTTCGACTAAGAGGTCATATAAATCTCACAAACCATATATAGTTTCATATACGAGTATACCTCAGTTAAATCGAAACCAAAGGATCCACTCGTGATTAAACTTTGACTAGATTCGATATGATTCCATAAAGATGATAGACTAATTCAGTTTGCTATCCACTTTGAATTTCAATGACCAAGTTTCTCTCTTTTACAAAGATAAGCTATGTCGAACCAATAATATACAAGTGTTTACATCTGAGCTTGTTGTAGGAAAACATCTCTCCCAATGTACCCTTAAAAACAAAGTATACTCATAAAGATAATACTACTATTTAGAACTAAAGTGTTCTTAACGATCAGAAGATTACTATTTCCAAAGTAACCAAGACATACAAAAATTCTACATTGTCTTAACTATACTGTTCTACAATGTAACCTATGGCTTGAAAGGAATATAAGACATACTTATTAACTGCCTACTCATTAACAAAAGAACACATACAGTATGAGCATTTATAGAGGATGCATATGAAGAAGCTTCACAACTTATGCACTCTTCAAGTCTCTACTTAAACATGTCATAGGACCACAAGTATATATATATATATATATATATATATATATATATATATATATATATATATATATATATATATATATATATATTCTTTGATTTAACATAATGTATACAATATGCAAAAATATACTTATAGCTACTTCTATTTAACTATGAATATAACATGCAACTTACAACAATAGGTAACTAGAGAGAACTTATATGAAACCGACTAGTTCTTACTAGAGAGCCTACGTTCTCATGCATAATGGACTACTGAATTCAAAAGAGTTTCACTCCATTTGAAAATAAGTACAATTCATAAGGAAAGAAATCGACTCTTACCTGCACGCCTCACAAATGCAAATTTGAAGATACACAAGATGTGATAGACAATGCCTTATTAACCTCACTGCTATTATCACATTGGCCTGTGTGTATTATCTCCTCCTATGATATCTCGACTCTTCTCTTCTAAGATAAACAATATATATAGTTCTTCCTCTGTCGGCTCTATGAGGATTGATGATAACTCCTCCCAAGTTATTCACTACTGAGATGGCTATGTTGTCCTCCCTAGTGATCACAAAGCTATTATCTCCCGGATGACAGTTTTTCTCCCTTTAATATCACAATTCTCCTACCTGATAACTATCCTCTTCTTTTCTCTGCTCAAAGTTATGTTCACCTATCACAAAACAATACCATTTTTCCTCCTTATCACCTATGAAAACCATACTCTATTCCCTTGCCACTCCACTAACAAGTCGTTTAAGAGACTTGACCACATGCCGAGAATACTTCCACTTTATAAGCCTCCATATGCTCTCGGCTCGAGCTTGCAAATTGAAGGGGATGTGGGTACTAAAGTACCACTCCTTGAGACATCAACGACTCTTTCTAAAGCATTCAATGCTATCGAAGATGGTTGAGAGTGAATGCTTCATTAATAAAGGAGGTCGTTAACATATAACCCGCTAAAAACCTCATTCTAACCACTCAAAGCTTTACATAACATAATAGTCTATGAACTAGATATTAATATCAATAGGATTAATAATAATGTTTTTAAGGTAAACTTAAGCACAAATGTGATTGGGTTGAGTTCATCTCCCCTTCACGAATTAAAAGCAAAACACGTCGATTTCGTTTTGACAACAAACGAAATATTCAGTGTTATAACTATAACGTGAAACACGCTAACAATAGATCAAGTTGAAAATAGAAGAACTGAGCATTCTTCAAACCCTGAGTCAACACCAGAGAAATCCCTTTCTGCAATGGATAAGACTTTATGCCCCGTTCAAAGCGAGAACACACATTTGGCTAAACCTTCCGATCCTGCCAATGAGACTTCTCTTCTTGAGCAAGGTCATAGGTCTACTGATTTGTCTTCCTTGTCCTCCTCTAAGTTGAAGGTGGTGCAAATGAAAAAGAAAGATATTTAAAAAAAGATGTTTAGTGTCCCATAAGATGACCCTGCATTCACATTCCAAGATCGGTATTCATGGCTTAAATAAAACCTATACTGCACCCCTTTAAGGGTTTGATGCACCTCTATGGGAGCTAATTTTTGGCTCTTCTTGCTTGAAAATTTATGGGAGCTGCCCCCTCGGCAGCATTTATCAATAAAAAGAAAATGAATGCTATACTGTAATATATTACCTTCAACAATACTAATATATCACCTTCCCTAGATACTAATATAACAGATTTCAGCACATACTAATTATAATTCTGTCAATTAAAAAAAAACAAAGATCTGCAAACACTTCTCACAATGCTCTCTTTTCATCCTGATGATGGATCACGGAGTGTGATCCGAAACGTCGAGATTTAAAAAGCAACACGCAGTCAAGCCAGAAGCTCACATAATAGAATAAAAAAAAGAAACAAAGATTTTACTATCTTCAAAAACAGATTGTATACCATTATTTATTGCTCTCCATATTTTTTTACCTTGCTAATATAAAGTATCCATTAATGGTTACACTATTTCCTTATTTTAACTTTTTACCTTTTTTATTTAATTATTTAAAAAGATAAGCAAGTTTTAACATACACAGTCCACTTACCTTCTACTTAATATCATTCACTTCAATGGTCAAACAGTCAATAGCAATTTTACACCTCATTCACAACAAAAAGTGGTAAATATTTGTCCTATTTTTATTGGCCAAAACTAAGAGTTGAAGTGGATGATATTTAAGAAAAGCCATCCACTTACAGGAATAGAATTTGTTTTTCAACAAACCCACATCAGACTTCAGGCATTCTAAATTGAAAAACGCTCAAATAACTGGCATACACGAGGTGTACATTCACTTCAAACTCTTTGGAATGAATCTACACCTTATATTGCCCTCTTATTTGAGCTTCTTTAATGAAGGCCTTCTACATAGTTTTCTGTTCTGAAAATATTAATGAGATAAGACATGAACTTAATCCTGCCCTGAAATTTTGGATATTACACAGGACTATGACTCGTGAAATCCTGCTCTGCAAATTTGAAATCCATAACAAGTTTTCTTAATGCGTGGTTGTTGGATACTTCTTAGAGGATTAAATATTGTCCAATCTCTTTATGAATTCAATGGCAGGACCACACAGTGATGATTTAAAAGCAGATCTACTACTTTAATACAAAACGGTGTACAGTAACCATGTACATTTTTCATAAGATCATTTGTCATTTGTCTGTGTTGTTTTTGAAGTCAATGTATTCCTCTAACAAAGATATGCATAAATATATTTACATCTTCTCTGAAACAAGCCTCTACTGGGCATAACACTTCTTTGGAATTAAACTACAGAGAAGTCAACTCCAAATAAAGCAGAGTCCTATTAATACATAATTACATTTCAAGAACTCAACATACATGATGGAGTCCATTATCCACTCATTATTTCAAATTTAACATACACTCATCTAGTTGAAAAGAAAATTAAGCAAAAGGAAGAAACCACACAAATTAACTACTTCCAACAGAATATTATTTTGAAAGATCTTTCCCAAGGTAGGAAAAAAAAAGCCCGTCCTTCTGAATTTTCTACTTCCACCTCTCATTTGCCATGAAATCGAACAAAGGAGAGCTTGACCTCCATTGTGGGAATTGAAGTTGAAGATGGTTGCTATATTGTTCCCACCAAATCATGAAGCTACTCCCCTGTAAGAAAACCTCGGCAGAAATACTCTTGTCTCTGATCATACCCCAAATATAATTTTCAAACTCTTGGCTTTCTTGCAGTGAAGCATTCATGACTTGATGTTGGTCTTGCTTTTGCTGGAGACTTGTCAACGCTTGACAAGCTTCTTCTAAACGAGCCCAAAAACAGGAATCTAGAGCTAAGGATGCAAACTTTGTGCGATCCTTCTTATCTCTGCCAGAGCGAGTTTGTTCTTTTTCATTCATCCATTTCTCCAGAACTATGTAGTGGCGGGGTCTCACCCCATCTGAAAGATAGCTTTTGCTATCCTTCCGTGTACGATAGTAGTATGCAATGTCCAGCGGCTCTACAAGTCTTCTATATGCAGTGCCAGCGTTGATCCATTTGTTTTGGCATCGGAAGTCACTAGGCAATACATGCTTCTCCTCCTTCTCAACAATTTCATCCCAAAAGGCTTCCAACTTTATTCTAGCCAAATTTACATGAACATCTGGCTTTTCACCATGCTGTTTGAAAGAATCATAGTAGCCAGAACCCTTGTTACAACGTGATTTGTACCATTCCACCTCTGCCATATAACTTTGGCTTTTCCTCAAGTCGTCATTTAGTTTCTCATTGTTCTTCTCTTGAACATTTTTCATCTCTCCAGCTTTTCTGAGTGCAAGTGATGCATGATGGTTCTGCTTAAAAACAACAAATAATCAATCTCTGTCTAAACAAAGGAAGCAATGTTAAGAGGAAAAAAATGAAGAGAACTAAGAAGCTACCACCAATGTTGAAATAAATGTTAAACAGGAACAACTAATAAATGCTGCTGAGCAAAGGTTGGGAGGATACCCAAGTCTATAGCTAATAGTAAGTACAAGCTGTTGATCTATGTGTGGCATATACACATCATTTTGATTTTGAGTTGGTGGAAACATAGAGACTAGATACAACACAAACTTTATTCAAAGCTTGCTTGGAGGTAAGGCTATTGATAAAAGGTAGAGATGAAGCCAAATCACTGAGGGAATCACCGCCTCTAGTCTAGGGCAAAACATCAATAGAATCAGACTTGAGCAAGGCAGACTCTGCCCATACCTGCTCATGGTACCTCATATCCTTTCTCTAGCTTGCCTTAATCTAAAACTTGACATTGAGTGACCTGGTAGTACAATACTCATTTTTTATTTTCATATTGCATATGCTTTTGCCTATTTTTCCAGCTTGAAATTTTGAATTTCAAGTGTTCAACTGGCAAAATATCTGCTAATAATGAAATATATGAAAAAGTCAATTTCTCGATATGGTATCTATGTTTTGCACTTGCAGAGCATGAAGTATGCGACTATGATACATACAAAAGAAAGCAGAAATTATGTGATTACCTGAGCTCCAACACCCATTACTTCCAATTCCAGTGCTATTCCCATCTCGAAGGAGTCTGTGGCAAAGTTTGCAATTGGCTTTGCATTTAGCAAGTCTTTGGTGATAACTTCCAACATTTGGCCATAACCTGTGTGATCTGAAGCACAGGTGCCTGCAAGTTGATCAAATGGCATTCCTTCCATAGTGAAATGCAGCATCTTCAGGACAGCTTCAGAGTCATCAATACAAGCTGCACCTTGGGTTGAACAAAACATATAAGTACCAAAGGGTCTATACGGGCTTCTAAGCCCAGATTCTCCTGGGTAATTATTTGCTATCGTAGATGTGCACTGTAGGACTTTCTCAAGAAGAGTTTTGCAAGCCTCTGGTATAGAAAGATGTGTTGCAGAAACATAGTCAATGCCCATTATGCTCCCCCAGTGAGGCACAATTGCATTCAAAGGATTGACAATTGATTCAAATGGTGCAAGGAGCATCCTAGGAACAATATCATACTTGGAGACAACGTGACAAAATTTTCCTGTCCAATCTTCACGCCCAATTGCTTCCCCAAATATGGCATTTCCCACCAAAGGAGAACCAAATGTAATACAAAAATAAGATATGTGTCTAGCCTTCTTTTGCAGAAACCAGAGAGTGGCCAGGGCTGCAACTGCACCTCCCACGGAATGGCCCACAAATACAATGGCTTGTGCCTTCAAACCTTGCATCTGAGGAAACAAACAAATAAACAGCATTACTTATATTTACAGACTTAGATGTCTAACAAACGAAGTAAGACAGATGCTTTCAATGATGACACTAAACAATTGAGGAATATCTGGTTGTCAAAAATGGTTGATGTTTGTTCAGTGTGTGTGATTGAATGGGAAAGGTGGAGCATAACCATGATGAAAACCCATTTCATATCTCTCCATCAACCGCAGGAATCAATCCTGCATTATAGTAGCCACAGTAAAGCAGCCCAAAGATTTGAGGGATCCGCTGTAAACCCTCGTTGACCAAACCAAAACAAAATATTGCTTGATATTCACTAAGACATAAGAATATGGAACTTGAAATTTTCAGATATTGGAGGCACAACAACATGCTACTGAAATACAAGCATTTGGAAACAACAATATGGAGCTCCTGGAGCATACAAATATTGTGGGCTCTTCTCACTAGGGTTTACACCTGGATACTCTGCATCATGATGCATGTCTCAACAGCCCAGTCGCAATGACATTTGACTCACTTCGCTTGCAATTGTATTTAAAAAGGGGAACTCTTTTTCTTTTATCTTTACCAACAAGTGCTTCTTCGTTAGGTGAAAGAAAATTTTAAGTTAATACATGTGCTAAATGCCCCTATAAAATTACAAAACTTGTAAATGCATTAATTTTCTAGTTATAAAGACCTCAGTTTGTGGTTATGGGGGAATTGAATTTGGGGAAGGCAATAACAGGGATCCCACATCACAGAGCAATGTTTTCATAAGCAGGAAAGGGCCTTTTTACCTTGGCTTTGAAATCTGAACTTTCCAGAATACGCAGGAATCGGCTGTAAGCTCCCTTGTGAACGAGGGCCGGCTTATCATCATTACCCTTGAAGCAGACAGAGAAGATTTTCTCATTCTGGATACTGTATTCTCCATATCTGCTGTCTGTGACAGTGAAATCTTCTGTAGAAATTGAGGGGAAGGTCACATATGCTACACCTTCATCTTCTTTCACAAGAAAATCTACATCATTTTTAGAAACATTATATATCTCCTCCCAAGCCTTGTGCAGGATCCCGCAGGAAGTAATCAAAGTTGCTACTTCCCGACCAACACTGAACCTATAACAATAATTCTTCAAATTAGCACCACGTGGGTATTATAAAAATCAATTCTTATCTCCTTAAAACCCCTTAAATCAAGAAAAGAAAGTTCAATATCTATTAAAAATAAATGCTTTGTGGTAAAACCCACTTATAAACAATAATTCTTCAAATTAGTACCACCTGGGTATTATAAAAATCAATTCTTGTCTCGTTGAAACCCTTAAATTAACAAAAGAAAGTCCAAAATCTATTCAAAATAAATGCTTTCTGGTAAAACCCACTTATATTTTCCAAAAGAAACTTCAGATTTCTACTGTCTTTTGAGCACCCAATAACAGTTCTAATTGTTTTTCTACCAAGCTCGTCTCTAACTTCCATTACATCTAGCTCCATGAGGCCTACCAATCCCTTAACACTCAATTAATAACAAAAGCACATCATACTTACTGTGGTGTGGTCTGCCCTTCTAAATCCATAGTTTGAAAACTGCTGCTTGCTTTCTTTCTGAGCTCTTATCAGAAGTGGTATTTATAAAGAGATAGGCTTTTGTTTTATAAATGATAATAATGGAAGATATCCTGGAAGGATGTGAGCAGCATCTAAGAAAGAAAGAAATTGGAAGAAAAGTCTCCCTGAGAAGGGAAGGGGAAATAACAGTGAAATGAGCAGCATCGAAGCATCAAGGGGGTAAGCAGGAAAGGAAGACAGAAGATGGTGATGTCATTGTCATGTCTCTCACTGTAGCGTATGATATGCAGATTTTGTCTATTTTCTATGGATTAAAAATGAAGTTTGAGGTTCCTGGAACCTCCCTGGAAGAGGCTGATTGGTTACTGTTACGCCATTGCCTTTGATAATTTATTTGTCCGTGCTATGGTTAGTATTTATAGGTTTACTTCTGCTCTTAATTAATTATCATTCATTGTAGCAGTGAAAATTAATTAATTAATAATTTTAATTTTTTTTTTCGGGGGGTGGGGGGGAACTCTCTTTGGTCTCTTCATCTTGTGGCCCTTAGCTCCTTTTTTCTATTTAACTAGCAATTGGACTTATAGGTTCAATGGGCACGCCGATAGTTTTTTTATTATATTGAAATATAGTTAGATTTAGAATTTCTTGTGGCATTAATATGATTTATTTGTTTTAATTTGTATAATCAATAATATTATTTCATTAATATTTAAAATATCAATTATATAAATAATATATATACAACAAAAGAATTTTTTATTAATATATATAAATACAAGAATGTGAGAATTAAATTTCTAAATTTTATATACAAAATATCAAATGGTTTGATTTTTGTTTAATATTTAATTATCTAATAACATTTAAGGGATGGACATAGGATTTCACGAAACTATATATATATATACAATTTTAAATACCAGTAACCTTGGTGGCTGCCACTATAACCAACGGACTTAAGCACCAAACCATGCCCTAAATGGCAAAACAAAAGATTTTTAAATATATATTTAGTAGTTTGTTTTTTGGGGATTTTTGGCAAAACAAAAGATTTTTAAATATATATTTAGTAGTTTGTTTTTTTGGGATTTTCTATAGACATTTTTTTGAGATGGTCCTCTTCTTGTTTTGACCTATACCAATAGTCTTGGGCAAGTAAAAGCTTCTCCAAGATCTCTTCACGAAAGTTTGTGAATCTATTATGCATGTTAGTGCAGTTAGATGCGGATTGTTAATTATGTTTTTGATCCTCCATTGGTATGCTTGCGCTGGTTCAGTGGGTTGTTTGTTGGACATTGCTTATTTATTATATACAATATTTTATATAATATAAATTGTTATATATTTCTAATATAATATTATATTGGAAAATTATATTTAAATAAAAATTTATATATTTAATATTTATATGTATTTGTTATTTATTTATATCTTTATTTTATATAATGAAACTATTTCATAATTAGTTATTTATAAATAATTAAATTATTGCCAGAAAGTTGGGGGTTTTTCTGATAATATATTAAATATATTTTTCAAAATATAACATAAATTTTATATACAATTATTTATATTAATTTTATATACTATTGATATTATAACAACTATATCAAATTAAATTTACACTTAAAAATATATTATTAAATAAATTATATATTCAATTTAAAATTTCTAATAATCAACAAAGCCAAATTTGATCTGTATGTCTTTATGTCTTATAACTACAATTTTATTAATTTCAATTTTCCAAAGACTCCATTTTTGTTCAAAATTCAATACTTAAACATAAACTATTTAGCTAGCATAAAGTAGTCCACAATATAGATATGTGTGGAACAATATGTATGCCTGTGTAATAAACATAAACTCTCAAACTTCTAACTTGAAAAATTACACCAATGTGATAAATATAAATTCTCAATTTGGTAAATTTTAATTTTAATTTAAGAATTATTTTATTTTATTAAATCTTTAAATGAAGTGTGTAGCATACATAAAGTAGTGCACAACATATATATGTCTCACAGAATATGTATGCATGTGTAATAAACATAAACTCTATAAACTCTCAATTTTTAGAAACATCTTCAAAATTATAAGTGAGAATAATAATAAAGACACTTGTTCAAAGAACCTCTACATGAATGCAAGAACCTCTATGTGAATACTCTCAATAAACTCTATAAACTATCAATTTTTAGAAGCATCTTCAAGATTATAAGTGAGAACAATAATAAACACGTGTTGAAAGACCCTGTACATCAATGCAAGAACATGTGGCTTTAAAAACTTGTACACCAATAATTATCTTATTATTACCCTAAAATTTAAAAATATTATTTAAACATTACTAAAACTTCAAAAAATATTTTTGATTAATCTAAATAATTTATGATAATTTAAAATTGAAGGGAAAAAACCTCACAAGATATTTAACAAGGCTTTACCTAAGTCCTCCCAAATTTCATAGCTGAAACCAAACAACACTTTTATAAGCTGCAACAAAGAAACATCACACTAACACAACTACTTACAAAAAATAAAAACCCTATAATTAAACTACCAAATTTCTAATACAATTAATTACCATGGCAATTCACACCCACTCAAATCCCCCAAACACATGGAAATATTTTGGGAATTGAAATATGAAGCATCTAACAACATTTATTAAAACAAACATAGAAATATTTTAGGAATTGAAATATAGAGATCGTCTAACAACATTTATTAAGAACAAAACCCTAAAGTATCATGAAAATTGTGCCCTAATGCTAATTTGGTGCACCGTTCTTCCATTTCCTCTATATTGGTTAATAAATAATTAAAAAAAAGTTGTTGGGTAAGTGCAGGAAGATGGGGGGCCAAAAAGGGGTCTTAAGTGGCCACTTTTTTTCTGAAATCAGGAAATACTGGCCTTGGATGAGAAATTGAGCATAGTTACACTCAAAATTTGGAGATGCAACCAAAACAATGTTCGTAGTGCTCTGAGTCTACTTTCTAAAATACTATTTTGTTTTGAAAATGGCATAGATTAAGGGGTTCAAAAGAGGGAGCCACAGAAATTGGTGTTGTTTCTATCAAAAAAACATAACATAGCATGTTTTGTGGCTCCCTCAAAAGGTCAACTTTTTTTTTGGTATTTTTAAAATCGCTTTAGTGAGACATTAGCTAATAGCATGTAGTTTATGCCTGATTTTTTTGATAATTTTTTGATGAATATTTAATTTTTTACTAATTTTCAAAGTGGACACATCCTAAAACATAGAATTTTGGCCGTACTACCCCTATAAATTTTAAAAACTAATTGAAAATTATTTTTTTATTTTTTTAATATTTGTAGAATGGAGTCTAGTTTCTAAATATGTAATTTTTTTGAAATTTGAATGAATAGTTAATTTACAATGAAAAAAAGACCAAACAGTGGTTTTTGCCTAAAAACGGACACACAAACAAAAGAAATTAAAGATGAAAAGCTTAACATTGTTAAAATGTGAAAAAAATCACATCGTCAAATAGCTAAGAGAAAGACTAACATTACCCAAGTGTTTGATTTGTTCGACCTTGAAACACGTGCAAATCTGAGGGTTAGCACGAACGAAATTATGTGAAATTTTGAAGAATATGGAAAAACACGTCTGTGACTGTTCATAAGGCACTCTAAGCCTTTGGGTTGGAAATCCAAAGCAAATCCCAAGCCCAAGGCTTGGGATTCCCAAAGCAAGACATAACGCACTTTGCATTTTTCCTTTCCCGCAAGTCTGTTTGTCATGTTTGACATAACGCGAGCGCGTTATAACACACTCGCGTTATGTTCCCCTTAAATTTTTTTACGTTCAAGGCTATTAATCATGAGGGTTAAGGGATAAGGGATAGGGTTGGAGGGTTTAAGGATTAGCGTTTAGCGTTTAAGGTATAGTATCGAGCCCGTTGAGGGTCTAGGAATAGGGATAGCGTTTAGGGTTTAGGGATGAGGGATTAGAGTTGAGGGATGACAGATTAGGGTTGAGGGTTTAGGGTTTAGGGTTTAGGGATAGGGTTGAGGGTTGAGGGATCAGAGTTAAGGGTTGAGGGATTAGGGTTTGACATTGAGGGTTGAGGTTCAAGGGTCAAGGGTTTAGGGATAGGGTTGAGGGTCGAGGGATTAGGGTTAAAGTAGAGTGTGGAGGATGTAAGGATTAGGGATAGGGTTGGAGGGTTTAGGGATAAGGGATTAGGGTTTAAGGTATAGTATCGAGTCTATTGAGGGTTTAGGAATAGGGATAACATTTAGGGTTTAGGGATGAGGGATTAGAGTTGAGGGATGTGTTAGTGCCTGAATTGACTGGTAGTTTTTTGAGCAATTTTCATGCAGGCACTCTCCCTAAGTATCCAAAAAAAATGTTCTAAGTGTTGGACCTCCTCAGTATTTTTCAGCTGCAGCATCATTTTTTCTTTGAGGAGGAGGTCATCATCATCATCTTGTCTTCGATGATGGTCTGCATCATCGTGTTCTCCATCAACCAGTTTCTCATCGTCATCATCATATTTTATTATCGGGTGATGTTTGGATATCATCCTGATCCTGCTGATGAGCTACAGTGCGCCCTGATTTGCTTGCGGGGGTGATTTTTCAAGTATCCGGTGATCTTCCATTTATCACCTTGCCCAAACATGATGATGATGTTGCCCCGATATTCTGAAGGGGTTATTCTTTGAGTTGTTCGACCTGACTTGTTCTTTCTTAAGGGTCGTCATCATCATCATCATATTTCCAGTTATCACCGTGTTGCTTGCGGGGGTCATCATATTTTCTGCCTTCATGATATTTCGCCGAGGTGATATTCTTTATCATCGGGTGATCTTGGTTATGATCATCCTGATGATGTTGTTGAAGAGTTCTAAGTATGACCCGATATTCACCGGGGTCATCATATTTGAACGTCAGGATGATCTTAGTCAATATCATCCTGATGATGTTGTATCACTTCATGTTCGTTGTTTTGTCATCCTGATGATGCTGACGTCATTCTTATGATCAGGGTGATATCCGGTTTTCTGCTTGTCTGCATCATGATATTTCCGAAGGGAGATATCCGCCTGTCGGCTTCGTGCATTATCAAGTGGGGGGTGATCTTTTCAAGCATCATCATATTCATCTATCGCCCCGATCTTATAGAGGAGCTACAGTGCAGCATGATATTTGTACATCAGGATGATATTTCCAAATATCCGGTTATCTTCTGAATATCATCCTGATGTTGATATGATGATGACATCATCAAGGTCCGGGGGGGTCATATTTCTAACACTGATCATCTTGTGGAGATCCCCCGATATTTGTAAACATGATGATGACGTCATCCGGATATGAGGAGGTGCGCAGTAGGCAGATATGATGATGACGTCAGCAGGATATGATGATGATGTCATCAGGATGTTCATCGGCCAGACTTTTGGTATAGGCTCAGCAGGAGGATGTTCCTCCGATGGATCAGGTTGTGCGGATGAAGGCGTTTATCATGCAGGTGATATTGCGAGGATGATGCTGACGTCAGGGTGATTTTTCGAGCAACAGGATATCATGATGCTGAAGGATGATGATGAAGTCTTATACTAGTGTCGTCAGGAGCAAAAGCACTGACATCATATATGCTCATGACCTAGTATATAAAGTGTTAAAGAGGTCACCGCGGGGTGCATGTGGGATAATTGATATCCTGCGTATTCAAAGTATCATGATGATGAATCTCGGCGGGAAATGGTTGCGATCGACTGTTAGATGTTTTTCCCAAGGCCGCGGGTTGGTGTGCCTTTAATGGTGATTGTTGCAGAGGTATGGACGATGGCGTGGACGGATCTGGTACCCGATTGAAGGTGTACATCAGCGGACAGTGGCGCAGGGCTCGAGAAATCTTCCTGTCTCCTCCCCTACCTGCTGCATTCATGTTTGGGCGCCAATCTGGTAATGCGTTGAGCGCCATTTCGCTGATACTGTGTATCTGGCAGGATTTTTGGTCAACCATGTAATTAATTGCTGAGCACCTACCTGGCTGTTATAAGCAGGTTGTGTTGCTCATTTGTTGGTTGTTGAAAGTTGATGATTTTGGCTCTGTAATGCATAACAAGCTGATCTGGTTGCTCTGTACAGCTTACCTGTGAGTTTATGTATCTCTTGTTGTATGTTTTTGGCATGAACCCACTGATTTCATGATTAACTCATATGAGAAATGCTATTTGGCATGTGTTGTGTTAATTCTGTCTCCAGTATTGCATGTATTCTTCTTCTGAATCTGGATGTTTGGTAATGTTTAGATTCTAGATCATAGAATTCCTATGTTGAATGTCTGATCTTTTAACTTCTACTCAAGGGGTAGATTAAACTGTTTTCAGGTTGAACATTGGGAAGGGTATACTGCAGTAGGGATACCATAAGTAGAGATAACTCAACACTCTGTATTGGGAGATACCTGTAAGGCAGGTGTCACATATATCCCCTTGAAATCTAGTTTTAGCTGTTCATGCTGATCATTCACAGGTGTATGTCTACTGACTCCAGGCCCTGGATAGGCACCAATCATGCTTTGTTTTGTGTTATAACCATATCCAGCTTTGCATCCACACTTAAACTCCAAATCAAAATCTAAAGCCAACATTAGGACATTAGAGTTAGTTTTAGGAACCTCAGTCCTCTGTCTACAACTGCAAATAGGCCCAAAGCTAGCCCCTTTGCCCTTATCTTTCAGTTTTGGTCTACTTACAGGAGGACTCATCTGCTTTCTGTCAACATCCCAGCCTTGCATGCATATCCTCATGGATGTTGAGTAGGGAATACCCCCCTAGGTCTTGCAGAGCCTGAAGAAGAAGAGGAGATAAAATATAGAGTCTATCTCCTATACTGTTGACCCCCTGGCCCAGAGATCCTGTTGATCACTGATGGCTACCTTGTAGGGAAATCTGGGAATAAGCATCCAGTCTGGGAAAAAGTCAACAGGATGATGGATTAGGGTTGAGGGTTGAGGGATTAGGGTTTAGGGATAAGGTTTAGGGTTGAGGGTTGAGGGATTAGGGTTTAAGGTATAGTGTTGAGGGTTTAGGGTTTAAGATTAGGGTTTAGGGTTGACGGATTAGCATTTAATGTCGAGGTTAGGGTTAGAGTGTCAAGGGTAGAGGGATTAGGGATAGGGTTTAGGGTTGAAGGTTTAAGGATTGAGGGTTGAGGCTTTAGGGATGAGGGTTTAAGGCTTAAGATATAGTGTCAAGTGTTGAGGGTGTAGGGATAGGGTTTAAGTTTTAAGGGTTAAGGGTTGAGGGATAGGGATTAGGGTTTAAGGTATAGTGTTGAGGGTTGATGGTTTAGGGATAGGGTTTAGGTTTGAGGGATTAGGGTTTAGGGTTGATGAATTAGGGTTTAATGTTGAGAGTTGAGGGTTGAGGTTGAGGGATAGGGTTAATGGTCAAGGGATTAGGGTTAAATAAGAGTGTCGAGGGTAGAGGGATTAGGGTCTAAGGTATAGTATCGAGCCTGTTGAGGGTCTAGGAATAGGGATAGCGTTTAGGGTTTAGGGATGAGGGATTAGAGTTGAGGGATGACGGATGACGGATTAGGGTTGAGGGTTGAGGTATTAGGGTTTAGGGACAAGGTTTAGGGTTAGGGTTGAGGGATTAGGGTTTAAGGTATAGTGTTGAGGGTTTAGGGATAGGGTTTAGGGTTGAGGGATTAGAGTGAAGGGTTGAGGGATTAGAATTTGATGTTGAGGGTTGAGGGTTGAGGGTTTAGGGATAGGGTGGAGGGTCGAGGGATCAAAGTTAAGGGTTGAGGGATTAGGGTTTGACGTTGAGGGTTGAGGGTTGAGGTTCGAGGGTCAAGGGTTTAGGGATAGGGTTGAGGGTCAAGGAATTAGGGTTAAAGTAGAGTGTGGAGGGTTTAAGGATTAGGGATAGGGTTGGAGGGATTAGGGATAAGGGATTAGGGTTTAAGGTATAGTATCGAGTCTGTTGAGGGTGTAGGAATAGGGATAGCATTTACGGTTTAGGGATGAGGGATTAGAGTTGAGGGATGACGGATTAGGGTTGAGAGTTGAGGGATTAGGGTTTAGGGATAGGGTTTAGGGTTGAGGGATTAGAGTAAAGGGTTGAGGGATTAGGATTTGACGTTGAGGGTTGAGGGTTTAGAGTTTAGAGTTTAGGGTTAGGGTTGAGAGATGAGGGATCAGAGTTAAGGGTTGAGGGATTAGGGTTTGACGTCGAGGGTTGAGGGTTGAGGTTCGAGGGTCAAGGGTTTAGGGATAGGGTTGAGGTTCAAGGGATTAAGGTTAGAGTAGAGTGTGGAGGGTGTAAGGATTAGGGATAGGGTTGGAGGGTTTAGGGATAAGGGATTAGGGTTTAAGGTATAGTATCGAGTCTGTTGAGGGTTTAGGAATAAGGATAGCATTTAGGGTTTAGGGATGAGGGATTAGAGTTGAGGGATGATGGATTAGGGTTGAGGGATTAGGGTTTAGGGATAAGGTTTAGGGTTGAGGGTTGAGGGATTAGGGTTTAAGGTATAGTGTTGAGGGTTGAGGGTTTAGGATTAGGGTTCAGGGTTGACAGATTAGCATTTAATGTCAAGGTTAGGGTTAGAGTGTCGAGGGTAGAGGGATTAGGGATAGGGTTTAGGGTTGAAGGTTTAAGGATTGAGGGTTGAGGCTTTAGGGATGAGGGTTTAAGGCTTAAGATATAGTGTCAAGTGTTGAGGGTGTAGGGATAGGGTTTAAGTTTTAAGGGTTAAGGGTTGAGGGATAGGGATTAGGGTTTAAGGTATAGTGTTGAGGGTTGATGGTTTAGGTATAGGGTTTAGGTTTGAGGGATTAGGGTTTAGGGTTGATGAATTAGGGTTTAATGTTGAGAGTTGAGGGTTGAGGGTTAAGGGTTGAGGTTGAGGGATAGGGTTAATGGTCAAGGGATTAGGGTTAAATAAGAGTGTTGAGGGTAGAGGGATTAGGGTTTAAGGTATAGTATCAAGCCTATTGAGGGTCTAGGAATAGGGATAGTGTTTAGGGTTTAGGGATGAGGGATTAGAGTTGAGGGATGACAGATGATGGATTAGGGTTGAGGGTTGAGGGATTAGGGTTTATGGACAAGGTTTAGGGTTAGGGTTGAGGGATTAGGGTTTAAGGTATAGCGTTGAGAGTTTAGGGATAGGGTTTAGGGTTGAGGGATTAGAGTGAAGGGTTGAGGGATTAGGATTTGACGTTGAGGGTTGAGGGTTTAGGGTTAGGGTTGAGGGTTGAGGGATCAGAGTTAAGGGTTGAGGGATTAGGGTTTGACATTGAGGGTTGAGGGTTGAGGGCATTTTCTATTAAGAACTTGATTATGAGGGCTTGCCCCTTCATTGTTATGCCTATCATATGGCGAAGCATCTGGCAAGCTCTTGCAAGAAAGAGATGTGATCAATGCAAAGGATGTGATGAATCTATAGTAGGACAAAACATGAGCGCATTATAGCACGAGCGTGTTATAGCGCGAGCGCTTTATAACTTGCTCGCGTTTTGTATTGCTATTAAAACGGTAAAAAAGTGGTTACCCCCATGATCCAGGCCCACATGCTCTGTTTTCTTACTGATTATGCGTGTGCTCCGACAAAAAAGAAGTGCTTTCATGTTGTTGGGAAGTTCACATGCACATTTGACACATTGTACCACCTTTGCATGATCTTTCCACCACCTTTTCTGCTTTGCCAACTTGAGAAGGAGGAAATAACATAGTTTTCACACCAAGTTTGATATATATCTATTCAAGTTTCAATTTTTGTAGTGTTGCAATGTTAATTGTGATTCAATTTTAGGAATTTAACATTATAGATTGGTTAATAGTATTGTTGTTAGTAATGATATTTGAGTATTATTCAATTTAACATTAAAAAGGAAGCAAGTGGTGAAAAACTCAAATTGTTGAGGAGTTTGATGCAAGAAGATAAAAACACTACATAATTAGGTACTCTCTCCATTCAAATCTTCATTTTTTAGGTATGTCAAGTCTTTACATGCATGTTCTTTACATTTTCCTTATTTCAGATTGAATTACTTTATCATGCTTTATCATACATGTTTAAAATAGACACATTCCCAATCAAGAAAGTAGCCTACAATCTCACATGATGCCATGTATATTTTTTACACTTGGGCTCTTTAATAATTATGTGTAATAAACAAACCTTAACATACCATGATGTCAAACTATACAAGAATAAATCCTTACAACATAAAAAAAATACAATCCCACTATTATCTTGTATTCATTTCTTAGGAACTAATATTGGTCTCTTTATCATGCTATAGACAAATTCTCCGTCATGCTGAGGAAACGATCAAGAATTAAACCAACACAGGAAGAGATAGAAGCTAAGAATGCAAAGAAAGCAGTGGCTATGAGGGAACTTCGTGAGAAGAGGAAATTGGACATGATAAATGAAGACATACCAATTGAAGAGGAACCACAACCATCACAAAGAGATATGGTATTGGCGGCACAGAGAGAACGAATGCAAAAACTTTGTGGTACGAGAGATTTGAATACCATAGTTGGAGACACGTCCTCTACCGCAAGTCAACATGTAGGGACACCATCTACCACATCTCAAGTTGAAAGTACATCATCACTCACATGTGATGAAGGAGGTACGCCATTGTTCCCACCTCAACCTCAAGGTATGTCATCTATTCCATCTTCAATTGAAGGTATGCCATCTAACCCATCTCATTTAAATATTGATGAAATTCTTAATGTTGAGATGAATTTACCTAACTTGACACCACCTAGAATTTTGCATAGAAAGCCAAAGTATTTGATTGATATTGATGAGAATATTTTGCAGCCAATGGAAGGTAAGATTCCAAAACGCACTTGTAGAAGATATGCTCATAAGATTTGGAGATTGTTCTTTGAAAAGTTAAATGAGACTGCAAGATGTCAACTATTCATTGAAATGATGTGAAGTATAAAGTATAGGTCTATCATGAAGATTCTTGGGTTGAGAACATCAGAGGCTTCAAGTGAAAAATCTATTGTCAAGAATCTAATGAGTGCGTATGAGAGTGTGGGTAACACCTCACACACAAAAGATAGTAATGCAACATGGCGTGTGATTACATCAACTATAGCAAGTAGTCAAACGGGGAAAGCTCGTCTCATTAGAAAGACAAGTCAAGAATTGAGAATTAATAGGAAAACTTTATCAAGAGCCATTGGAAGATGCCAAAGAATTGAAGAAACTAATGCCAACGAATTATGAGTGTTCTCGGGGAGACTACCACGAAAAGATAAACCAATTGTTGAAGAATTGAGATCACTAATTGAAGACTTTTGGAAGAATTACACAAGGGTATCTCTGAATCAAAGGGATGTGGTAAGAAGGAGAATCGGTAGTCAGAACCGCGAGCCACATCCAAAGCATTTTTTGGATGAGACTCAAACACAGTTTTATGGTAAATTTCTAGAGAAGTATCCTCAAATTAAAATTTGTCAAAGATATTTTGAATTGCTAAAACCTTTCTATGTTAAGATAAATCACACATGCACTACTTGTTGTTGTAGATTACATATTGAATTTTCTAACCATTTTGATGCTTATAGGTCTATATGTTTAGATATGCATACTAACAATGATTTGTAGGGTTGTGTCATATGTGCCCCACGAACATCTTCAAGAGACTTCATATCAAGAATTTTATGTGAAAGAGAGGAAGGTCAAATATTCTACAAAAAATTATGCTTGGATGGCACATGTCATCGTTGCGGTGGCTTGCAACATTTGCCAATATGTGAACATATGGAAATAACACATGTGGTTGGAAATAAACTAGTAGAGTTTGGCAAGTATAAAACAGTGGCATACAATACAAAAAGATGGTAAAGAAGCAAAGAGGTGTGAATTAGTTATTGAAAAGATTCCAATGTATCAGTTTATGCCTATATTTCGTGACAACATAGTGTGTGAGTATGCAAGACATGCCCATAGAGCTCGATGGTTGGACTTGCAATTCAAGTTATGCAAGGACACATTTCTGGTTGGTAGCATTATTTCAGTCGACTTTGCAGAGAACTATAGTCTACAGCCACAGCGTGAGGTGCAATCACAATATTACAACTCCACACAGGTTTCTATATTTGTGCACATCACATTCATTCATGCGAATGATAGTACAGAGGATGACAGAAAGATCATAAGGGAGTATAATTTCTATATTAGTGATGATCGCACGCATTCTACGGAGTTCATGCAAGGTTGCTTTCAGGTGTTCTACAATGATTTGGCTAGAAGGGGCATATCGTTCAGTCAGCATATCATATGGTCGGATAACTGTGCGTCACAATTCAAGAACTCACAGAATTTCTATTGGCTGAGTAGGAGGCATAATTTTACAGGTATTCAACATATGTGGAACTTTTGTGAGGCCAGGCATGGAAAGGGGGAGCATGATGGTGCAGGAGTATGTATCAAAAAAGCCATAGCACGAGAAGAGTTAAAGTATAAAGACAATGCAAAGTTGACAGATGCAAAATCGATTGTCAAGTGGTGTAATACTTCCATGGGTCCAGGTAATGAAGGTAAGTCTTCAGTTCGTAGATTTTTTTGGTTGATAGATGATACTAACATTGCACCATATGAGGATTGTTGTACACTGACAGGATCAAATGAGATGCACTCTTTTAGAAGCTCAATTGCAGGTTCATGGAGTATCCATACATGAAAGATGTCATGTTTTTGTTCTTCCTGTACAATTCAAGTCTGGGATGAGTGCGAGTCAAAGGAGTGGGTTGACGAATGGCAGTTAAGTTATCTTAGCCCACTTGACACGTATCGACGCCCGACAGCATTGGAACTAACACAGATGGAATCATCAGCTGACTTTGACCACATATCAGATTTAGTTCAACCAGATAATATAGGGCACATATATGCATCTAATTTCATCTAGTTCAACCAGGTAATGTCATCTTACTTTGTAGTGTTTTTGTAATGTTGACTAATTTCATCTAATTTGCTACACATATCAATGTAGGGCACATATATGCAGTTATTGCAGATGAAGATAATGAAGAGGGAACAAATTATTACTTATGTCGTTGTGTTGAGGCCAAAAAGAAATTGGAGGCCCCTATTACAGATGGAGAAAACATCGAATATCCTACAGGCTCAGTGGTTATTACTGGAACATGGCTTAGAAGGTACCCACATAAGAGTGTTAATATTTGGCTATTTCAGGACTTTGACATGCATCGGAAGATTCTTCATTACTTGAACCTTGTCGTGGCATCCAATGTTCATTTGATAAAGTATCGGGGTAGACCTTTGAACAAAATATTGTGGACGGTGCGTGAGTCTGACCATGAAGCAATACTTGACACAATAAAGAGTAGAGCAGACCCGGATGGTTCATTGGATTAATTTGTAAGTATTCACATTGATTTTGTAAAGTCATGTTACATTGAGTTGTAAGTATGCACATTAATTTGTAAGGTTTGTCTTTTTTTATTTCCTCCTGCATTTTTACACATATGTACACATTTTTACATCATCATGTTATGCATTTTTGGTGTTCTGCTCCTGATGCGACCAAACTCATAACTCACCCTACTTCCTCTAAACACCATTTGATGATCTCTCCAACACTCTGGATCCAGGGTGCCCAATCATGATGATGACCTATATACCATTCTCCCAAGGCGCTCATAATAAATGAAAAGAAGACCAAGGGCGCCCAAGCTTAATAGACTTATTTCTTTCAATTTTGATGATCCAAACTCTTGCAATATGACATCCACTTTCATGCCTTTAGATCTTCCTTCACATACAAGGCACCAAATCAAGTTGAAAAATCTACATAAGGACACCAAAATGGATGAAAGGAGACATGAAATGCGCCTTAGGACTCCATGCTAAGGTTTGAGCCATTAAAGTCTCTTGATATTAGGCACTCATGATGATGAAACTTAGAGCTTTTTCCTTTCCTATGCGCTCATCTAAGATGTTTGAATGATAAGGAGCACCTCGACCTCTATAATGTACATTGGGCACCAAAATCAAGGTCATTTTAAGTCACTTTGAGTCATTTGCGGTCAGTTTGAGTCTTTGAGTCATGTTGCAAAAAAATGTCAATGTTGTCAAGTTGCACAAAGCAACTTTTGCATTTTTGGTGTCCTGCTCGTGATGTGACCAAACTGACTGTTCCAACATGTCTGGATGGGTACATTTATGTTAGGCATGGTCCTTTTTTTCACCCAAACATGTCAAAACAGTCCGAGCTATATTGTACCGACGATATCCCTGAAGAGTCCAAATTGTAAAAAGGCAGCAATCTTTGACGAGATGTTACTCAAAAACCGTGTCACTTAGAAACATTCTGTCTAAGGCAACATGATCATGTAGAGTGCCTCTACAATAACCTCTCTCGATTTTTTATATCTCTAAGGCATTTGCCCGTGGTGAAAGGTTTTCTGCTGCCCCAAAAATCGTCAGAAGGAGGTAGTGTAAAGTTGCAAAAGGGTGTAACTTTTGTCCTGCTCCTGATGCGACCAAACTGACTATTCCAACACGTCCGAATGGGTACATTTATGCTAGGCATGGTCCTATTTTTCACCCAAACATGTCAAAATAGTCTGAGCTACATTGTACCGATGATATCCCTGAAGAGTCCAAAGTGCAAAAAGGCAGCAATCTTTGACAAGATGTTACTCAAAAATTGTGTCACTTAGAAACATTCTGTCTGAGGCAACGCGATCATGTAAAGTGCCTCTACAATAACCTCTCTCAGTTTTTTATATCTCTGAGGCATTTGCCCGTGGTGAAAGGTTTTATGCTACCCCAAAAATCGTCAGAAGGAGGCAGTGTAAAGTTGTAAAGGGGTGTAACTTTTGTCCTGCTCCTGATGCGACCAAACTGACTGTTCCAACGCGTCTGGATGGGTACATTTACGCTAGGTATTGTCCTTTTTTTACCCAAACATGTCGAAACAGTCCGAGCTACATTGTACCCACGATATCCCTAAAGAGTCCAAAGTGCAAAAAGGCAGCAATCTTTGACGAGATGTTACTCGGAAACTGTGTCACTTAGAAACATTCTGCCTAAGGCAACACGATCACGTAGAGTGCCTCTACAATAACCTCTCTCAATTTTTTATATCTCTGAGGCATTTGCCCGTGGTGAAAGGTTTTCTGTTACCCCAAAAATCATCAGAAGGAGGCAGTGTAAAATTGCAAAGGGGTGTAACTTTCATCATGCTCCTGATGCAACCAAACTGACTATTCCAACGCATCTGAATGGGTACATTTACGCTAGGCATGGTCCTATTTTTCACCCAAACATGTCGAAACAGTCTGAGCTACATTGTACCGACGATATCCCTGAAGAGTCCAAAGTGCAAAAAGGCAACAATCTTTGACGAGATGTTACACAAAAACTGTGTCACTTAGAAACATTCTGTCTGAGGCAATGCGATCACGTAAAGTGCCTCTACAATAACCTCTCTCGGTTTTTTATATCTCTGAGGCATTTGCCCATGGTGAAAGGTTTTCTGCTACCCCAAAAATCGTTAGAAGGAGGCAATGTAAAGTTGCAAAGGGGTGTAACTTTTCTCCTGCTCCTGATGCGACCAAATTGACTGTTTCAATGCATCTGAATGGGTACATTTACGCTAGGCATTGTCTTTTTTTTCACCCAAACATGTCGAAACAGTCCAAGCTACATTGTACCCATGATATCCCTAAAGAGTCCAAAGTGCAAAAAGGCAACAATCTTTGAAGAGATGTTACTCGAAAATTGTGTCACTTAGAAAAATTTTTTCTGAGGCAACACGATCATCTAGAGTGCCTCTACAATAACCTCTCTCAGTTTTTTATATCTCTGAGGCATTTGCCCGTGGTGAAAGGTTTTCTGCTGCCCCAAAAATCGTCAGAAGGAGGCAGTGTAAAGTTGCAAAGGGGTGTAACTTTCGTCTTGCTCCTGATGCGACTAAACTAACTATTCCAACGCATCCGAATGGGTACATTTACGCTAGGCATAGTCCTATTTTTCACCCAAACATGTCGAAACAGTTTGAGCTACATTGTATCGACGATATCCCTGAAGAGTCCAAAGTGAAAAAAGGCAGCAATCTTTGATGAGATGTTACTTGAAAACTGTGTCACTTAGAAACATTCCGTCTGAGGCAACGTAATCACATAAAGTGCCTCTACAATAACCTCTCTCAGTTTTTTATATCTCTGAGGCATTTGCCCGTGGTGAAAGGTTTTTTGCTGCCCCAAAAATCGTTAGAAGGAGGCAGTGTAAAGTTGCAAAGGGGTGTAACTTTTATCCTGCTCCTGATGAGACCAAACTGATTGTTCCAACACATCCAGATGGGTACATTTACGCTAGGCATTGTCCTTTTTTTTACCCAAACATGTCGAAACAGTCCGAGCTACATTGTACCCATGATATCCCTAAAGAGTACAAAGTGCAAAAAGGTAGCAATCTTTGAGGAGATGTTACTCAAAAATTGTGTCACTTAGAAACATTATGTCTGAGGCAACACGATCACGTAGAGTGCCTCTACAATAACCTCTCTCAATTTTTTATATCTCTGAGGCATTTGCCCATGGTGAAAGGTTTTCTGCTGCCCCAAAAATCGTCAGAAGGAGGCAGTGTAAAGTTGCAAAGGGGTGTAACTTTCATCCTGCTCCTGATGCGACCAAACTAACTGTTCCAATGCATCCGAATGGGTACATTTACGCTAGGCATGGTCCTATTTTTCACCCAAACATGTCGAAACAGTCTGAGCTACATTGTACTGACGATATCCCTGAAGAGTCTAAAGTGCAAAAAGGCAACAATCTTTGATGAGATGTTACTCAAAAATCATGTCACTTACAAACATTCCGTCTGAGGCAACATGATCACGTAGAGTGTGTTGGTTTTTCTTCTGAATCAGCATTAGGGTTTGCTAGTTCTAATGCACAGGTAGATTCAGCCAACTAAATACAGGAGGTTGCGTGAGCTCCTCCCCTTTACTTCTGGTTCTGTCGCACCAAGGGGGGTGTCCCTATTTGATAAAAGTATGACCTTGACTAGCTCAATGACAGAAGGATTTAACTTGACAGCAACAGGCAGAATACTCTCATGGATGGACCAAGATTTGTGTAACAAATCACAAGGTTGGCAACATTCTTGGACATAATGTCTGGTTAGGTATGAGAGCATGCAGGGGTTTCCTACTCCTAATCCTACAACTAACAGGTGAAAGGATGAAATGGTTTGAAATGATGTTTGGAGTTATGGGACTTTCCTAGACCCATTGAACAGACAGATTCCCAAACCAGTGCCTTATCTGGGTAGCAGAGTCATATCTAAGAATATAAATGTCTCCCCATGACAACACTAATTCATATCCAGAGGACCTGAGAAGAATGCTACTGCCTAACAGCAACATGTCCAAGAAAGAGTATTACTTATGATCATACTTAACAGATCTTATGATGCAATCTATTTTCCTTTGTATCTGATCAAAAGCCTATTTAACCACTCCTTGAGTAGATGCAATAAATCAGACACACAATACGCATATACTGAAAAACTTGGAAGCCCTTGACAACCTTGTTTGAAAGGAAAACAAATGACATACAGGAGACAATCAGAAATAATACACACACCAGGTGTTTTTCATTTAAAATCAATCTGCATAGAAAGTCATCATAGAGAAAATTATCATTTACAAGACAAGATAGACTGGTACACCAGGCTAAAGACCGAGTCTGTAGCAAAAAATGCCTTTCAAAATGTGAACACCTTATGTTCAGAGTCAGAGCAGAAGGCCCAAAAAACATCCAACCTCCTAAATGAGTAACACTTCCTGCTTAAAAATAGCCAAAGGGAAGCGTGCTCATCATTAATTACATAGCCAGAAGTCAAAAATCTACCAGATACATCCATCAGAAAGAATGGCGCTCAGAAGTCATCAATGCAGTAGACAAGGGAGGCCTCGAGCCTTGCGCTGCCATCTGGAAGTCCTCATGCCAAAAATTAGGTACATGACTGTTCAACAACTCGCCCACGCCTCAACACAGTTGCCATTGATGGCTCAACCACCCACATCCTACTTGGAAACCGTTGTAGCATTCAAAATGGAGCTTCCCGCCAAAATGCGTTTCATCGCAGGTTCAAATTATGCAGGGAGATTAATCCCACATGCACGGTGCGGAGACCCCTTTAGTATTTTAAAAACATGGCCATATGCATAATAGGTGTCGAGCGCTTTTGCTACGCTCGACACATGCTCCTTCTCCAAAAGCCCATCGGCCAAACTTCTACCATCGGCCTACCCCACAAATCTCTCATTGATCTCAATTGTCTTGCCAACCGCTACATTACATCCCCCTCCATCGGCCAGAGATGAACCATCGGGCCAACTCTCCAGACCCTCGCTGATCTACCAAGTCTCTCCGACAGCACCTTCGCCATCGGCCAGACCAACACCGTCGGCCTAGCAAGAAACCCCTCTGCCGATATAGCAACTCCTGCCAATAACACATCGGCCTGCCACTTTCGTCGGTGAGACATACACCATCAGGCAAGCTCACCTCAGTCCATTCGATAGCAAATGTTATCCCGATGAGCACCAACCCAAGGTCTTCGGTGAGACCACCATCCATCGGAGCAACAAAAAACTTCTCTGCCGATCATGCCGATCACTCTAATGAAAGCCCCCTCGGCAAGACACGCCGATGACTCCTCATCAGCCAAACATACGCCATCGGCCCAACACTTGCCCGCTCATCCGATAGCCAAAGTCTTGGCGATAGCACTCCAAAATCCTCATCGGTGAGACCTAGACTGTCGGCAAGCCACAAAACACCTACGCCGACCACACAAGTCACCCCGATGCTAATAAACAAAACACATCCTCTGTCGGTAACACAAACTTAACCCCGTGAACCCATCGAACCGATGAACCAGTTCAACCCGATGGTTTGATACTGAGGTTCGCTGGCAAGGTTCAAACCTCAAAAACAATACTTCATCACTGGCGGCCAAGTACTTCGAAGTCGGCCCGATACACAAAAAACTTAGGCCAAGACCAAAATCACAAAGCTTCGAACCGTTGAACCTTGAACCGTTGAGAAAAAGGTTCAAGTTCAAACTGAAAGTTTGAAGACACAATCGGAGCACTTCAAACAAAAACTCATGCTGATGGACAAAACATGATGACCCCTTCCTCAGGAAAGATGATGCGGATGCTACAAAACACTGAAGGGGTGCCAAAACTCAGAACTTTTTGGACTTTTTGGGAAGGTGCCTGCATGAAAAATTGCTCGGGAACTGATAGTCAATTCAGGCACCAACAGAGTGCCTCTACAATAACCTCTCTCAGTTTTTATATCTCTGAGACATGTACCCATGGTGAAAGGTTTTCTGCTGCCCCAAAAATCGTCAGAAGGAGGCAGTGTATTAAGTCAGGATGAAAGCCTATTCACTCTAGGCGCCTGTTGTGACCAAATCACACATCACCCCATTACAAATGGGGACCCCCTACTTTTTTTGAACTCCAGTGTGTTTGACTAAGCTTAGATGATGTCTTGGGGTTATTGCATGATGAGGTCAGTGGTGTTTGAGTTTTAGAGCTCCTTGATGACCTGATCCTAATAGTGGGCGCGTAGAGGAAGGAATGATTAAGGCACACTTTGATAATCATTTCACCCTAGGTGAGCGCCTAGGTAGAATTTGGAGTGGAAGCCTCAAATAATACCTTGGATTTTTAGATGCTTATTTTAGCTCAAATCATCATTATCTTGCACCTAGAGTTGGAGTCTAACTGCCTAGGGAGTCAAGGAGCATTTCATCATCCAGAGAATCCCAAACATGTGCCTTGAACAAGTGATGCTACAAGTGGTGAACAAATGGGCACCTTGAAGAATTGAGCCCTCCAAGACATCTTGCAATTGCCTAAAAGTCCAAAATTTACATAAGTGAGTTAAGGTGCCATTTTCCATCTCCAGAGCCTCCTTTGAGCACCTTAACATGGAGTGAATGTTTTAGTCTATAAAAGATTGCACCTAAAGAATATAACAACCCCTTGAGTCACTAGGATGAACTAAGTTAACAAAATGAACTTCATTGAGGGAGGCGCACTTGTGCATCTAGACAACTCCAGTTTAGCGCCTGAGAAAAAGCATGTTTAGAACACCCCTCGAATGAACCCTCTAGAACCAATAACCATAGCTCAAGATCCATAACCATGAGAAGATAAAGCATTAAAAAAATTCATCTAAAGGATGGCAAATACCTCTTAGATGATAGTCTGTCGAGTAGACCAAGAGTGGAGAATGAGAATGCTCCTCGAAGATACACCAAGCCACAATGACTCTCCAATAAGAATCTTCTCTAGGTCCATAATTAACTCACGCCCATATCCAAGTGAAAGTCTCCTTGGTCTTCCTGCTAAAACCTCTAAAGGGTAACCATCTCAACAAGTGTCTCTAATCCCAAGAGAACTCTAGCCTCACCCAAGTCTCGAAGTATGTATGAGAACCTACAACCAATTAATCCATGTTAAGCTCCAAATGCAACACCACATTATCATGAAGCTCCCAAGCACATGACCAATGTACTCAATACCAAGAGAACCAACAAGACCACTGTCAAAACTCCAACTACAAAATTAGGTATCCAAACATGACATCATGATCTAACATCTCCTCCTAGAAGATCACATGCACCAATACAGACATCCTAGTCTCAAGAGAACTTGTATCATGCTAATACTCTAATCTAGAATAAAGAGTCCACCAAGACACACTACCAAACACCTCTAAAATAAGGATCAACATCTACAACCACATGAAGATAACCATCTCCTAAAAATAGTAGCCAAGATGTCAAAGCACTCTCACTACAAATAATAATCATAATCCAAGAGTTTGTCCATTACACCCAACCACTATATAAGATCATCCATCACTAGGTGACGAATACACATCACTATCAAAGCTCCCACTGAACCATGATATGAACTACACATGGCATTGTGATAACCATCTCCTAAATGAAGATCACCATGGTCCACACACACTCAACTATAATACTAATAACTCCAAAGTAGAACCAAGATCTCCAATCTAAGAAGATAAACCATCATTACTGTCAAAAGCTCACCCTAAACTATGCAACTAAGATATCCATGACATCATGATAAACATGCTACAAGTCCCAATAACCAACTATCCAATCATTCTCATCATCCATCCTCTCATCCCAATGCAACATACCAATGCGCAAATGAGCATAGACAAGGAAAAATAACAAAGTCTACATCAACACTGAATCAATCCCGTGGATATAGGCGATATGCATTCAAGTCATCCCACTACAATCAATGAGGTGTGCATCCCAAAAAAATGCATAACTTGTAGATCCCAACCATTGAAAACATGCAAAATCATCATCACATTAGTAACTTCCAAACTGAGATATCAAATAATATAACTTATAGACTTCACCAAATCAATCATAGATTCAACTTTCCAAACAAGTTTACAAATGAGTAACCATAGTCAAGGAACTAATCAAGCATCTAAGAGATAAGAACAATGTGCTAAAAGTAAACCACAACACCACCTGTAATCATGAATCAAACATCATAACCAATACCTATCAACTACAAACATGATCAAGTCTTGCCAATGCTCAAATGTACCTACATACCCATGACACCATAATTATCATCATTGCTATACCTATGCTCAAATCCCACTGAAACAAGACTCCTAGTCTCACCATGTATCAACCATGTCCTCAAACTAGAATATTGCTGAGCCCATGGAGATTGATACACCCACTTCAATAGAATAGGCAATTAATGTACCTGATGTGTCTTCATTTCATAAACTAGTAAACATCATTTGCATCCATACTTAAACCAATCTTATTGTTGTGTTTGATGTGTCCTCTTTCAAACAACCATTTAACAAAATTTGAGTCCAAACAATAAACATTTACAACCATAAACATCTCAAAGTCCAAAATCCAAACATTCTATCATCCTTAATCATTTCCATCATGGACCCTTGGTTTGAAAAAATCATTATGCAAGATAAAAACCCTATGCCTATTACCTTGTGCGAGGCTCATGCAAAACCCAAAATCACAATCAAAATAGGTCCTCAAACCATGTATCCTTTAAATGAGATCTTTTATCCAAATCAATCAAAAAATCCCTTTGACAATGATGATGATGATAGTCTTGTAGATCAAGATGATATCAAGATGACAATAGCATTAACTATGAGATCATTACATGCAAACTTTCCATAAACCTTCATCTCCCACTCATGAACATGCAAGAATATTTCAAACAAGAAATGACTAGCACTAGCTATCATGCCAATCCTAAATACACATCTAATGGTCATCCTTATGGTACCTTTGGTAAGGGAAGAACCACTTTAGACCAAGGTCCTCATATTCAATTCATATCTCCAATCCCAACCGCATGTGAGAACTGTTTATCCTATGTATCCTATTCAAATCCTCCATCTCATAATCCTTACATTCCAACTTATCCCATCAATCCAAACCCACTACATCCAAATCATCCTTTTTAGATTTCCTCCAAGGAACTCTAGTGGAGGAAAAATCTCAAACTAGAAATCACAAATTCAATTAGTGTACCTCTCCTAAGCTTATCCAAAAGTCACATAGTACCATGCCTATCCATCAAACACCACTAAGCAATCAAAATCATAACAACATGCCCATGATCCAAGATCAAGTGCAATCATGCAAAGATATTACCAATCACAAGCCTATTAAGATTGAACTAGAGTCTTCTAGTACCATACTTTTCCATCAAACACCATCATGTAATCCATGGCCTATCAAGCCTATCAAAGAGTCTCTTACTAGAATTTCAAGTCAAACATGGATTTATAATGCAAGTATGGACGCCATCAATAAAAAAGATTTGTATTAACCAAATATCCATATAGGCATACATCAATATCTGTCGATATAAGTATAACATATATACAAAATAGCCATATAGGCTTACAAGAATGCCATATAGGCATACAATGTCAACTATGTACAATACAAAATATATGTCCACAAATGCCATATAGGCATACAACAAAGGAACACAATAAAAAGTCATTCCCCTTTGGTCGGTGAAGAGAATAAATCACGAGCAGCCTTTGATCTTCTAGGCGATGGAGATGCGCATGTGGGTGGTCTACTACGAACCCGAGGGCTACTCCTCCTATTTAGGTCTTCCTGCATCTTTACCTGTTACAATAAAAAGTAGACATTAATATATAGAAATTACATGTTATAAAAAATGAAACATTTAACAAAATAATCACTTACCGCTAACATATAATCTGTCTCCTCGCTTGCCTCAGTAGTAGGAATAGGCCCTGGTGATGTCATGTCCTATAGAAACCATCTAGATAGAAATTAAACTTCAAATCAATAATCTTTTGATTTTTCAAAAATAGACAACTATAACAATGAATGTAAAGTGAAATTTACTAATCTGCCTCATACCCCTGTCAATGCCATGGAGCTATGAATCGCAGAGGCCACACCCTGCTCCATTGCCTTATGAACATGGGGAGGTGTCTCCGCAGCCTGCATCATCTGGAAATAAAACAACATTATTCAATTACGAAAACTATAATAGTGATGCAAATCATGGCTCCTAACATACACACACGTTCATCTAAACATGGAAGTACACACAATAAAGCACACAAATCACATACAAAAATTTAATAAGTACAATTCATTCATTAAACTATTTATTTTATTACCTCCGTAAAGCTTTGAAGTCCACCACCGCTGGCAGGTGTTACCGTGAAATCTACAGTATTAACCTATTCAACATCCAAAATCAGATATTAGAATACCATTCATATAACGATGCTATTCACATGTAATATTTATAATTGTTTACTAGTTACATACCTCGACAGTAGATGATCTAGTGAAAAATGTAGTTGGAGAACCACTGAAAACTGCATCGACGCTATGACCCTGAAATTTCATTAAAATCATCAATTTAAATTAGTTAATCTTGTATTTCAAAAATGAAATTTAATAAATTAAATTCAATAAACTTGCTAATATTTACCTGAGTATCAAGGCCGAAAGTCTCACTCAGGAGGGTATCTGTCATCACCATCTACTCAGCTGCAAATGTAGCCTGTGCACCTGCGTCCTGACTGTCCATGGGGTCATAACCACAGGTTGACCCGTAAGCCTGACAAGTATGGGGTGGGACCTTACTCCTCGTACTATCTCCCAACCCACTCTGTGTTGCAGAACCGGCATGCTCTATGATGCTCTGGGTCAAGGCACTAATCGAGTGAAGTGTATCGACCTCAACACTCTCCTTCACAATGGAAGGGATAGAAACATGCTCGTGGGCTAGTCTGTTGATTACTCATCTCACTACCCATTGTGGGTCAAGACGTGCCCTTGGTCTATCTTGTGTTAACCCCCCACCTCTACCCTGGAAGTCCCGCATATCAAAATAGTTTGGCACTTTATTGAGGACAAACTTGCAGTAGAGTTTCCTCAAAAAGTATTGCGGGACCTCATTATTATTGCATGGAGGATGGTCAAAAACCATCCACCAGCTCTGCCCAAAATTGTCCCTTATCGCTTGGTTGTTGCACCAATGGATAGGGAACCTCTTGCATGTAATGGGTGGAGGTTAATTTATTTGTGGGTTTGTGAAAATTGAACACAAGTCTAATTTTGTAATTTGTAATTTTTTCACATCTTGGTATGACAACTTGTCTGCATAGTAATCTCTAAACTCTCTCTTCTTATCCGTCCAACTAGTTATTTGCTTGCTAATTAAATCTACATTTGATAACATAGACTCAAGAGATTCAGCAAGCGTGGACCTATGCAAGGTTGAAGTGGAAGGATCTTTCAACCTTGCAATTATATCTTCAATTTCTTTTTTGTTGTTTTCAATTTGCCCCATTGTATTTTCTTGTGTTCCAAGGGCATGTCGACGAATGGATGGAGGAGGTTGTTGTTCTGCAGGTATTTCCTCCTCAGGATTTTGTGGATTTTGAGGAGGAGGAGGAGGTGCATTAACATTTCCTGACAATTAACAAAATATACATCAAAAATCAACAAAAACCTACCTATTTAGAAACAAATTCAAACAAAAAAACAAATGTAACTCACTCCTTTGGCGTGCTCGACGTCGTGGCGGCACTTTAGCAACGAATCGATAAGCTTTTTGTGTTGAACGGAGTTTTGCAAAATGCGAGCGTGCTTTCTAGGGTTTGCAAGCCGCGGGTAGAGAGGAGGAGATAGAAAGAAATGAAATTGGAAACCTTTTTTTTTTAATTTATAGGAAGTCATAACGCGAGCGCGTTATGACTTAATTTTTTTTGAAATTAATTTGGCCACTTTTTGGCCCCCCAACTTCTTGCACTTACCCTGTTATTACATAGAAACGTCCCCTTGACTTTTACATTTAATGAAGGCAATAATAAAAATTCCACAGAAATGAAACCCACTTTGAAGAACACTAGTAACTTCAAACCTCGATTGTGTTGAACCAATGGTATTACTTTACATGTAACTTTGTAAGTATTGTTTACCCCTAGTATTATAGCCCTGCAAGTCTACTTCTTTTGTACAGAAGGCTTTGTATTATTATATGCAGATATCTGATGTACTCCACAATCTTTGAAGGAACTCGGGATGAATGTTTCTCAAATCAATGCGTACTCCATTGGAGTGTGTCTTGTCAATAACAAACTTTTAGTCCTATAGAGGACATCATGGCATCCCCTCTACCCATATCATAGACTTTGCAAATGTCCAACACACTAAGAACCTAGGACAACAACTAGTGAACACATGAGAGCAGCTGACTTATCATGCACTAAGAACCTAGGACAACAAACCTAGATGATTGAAGAGACTGAATCTCCCTATTTGTAACAGTTTAGTTATAAAGTTAATTTAAAGATGCTTATGATTTAAATGTATACTCTTTTATAATATAGAGATACCAATATTTATATAATTCAATCATTTTTATTAAAAAATTAATATATTTTGCAAACATAAATTATTGTTATTAATAAACATTGACTGCATATTTTATGAATAAGTGGCATTGTAGAAAAAATTGTAAACTCAGATATCAATGTCAATGAAAAGGTCATTTTAACGTGTTCCTAGGAACACAAAGGAAAATTCTATACTTTCAAAATAAAAAATGAGAGATATTTTCATTTGTTGATTTTATATATTGAATTATAGTGAGAGCCTACCTTCCAAAGTCTAATTGTGATGCATTTTTAATTGTATCACTACGTGTAATCGCAAACCTTGAAGCAAAAATTCCAATATTTGTACAGCTCTTTCATATTCCATTGTTAATCAACAAGTTTAAAACTCTCCCGAACAAATAAGAATAAATTGAAATGGTAGGTATGAAAAGTAGGAGGCTTTGGAAGGAACCTATTTGACAAAAATTAGGAAAAATATTATTAAAATTTATTTAGTATTTGTGGCAATGATGACGACCATGATGAGTTGGCTTTCGGGTGGAACTGTACACCAACACCAATCGCATAAAATTCCCCCGATGATACAAATAGTAAGTTTTGTTTGTTACTTCTTCAGAGACAAAGATCTTTTATTTTGGCATTTCTATTTAAGAAAAAAAATCAATTTGAAGTGGTCACCTATCTAATGTTTTAAAAAATATCGAACCCAGTGAATTGTTGATGTATGCACAATTGCTAGTTATAATATCCGCAGGGTTCTAATATCGTGTTATCAACCGAAACAAAACACTACTAAAAAGAGAGACAGAAGACTAGGTGATCTAAATTAAGTCTATACCCAAATTAACATCATGCTTATCTCATTCCAATTAACTGGTGTTATGAAATCTTTAGAATTTTACTTAGACACGTGACATCAAACCGTTGTTCATTGCTGCATGCATTCCACCCGGTAGGTTGTCTGCCTCAGCCATGCATGCATTGCAAAAACTTGTGTACACATCACAAGATGTATTCCTTTGATGATTTCAAAATTTGACTTTTAAAGAGAAAAGCTAAACTAAGGTTTTAATCTAGAAAAATGTTAGGGATTTGCATTGAGATGGTTCATGGACCATGGATGACAAGGATAAGTTTGTTGGAGTAGACAAAGCAATGTCCATTTGTTCAATTCCAACTTTCATCATGAATTTTATGGGATTTTTGTTAACAATGATTCTAAATGAATTTCTACATAAATTCCTGTAAAACTTGGATGCCATACATATTTAAAGTCAAAATTACAAGTATTGTAATTTTCTTCACAAACATCAGTAGCAAAAAGAACAACATGCTTCCACAAATTTACATCACAAGATAACAATCCAATTTCAAATTATATCTTATTTTGCCTTATAAAAGATTTGCAAATAGTGTGTGTTCATACATAGTCATGTAGCAAGTGTTTAACTGCTATTATAAAAGACTTGTAAATAGTGTATGCTCACACATGGTCCTCTATAAAGCGTTTAATTGATAATAGACAAGTAAAACTTACTAGTTTATATTGCAAATTCTTGAGCTTAAAAACCTTGTAGTGGAATTTAATTGCATAAATTGAGCATTTTGCTTCTTCTTCTAAGTATTAGTGCCAAAAAGAGAATAATGGTTTTTAGATGTTTTTCAAGTAGTTTCCACTAACTACCATAACAATTTATTATAGCTAAGAATATTGGCCTTTCTTGAAACAAAATCTTGTATGTTTCTAGTGTAGAAGGGGAGAGAGAATTGAAAATTTGGCACACAATCAAACTACCATGACCTGAAAAGAATATAAATAGAGATTTTGATGCCTATAGATGAGAGAGAGTATGTCGAGCATTTATAATAGTTTAGATGCACATTTGGGACATCCCATATGATAATGAAATTTAAGTGTTTAAGCTAATACATGTCTTTCATTCAACATATAAAGAATCCAGACATGGATACTATAGGAGAATGTTGGATGTTCCATCATAGTTAACTCTAATTAAAATCATAAACATTTTAATTTATATCTCTTAAACCTATGCTTATTATTAAGCATACCTAAATACAATTCTAAACCACTTTTGATTTAAATTGGATGTTGACCTTTAAGTTGTCCAAATTGTAGTCTCAATGGGAAGTAAAATGAAATGGTACATTTGGGCTTCTTTGGTTGCCATCTCTAACATAAGACAATAGTTATTGTTCAAGCCCAATTATTTTCAATAAGCAAAGCTCTGCAACTCTATAAATTAAATCTTCAATAAATCTCTCAAGCACATGTTTTATAATACTCTATTCATATAAGAACCAATAACTTACTTCGATTTTTTTGATGCCCTTTAGTGGGGCGAAGATTCATATTATATTGTTAACCATTTAACCTCAGTTTATTCCACATCATGTTTCATGTCAATAATTTCTTTGCATTTAATTAACTGCCCCAAATGGACATAATACTACTTTTATGCATAGACTTACCCCATACTTGCTAGATGACAATTTATACAGAAATTTTGATCCATTATTTCCCATAAGAGGAGCCTCAAAGGAGACTAGACAAATTGTAAAAGGAAAATTAGCACGGTTACATCCAAATATATTGATCAATTTTTTTTACCCGTGGAAATATCAATTTGCTAATTCTTGGCAAATTACACAATAACTAGGGTTAGATATTATTGCTAATGGTTTGATTTATTATTACATATCTAAAATAACAATGTTGAAAATGTGAATTCTGTGATATGAGTTTCTTGTAAATGAGAAGTCAAAAGGTTAATGAATTCTTATCAACCACAAGCAATATTTATAACCTACCTTATCATCTGTAATTACAACTCATGTCAATCACTAAAGTAACCCAAGGAAAAAGAGGCCCAAGATTTGAATGCACATCCAGTTACTTTTAGCATTCAATTTAATGATCATGGTTTGTTACCTAACTGTAAGTAGGCAAGAATGAAAGAAAAACCAAGAAGTAAATCATGCATATGAAGAGGTATGGGTAAAACAACTAGGTACAAACAATTCCATCAAATATAATCACTCAATTGAAGATTAGCACATACACTTAAATGTATCTGGTAGGGATTTTATCTCAATTAAGATAATACGCTCATTGGAATTTTACAATTTTATACAAAAATGGAGGATTTATTTTATACCGAATTCAAAGTTTTATAATCCAATGACAAGAGTCGGATTTGCCATTGCGGTATTTTGTGAAGTCCAGGACTGCCATAATAAGGAAGCTTTATTCACAGATAAAGAAAGAAAAAATAATCGACATAGCTCCAAATTTAAAAACCAAGTGACCCTGATAATCATAAATTTAAAACCTAGAAAAAATAGTACATAGGAAGCATATTATAATGGTTAATATAAAGGTCATACTTATTCAATGCCCAAATGGAACACAGTAATCGGTGTAGCCCGAAATTCTACACCTCGAGATAATGTAAAAAGAATCAGAAACCAAAGCATATTAACTATGGTTTAAACCTGGGTTTATGGAGAGCAAAATAATCCACTTTAATTATGGAATGATAGCTAATGTTTGAATTTTAATAAGACATGTGACATCATTAAGTAATTCACTCCTGCATGCATCCCATCTGGTAGTCTGTCTCTGACCCATGGCTATGTAAATTATTAAGAACATAAGTGGTATTGGTGGCATAGTAAACGTTCGATAGCTAGAGCTAAAGACTGACCAGAGTTGGACACGCTTCCGAAATTTGATGAATTAGCTTGTCTGTGCCATCACCATGCACTTCCCTGCTACTGTAATCACAACCATCAGAGCTATCAATGCATTCCTTCGCTCCGTTGCTATGGTGTCCTTGAGAAATAATAAGATCAAAAGATAGATGCTAGTTTTGGTAAGGATGGGTATACTGTAGAATAGGATTTCTTTAACAAAGATGTGATTGGATGTAGTTTCAAACTGAGGCTTGGGTATTTAAAGAATGAGTGAATGTGTTTGACATAGGAAAACATAATAGAAAAAAAAAAAGTATTGAAAGGACCAAGTGTTATCGGCAATTGTGTTTGGGTTACCTAACTTGTTAGTCGTTAAACGACTTGGAGTGTAGCATTGGAAAGATTCTAGTAAGGTGTGTTTCAATGGCCTACAGTAGCTACTTTTATTAAATAAGTTGTTAGGCACTAACGATAATGATGTCCCAGTTCTGGGATTAAAAGTTTTGCTGCAACATGTAAAATAATAGGGAGAACTTCTGCATTGATTATCATTTGGAATCTGTAATTTTTTAAATTGAATAATTCTTGATAGATAATCTGTATTAGCTAATGGTAAATATGAAATATTGTTATTCAATGAATGCAAGTATACCATTCCATCTACGTATGTTTTGCGTGTGAGGAAAGCTAAAATACTGTGTTCACTTTCATCTTTCCTATTTTGACAAAAATGGCCAGAAGAAATAATAATATGTATGAAGGCAGTAGCTAATGCAGTAATCTTTCATTCATTAGTATTGTTACATTTGTAATGACCCATCAAAACTAAAACTATATTTGACTTCAGCTTTGATACAAAACAAAAGAATTATTATCTAACCCTAAGCTAAACATCTACCCTATAATCATGGATGCAGAAAATTGAGTTTGCAAGCTATGAATGATTTCATAGAATGTATATTTCTTTAGCTTAAAAGGTATTAAAAGTGGGCTTTAACCTCTGGTGGTGCGCGCTTGGGAGAGGGAGGCACACACACAAAAAAGCATCAGCACTGTAAAAATGACAGCATAGCCACCGCTTCTCTTACACTTTACCCATCTTCAATGAAATTAAAACCACAAATGAATACAATCAATAGAAAAGAAGAAAGATTGATGCACACTTTGTTGTTGGTGAGCTTGGAACTCTCTCACCATTCATTATACACAGTTGATGAATGCAAGTCTTGTTGGATAAGTACGGCAAATTTGTTTTTTGCTCACCTCACTGCTGTGCAGTTTCTATTTTTTAGTTAGTTTTTTGTTAGTTGTTTTAGGAATTCTCTATCTATTTTTATGGCATGATAATGCATGTAAAAAACATGTTAACTTTAGTTTGTTTTTCCCATATAGTTTTGCTTTTTTCCATATAGTTTTTCTTTTCAAATGTTGTAGCTATTTGGTTTTTTCAAACAACAATAAAAATTTCTTCTGTGTGCTACATATATCCTTTTTATGGTTATTTGTTTGTTCCTCTTAAATCTACTGCCATATTTTGTTTTTTTTTTATAATCTTCAAGTCTGAGGCCTATGACTTTAGGGCTGTATATGTGCATTACAAGTCTTCTCTGAAATCCTTAAGTATATAATTTTTTAAGGTCTAGTAAAATTGCAAAAAACAATTGCTTCAGAGCCTGTAAATGTGAGTGAGTTCAGTGAATTAGCAAGCCAAGTGCTTCCTAAAATGGTATATGGCTATTATGCAGGAGGGGCATAGGACGAATGGACACTCAAACAGAAGATCACTGCTTTCCAAGAATCATGTTGGTTATCTATATTGAAACTTTGATGTGATGCGTAAAACCTAGCAGGTATGTCTTTATCTATACAAGTCCCTTATTCATTCATTCATGGGAGTTTGGCGTACACCTGTGCGCAGTCATTAATCCTTTGCCCTGTAGGCAAATTTTCTATTTGAAGTGCCATTGCCAAGCATGTTCTGCCGACGCACCGATCTTACTGAAGGCACCTTCGAACCATACTTGTCGGCCAGACTCTTTCATCGGCAAATGTCTATAAACTCCGATCGACACACCGATGACACCTGCTAACTCAACTGTCGGTGTGACTTGGATCGTCGGCGAGCATTTTGTTTATCCTACCGATACACCGATACACATTAACTTTGACTGTCAGTGTGACAGTCCACATTGGCGAAGCTCTCAACAGCTCTCCCGATGCGCCGATGGACCTCATCCTGACATTGAATGTCTATAAATAAAGGTCAGTGAATATTATTGACCTAGTACATAGCAGCTAAGTCTTGGTCATCCACCTTAAAAAAATATAAAAAAAATTAACAATTAACTATAATTTTGATCATATTGGGGCACTCCACGTAATATAAGAAATCAATGGAGAATTAAAACACATTGCCACGGTCTCTATTTCTATTTATGTCCAAGCTTATTAGAAGTAAGTGCAAATTTTTTGTGCTACGTGCCTCACTGCCCTGTAAATTAAATTAATAGATACAGATCGGTCATTGGATAATTCTACGCTTATAATAATTAAAATGATCAGATCGGCCAGAAAGAAGAAGGAGAAATAAATGGAGGTATGTTTTACTTACTTTTTGCTCGAGTATGACGATCACAACGCTGTGTCTCATGCAAGTGGTTTTAATTTTTTTTGGTTTTTGTCTTTTATCATTTATTACTTCTTTTAACAAATCAATGGCTTAGATTTATTCTATGGTAGCTCTTTTAATCTAGACCATTCATGTATGTATTTGAGGTAGTGATGCTCACTAAGGAAACGCCTATCGGTGTAACTAGCACTTGTACCCTTTGGAGGTTCAAGGGATACGCCATAGGATATTTATTGAAAGAATCAATAAATTGAATAATACATAAATAGATGTATAACAATAAATTTATACATGCTTTAAGTACAAATAAAGATGTTATTCAACAAGTTCTAAGATTCATTTGTAATAGGTACATTCGTTCTATGAATGTAAATAGTCCCATGTCATTGCATGATCAAATATTAGTATCGATGTTGTATCGAACTAAATTCCATAAGAGTTTATTTTCATCTTTGTAATAAAATTCTCTTTTGCAACTGTTGTGATTCCTATGCACAAAAACATAATGTTATTAGTCCAAAATCATAATTTTTAATCATTTTCTTATGAATGAAAACCAAGAAATAAAAAATAAATTCTTCAAAAGGTGGACAATTATTGAGGTTTTATTTGTTTTGGTCATCAGTTGTTGATCTGTATAAGATAAACAATGTAATTGATTAGTTTTTTATTTTTATGTTTTTAAAAAGTGGATAATCAAAGATTAGAAAAAATATCATTATTTCTTATTTGAGGGATCTTGCAAGTAATTGTACATACCTGGAGTTACTGTTGTGAGAGCAGTTCTAGGCGAGCTTCTTCTTTCTTTTTGATAATGTTGTAGGGACTTTTTTCATTCTGGAGTAGCAATCGAAAGAGTCAGCTTTGGCACGCACATGGACCCTCTCCTTGCCACAGGGCGAACCTCCACATCACTCTCGCTCTTGTGGAAGTAGCCAGTCGAGAGGAGGCAAGACATGGGGGGAGTCTAGCTCGCTTGAGTGCTGGACTTCGCAGAAATTGGTCAACCGGTACTGGGGCTTTTCTTGTACATTGATTCTAACACGGTGTTTTGAAACCGTTGTTAAAATGACTATATGACCTGAAAGGTCACTAGTCACTGTTCTTCTGTTAGGATTCCTAAGGTTCCAATGTTGTGTAGGTTGACTGCTGTTGTCGTTAATACTTCTTTCGATTTGACGTTGTTGTTCGAACTGTTGGATGATAGCTTGTGTTTGACTACTTGAAATTTCAATTATCTCAATTGGTTGCAAAGGATTTGCCATAACCTAAACAAAAAATGCATCCACAAAAATGTCATTTTCATGGATGAGAAAATTGTTAAGTGTACAAACTATCTTTGGGAACCACCAACATAAAAATTGTAGGTGCATTCATTATGCTTTATCATGGTTCTCATAACTATTGTTGTTGTTTTTTTGCATATAAATTACAAATCTTAAACACACATTAAATATACTTTTGAATATATTTTTATTTTTTCTATAAGTATATATAACTCATTAAAATTAAGTAAGAGTAATTGAGACTAATAAATACATATTTAAAATTTGGAAATAAAGTTAATAAAAAAGTTCTATTCTTTCCCAAAAACAAAAAGAATGCCAAAAAAAAGACTTCATTTTTTACCTCCCAACTCTGCACTTAAAGCAGTTGCACAAACAAATTTTATATATATGTACTAAGACATTACCTCGAAAATAGACAAAAAGTTAAATAGTTTAATTTTGACATTATAGTTTATATATCACATAAATAAACAAGTGCCACATAGTGGCCAGTACCTGCCTTGTAGTGTTGTTATGATAGTATTTGTTTAGTTGTAATTTTTTTGTTGATTAGCTATTGGTTGTATATCGTATTTGTTTAATTGTAATTTTTTTGTTGATTAGGTATTGGTTGTATATAGTATTTGTTTAGTTGTAATTTTTTTGTTGATTAGGTATTGTTGTACAGACAAATTGCATTTGAATAATTGAATATTTTTGGTGATACTATAGTTTTTTAATTTTGACTAAATAAAATTGAAATCCTAGATTTTTAACTCTTGAGTAAATAAAATTGAAATCCCCAAAATAATCTAATTTCATAAAATAAAATGTGTAGAACCCTAACCCTAGTTGGGTGTGGAGAGATTTGAAATGCCTACCTAACATATTAAAATGTAATAATATTGAATACTATTACAATTTAAAATGTATTAAAATATTGTAAGTTTGAAGAATAATTACACAATATAATAACAATAACATATTCATATTTAGATCTTCTGTTAAAGACTTCTTCAGGACAGGTAAGCTCCTTAAACAGATTAATACAACTTTTATTGCTTTGATTCCCAAGAAAAACAACATTGAATGTATGATAGATTTTCGCCCTATTAGTCTCTGCAACACCATTTATAAAATTATCACGAAAACCCTGGTCCTCAGACTCCAACTGCTGCTAAACAGCCTCATCTCGGATTGTCAGAAAGGTTTTGTCCCTGGGAGACAAATTTTGGATGCTGCTATCTCGACCCATGAGATCTTTCATTCTATGGAAAAAAGCAATAACCCGAGCATGACCCTCAAACTGGATATTTCTAAAGCCTATGACAGAATCTCTTGGAAATTCCTATTCAAAGTCCTTACGAAGTTTGGCTTTAGTGACAAGATGATCAACTTGATGAAGGTCTGCATCACCAAGGTCAAGTACTTAGTCTTGGTTAATGGTACCCCTAGGGGTTTCTTCGAAGCAGGCAAAGGGATCCGCCAAGGTGACCCCCTCTCTCCTTATTCATAATGATGGCTGAGGTGCTGGGAAGAAACATCCTTTCCCACCTGGAGAGACATTCCCTCATTGGTGTCAGAGCTGCATCCACCCTGAGACCGTTGGCAATCCAACAGTTTGTTGATGATACTATGCTTTTTGGAGCAACTTCGGTGGTGGAGTTAAATAGATGGAAAAACCTGCTTAATTTGTATGCGAAGGTGTCTAGTCAAAACATTAATTACGAGAAGAGTAATGTGTTTTTCTTCAATACGAAGGAGGACCTCCAAGCCAAGATTAGAAACATTCTTTAATGTAATCAAGATGTTCTCTTGGCCACCTACCTTGGGCTGCCTCTCACTGTGAAGGATGTGACCTCAACTTTCTGGAATACGATTTTGGAACGAATGCAGAAGAAGATGGAGGGTTGGAAAGGAAAATTGCTAAGTCAAGCAGGCAAACACTAGCTTATTAAAGCTTCGCTGCAAGGTATCCCCACCTACTTTCTATCCCTATTTAACATTCCTAAGTACATGGCGGACAAGTTAGAAAGGATTCAAAGAACTTTTCTATGGACTGGAATGGAGGAAAGGAAAAAAATCTCCCTCATTGGTTAGGACAGGGTGTGCCAGCCCAAGTAGCAGGAGGGTTTAGGAATCAGAAGAATCCAGGGAATGAACAAGGCCTTGCTGGCCAAAGTTGGATGGACTTTTCTTAAAGAGGAGAAAGATTGGATCCAAATAATGAAAGCCAAATACCTTTAGAATGATCCCAATATCAAAATCCTTGAAAGAGAATCCCTTCCCAAAGGCTCTATCATTTGGAACAAAATGACTAAAACCAGAAACATGTTATCACAAGGCATCAAGTGGAGGCTGGGAAAAGGAGATAAAATTAGGTTATGGGAGGACAACTGGTTAAGGGAGGGTCCCCTATCTGACAGAAGATACAATAGCATCAAAGAAAGAGCGGTTAGTCATTTTGGTAACCTAGTCTGCAACTACATTACGAATCTCCCCCAAAATCGGAGGACTTGGAAGAACATTTCTGAATGCGGTCTTAACCTGATTGAGATGATAGAGTGCTAGAGCCTTCAAAAGGAACTTGACATTCACAGAATCTCGGTCTTTCAAAGAGAAGATGAAATGCTATGGGGACAGGATCAAAAGGTAACTTCTTAGTTAAGTCAGCTTACCAGCTGCTGACCAACAGTGGACAGGATAACCAGTTGTGGAAGAAAATCTAGAATAGCAAACTTATTCCCAAAATCATTTTTTATTGATGGGTTGTGGCACACAATAAGGTTCTGACCACTGATAATCTTAACAAAAGGGGGTTCCAAATGGTCAACAAATGTGTCCTGTGCCTCAAGGAAGAAGATTATGTCCAACATATATTATTCCACTACGAGTTCTCAAAGGAGATTTGGGAAAAAAACCCTCCAGAAACTTGAGCTTAATTAGGTTTTTCCAGAAAACTTTATGGACATTGCCCTAAGCTGGGTCTCTCCATTTTCTCACCAGGTAGGATAAGGGAACTTTGGAGATAGATACCGCCCCACCTTGGGTGGAGTGTGTGGAAGGAAAGAAATAATAGTATTTTTTAGGATAAAATCTGACTTGCTAACGATGTGTTTTACTCCTTGTGTAGAGCTGTTGCTGAGAACACGTCCTCCTGCACCCTATAGGTGGCTAAGAATCCCCCTACCCTTGTGGAAACTTAGATTGCCAAGAGCTGGTGGCTGGAAGCTGATATGAACAAGGTTGACAATTCTAAAAAGATGTCTAGACTTCAAACTCGATGGAAGCCCCCCAGAGGGTGGACCAAGCTCAATTTCGACGGGGCAGAGAAAAAGACTACAGGTCAGGCTAGTGGTGGCGGGATCTTTAGAGATAGTGAGGGAACCTGCTTAGCTACCTATGCGGGTATGATTAGTATCCAATCCACTAATGTTGCTGAGGGTTTAGCATTGTTAAAAGGCCTGTAATTAGCACATGCTATGGGGATGGATAAGAATCAAGTCGAAGGAGACTAAAATTATCATTGACACGGCCCAGGGGAGGTCTACCAGTGGATGGAAAATGAAAAGCATAATGGAAGATATCATCTGCCTTCTATTCGGGTTCACTCACAAGGAGGTTGGACATGTTTATAGGGAGGGAAATAAAGCAGATGATACGTTGGCCAACTTAGGTCAGGGTTTGGACACTTGGCGTTGCTGGAGAAGTGCAAAAAACCTCCCATAGCAAATTCAAAATCTTATTTTGAAATACTCTAGTCCTACCCCTAGTTACCCCTGTATCTAAACCCTCACTACACTATGGTTAACTGGAACATTCAGCGGAGAGCTAGAATCCCCTATCAACTGGATACTATTAGTAGAATTATGAAGGCGTTGATGTGGCTCCTTTTTTGTACTTGCTATCGCCTGCAGATTGAAGATTCCACTAAAGTCATGCTGAGTTAGAGGCCCGTGGAGATGTTCCACCTATCTAGGCACGTGAAGTCCTAGGACTGCTCGACGCCGCACAGCACGAATAATAATGATGATCATTTATTGTTCCCCCATTATGAGAAGAAAGGTTTTGATAGTCCACATAAGATGAATTATAGCAAGTACACCACCTCAGCCGATGGGAAGGTTGTGAAAATCATTTCTACCATTTTTATCAGCATTGTTGGGAATGGGAACTGCAGAGGCTTAATTGCTAAGTTTTTTCTCACTTCCTACTCTGCTAAATCTGTTACCTCCAAGGTTTTTCTACTTAAGATTGTTGACTATGTAATGGGGGATAGAACACACACGGAGCCAGAGTCGTGCGAAGAGTTTAAACAAAATGAGACTATCTGGCATATTTGTCAAGAAGGGTGTGTTGCTTCCTATCTAGAGTGCCTTCAAGGATTCGATGAGAACCTCTCTGTTCAGTTCCTGTGTTCTTATGATAACAGAAAGGCTAAGGTGGGCAATGTGACTATCAACATCTCTGAGGAGGGGATTGGTATGGCTACCGGCATGCCCTTTGATGGCACCAAGTACCCTAGGAAAAGAAAAGTCTCTGATAATGAGGGCATGAAGACTTTTCTTAAGAAGGATGAGGTCCTGTACAGCCTTCAAGGGGGTTTCGATAGGCAGAAGCTTCCTCAACCTTGGGATGAGGTATGTTTCATGATTATGAAATACTTTACTCTAGACGGAAGGTTTAGAAGGTTTTTTCATTATCATTTTGCACTACTGAATCATTTCAGACGCAGTAAGATTATCAGTTTCCTGTTTTACCTCCTCTCCTCCCTCGAGTTATCTATAATCACTGCTAAGGAACAACACACTCTGGACCCTAGTAAACTTGAACTCCCTCTTCACCAAGGGCTCATAATGAGGTTGTATAAGTTCAACCTTGCTCTTTGTCCTCCCAAAACCCTCACCCTAGCTAGACTTGAGTCGTCCCCTTCTCCCAAAGCTGCCAAGGAAATTTACAATCCGATGATCATTACTTAAATTACCCCAGATTCCTATGTTAAAGTTGGTAAAAAGAAGCCCTCTGTGATTACTAGCCCTGAGCCCTCCACTGAGGACCTGACCCCTAATTCCCCAACGGCTACCCCTGCTAAGAGGAAAACTCTGCATGCTTCTCCCGCTCAGGTTACCCCCCTTAAGAAAATTCATAGCGGCACGGTTGATGAAAGGGGCATTAGTAGTGGTACTAGGGTTTCTAAGCCCATGGTGGTGGAGGAAGTGAGTTCGGAGGAGGAAAGTGAGAATACTGACAGTGTGGATGAAGACTACACCATTACTGAAAGCAAACCTAGGATTCCGTTAGCTAGAAGATCCTCCAAACTTGCTGCTAAACCTGCCCCCACGCCTCAATAGTTGTCAGCTTTGAAAAAGGAATCCACTGAAGCTATGTTGACAGGGGACATGCAGAAGATTGAGTATAGTGAGCAGCAGGGGGAAGAACGAACTGAGGAAGTGAATAAGGAAGACTCGGGGGGCCAACAGGGTGAGGAAGAGTCGAAGGAAAAAAACCAAAGAATGTTGACTAAGCAGCATGGCACTGGTTCTGAAGGACATAACAAGGTTGACATTGAGGTGGCGAAGACTGAATTCTTGGGTGGTGAAATTTCTGTTAACAAAGAAATGAAAAGTGATAAGATTGTGGTGGAAGATGAGGGACCCAGCAACTTCCCTAAACTTAATGTTCATGGTTCGGACTCGGTTAGTTCTGAGAAAGGGAAGAAAGGTAAAGGTAAAGGTAACCAGAAAAAAGGTGCCAAAATCAGTAAGAATAAAAAAATAGAAGACCTGACGGCAAGGGTTAGTAAGTTGGAGTAGAAATATAGTGCTCTAGCTAAATTCTCTACTAAGGTGATGCACAGATCTGCCACAACCCTAGCAATTCTTTAGGAGGCGGAGCTGGATGACAAAGGCAAGAAAGACAAGAAGCTGAAGGACTACTAGGACATTTTCCAGTTTCTGGTTGATGATTGGGACAAAATGTTTAATTAGCCGTTGGTGGCTTGTTTGTGTCTTCTGTTAGTCTACTATCGAACTATTGGTTCTGTGGTTTTTGTTTGTTTCATCTTACTGGTCTTTTGCTTAAACTCTGATGGTTATTAAACTGTTATAGTTTTTGGTGTGCCTTTTTTGGCTTTACTGTAATGGGATCGGCACCCTCTTTTGCCACTTATCTAATCAAAAACATATTCATATTTAGATCACCATAGTATTTTATCTTAGTCACTTAATTTTTTGTTTAAGTAATAATAGTAAGTATTTTTAGAAACATGATTTTAATTATTTTAATTAATCTAATATTGTGGTTTAGTAATATTTTTTTTCTAAAGATAAAGAATTGTTTATCATTTCAAATTTGTAACTATTATATTTCCATAACTAAATTTATAAGTACAAATTTATGTGAACTGGTTTTGAAATGTCTTGGGTAAATAAAATTGAAATCTCAGAAATAATTTAATTTGGTAAAAATAAAATAGCACTAAAATATTTACTTAGCTATAAAACTAAACTTTACAAAGCCTATTAAATAACACAAATATTTCTTTAACTATCAAACTAAACTTTACAAAGCCTGCATATTTGTATTATGTGGAGATTTGAAATGTCTTCTTAAGATATTATAATGTAATAATATTAATACTATGATAATTTAAAATGCATTAAAATATTGTATGTTTGAAGAATAAAATAAAAAATGTAATAACATGGTGAAATATTTTTATCATGTAGATTTTTAACTTTTTAGTAAATAAGATTGAAATACTAGATTTTTAACTTTTTAGTAAATAAAATTGAAATACTATATTTTTTAACTCTTGAGTAAATAAAATTGAAATCCCAAAAATAATCTAATTTCATAAAATAAAATGTGTAGAACCCTATATTTTTAATAGTATTATTAATATTATAACTTTGTCCCTTTGACAAAAAGTAATTATTACATTTAGCTAATGAATCAAAAAATTAAATTCATAAAAACTGATGATTATTTCCTTTCATAATTATAGCCATCCATTTAGGCATGTATTTATAGTTTTTTGTTACACTCGACAATCCGCAGAGAAGAGGTCATTTTTTTTAACCAATGACAATACAAATAAATCATTTTTCAATAATTTTTTGTTAAAACAAATTTAAATCAAATTTGCCCGACAAGAAAAATAATACTGTCTTTTGATTGGTTTGCAATCAATAGATTAATAACTAGATAAGTGCAAACTCATTGCAATAGTAGCAGAAGGTAGGTAGTAATAAATATATGTAATATTATATATGCAATTATATTATATAATATGTTTTTATTAGAGAAGATAATTTAAGTTTTGGTCTTGACAATCTTTTCATTACATGGAATGTGAAAAAAAACTATTTTTTACTATATTTAAGTTAATAATTGTCATCTTGAAAAAGTTATATTCTTTCCCAAAAAAATTTATATATATGTACTAAGAAATTACCTCGAAAATAGACAAAAAAAAGTTAAATAGTTTAATTTTGACATTATAGTTTATATATCACATAAATAAATAAATATATGTAATATTATATATACAATTATATTATATAATATGTTTTTATTAGAGAAGATAATTTAAGTATTGGTTTTGACAATCTTTTCATTACATGGAATGTGAAAAAAACTATTTTTACGTTTGTAAGTTAAAGTTGTAAATATTTGTTGATATTTTTTTCTTTAGTTATAAGGAATTATCAATGAAGGAAGTTTGGAAGATTTTTTGTATGATAGGTATACATATATAAGTTTTTTTAACATAACAAAGCTATGAAACCTATGATAAATAATTCTTACTATTCCTACAAGTAGTGACATGTGAAAAAGATTTTTAAGACAAAACATAATAAAAATATCCCATGAACAACACTAACTAGCTCCATTCTTTCACCCAATAACAAACCCTAATTTTAAATCCCTAGGCCTACCATGGGACAATACAATAACAAGGAACCCCAAAACTTCATCGAAATCATACGGTTTTAAAAGAATGTTTTAGAAAAAGTAGAATTACATGCATTATTATTTAAAGTGAAATGGTCACCATATATAAATATTTTAAAGCAAAACTGAGTGTACATCTCTTTCATTTAAGAGTCAATTTTGGCTAATAAAAATAGAACATATATTTAGCACTTTTTAGTGTGTGGATGAGGTGTAAAATTGATATTGACTATTTGACCATTAAAGTGGACGATATTTAAATAAAGCCACATGTCCAAATGAAAGAAAATTACTGATGCACTTACTGCGTGTAACTATAATTGAACTGATATCATTGATACCCAAATTGAGTTTCTATTTGTAACAATGATGCCTTTTGAGTACATCAACCATACTTTGCTAAATTAGGGTCTTCGGTGCAATTGAAAATAAAAATATGATTGAATTTTGACAATTGGTTGGTGGTAATCATTATTGACTACCCCATAGATATAAATCAATTTTTGTTTGATGTAATCTAACAAGAATGAACACAAAATGGATTGACTACCCTCCATTCTGCCTACACCTTGAGCACATTCATTTCCATCTCCCTTATACATTGTTCAATATACTGTCAATAGCCAGTCCTTTCAAACAAATAATGAGCTAAGGAGAGAAAAACAGCATCAATCCCTCCATTTTGTTGAATGGGATGAGTTCAACTGGTGAGCATCGAGGTTGTCATGAAAGAGCCCTGGGTCAACTCTCAGGGGGCATGATAACATGTTTAAAGTGGGTAGAAAACAACATCCAACTTGCTGGGAGCACTGCACCCCAACAAAGGAGAACAATTGCAAGTGCATCACTCTCCATGGGAGTGTGGGTACCCAAATGAACAAGGACATGCATAAGTCTAAGGGGAATGTGATGGAAGACATACACCTAAATTGCAGCAACTAAGCATATGGTTACCAATAACAAATAGGAAATAAATTTACTAGACAAAAAAATATTAATAATTAAACTCTCTAAAACCTAATCCTAGAACTATGGGAAAACACAAAAAAATGCCATATTTAGTCCTAAATCCCATAGTAGTTTCATTTGGACAAATATATCGTTTATGTGCACAAAGTTCTTTCAGATTGCATTATTGTTCGATATAACACCAGTGGCCAAAACACTTCAAAAGAAAATCATATGAAGAAAAGAAATATAACATTAGTGGAAAATGAATCCGGGATTTCAAAACGACACCCCACATTCAATTCCGAGCAAACATGATAAATTGTTTCAATTGAATAAAACTCAGAGTCTAACTCTCTGTGGGCAAGGGACGAGGCCAAATGCAAGTTCCTCATAAAGGTGATAAAAAAGATACTCCTCGATCTTGGCAACCAACTCAAAAGTTACTTGTAAAGGAATTTTCCTAATTAAAAATATTAAACCCCCCACGCCTAAACTCAAAAAAAATGTGAAAACACAAACTTTTGTCACATATAGTCCAATTCATCTTGGAAATTTTATGAAAGCCATGAAAATTAGGGGCATTTGGACAAATTTCTTGTTTAGGTGCACTAAGTTCTGTATAAGTGTATCGGTCTGGCCATCAAAAAATGTTGTATGCTAGTAAAATATAAGATTATAACGAAACCAAAATATGACATATAAGACAGTCTCCATGAAATTGAACAAACATAGTCAACAGACAAACCTCCTTTGAAAATTAAAACTAAAAAAATAGCACTAGTCTCTCCAAGACCTAAACCCTAAACATCTATGAAAGAAATGTAAGAACAACTAACCAGACGTAAACCCTAGTTAAGAGGTAGCAAATAAACATTATCATTCATCCAAGGAGCCATCTACAATTCAGCTTGTTGTTGTTGTTGTTGCGACTGAGCTTGTTGCTGCTGGGGAGGAGGAATAGCTGCCATTGATTTTATGAAGGGTTTTATTAGGGTTAGTGGTTTGTAGTTATGACCCACATAACTATGTTCACCCCTAGTGGGGGTTGGTAACCTTGGTAGCAAATATATAAAACTTGAAAAACACAGAGAAAGCGTTACGGAGTAGCATATTTCTATCTTTTTGCTTATCGATTTGTCAAGGAACACCAGAAGCCCATACAATATATGATAGAAATCAATTGATCCAAAAATATATTAATATCTAAGCCATAAGAGACAAAGTTTGAGAAAGTTAGTAAAAAAACCAGCAGAAAATGCAGATGAGAGCCATGATTATTGGAACTATAACTAAATTAATAATCAAGTGCATACCCTTTCTGAATGAGAACATAACAAAATTGAATGACAAACATTATAAAACTATTACATAGATCTATTTCAAGATTCTAATTGCATTAGATTAAAACCTTCAAACTGCATCCTATGTAGTGCTGGGCTATGAAGATATTGATGTCAATCCCAGTCAAAGAAATAGACTGGTAAATTTACTAGTAATTTGCCACATATTAATAAAATATTCACAATGCCTCCCCACTATGAAACCTCAATCAACAAATATCTGAATTCATTAAATTTTTACTATGTACTTCACATAACCTCAATCACTAAATATCTGAATTCATTAAATATTTACTTCCATGTCCTTCAGCAAATATCTCTGAGTTGTCTTCCATTTTTCAAACGTGAATAAGTATAAATCGGCAGGAGACAGTTTTTAGCCTAAAACCAACGACTGGAAAAAGAAAATTTAGAACTTCTATTAAATGAAAAAAAATTAAATGCGCAGCTAGAATGCATTGGCACCTGATGATAGATGGCACCTGTGAACTGATCACTCTCGAAGTTTCTGTTGTTTATCTCCACCAAAGATGCATGAAAGTCTTTAAAAGCTGGAAAGGTGTACCTAACCAACTAGAGAGTTTAGAAAATCTCCCGGCGTGAGACAATTTCGAGCACTATAATGCTCACATATAAAGCCTATCAGCTAATTAGTTGTGGACTACAATTCATCATTTTTTATTCTCTGTTCTTATTGTCTTAACTTGATAATGGATCATGATTAGAAATATTGATATTACACCACACATAAGATCTATACATACTCATATCCAATATTTGTTAAATATTTAAACATATAAAATTAGTAATTAAAATGTTTTCTAAATTAATTTATGTAAATTGTTATTAGCTAAATAATTTTTGAATTTTTATTATAAATTTTTAGTAAACATTTATTTATGTATTATTTTACTTTTAAATATTACTTAATTAAATATAATGTGAAGTTATATGGATAATGAGTTGATAAGGGTGTGGTGTGGTAGTCAAGTCACAAGGTTGTTGTGGTGGCCACCAAGGTTCAAACCCTTCCAAGCTTAGAAGAGATTCTCTTTTAATGCAAGCATTGGGTCACAACAATATGGGGCTACTGGAGGATACAAATATTGTGGACTCTTCTCATTAGGATTTAAATCTGGATGTTCTGCATAATGATGCATGTCTAACAACCTAATCACAATGACATTTGACTCTGCTTCAATTACAGTTGTATTTAAGTAGGCCAATTCTTTTTCCTTATCATTACCAAGAAGTAATGGTTGGTTAGGTGGGAAAGAACTTAAGTTAATGCATGTGCTAAATGCCCTGTAAAATTACAAAACTTGTAATTGCATTAATTTTTTGGTTAGAAAGATCTTAGTTGGTGGCTATAGGAGAATTAGATTTGGGGAATGCAATAACAGGGATCCCACATCACAGAGCACTTAGTAAAGAACAATGGACCTATTTACCTTTCTGAAATCTAGACTTTTACAAATACTCAGGAATCATTTGAAAGTCCCCTTGTGAACAATTATCGGTTTATCATCATCACTCTTGAAGTAGACAGAAAAGATTTTCTCATCCTTGATATTGCACTCTCCATATTTGTTGTCTTTGACAATGAAGTCCTCTATAGAAAATGAAGGGAAGGTCGCATATGCTACACCTTCATCTTCTTTCAGTTTCAGATGAAAAGTATCTACATTATTTTTTGAAACACTATCTATCTCTTTCCAGGCCTCGTCCAAGATCAAGTAATCACTGAGGATGTGAAGAACTCTTTTATTCCTTCTTTGGTTGCATGTTCAAGTCCCTTGGACATCACTAAGGATGTGGAGACCTCTTTTCTTCCTCTTTTGGTTGTATGTTCAAGCCTCTTGGATATCACTAAGGATGTGAAAACCTCCTTTCCTCCTTTGGTCGCATGTTCAAGCCCATTGGACATCACTAAGGATGCAATTATTGATACTTTTCTTAACATCACTTTACCTGCTCTGCATTCCAATATCCTTCCTTCTAGCAATGTGGCATTGATGAATGAAGAATCAAAGCTCGCATCAGATCCCACACAGATAGATGATTATAAAAATGGTGATGCCATAATAATGGGTTACACTTTCTGAGACATCCTGATTTTTGTTGAAATCACATATTTTTAGAAAATATAATGATTTAAGCCTTGAAAGGTTCCATTTAAAGGATTTTAATTGAAGAGGGTTTGATTAAACCCCCTTAAATTCAAACCCCCTTGAATAGAACCCCGCTAGTTTTAAACCATACCTATAATGGAGTCTCCTCTACACCTATCAAAAATGTTGATAAAAAACCACTTTTGATTTACCTTTTGGGGGATCAAATGAATACATTTAAAATTTATGTTTTGTAAGTATGTAGTCCTTATTATAAGCTTTCCAAAAAATATAATTAAATATATTTAATTTGATTATTATATTTATTTTTTATTTCTTGTGAATGTAGGTTTTTAATGAACATCAAGGTCTTTGTTTCACACATACAAAAAAATAGGAAAATAGAGAAAAAAATTCTAAAAAATATATGTCCTCTAGGCATTGTTGTCCTTATTCTAGCAAAAAAATTGAATTCTGATACATACAAAAAAATTTATGTTGGATAGAATATGCGTATGTCTAAATTATAATTGGTTTGACTTCAAAACTTAATTAAAAAAAATATTCAACAAAACATTATAAAACCAAATGCATCCTCTAGATATCAGTGTTACCAATCTAAATTCAAAAGAATCAAAATTTTATCCTTTGTAGAAAAAAAGTTGTGCGACAAAATACACATCACTTTAAAAAAATGTTGTTTACTATTAAAAACTAGTTATCAAAGGAGATGCAAAAAAAATTACAATTTAACTCCAAATTTTTTTTTAAATATATACTTAGAATCTACAAACAAAATCTCACAAATCACTAGTTCATATCATCTTCAAATTCCTAATGGTTTAGCGGCTATAGGTGTTAGAAAGTGAAGATTTAGTTCAAAATGTTGATTTCAATGTTAAGTTTGGCCAAAAAGTGTAACCCATTATTGTGGGATGACCCAAAACCAAATCACTACAATTTAAATATTTTTGGTTCCCAAAGAGAACCTATTAAACCAAAAATTGTTGACATCTTCGTTCTAAACTTATGATCTCTATTCAAGGTGTCCTAACCCCACCTCAACCTCCTGGTTACATTCTCAACTTTGCGAAACAACTTACTCAAAACAAACAATTTGTTCAAAATGTGTTCATTTCTATGTGGTTGCTCACACATACAAAACTCGCAACAACAAACAAAATAAACAAGCACCAATTGTTCCTACTTCTCTTCCACCTTCTCAACCTTTTCTTCCTCCAACTCCTCATCTTTCTCAACATGCTAATAGAGAATATGATCTTGTCGAGAAGCTTCGTGCTACTCTAGCTAAGATCTCACTTTGGGAGTTAATACAAACCTCACCTACAAACCACAGAATGCTCCAAGAGGCTCTACAGAAGATAGTTGTTCCACCTTATATTAGACTGAATGATGTAGTAGCCCTATTAGATTGTATGCATGCAACGAATCTAGGTATCGTTTTTCAACAACATGAATTACGTCCTCTCGAATTTCAAAAGCAATATGATCCACTCATGATTTTGGTCATCATTAATAGAAATGGAATAAAGCATACTCTAATCGATAACATATTAGGTCTTAATGTTTGTAGCATAGACCTCTTGCACAAAATTAATGTAGATATGTCTCTCATCAAACTTGATACTCTTTCTATTAATGGCTTCGATAATATTAGTAGACAGTCGCTAGGGACAATTACACTAATGGTTGAGGTTGGACCTGTGACCTTGCATACACTTATCCATGTCATGCTTGATTCTCTTTCATATAATCTTCTTCTTGGTAGACCGTGGATTCATGTCATGGGGGCAGTCCTGTCTACTTTTCATCGTTCAATGAAATTCATTTATAACCACAAACTTTATACAGTTGAGGGTGATCCAAATCTGAAAATATACTTACAAGTAAAATTTGGATATCAACCTCTTGTTTCAAAATATCTCAACACTTCGATTCCTTCTTCAACAAAAGATGACCCACTATTCTCCACTGTTAAAAACAGTGATGATTAGCATAGTGCTTTGCCTTCAAGTGCATATTTCAGTGACGACTAGGGCTCGCTAGATTTTACACCCTCCTTCATTGGAGAGTATAAAATCTCACAATCTAAACCCAAGATCTTGAAGGTGGCTTCAGTTTATTCTACACAATCTATTCCTTCTTCTAAAAAACCTAAACTCACCACTCAAACTTCTTCTACTTCAACAAATTCTGAAACACCATCCTCACGTTCTATTCATGATGGTGTACCTTCTTCTTCTAATGCATGTCTTGGTGATGATTGAAGCTCTTTAGATTTCACCCCTCATGGGCCTGGTGAATATAAAGTTGATTTTTCTCACCCTAACATTCCCACATTTAATAAGGATCTAAATTATGCCAAAAGGATCGATCCTTCTCCTCATATCAATTATGCTACTACTTCTTCTTCAACATTTGATCACGCTTCTCACTTCGACAAGATTGGTAATGTGGCCTCTCCTCTATCTGACTTGGAGACACGTTATGAACTTGGATTCAAAATTCTTTCTAAACATAGATACAATGGAAATGGTTTAGGGTGCATAGAACACTTGGAGTTAAGGTTATTGTAAAACTGACATCGCACTTTTCTAAAGTAGGTTTAGGTTTCCAGTCTTCTCCTATGTCTACATCCCCCCATCATTGTCTAAGGTCTCTATGGCTCCTTTTTAGAAATCACGCTTCTCTCCAAAATAGAAAGGATTGCTTCCTACTCCACCCGTTTCTTCTCTTCTATCCCAACAAGAGTGTACTTTGAAGAGTCTACTCAAGGACCACTTGATCACTCTTCCTCCTCCAACACGTAAAAAGTTTCCACAAAACAATCAATCAACACTTCCTTTCTATGCATATAATCGAATGCTTGGCAATTCCACTAATGAATGTCGAGCCTTGCATAACAAAATTCAACACCTTCAATACACGTGTGCTTACACTTCCCCTTCTGTTGTAGCACCTCTTCTTTCTCCAAATAACAAGCGACGGTGAGAATCACCCCTGTCGAGCTCATTTTGCATAATAATCATTCTTTCCTCTACATCATTATGATTGAGTCTCCATTGTTATGGCATCAAGCCACCTCTGTCATCACATTACGATAGGCTCCAACATCTAGCAACATGATTATCTTTTTCATGGTTCTTCTCACCTGTGCTCTGGGGGACAAGGGGACAACTTATTCAAATGGTACACATTCTTTCTAAGGATCTCCCCTCCTCTCATACTTTCCCCTCTTCTTTACCTTAAAACATTTTCATATTGTATATGCAAACATTTTAGGGGTATCCATACATGCACCCTTATTCATTCACACCTCTTGAGCTTTGGCTTATTGATGTGCCCCCTGTGGCGGTGTTTTTAATAGTGCCCCCTAAGGCATGGTTATCAATACGCTCCCTGAGGCATTGTTTATTTTATGTTCCTTGAGGCATTGTTTATTTTTATGCTCCCTGAGGCATTGGTAGTATACAGTCACCTAGCATAATGTAGATTGCTAGCCCGTGATCTGTATAGTCCATGAGCCACCTAGCATAACACAACTTGCTAGATTTTGTGCTTCATGTGACCTAATCATGTTACACTCATGGTCACTTAGCATAATGCAACTTGCTAGCACGTGATCCATGAAGGTTTCTTGGTTTACATGACCCCTAGTGATAGAGAAAGCTAGTGCCAAAGTCATGTAATCTTCCTCAATCATATTGATTGTTGCCTCGTCTATCTATATGTCTTCTCTCCTTAAAGCAATCGATTGACTCATTACATTCTTCTATCTCCTTTTTAGAATTCCTCTATTTTTTGGTTTTCTTTTATTTTTTGTTATATTTTTGGGATGATGCAAGGTATTGAGACAACCTTTCACACATAGGTCTCTTTACTTTCCTGACTCAAAATTTATCTTTCATTTGCTCATGTGTTTGCTCATATGGTTTACCAATTTCATTGTTATATGCTTTTGTTTCCCATGTATGCTCTATGCTTTATGTATGCTTCATCTATGCTCTATGCATGCTTCATGTTTTCCATGTATGCTTCATGTTTTTCATGTATGCTTCGTGTTTTCCATGTATGTCTCGTGTATGCTCCATGTATGCTTTGTGTATATGTGTGATTTATGCCATGTGTCTTGTGTATGTATAGCATCTTTGTCTAAACATTGTAAACTCATAGGATCCTAAGCTTGGGGCTAGTGCAACACTCAACTTAGCGACATTCTACGGCTTGAACGTTTTAGTGAAGAGATTTGGCTTCTCCATACTTTAGTGTGTGTATGAACGTAAGTTCATACCCTCACTAAAGTGGGGGCTAAATATAGTGTCAAAAATTGTTACCGCTTACAATTTTGCACTAGGTTTGGCACCTGTTTTAGCTTGTATGTTCATCTTTGCTTACAATGCGCAATTCCATCACTTTTCTTAGATACAAGGCTAAGTCCTCTGGCATCTGGCACTTCAAAAGCCGAAATCACCAGGACACTAGTGCCTAGTGCTAAGGTCCTACCAGTTTGGCCTCGAAAGATTATATTTGAATGTCGGCCTCTTGACTTAAGTGATGCACTTTGTCGGCCTCAACGCAATTGGGCCCTCGAAAAGTAATTGGGATTCATATATAAACAACTCTCTCTCCCTCATTTACACACATGCAACTTCCCTCTAACAAGCTCTCTTTCTCTCTCTTTATGTCTCTCTACAAGCTCTCTATTTGTGAAGATTATTGTTGTATGTACTAACCCTTGTAGGTCTGTGAGGAAGCTTCTTCCTATTCCTTCAACTCCTTGTGGATTGCGACATATATCCAACTAAGGTTTCATGCTCATGGTAACTCTATTTCATTCTATTTCATTATTATAGTCTTTATTACATGTTTTGTCTCTGCTCACCACGAGCATGCACCCTCTATCATCATTATCACTTCTATTGTGGAGGTGGGAACACCAACACTGGGTTTGACTGAGGAAAGCCCCTTTACAACACAACCATTTTCCCTCTTTTATGTGTGCATATCTGAATCGAAAGTTTCAGGCACTGACGAGCGACAAGAAGACGGAAGCAACAAAGATCGTCACACACAAATTTCATTAGGGAAAAACCCTAGGATTAGAGCGCCCAGCACCCAAGTCCTACCATATCTGCCCCTATTTCTAGCTACAAGCTTTGTCTACCCTGCTCATTCCCAATCTGTTTCATATTTCTGTGGATCTAATTCATAACACCTTAAGTCATTCATTTTGTCAATTAGGTCACTTAAAACCCTAGATCTTGCTATTGTCAAACCAATCTCCACTATTACAACAAAAGAACAGAGCCTGAACAACTTGGATCTCCCTTGAGGACTGTAGCCAAGTGTACAAAGTCTTCGTTGGCTTGTGTTCTAATGTTTGATAGAAAAAATTGATCTAGTTAGTGCATAATTGATTAGGCACCATTTTTCTATCTTACACCTATAACAATAGGGCTTACTATATTAAATTTGTTTTTGGTTTAAGTCAAGTGTTACCACATGGATTATGTTTTGCTCTGTATTTGAACCATTTTGTATCATTTCAAGTTTACGAATTAAGAAAATTGTGAAAATTTTAATATGTTGCTTGTCATCATAATCCTTATTAATTAAATATCATCTTTTCTCTATTTTATTGAGATTAACATTTACTCTTGAAAGTCTTTTACTCTAAATTAGTGAATTGTAGACCATTGGTTGCTTAACAAATAGGATCCCTCACCTCCTAACACTATGTTTGATTGAGATTCCAAAATCAATTTGAGTAGAACTTCATTTCTTCAAGGTGAAATTTGTGAGAGGAACTACTTTTTAAAGGAAAGAGTGTCAAATCTTGTCATCTTACTCTTTAACACCTTGAATTTTGATTATACATGCATCCTTTTGTGTTTAGACCTACAAGACCTTTACCAAATAGGATGGTGTTGTAAATGCATCTCTTCATGTTCATATGTGCCTATTTGTATGATTATATAATTTGTTTATCACATTAAGCCTCATTAATGAAAGTTGTGAACTACCATGGAGAAACATGCAAGTATTAACCCATTTAGTTCTCTTATTTTTTATAATATGATTATCATGAATGCTAGCATTGCTTTAAAAAATCCTCTCCAAGGAGATGCCACCACTTCTTCAACCTTTAGAATACAACTAGATTCTATCCACTCATAATTCAAGAGTAAAACATTAGATGCTTTTGAATAGATTTGTAATATATGGAATTTGAATCCCAAGTAGCATAAAACCACATCCTAGAGCTCAACCCTCAAAGTTAAGAGTCAATTGAAGCAGCCTTGCAATTAAACAATTTAATATTGACAAGAAAAACTCAAATCAAGCCTTCATCCTCCTTGACCAATCAACAAAATTTTATAAGTAGAAAACCTAAAAATCTTAAAATTATATCTTAATTAGAATTATTTCAATTTATGAGAGTAACATGTCAAGAATATACAAAGGTTTCTTAAGGACAATAAATTATTTCCCTCTTATGACAGAGAATGACCCCTTAGATTCAATTATGTCTTTGATATCCTATTATTATATTTTTGAACCCTCAATACTTGTATAGCTTTATGATATAACCATCTAATTTAATTATTTATATATTATTATAGGGAATAAAACCGCCCTCTATAAATATTTACGGTTTATAAATGAAAAAAATTGATACTTCAAATTTTAAACTAGATAAAATAATTAAAAGCCTAGGACATGAGAAATTGAGGCTATTGGATGGCTAATACACACATATATAAATAGTCCTATTGGTCATGCAGTACATGAAATGAATTTGACAAAAAAACACATAAATGTGTAGTGCTTTTACTAGTTTTATAATTGAATGCTCTCCTACAATTGTATGAAGTGGAAGAATTGCCCATTGATGAAAAGGGTGTTACTGTAGGTTTTTATTTCCTAGTTGGGTTATTTATTTTTCCCTATATTCCTATGGTTTTCCTACACTTCTATTAATCTCGCTTATGTTAATAAAGCATGTATTATTAGGTGAGTGGTTGCGAGGTGTCACCTTCCTACATGTGAGCGTCCATTAGTTATTTTGGGAAGATACTTTGCTATCTTTAGTCCGATAGATGGTTGCTCCTCATTGGTCAGTGTTGCCACCTCCTCCCTCTTCCTAGTCTATATAAGCATGCTACCTGGCTTGTATTTTGTATCTTTTACTTTTGCATCCTCTTAATGCTATTTTGCTTTTAGCATTTACATTACTATCTTGGAGACTAACTCTATGTTGTTATTTTAATTTTGTATCATTTGCATTCATAGTTTAGATATCTATTCTTTTGCACTAGTTTTCTAGGTTAATAATATTTTCAGATTCTAACATGGTATCAGAATTGTTCTATGTGTAAGAGTAGATTTTTAGTTTCCATATTTGAGAGATTCGGGGGGGCTAATAAATCTTATTACAGTTTTTTGAAAAACCCAGTATGCTCTTCTCTTGCATCTTCGGATGATCTTGAGAATTAGAAAAGTTTGACTGAAACTTTTTTAATCTCTGGGGTTTGCACATGTGTTTTATGAAATCTGGGTGATTGCAGCATTTATGGTTATATTGGCAGCATTTCCTGCTATTCCAATGCATCCAGGAGGTTTGAGAAAGTCAGATTTGGCTTTCGTTTCACTGAAATCAGAAATCGTCATACACAGCTGCGGAACTGGGGTTTAAAGCTCAAATCTGACAACCATCTTGCATATTTGGTGTTTTCAATCAATATTGTAGGTTCCAGCATGCCATTTCTTGTCTTAAGTAGCTGATTCATCCTTTGCATGTCATTTTTTGGTTGCTGGGGTCATTTTTTGTAGCTTAAGGCATTCTGTTTACATTGGATCAACATCTTCTGTACATCAACAAGAAAAATGCCTTCTGAGTTTTGTTCGTAGCACAGAAAAACCATCTAGGTATGTTTTAGTTTTTGCATGCAGTCTATATATTTTGTAGAAACGCACTTAGAAAGCTACAACAGGACCCCTCTCCATTAGCAGTTGCAGTTTTGAAGACAGTTTTCAATTACTCTGTTCTTGCTCATATGGACTCCGTTTCCCACAAATTTTTTTTTTGATTTTGGCTATTTTTTTGTGCTATATGCACTAGTGTAGTCGTTTTTTTATTTTGATGCTGAGATTTTTCATAAATTGCAGATTCTCAATCGTGACACTGCATAGTTCTCGTTTTGGGAACTTCAAAGGATCATAACTTTCACATACGACCTCGTATCGAGGTGATTCATTTTTTGAAAGTGCATGATTTTTTGAGTAGATCGCAGTGGTGCTGTTTATTTCTCTAGGTATTATGCCAAAATTATATTTTCAGCATATGCTCTTCATGAGGGTTTTGTAATGCATTGAAATCAAGACCACTTAGTATTTCTTGCTAGTGGCAGTTGTAAATGCACTAATATAAAGTGTCAAATCATATTTTATTGGGGGGTTCTTTGATTGAGTGAAAAGGGGGGGTTGTCTTGGTTTGGTTATCTTCTTTTCGACATTTCTTCTCTGCATTTCTTCATCATGGATCAAACAAATGTGCCCATACTAACTCCATACAATTACTTTGAGTGGAAATTATGCATGACAATTCACTTAAGGAAAGTTGGATTAAATAGAATAACTATGGGACTTGAAACTGAACCTGCTAAAGATGAAGATAAGCCTAAGTGGTTTAACAAATGTGATGAGGCATATGGAACATTGTGTTTGTCTGTTTCTCCTGATTTGCTCTTTCAAATTGAGTCTTTGAATACACCAAATGAAATCTGGACAAAGTTAGAAACACTATTTGGCACACAAGATTCAATGAGGGGTCATATGTTGGAAAATGAACTAATTAGTTTTAAGTCCAGACAATTTCAACACAATCTAGGATTTATTCACTAAATTGAAATCACTAAGGCTGCAGTTAACACAATGTGGAATTGAAAAGAAAGATGAACAAACTAATTCTTAGTATTCTCTCTAAGATAAGTTCAAAATATTCTGTGTTTGTTTCTACTTTCTATGCTACTAAGGGTGCACTTGGTACTCAATTCACCATGCCATCTTTAGATGATTTTGCTGTCAATCTCACTCGGGAACAGGACAAGCTAATCCAAATGGGCACTCTTAAGTCCTCTAAGTCACATGCCTTGGCTGCCAACCAAGGCACAAAAGAAAAAAAAAGGACAAAGTAGTAACAACAATAGTAAGGATAAGAAACAGAAGAATAGCAAGGAGAAGAAGGATCAGATATCGGTTGCTTCAAAAGCAACTAATGAGACCCAATCTTCCAAGGGTGACAAGCCTAGAAAGAGAGGGTCCAATGTGCCTATTGTAAAAGACCCAGTCATCATGAACATAAATGTCTGAAGAAACAAATTGATCACTTGACACACATTCTTGAGAAGAAAATATCAGTGTCCCTGAGTCTATCAAACAAAGTTCTAATGAGGGGTCTAACAAGGCAAAGAAAACAGCAAGGAGCAAGGAAAGAGCAAGGCCCTTGTTGCAGTTGCTTCTTCACCATCCACTTGGGTTCTTGATTCGAGTGCTTCACACCACATGGCTTCATCTAAGGAAGAACTTGCATCTTTGGAGCCGTGTACTATGCCTTCTATTTTGATGGGTGATGACACTCCTGTTGAGGTGTGTGGGAGAGGGTCTGTTGATGTGGGGGATGGCACATTCTATGATGTTCTTTGTGTGCCCCTCATTATCAACTAATCTCCTATCGGTATACCAAATCACTCACACAGGTTCAGGAAAGCAGGTTGAGTTTACTCCTGATTCAGGTGGGGATTCGTGAGTTGCACAGTGGTTCTACGGTTGCAGTTGGGAGAGTAGATCATCAGTCACAGCTCTATTTGTTTTCTCACTTTGTTCTTGATCCTCCTTCGACTATTTTTCTCACTCACTCTAATGATGTGAGTAGATTATGACATGAGCAGTTTGGCCATCTAACTTCTGCTACTTGCAGCAGCTCAACCAGCAGAGCATGGTCACAGGGTTGCCTTCAGTTCAGTTTTCAGGTGGTGTTTGCCAAGGTTACATTCTTGGTAAGCCATCCTAAGGAAAAGTTTGACAAAGGTAAGGGATGGAGAGCTTCACAGATACTGGAGTTAGTTCACAGTGATTTGGCTGGTCCATTTCAGCATCCTTCTTTCAGCAGGGCTAGATATGTCCTCACATTCATTGATGGCTTTTCTCGATATACTTGAGTGTACTTTCTCAAATAGAAGTCTGAGGTATTTGATCACTTTCAGGACTTCAAGACTTTTGTAGAGAAGCAATTCAGGAAAGCCATCAAAGTTTTGTGCACTGACAATGGTGGTGAGTATGTCAACCATCGGTTTGAGAGGTTTTGCACTTCAGAGGGGATTGATTTGCAGCATTCAGTTCCATACAATCCTCAGCAGAATGATGTTGCCGAACGAAAGAATAGGTCCTTGAAGGAAATGGCGAACTGCATGATTCACTCCAGATCTCTCGCATCACAGTATTGGGCAGAGGCCATTAACTGTGCTTGTTATATCCAGAACTGTGTTCCTCACCGAACCTTGAAGGGAGTCACTCCTTTTGAAGCTTGGTGTGGTCAGAAATAATCAATTAAGCACTTTCAAGTTTTTGGTTCTCCTGCATGGGCCCACATTCCTGCAGAGAAACGCAAGGCCTTGGATCCACAGAGCAGACCTTGCATATTTGTAGGTTATCCTGATAGTGTGAAGGGTTATCGGTTGCTCCACCCTACTACACATGAGTTGTTCATTGAGAGGAGTGTTCAGTTTGAGGTGGGCTCTTCAAACTCACTTTATATCACTTCTCCAACTCCTACTTTGACATTGGAGTCACTTGGGATACCATGACAGATCTTCTAATGAGTCAGATTCACCTGAGCAGTCTTCTACTTCCACTTTCAATGCAGAGAGTGATTCAGAGGACTCACCTCCTTCCTCTCCTAGTCATCATTCAGAGGTTGATGATTCTCCTCCAGATTCTCCATCTTCTGGTCCACTTTGGGCTAGACAGACATTGCAGTCTGCAGGTGATTGGGTTGGGGATCCATCAAACACTAGGTGGACTTGTTCATAGTTCCAGGATGCTCCACATGTCTTCATTGCTACTGCCTCAGATCCACAGTCTTTTCATGAGGCTTCTGGTATTCCTGAGTGTGATACAGCTATGCAGGAGGAGTATAGTTCCTTGATGAGGAACCACACTTGGATCTTATCCCTCTCCTAAGGGAAGAAAACTTGTTTGATGTAAGTGGATCTATCGGACAAAATTTGCAACAGACGGGTCGGTTGACAAGCATAAGGCTCGCTTGGTCACCAAAGGATTCTCCCATGTTCTTGGGATTGACTACTCTGAGACTTTTGCGCCAGTTGCCTGAATGAATTCCATCCGAGTTGTTCTTGCCATTATTGCAGCTAATCGTTGGGAAGTACACCAGATGGATGTCAAGAGGTGCTTTTCTTCATGGTGACCTTCAGGAGGAGATCTACATGGAGCAGCCACAGGGGTTCCTTTAGAATTCTTCACTTGTGTGCTGTCTTCGGAAGTCTCTCTATGGCCTCAAACAGGCTCCTCAGGGCCTGGTATGCCAAGATGGACTCCTTTCTTCTATCAATTGGGTTCACTCGGTGCCATTCTAATTCCAATGTCTACATTCTGCAACAAGATGATTCACTCCTATTTCTGGTTCTGTATGTTGATGACTTGCTAATCACAGGGAGTTCTTCATCTAACATTGGGGCTATCAAAACTGCCCTTCATGACAGGTTTTTGATGACTGACTTGGGCTTGTTGTATTACTTTCTCGGGATTGAGATCTACCAGTCTACTTCTGGGATCACCATCAACCAGTCCAAGTATGCTCTAAATTTGCTCTCGAGGTTTCATATGGCTAACTGCAAGCCTGCTCCGACTCCCTTTCTTTCTAGAGTCAAACTTGAGGCTCAGTGTTCTTCTCCACTTGTTGATGGTACTTTGTACCGACAGCTTGTTGAGAGTCTCATTTATCTGACTCATACGAGACCCGACATTTCATATGTTGTAGGCATGGTCTCTCGATTCATCCAGAAGCCTCATGAGCTACACTGGAAAGCAGCCAAGCGGGATCCTTCACTACATTCAGGGTTCTCACAGTTTTGGGATTCACTACGCAGCGGGCATTGAGCTTGACTTGGTGGGCTACACAGATTCAGATTGGGCGGGCGATTCTCAAGATCGTAAGTCTACTTCAGGTTACAGATTCTCACTTGGTTCAGGTCCTGTTTGTTGGTCAAGCAAGAAACAGTCTGCTATTGCTCTATCTTCTACTGAGGCCGAGTATCGGGGGGCTGTGAATTCGCCACTGAGGCCATTTAGCTTCAGAATCTTCTCACTGAGTTTGGTATCCAGATCAGACGGTCATCAGTCATATTGTGACAACCTTTAGATCTCACAGAATCCAGTCCATCATCAACAGACCAAACATATTGAGGTCCACATGCACTACATCCAGGAGCTCATCTATGGGCATGTCATCGACCTTCGCTATTGTCCGACTTCCGAGCAGGTTGCTGATATCTTCACCAAACCCTTCACTGAGAGCAAGTTCCTTCATTTGTGAGCTTTGCTAGGGGTGCGGGATGCTTCATCTTCTGGGGGGCTTCTTCCTCTCACTTGGAGTCCCTGACTCTCTCTACTTTCGAGGGGTCTCTTCTCTCTCTTTTTTGGGGGGAATTTTATGTACATGGGTACCTCATCAGGCTTAATTTGTCGGGACCCATTTCTACATCCACCTAAGCTTCGCTTATGGGGTGGTGTTAGTGTAGGTTTTTTATTTCCTAGTTGGGTTATTTATTTTTCCCTATATTCCTAGGTTTTTCCCACACTTCTATTAATCTCGCTTAGGTTAATAAAGCATGTCTTATTAGGTGAGTGGTTGCGAGGTGTCACCTTCCTACATGTGAGCATCCATTAGCTATCTTAGGAAGATACTTTGCTATCTTTAGTCCGATAAATGGTTGCTCCTTATTGGTCGGTGTTGTCACCTCCTCCCTCTTCCTAGTCTATATAAACATGCTACCTGACTTGAATTTTGTATCTTTTACTTTTGCATCCTCTTAATACTATTTTGCTTCTAGCATTTGCATTACTCTCTTGGAGACTAACTCTATGTTGCTATTTTGATTTCGTATCATTTTCATTCATAGTTTAGATATATATTCTTTTGCACTGGTTTTCTGGGTTAATAATTTTTTCAGATTCTAACAAAGGGTAACAATTGTATGTTCAATCAAAAGGTAACATTTTCATTTTGTAGTTGTATGCAATTATTTGACAACTATAAAATTTCTTTCTCTATTTGTGAAAAACTGATTGTATATTTAAAAATTGACTTTTTTGAGATTAAAAGATGTAGACATATCCTTGATTTCCTAGATGGCCAGGGGACGTCCCCTGCCATCCCCACATTCTTGGGATAACAATGGGGGCAAGGACATAGGATTGGGGGGCAAGGCCTAAATTTGATGGCCATATGGCCATATTTAGGCATTTTTGCATAAAATACAATCAAAATTTTAAAAAATTGTATTACAGCAAAGGAGAGATTTTGGACAGACCATCAAAATTTATATAGGATTATAATGATATATATATTTGGTTTATATATAATTTTATTTATATTAAAATATGTCTTTGTATTTTAGGGGACCTTCAAATGAATTACCATCATGAAAAAATTCCCTATAGGCAGGGTCCATTGTCAAGTTTAGGACCTACTAGGGGGCCATGTGTCTCTACATATCACAATTGTTGAGATAAGATATGTATAAAATTATTGGAAACATGTTATAGAAAAGAAAACATTTTATTCTTACTTGGAATATAAGAATTACATTTGGACATTATAATACCTTTAGAAGATTGAATCTAATTAAAAACTAAAAACTAAAACAAAATGAATGCTATACTGTAATATATTACCTTCACATCTCATTAATATAACACATTTCACTAATATAACACATTTCAGCACATACTAATTATAATTCTGTCAATTAAAAAAAAGGAAGAAACAAAGATTTTACCATCTGCAAAAACAGATTGTATACCATTAATTATTTAGAGAAGATGTGTATAAAATTATTGGAAACATGCTACAGAAAAGAAAACATTTTATTCTTACTTGAAATATAAGAATTACATTTCCACATTATAATACCTTTAAAAGATTGATTCTAATTAATTGATATTATCTATTTTAATTAAAAATTAAAACAAAATGAATGCTATACTGTAATATATTACCTTCAGCAGATACCAATATAACACATTTCAGCACATACTAATTATAATTCTGTCAATTAAAAAAAAGGAAGAAAGAAACATTTTACCATCTTCAAAAACAGATTGTATACCATTATTTACTGCTCTCCATATTTTTTTTACCTTGCTAATACAACATATCCATTAATGGTTACACTATTTCCTTATTTTAACTTTTTACCTTTTTTCTGTAATTATTTAAAACTATAAGCAAGTTTTAACATACACATGTCCACTTACTTCTACTTAAATATCATTCACTTCAATGGTCAAACAGTCAATAACAATTTTACACCTCATTCACAACAAAAAGTAGTAAATATTTGTCCCATTTTTATTGGCCAAAACTAATAGTTGAAATGGATATTTAAGAATAGCCATTCACTTACAGGAATGGAATTTGTTCTTCAACAAACCCACATCAGGCTTCAAACATTCTAAATTGAAATTTACCAAAGACGCTCAAATAACTGGCATACACACTTCAAATTCTTTGGAATGAATCTACACCTTATATTACCCTCTTATTTGAGCTTCTTTAATGAAGGCCTTCCTACATAGTTCTCTGTTCTGAAGATATAAATGAGACAAGACATGCACTTAATCCTGACCTAAAATTTTGAAATTACACAGGACTTTGACTTGTGAAATCCTGCTCTGCAAATTTGAAATCCATTACAAGTTTTCTTAATGCATTGGTTGTTGGATACTTGTTAGATGATTAAATATTGTTCAATCTCTTCATGAATTCAATGGCAGGACCATACAGTGATGATTTAAAAGCAGATCTACTACTTTAATACAAAATGGTGTATAGTAACCATTTACATTTTTTATAAGATCATTTGTCATTTGTCTGTGTTGTTTTTGAAGTCAATGTATTCCTCTAACAAAAATATGCATAAATATATTCAGTCAAGATTACGTCTTCTGGGACTCTACTGGGCATAACACTTCTTTGGAATGAAACTCCTCTGAAGTACAGAGAAGTCAACTCCAAATGAAGCACAGCCCTATTAATACATAATTACATTTCAAGAACTCAACATACATGATGGAGTCCATTATCCACTCATTATTTGGAATTTAACATACACTCATTTAGTTGAAAAGAAAGTTAGGCAAAAGGAAGAAACCACAGAAATTAACTACTTCCAACAGAATATTATTTTGAAAGATCTTTCCCAAGGTAGGAAAAACAAGCCCGTTCTTCAGAATTTTCTACTTCCACCTCTCATTTGCCATGAAGTCGAACAAAGGAGAGCTTGACCTCCATTGTGGGAATTGAAGTTGAAGATGGTTGCTGTATTGTTCCCACCAAGTCATGAAGCTACTCCCCTTTAAGAAAACCTCTGCAGAAATATTCTTGTCTCTGATCATACCCCAAATATAATTTTCAAACTCTTGGCTTTCTTGCAATGAAGCATTCATGACTTGATGTTGGTCTTGCTTTTGCTGGAGACTTGGCAACGCTTGACAAGCTTCTTCTAAACGAGCCCAAAAACAGGAATCCAGAGTTAAGGATGCAAACTTTGTGCGATCCTTCTTATCTCTGCCAGAGCGAGTTTGTTCTTTTTCTTTCATCCATTTCTCCAGAACTATGTAATGGTAGGGTCTCACACCATCTGAAAGATAGCTTTTGCTATCCTTCCGTGTATGATAGTAGTATGAAATGTCCAGAGGCTCGATAAGTCTTCTATATGCAGTGCCAGCATTGATCCATTTATTTTGCCATCGGAAGTCACTTGGCAATACATGCTTCTCCTCCTTCTCAACAATTTCATCCCAAAATGCTTCCAACTTTATTCTAGCCATATTTACATGAACATCTGGCTTTTCAGCTTGCTGTTTGAAAGAATCATAGTAGCCAGAAACCTTGTTACAACCTCCTTTGTACCAATCCACCTCTGCCATATAACTTTGGCTTTTGCTCAAGTTGTCATTTAGTTTCTCAATGTTCATATCTTGCTCATTTTTCATCTCTCCAGCTTTTCTGAGTGCAAGTGATGCATGATGGTTCTGCTTAAAAATAACAAATAATCAATCTATTTGTCTAAACAAAGGAAACAACGTTAAGAGGAAAAAAATGGAGAGAACTAAGAAGCTACCATCAATTTTGAAATAAATGTTAAACAGGAACAACTAATAAATGCTGCTGAGCAAAGGTTGGGAGGATACCCAAGTCTATAGCTAATAGTAAGTACAAGCTGTTGATCTATGTGTGGCATATACATATTATTTTGATTTTGAGTTGGTGGAAACATAGAGACTAGATACAACCCAAACTTATTTAGTGTCAAGATTCAAAGCTTGCTTGGAGGTAAGGCTATTGATAAAAGAGTCTAGGAGGTAGCTTAAAGATTACACCAAATCACTGGGGAATCACCGCCTCTAGTATAGGGTAAAACATCAATGGAATCAGACTTGAGCAAGGCAGACTCTGCCCATACCTTCTCATGGTACCTCATATCCTTTCTCTAGCTTGCCTTAATCTAAAACTTGACATGGACTGACCTGGTAGTACAATACTCATTTTTTATTTTTCATATTGCATATGCTTTTGCCTATTTTTCCAGCTTGAAAATTTGAATTTCAAGTGTTCAACTGGCAAAATATCTGCTAATAATGAAATATTATATATACGAAAAAGTCAATTTCTCGATATGGTATCTATGTTTTGCACTTGCAGAACATGAATTATGTGACTATGATACATACAAAAGAAAGCAGAAATTATGTGATTACCTGAGCTCCAACACCCATTGCTTCCAATTCCAGTGCTATTCCCATCTCGAAGGAGTCTGTAGCAAAGTTTGCAATTGGCTTTGCATTTAGCATGTCTTTGGTGATAACTTCCAACATTTGGCCATAACATGTGTGATCTGAAACACAGCTGCCTGCAAGTTGATCAAAAGGCATTCCTTGCATAGTGAAATGCAGCATCTTCAGGACAGCTTCAGAGTCATCAATACAAGCTGCACCTTGGGTTGAACAAAACATATAAGTACCAAAGGGTCTATACGGGCTTCTAAGCCCAGATTCTCCTGGGTAATTATTTGCTATTGTAGATGTGCACTGTAGGACTTTCTCAAGAAGAGTTTTGCAGGCCTCTGGTATAGAAAGATGTGTTGCAGAAACATAGTCAATGCCCATTATGCTCCCCCAGTGAGGCACAATTGCATTCAAAGGATTGACAATTGATTCAAATGGTGCAAGGAGCATCCTAGGAACAATATCATACTTGGAGACAACATGACAAAATCTTCCTGTCCAATCTTCACGCCCAATTGCTTCCCCAAGTATAGCATTTCCCACCAAAGGAGAACCAAATGTAATGCAAAAATAAGATATGTGTCTAGCCTTCTTTTGCAGAAACCAGAGAGTGGCTAGGGTTGCAACTGCACCTCCCACGGAATGGCCCACAAATACAATGGCTTGTGCCTTTAAACCTTGCATCTGAGGAAACAAACGAATAAACAGCATTACTTATATTTACAGACTTAGATATCTAACAAACGAAGTAAGACAGATGCTTTCAATGATGACACTGAACAATTGAGGAATATCTGGTTGTCAAAAAAGGTTGATATTTGTTCAGTGCGTGTGACTGAGTAGGAAAGGTGGAGCATAACCATGATGAAAACCCATTTCATATCTCTCCATCAACCGCAGGAATCAATCCCATATTAGAGCGGCCACAGTAAAGCAGCCCAAAGATTTGAGGGATCCGCTGTAAACCCTCGTTGGCCAAACCAAAACAAAATATTGCTTGATATTCACTAAGACATAAGACTATGGAACTTGAAATTTTCAGATATTGGAGGCACAACAACATGCTACTGAAATACAAGCATTTGGAAACAACAATATGGAACTCCTGGAGCATACAAAAATTGTGGGCTCTTCTCACTAGGGTTTACACCTGGATATTCTGCATCATGATGCATGTCTCAACAGCCGAGTCACAATGACATTTGACTCACTTCGCTTGCAATTGTATTAAGAAAGGGGAACTCTTTTTCTTTTATCTTTACCAACCGGTGATTCTTCGTTAGGTGAAATTTTTTTTAAGTTAATACATGTGCTAAATGCCCCTATAAAATTACAAAACTTGTAAATGCATTAATTTTCTGGTTATAAAGACCTCAGTTTGTGGTTATGGGAGAATTGAATTTGGGGAAGGCAATCACAGGGATCCCACATCACAGAGCAATTTTTTAGTAAGGAAGAAAGGGTCTATTTACCTTGGCTTTGAAATCTGAACTTTCCAGAATACGCAGGAATCGGCTGTAAGCTCCCTTGTGAACAAGGGCCGGCTTATCATCATTACCCTTGAGGCAGACAGAGAAGATTTTCTCATTCTGGATACTGTATTCTCCATATCTGCTGTCTGTGACAGTGAAATCTTCTGTAGAAATTGAGGGGAAGGTAACATATGCTACACCTTCATCTTCTTTCACAAGAAAATCTACATCATTTTTAGAAACATTATATATCTCCTCCCAAGCCTTGCGCAGGATCCCGCAGGAAGTAATCAAAGTTGCTACTTCCCGACCAACACTGAACCTATAACAATAATTCTTCAAATTAGCACAACCTGGGTATTATAAAAATCAAATTCTTATCTCCTTAAAACCCCTTAAATCAAGAAAAGAAAGTTCAATATCTATTAAAAATAAATGCTTTGTAGTAAAACCCACTTATAAACAATAATTCTTCAAATTAGCACCACCTGGGTATTATAAAAATCAATTCTTATCTCCTTAAAACCCCTTAAATCAAGAAAAGAAAGTTCAATATCTATTAAAAATAAATGCTTTCTGATAAAACCCACTAAAATTTTCAAAAAGAAATTTCAGATTTCTACTGTCTTTTGAGCACCCAATAACATTTATAAATGTTTTTCTACCAAGCTCGTCTCTAACTTCCATTGCATCTAGTTCAATGAGGCCTACCAATCTTATTAACACTCAATTAATAACAGAAGCACATCATACTTACTGTGGTGTGGTCTGCCAATCTAAATCCATAGTTTGAAAAATGCTGCTTGCTTGCTTTCTGAGCTTTTATCAGAAGTGGTATTTATAAAGAGATAGGTTTCTGTTTATAAATGGTAATAATGGATGATATCGTGGAAGGATGTGAGCAGCATCTAAGAAAAAAATTGGAAGAAAAGTCTTCGTGAGAAGGGAAGGGGAAATAACAGAGAAATGAGCGGCATCGAAGCATCAAGGTAGTAAGCAGGGAAGGAAGACAGAAGATGGTGATGTCATTGTCATTTCTGTCACTGTACTATGAATTAAAAATGAAGTTTGAGGTTCTTGGAACCTCACTAGAAGAGGCTGATTGGATACTGTTACTTCCATTGCCTTTGATAATTCATTTGTCCGTGCTATGGTTGGTATCTATACGTTTACTTTTGCTCTTAATTAATTATCGTACAATGAGTTTTTTTGTTTTTTGGTTTTTTGGGGGTGTGGTTGGGGAGGTGTTGCCGGGGGGGGGAGGGAGGGGAACGAATTTTCTGTCTATTGATTTATGTGGTCCATAGCTCCTTTTCTCTATTTAATCAGTTGTGGACTGCAATTTATTATTTTTCATTCTCTGTTCTTGTTGTCTTTAATTTGATAATGGATCATGATTCGAAGTATTAATGGGGTATGAACTCTCTGTCTCTTGATTTATGTGGCCCCTATCTCCTTTTCTCTATTTAATTAGTTGTGGACTGCAATTCATCATTTTTAATTTTCTGTTGGGGTGAACTCTCTGTCTATTGATTTATGTGGTCCATAGTTCCTTTTCCCTATTTAATTAGTTGTGGACTGTAATTCATTATTTTTCTTTCTCTCTTCTTGCTGTTTATAATTTGATAATGGATCATGATCCGAAGTATTGATGGGGTTTTCTATTGTCTACCCTTTATGACCTATCAGAACACTTAGTGTGTATGAAAGGTGAATAAGTACTAATATTCTCCCTATCCTATACTTTTTTATGGATTAGAAATAATAATTATAAGTCTATTTAGTTGTGATTATTATATATGTCTTGAGTGCATGTTTCTAAATTTAGAAAGGACTTATTAATGATCCTCAAAACATGGGCTTGGCAGCTGGGCTTGGAACAACCTTTAAATCCTAGTGCTTCATGCCTTCTTGCACAAGAGGGTCATTCAATAGACTCCCAAATCGCTTTCTGGCGTTGAGTACAATGTTAACTAGATTCATGGCCACTTGGTTTTTACCAACATTGCCAATGAGCCTCTCTGTCTCTATGAAGGCCACATACAAGGGAGTCGTATTACCATCTTTACCAATATTTGGAAGCTTTGCATGCTCAACTTGAGCTCTGTTGAAAATTTGTGGCCTTCCCGAAGTGTAATGTTAGTCTTAGCCATAGTGTAGGAAATGTATTCCAAAATTGACTAACTAATTTTGCATCACATCTCTCTTACAAACTTGGAAGTGTATTTAATATTGGTAGTAAGAATGTATAGGGATATAAACAAGATGAGATACATATATTAAATGTATTATATTTTTGTATACATCCATGTTGAGATCAACTATGATATGATATTCAAAACTTCAGATGGGATAAAATTTTAGATGGGATAGAGTTTCAGCTACAATACATGGATCTGAGTTCTAATTATTTTTCTACTTCTTTGCGATAAAAGTTATTACACTCATTTCTATTCTATAGACAATCCATTTAATAAATTGAATACATTTTGAATCCATTTAGACTATACTTTTTAGTTACTACACTTCTAACTATTTATAATTCAATTTTTTGCTTACATGGGCTTGTTCATGTGGACATGCACATTTTGAACTATTTTTGCTTATTATTCTGCTTGTCTAAGTCCGATTCACTTGCATTGTAACCTGCAAAACAACTTTTGATTAACTTACAAGCCTGTACCATTGAAAGAATGTAATTTTTTCAAAGCATGTAAAGAAACTGCAATCCCACCTGGTGGCTTAGATCTTAAATTCAAGTATTTTAATAAAGATTTTGTAGCTTTTTTAAATCATGTTTTTCCCTGCGTGCACAAAAATAGAGGAAGAAAATTTAATACTTAACAAACCAAACATACACCTTGAATTACACTTAACCATGGATATCTATTAATCAATGACCTTTACCTTCTGTATATTCTAGGGAACACCATAACTATTACAATACATCTTCTCAACAAGAATTTGCATTCATATGTCACCCAATCTTGCTTAAGATATATATGAGATCCTTTATATCATTTATAAGCAATTTTAGAATGGTTATCTGGATAAGTAATTTTTATCTGTAAGTTTTGTTCTAAAACAGTGCTAATTTTAGATTATGGAAACAAGATATGGAAATTGGATAATTGGAGTTTCATGCCAACTATTAATGGATTTTTTAGGATCTATCTTGCTCACAGTGATGGAGTTTATTTGGCAAGAACACTCTACACACAAAAAGCCTACCTGCTGCAGTTGTTTACTGGTTAGTTATAGTTAGTCAAGGATTCTCTGTTAGTCCTAATAATTGAGATTTACATGCTTCCTTTGTCAAACTTTGCATTACAATGGATGTAATTTCATTTAATGAATTTTTTTACTTCAATTAGAAGGAGACACTTTCTACACATAACACATGCAATGTTCAATCATAGAAACAAGCACACCATCAAATAAGGCCTTTAAAACCATCTTCTTCATATCCCAAGTTCAATCAGCACCTACTGCAGTGGTCAAAGCAAGTCTAACTGCTGTCGAAATCAAATATCCTGGACCTTTCTCTTATCCAAATACAATGTACAGTGTAATGAGACTACTTACGGTACAAAATCAATGATAAATGTTACCTTGAAAGATCAAAGAAAAGGGAATCGTGAGCATAATAGAAGGTCAGGAATCGACTCAGAATATTATCAAGAAACATAGAGGATGGGGTTAAAACACAAGAAACATCACAGTTACAAGAGAACTAGATAACATAATCTCAGTATGTACAATGAACGGGTTCTCGATTTTGAATGCAAAAACTAATAAAATTGAGTTTATTTGTCATTTGACAGTGTGATAGACATCCCATTTTGAAATAGATTCCTATCAAATTTGTGAGTTGATTTTTATCATTTGCATTAGAAGTATACAAAATCAGTCCCACACGTGGCTTGTCATTTACACAAATATAGAAAGTTGGATCAAATCATCATTGAACTTGCTTTGTTATTTTCTGCAAAATTATCACTTAACTAACAACTCTTCAATGGCAGACACATAAGGGGAAAAAATGAATTCAATTGAAAGGCACCATTTCACTGAAGTTTGAAAAGTTTTCTTCATAAGAGGGTTGCATTCTTAGAGCTATATTGGAAACAAGTGATTTTGAATTAAAACAAGCAAATAAAAAATAAAGATGGAAGACTAAAATGTGTGCCAATTGATAGGGAAGATCAGTTATCTCATCTATATTTGCTATAAAAATGTGTCAAAGTCAAGGTCAAAGATGAAATTCTACACAAATAAAATTTGAATTATCATGTTTCTTGGTGCTTCTGCATCAGAACAAAAGAAAAGCCATGATTCTCTCAACTCCACTTGTCCCAACAGCATAAATTTAACACAAATTTTAAGATAATAAAAAACTATCGGCGTGCCCATTGAACCTATGGGTCCAGTTGCTAGTTTTATTTTTTTGTGGGGGTGTGGGGCAGGGGGGTACGAACTTTCTATCTATTGATTTATGTGTTCCATAGCTCCTTTTCTCTATTTAATTAGTTGTGGACTGCAATTCATTATTTTTCATTCTCTGTTCTTGTTGTCTTTAATTTGATAATGGATCATGATCCTAAGTATTAATGGGGATATGAACTCTCTTTGTTGCTTGATTTATGTGGCCCCTAGCTCCTTTTCTCTATTTAATTAGTTGTGGACTGCAATTCATCATTTTTAATTCTCTATTGGGGTGAACTCTCTGTCTATTGATTTATGTGGTCCATAGTTCCTTTTCCCTATTTAATTAGTTGTGGACTGTAATTCATTATTTTTCATTCTATGTTCTTGTTGTCTATAATTTGATAATGGATCATGATCCGAAGTATTGATGGGGTATGAACTATCTTTGTCTCTTGGTTTCTGTGGCCCCTAGCTCCTTTTCTCTATTTAATTAGTTATGGATTGCAATTCATCATTTTTAATTCTTTGTTCTTGTTGTCTTAATTTGATAATGGATCATAATTAATGGATCATGATCCAAAGTATTGGTGGGGGTATGAACTCTCTTTATCTCTTGATTTATGTGGCCCTTAGTTCCTTTTCTCTATTTAATTAGTTGTAGACTGCAATTCATCATTTTTAATTCTATGTTCTTGCTATCTTAATTTGATAATGGATCATAATCCAAAATATTGATATTACTCCACACTTAAAATCCATATATAGTTATATCCAATATTATAGACTCTGAAATTTTGATATCTTTAATAGTTTTTCAACCAATATTAAATATCTATTCTCTTTAAAATATAAACCTATAAAATTATTAATTAAAAAGTTTACTAAATTAATTTATGGAAATGACTATTAGCTAAATAATTTTTGAATTCTTATTATAAATTTTTAGTAAACATACTATTTATTTATTATTTTAATTTTAAATATTACTTAATTAAATATAAATGTAAAGGTATATGGGGACTGAAGGAAGAGCATGAAGGCCTTCCCAGAGAGAAACCAGATCCAGGGAAGCAACCAAGGAGATTGCCTATGGGAGACAAAGCACACTGGAGGCTCTCTCCAGAAGATCACACAAATGAAGATTATCACATGGAATGTGAGAGGGCTCAACAACCCACAAAAACAACTCATGATAAGGAGCTACATTTATGACAATAAGATTGATTTCATTCTTCTCCAAGAAGTTAAAATGTCTAAGGAAAATTTTAGAAAAATAGCCAACAATATCTGACCTATGGCTGACTACATCATCAGCCCCTCGACAGGGGCCTCTGGGGGGCTTAACACCATGTGGAATAAGTACAATGCTTCGGGAAGCTACTACTCACATAGTAAGAATAGTCTGGAAATCAATTGCAAGATGAATAACAAAACCTAGAAGATGCTCAACATTTATGCCCCCAACACTAAAAATGCCAGGAAGGAACTTTGGGAAGGGCTGAGCTCCAAAATCAATGAGGATAGAAGAACTCTGTGGATAGTTGGGGGAGACTTCAACACCCCTCTTTAGCCCTCAGAAAAATCTGGGGGCAATATGGACTATTCCGACAGTATGGTGGACCTGACGGACTTCCTGAGTCAAACTGGGCTTATGGATCTAGAAGTCAACAATCAATAGTATTCTTGGACTAACATAAGATGGGGTGACCAGTTAATCCAGGTGAAGTTGGATAGAATGTTGGTTTCTTCTTACTAGGATAGGATTCAGTATGCTAGCTTGTCTGCTCTACCTCACACCATTTCCGATCACAATGCCCTTCTTCTAGACTGGACTGAGAATTGTCATAAGGGCCCCTTCCTGTTTAGGTATGAAATAATGTGGCCTCCCACCCAAATTTTAAAAACTGTATTGTTGATTGGTGGAAAGTCCCGGTTCATGGATCTCCTATGTTCAGGCTCACCCAAAAACTAATACATGTCAAAAATAAAGTTAAAGGCTGGAATAAATTTTGTTTTGGTAATGTGATGAACACCAAGAAACACCTCTCGGATTGTCTCCTGGAGGTTCAAGAAAAGATGGCCAAAGGAGATGGGAGTGAGAGCACTTATAAAGTTAAAGAGGATTTAGTCAAAAACCTAAAGGACATAATCAGCAAGGAAGAAATTTTCTAGAAATAGAAGTCTAGGTTTCAATGGCTGAAAGAGGGAGATAGGAACATGGCTTTCTTCCATCAATCGACCATGAAACACAGAAAGAGGAATAGTATCACCAAACTTCTGAATGAGCAGAATAGAGAGGTGGAGGATAATGGGGAACTTGGCCCTCCAATTACTTCAAAAACTTCCTGGCTGAGCAAAATAATAGAACTGACAATGTTAAGGAAAACATTCTTCTAAATTGTATTCCGCCTATCCTATCTGAGGAAAACAATGAAGGCATGTTGAAGCCTATAATGGAGGAGGAAGTCAAGGTGGTAGTGTTCTCAATGGGGGATTTCAAAGCATCGGGGCCAAACGGGTTCCCTCCTGCTTTTTTCCAAGAATTCTGGGATATTGTGGGCTATGATGTTACAAAAGTTGTTAAAGACTTCTTCAGGATGAGCAAGTTCCTCAGGTAGATCAATGCCATGTTCATTGCGCTGATTCCCAAGAAAAACAACATGGAAGTCATGGTTGACTTCTACCCCATTAGTTTGTGTAACACCATTTATAAAATCATTACCAAAACATTGGTCCTCAGAATCCAACCACTTCTGGACAACCTTATCTCAGATAGCCAGAAGGGCTTTGTCCCAGGGAGACAGATACCAGATGTGGCTATCTCAACTCATGAGATCATACACTCAATGGATAAAAGCAATAATCCGAGTATGGCCCTTAAGTTGGACATATCAAAAGCCTATGACAAAGTCTCTTGGGACTTCCTGTTCAAAGTTCTTAGGAAGTTTGGTTTCAATGATAGAATGCTCAAACTGATAATAGAGTGTGTCACCACTGTTAAGTATTCGATGTTGGTTAATGGCACACCGTGTGAGTTTTTTGAGGCTGGTAGAGGTTTAAGACAGGGGGACCCCCTGTCCCCTTACTTATTCATTATGATGGTTGAGGTCTTGGGAAGAAATATTATGTCCCACCTAGACAGTCTTTCCCTCTCTGGTGTCAAAGCGGTGTCCACCCTAAGATTGTCGGCTGTCCAACAGTTCGTTGATGATACCATGTTGTTCGGGGTGGCATCAGTGGTGGAGGCCAAAAGATGGAAGAATTTGCTTGACATGTATCCGGAGGTGTCTGGTCAATGCATCAATTATGAAAAGAGTAATGTGTTTTTCTTTAACACTAAGATAGACCTTCAAGTGAAGGTTAGAAATATTCTTCAATGCAATCAGGCGGCTCTCTCGGCCACCTACCTGGGTCTGCCTTTTACGGTCAAAGATGTGACTCTGATTTTCTGGAATACAGTTTTGGAGCGTATCCATAATAAAATGGAGGGTTGGAAAGGTAAACTTCTAAGCCAAGTGAGTAAGCATCAACTCCTAAAGGTTTCCTTACAAGGCATCCCCACCTATTTCCTTTCTCTGTTTAAAATTCCTAGATATGTGGCAGAACAATTAGAAAGGATCTAGAGAACCTTCCTATGGACGAGAATTGAGGAAAAGAAGAGGATCTCGCTAGTGGGATGGGATAGAGTCTATCAGCCCAAGGCGAATGGGGGTCTGGGAATTAGAAAAATTCAAGGAATGAACAAAGCCTTACTAACCAAAATTGGTTGGACTTTCCTAAAAGAGAAGGACTGGGTTCAAATTATGAAAGCCAAATACCTGTAGAACGAACCCAATTCTGGTATTCTTGATAGAGACTCCCTGCCCAAAGGCTCTATCATTTGGAACAAAATGACCAAAACCAGGAACTCTCTCTCACAAGGCATCAAATGGAAACTGAGAAGAGGATATAAAATTAGTTTCTGGGAGGATAATTAGCTATGGGATGATCCCTTGTTGAAAGGAAACGATACTATTAAGGAAAGAGCAGTTAGCTTTTTTGGTAACAAGGTGAGCAACTATATAACTAGCCATTCCCATAGTCAAAGAAGGTGGAAGAATTTATTGAACTGTTGTAACAACCAACCTGAGAAGCTAGAGTGCCAGATTCTGTAACATGAGTTAGAAAGGTACAGAATACCAGTTTTTCAAAGGGAAGATGAGATGTTTTGGGGTAAAGACCAAAAAGGAAAGTTCACGGTCAAGTCGGCTTACCATCTGCTCACTAACAGTGGCTAGCCGAATCAGTTCTGGAAGAAAGTCTGGAATAACAAATTATTACCCAAAGTTAACTTTTTCTGGTGGGCCATGGCACACAATAAAGTTCTATCCATTGATAACCTCAACAAGAGGGGCTTCCAACTGGTTAATAGATGTGTGCTATGTTGTAAAGAACAAGAGACCATACAGCACCTACTCCTTCACTACGAGTTCTCTAAACAAATTTGGGAGAAAACTCTTCAGAAGCTTAACTTGGAGTGGGTTTTACAGGATAACCTGGAGGATTTTTCTCAAAGTTGGATTTCCCCCTTCACTCACCCCAGGATAAGGGAACTCTGGAGACAGATCCCCCCTCACTTTGGGTGGAATGTGTGGAAAGAAAGAAATAATCACATTTTCAGAGAAATTGCTCATCCTGCTAATGAGGTTTTCTTCTCCTTTTTGCAGAACAGTTGCTGAGAACACTTCTTCCTATACTCTGCAAGTTGATGAGAATCCCCCTTCTCCATTGGAAATTTAGATTGCCAAGAACTGGCACCTGAAGGAGGATATAAGCAAGGTTGACATCTCTAAATGGATGGTCAGACTTAACACTCACTGGAAACCTCCCCCCAGCGACTAGATCAAACTTAACTTTGAGGGGGCAGAAAAAAAGAATACTAGCCTCGCTAGTGGGGGAGGGATCTTCAGAGATTGTCATGGAGCCTTCATTGTTGCTTATGCAGGGGGCATCGAACTACATTCTAACAATGTTGCAGAAGGCATGGCACTTCTAAAAGGTCTTAAAATTGCCCACTCCCTGGGAATTGATAACCTGCAAGTGGAAGGAGATTCTAAATTAGTGATTGATGCGGCCCTTGCGAGGTCTACCAGTGGTTGGAAAATGAAGAGTTTAATTGAAGATATCATCGGCTTACTGTCTGGTTTTAATTAGAAGGTTATCGGTCATGTTTACCATGAAGGCAATAAAGCGGCAAACGCGCTGGCTAACTTGGGTCAAAGCCTGGACACTTGGCAGTGCTGGAGATTAGAAAATAATCTTCCGCATCAGATACAAACCCTCATTAGAAAGGAGTTAAGCCCAACCCTTGGTCCCTCATGAGGATAAAATGTAAGCTTTGGGGGGGATCAGGGGACCAGCAAAGATCTAGTACCTTCTTCCAGTTGGACTCCAGGTACAGTTTATTGGAGGCCATGAAGGTTGTGTGCCAGCTTGCTAATACTCAGACTTGTCTTTTCATAAGGGGTTGTGTTTATTACATGCTAAGATGGTGTCTCGAGGGGTTTTCTCACATGCCTAGCCACGTGATGTTCCATCTTGACATCTCGAAGACGCAAGTAACATGAGATTTAATGATGATTTTTTATGGCTCCTTAATTATGATATGAAAGGGATTAAATGTTCCTGCATGTTGAGAATTAGCAAGTACACCACCTTCGGCATGGGCAAGGCTGTGAACATCATTACTTTAAGTTTAAACACTTAAGCTAGGGACTTGGAGGTCAGGGAGTTATCTGAGAGTTGCATTGCGATTTCTTTCTATTGCACTGTGTTTCTTTGTTCTGCTGCTTTCTTTGTCAACCCAACTGTGTTTTGTAAAATGGGTGGAGATAGGTTACACACAGACCTTGAGACCTATGAGGAATTCAAAAAGAATGAGACTCTTTGGCACATCTTCCATGAGGGAGGAGTTGCCTCGTACTTGGAGTGTCTGCAAGCACATGATGAAAACCTTTTGATTTAGTTTATTAGATCCTATGATGGTAGAAAGGTAAAGGTGGGAAATGTGGGGTTTGAGATATTGGATGAGGTGATTGGGATGGCTACCGGGATGCCTATAGATGGCACGAAGTACCCCAGGAAGACCAAGGTGTCGGATCCTGATGGTATGAAGTTGTTTCTCAAAAAAGGAGAGGTTCTGAACAACCTGCAAGGGGGTTTCGACCGACAACTCTTATCTCTACCCTGGGATGAGGTATGTTACATGATAATGAAGTATTTTACTTTAGAGGGAAGGTTCAGGAGGTTTTTTCATTACCACTTCGCGTTGCTAAATCATTTTAGGCATAGCAAGCATATCAGCTTCCCTTTCTATCTCCTCTCATCTTTAGAAACCTCCATCATTGCTGCTAAAGAACAACATGCCTTTGATTCTAGCAAGCCTGAGATTCTGCTCCATTAGGGCCTTATCTTGAGACTGTACAAGTTCCATCTCGCCCTCTGCCCCCTAAAGCCCTCACTCCCGTCAGTATTGATGAGCCTCAGTTGTATAATCCTACCCTGGTGAAGGAATGTCCAGTCATTATAACTGAAATCACCCCTAAATCCTATGCCACTTCCATAAAAAGTGGTAAGAAAAAACCCTCTATGACCATAAGCCCCAAACCCACCACTAAAGATCTAACCCCCATTTCTCTGGCGACGAGCCCCGCTAAAAGAAAAATCCTCCAAGGTAGCCCTTCCTTGCTAAACTCTAGTAAGAAGAAGTGGGGTACCCTGGAAGAAGATTATGGCACTGTCAGTGGGATTAAGACCTCTAAGGCTACTCTTGTGGTCGAGGAGGTTAGTACTAAAGAGGGAAGTGGGGATTCGGACAGTGCTGGGGATGAGGACTACACTTCCTCTAACAACAAAACTCAGATGCTGATGACTAGGAGGTCATCGAGGCTTGCCACCAAACTAGCCTCCATGCCCAAGGGGAAAGTTGCCTCGATGGTGGAGGAGGATCTTGAGGAGCTACAAGAGGAGGAACAGCCTGAGGAAAAGAACAAAGAGGTTTCTGCGGAGCTACAAAGAGAAGAAGACTCTGAGGATGATAACAAAAAGGCTTCTGCTGAGCTACAGGGTTCAGGGTCGGAGGGCAACATCAAGACGGACACAGTCGTGGCAGAAACTGAATAGTTGGGGGGTGATGTTTCGGTTAACAAGAATAACAAAATTGAGATGCTGGAAGTTGATGAAGAGGGTCCCAGCAATTTCCTTGATTTCAATGTGCAGGGTTTGAACTCCGTCAGCTCAGAGAAAAGGAAAAAAGGGACTGGTAAGAAGAAAAAAAGGAGATAAGAAGAAAAAGGACAAGAAAATTGAAACATTTTCGGTAAGGCTCGCTCATCTGGAGCAGAAGTTCAACACTCTGGCTAAATTCTCGGCTAGAGTTATGCATAGGTCTGCCACCACTCTAGTGGCTCTCAAAAAGGTGGTTCCTAAGGGGCAAGAGAAGAAGGACAAAAATCTAAAGGAATACGAGGATGTGCTCCAGTTTCTTGTGGATGATTGGGACAAGATGTCTGCATAGCCTTCGGAGACTATCGATCTGATGTCAATTTGTCATTTCTGTGGTGTCCAGTTTCTTTAGTCTTATGTTATATTGCAAAAACTTTGATGGTTTGTTCTAAACAGTTTTAGTTTTTTGGTGAGCCTCTACTAGCTATTTTGTAATGGGATCGACACCCTTTTTTACTGCTTATCTAATAAAAAACATTTATCATATTTCTAATTTTTATAATTTTTTATTTACAAAATATAAAAGTATCTAAATCTATTACTAATTAACTTTTTCAATTTTTTAAATTGGTACAAAATTTAATGTTTTTTTAATACTATAACTTAGTTTAGGTCTAGGAATCATAAAAAATGGGGTAAAACCCTATGTATGGGTTGCAACCACCATTGTCTTACTAGTTGACGAGGAATCAATAGAAAACAAACTATACTTCCCCTACTAACATACTAATCATCATATATCTGAAAACCTCACCATTACTTACATACTATATATCATCATAAGTCTAAAAACCTAACTAGGGAAATGGCAAATTACGCAGGCCTTTCCACCTCTAAGAGACAGTTACATTTATCACATACCACACTTTTACCCAAGACTTTTTTCCTTTCCTTTCTCTATCTCCTCCTTTGACTCGCAACATTATGAAAATAACGGGATTGCATCCTCCAACAAGTCAATTTGCAATTTCTTGGCAATAGCCTCAATGACCAGCTATAGACAGATCTACCTCCTCTTGATTGCATGAAGATGCTCCAAGTAACAGTCAAAATGGACTTCAGCTTTGTGAACTACATCTCCTATGCCATCATGCAGGAGATACAAACTGGTTGTGACAAAAGTATTCCATCGCCCTCGTGTATACCCTGGGTCCAATAATAGTTTCGACATAGCTGCACGAGTACTTACCCCTAGCGCCCCATCCATGTCCTTATCCAACTCCCAAATACAAAGCATCCATTGATAGAGCATCCCCCCAAAGTGGTGAGCACCCATAATAGAAGCCATTATCATTTGCCACCCACAAACCTCCAATCTCAAGAACTTCTGAATGATGGAATAATGAACCATCCCTCACTTTCAATACAATTGATTGAAATTAAATGCCTTCACTTACACTCACTACTCTGCATGCTTGTATCACATGTCGAATGTCCTACCCACTATCATAAGTTCCCATTATAAAATTTTATGTTATTAACATCCTAAATCAATTATATATCATAAATATTATATTAGTATAGATATCTTAAATAAATCTATCTAAAAATGAGAGAGATATCAATATTACACATAGTTTACTATCTACACGCATGGACACATAAATTTGAAATTTTATTTTATCTACATTATTTACTTTTAACAACTATTTTATTTATCTACACATATATTATTTACTTCAATGAAACTAAATTATTTCCATAATTTTACATCATATTTTGTTTACTAAAATACATAGCTTTTCAATTACTTCGTATTTACTCACATATGATTAAAAATGTTAGGATTAAGGTGCCATCAACCTTGTAAATCCTATATAATTAATTACTCTTATATTGTTTGTAAATCATTCATAAGGGATGAAATATTCACCAAGTAGTGATCTTGTTTCAGCCGCATGTTTGATTCCGGTACTTGACAGATGTAGGTTATCTAGGGGGTGCAGGGGAGGTACCCCTTGCAGGGTCTAGGGGGACCATCCCCTGGGTGGGGGGTTCGGAGGTTGCATACCCCGATGGGGGTCTAAAGGCAACGCCCCCAGAAGCCACATTTTATATATAAATTTTCATCAATTAAATATGGATTGTTCATCATTAGGTCACAGATTTGACGATAGAGGTTATGTTGGCCTTTCTTTCCCTAGAAGGCAACCCCTTTATGAGGATATTGTATTACGACTGTGGATGAGTATTACAGGCATTGCTAGATTGAAGACTGAAGAGGAGATTGATAGTGTTATATTGTAAACTCTATTGAAGTTAATACAGACCAGTGCATCTCTTCTTGTGTGGAGTTTTTTCCCGAAAGGGTTTCTCCATGTAAACATTGTGTTATGTGTTTGATCTTCTATTCCCTTATTTCTTTGTGTTAATTTCATACTATCTCCATTTTGGTTCTGTTGCAAGTATGAGCTTAACCAGTGTTGTCATTGATGCCAACATACTCATATTGCATTGATAAGAAGGATTGGATGAGCTGTGTGCTGAGGATATTGAGAAAATTAGTCTCAATTAGGAACAGTGAAGAACAGTGATAAGAAGAAGGCAAAAGTACTCAATAGGTTGAGGATCAGAGGATGCGGATTAAAGGGTTTGTAGATATGAGTCTTGAGATGTTCCAGTTAAGATTTCAGAGGTCCGCATGAAGATATGAAGAAGTTGTGATCGATCAAGTAGAACCGGTTCCGGGAGATGCTCTGGAGTGACAGAATGTTACAAAAAGGTCCGATGAGATCCGGAAGTGCATTATCAGATTCTGCAGATTGGAATGAGTGCTTGGGATGTCCTTGTGATGTGTCATCTCAGTTTGTATGTAGTTTGGAGGTCCGAAAGAACCTGTTTCAGTTTGACAGTCGCGATAGACTATGTTCTTGAAGTTCCGGATGAAGAGGAGAAGAGATTCCAGTAGGAAGAGGAAGTGCGGATGTACCTGGTCATTCAGGCAAGCTTGTGAAGGTTCTTGGATCATGTTGAGGTTGTGTTGTCAGTCCGCATGAATGTTAGAGCCCAGGATTGAAGATATTCTTCCAGATGAAGATGTTCTTATTTTGACTGGCCGACCGGATGAGTTATTCATCTTGCGAATGCTCTTATGGATGATTGCCGACTTAGATGATAGTTCCTAAGTTGATGCCTTGTATAAATAAAGGTTTGTGAGTTCATTACGAAGGGTGTCGTGGAGCGGATGAGTGTGGTATAGCGAAAGACCGAAGGGCAGAGCAGAAGTATCTCGGGCTTAAATGGAACTGACCCAGACATGGTAAAGATGTCAATCTCCAGTTCAAGTTTATGATTCTTATCACTTTGTAGACAGTGTGTCTCTTGTAGGCAGTGTGCCTCTTTGTGAGCAGTGTGCTCGAGCAGTGAGCCCTAATTGGCATGTGCCATTCATTTTTCTTATTCTTCTAACAGAGAATAATCCTTGGGTTAATCACCCCGTGGTTTTTCCCTTAACCGGGTTTTCCATGTCAAAATATTGGTGTCCAATGTGTTGGTGTTTATCTGCTCCTGTGTTTATGCATTATGCTTTCATGAATGGTTAACTAATATGCTATTAACTAACAAAAAAGAATCAAGTGTTTGAAGTAGAAGCAAGTTTTTGTACAACTGATTCACCCCCCTCTCAATTGTGTGCCCTAGATCTAACAATTGGTATCAGAGCTAAGTTCCTCTAAAAGGAGCTTAACCGCTTGAGGAGATCCAGGATGTCATCATACAAGAAGGACAGTCTAAAGTTTGATGGAACCAACTTCTCTCTCTGGAAAGGTCACATGAAATGTCACTTAGAGTGTATGGGAAAAACATACTTGTCCATGGTCACAAAAGCATATGTTCCTCCACAGGGTGGTTCGACAACACTAAATGAAATCACAGATGCTAAAAATAATCTGCAGACCAAAGAGGCTCTTCTAAGCGCATTGACTGACTCAGAACTCTCAAATGTTATTGATCTACCAACTGCTTATGAGATCTGGGTTAAACTGGAACTTCTGCATGAAGGAGATGCGTTTGTTAAGAGTGCAAGGTTGCAAAGTCTCAAAAGAAAATTTCAAAGATTGAAGATGAGAGATGATGAAAATATCACTACTTTTATGCCAAGAGTAAATGAGCTGGTGTGTGGAATCAGGAATGCTGGTGGAGATCTGGATGAAAATGAGATTGTTTGCAAAATTCTCAGATCCCTTCTTGCTGTCTACAAGATCAAGGTTGCTGCCATTGATGAATTTAGAGCCCATGCAACTGTCACAAGAGAGCAATTGGCTGGCAAATTGGCTGCATTTGAAATGACAAAGTTTGGAGATGATCTCCCCAAGACTGAATTTGCATTCAAAGCCAATGCCTATGTGAAAGGAAAACAAAGATTTGATTCGGGAGAAAACTCTTCAAGAAAGCTGTCATGGTATGATCAAGCAAGGAAAGACATGGAAGAGGAAGAAGCAGAAATAGCTCATCTTGAAGCCCTCATTGCAAAGAGATTGCCAAGAGGATCTGGTAAGTATGAAGGAAAGTTACCTTTTAAGTGCTTCAACTGCAATAAGATTGGTCATTTTGCTTCAAGATGTCCGGAAAGATCTGCAAGGTCAAACTCTAACAGACAAAGGTTCTAAAAGAACTGTTATTATGTTCATGAAGAAGCTGATAATGAAGGAGTAACAGATGATGAATAAGAGATAGGAGACAAATCCGGAAATGAATGGGTGTTTATTGCCATCAAGGAAGAAGAACCAATATCCTCTGAATCTGTCAATCATAAGGTTGTAGAAAGTGCTTTGGCTACCCAAGTTGAAGAAAAGGATGATTGGGTTATTGACAGTGGATGCTCTCACCACATGATAGGTGACAAGAACAAGTTCTTAGATTTGGAAAGGTATGAAGGAGGAATGGTAAAGTTTGGTGACAATTCTGCAGGTAGAATCAGAGGTAGGGGAACTATTTCTTTTGATGGAAAGAGCAAAACTGGCAATGTACTGTATGTTGAAGGATTGAAGCACAATCTTCTCAGTGTTGGTCAGTTGGTAGACAAAGGTTATGATCTCCGGTTCAAGAATGGAAGATGCAGGATCTTTGAAAGTTCCAGAATTGAGATTGCATCTGGTACTCAAACAAAAGGTAATATCTTCCATCTAGTTGGTTCAAATAAAAGTTGTATGTTTGTTCAAGTTGATCAGAGTTGGTTATGGCATAGAAGGATGTGTCATATAAATTTTGATAACATCATCAAGATAAGCAATATTCAGGCTGTAAGAGATCTTCCAAAATTGGTGAAACCTACAAATAGTTTGTGCAAAGAATGTCAGCTAGGTAAACAGAGCAGAGTCTCCTTCAAAAGCAAAGATCAATCCTCTACCGGATTATTGGAATTAGTTCATACTGATCTATGTGGTCCGACAAGAATCAAGAGTATGCAAGGTGATAGATATTTCATGTTACTAATTGATGATCATTCCCAAATGATGTGGGTTACCTTTCTGAAAGAGAAATCAGAATCCTTTGAGAAGTTCAAAAGCTTCAAGGCTATGGTAGAGAATCAAACTAGATTGAAACTGAAGTGTCTAAGGTCTGATAGAGGTGGTGAATTCACATCCAGTGAATTCATAGACTTTTGTGAGAAGCATGGCATAAAGAGATAGTTGTCAGCTCCTAGGACTCCACAGCAGAATGGAGTAGTTGAAAGAAAGAACCGGACCATCCAGGAAGCTTCCAGGACAATGATGATGGAAGCAAATGTTCCTCAGATGTTTTGGAGAGAAGTTGTCAGCACTGCAGTCTACACTCTCAACCGAGTTCAAATCAGAAGCAATACCGGTAAGACTCCTTATGAACTTTGGTTTGGTATAACTCCTACTATGAGATATTTTAGAGTATTTGGTAGCAAGTGTTACATCAAAAGAGATGAAGATCTAGGAAAGTTTGATGCTAGAAGTGATGAAGGAATTTTCTTGGGTTACTCCACTCAAAGCAAAGCATACCGGTGTTACAATAAGAGACTGAGAAAGATGATAGAAAGTACAAACGTAAAGGTTGATGAAGGAATTGAGAAGCCCTCAAGGTTTTATGAATATGATGAAGATGATCAAGATGGTGTTCTGGTTCAAGGAACTCAATCCCTTCCTGAAAGTCAGATTCAGACTAATCCAGTAAATCACGAAGAAGAGGTTTGTCTGAATGAACCTGAGCAAGAAACAACAGTGCAAGAGACTCCCAAAGTTCCAAGGTATGTAACTCTAAATCACTCTAAAGATCAGATCATAGGTGACAAAAGCAAAGGGGTACAAACAAGGAGGAGAATTGCTCAAAATTCAAATGAATACTGTCTGATTTCAAAGATTGAACCTAAGACAATAAATGAAGCTTGCAATGATGAAAACTGGACCAAAGCAATGAAGGAAGAGATGATGCAAATTGAGAAAAATCACACTTGGGATCTTGTTCCCAGACCTAGAAACAAGAATGTGATTGGAACCAAATGGGTCTTCTGGAACAAACTAAATGAAGTTGGTGAAGTAATCAGAAACAAAGCCAGATTGGTCTGCAAAGGCTACTCTCAAATAGAAGGAATTGATTTTGAAGAAACCTTTGCTCCGGTGGCAAGAATTGAAGCAGTCAGATTATTTCTTGCATATGTTGCCTTCAAAGACTTCAAGGTATATTAGATGGATGTCAAGTCTGCCTTCCTAAATGGTGATTTGGAAGAAGAAGTATACATTGAACAACCGGATGGATTTTAATTGTCTGATCATGATGATATGGTCTGCAAGTTGAAGAAAGCACTATATGGATTGAAGCAAGCTCCAAGAGCATGGTATGAAAGGTTGGATAAGCATCTTGTGTAGATTAGTTTCAACAAAGGTACTGCTGACAATAATCTATATTTCCAAATAGATAATGAAAACATCTTGATTGTTGAAGTATTTGTTGATGATATCATTTTTGGAGGAAGAGACAATATGTGTAAAACCTTTGCAAATCAAATGAAAAGTGAGTTTGAAATGTCAATGCTTGGTGAAATGAATTTCTTCTTGGGTCTGCAAATTACTCAGACAAAGAAAGGTATCTTTATCTCTCAGACCAAATATGTGAAAGAATTGTTGAGGAAATTTGGAATGGAAGATTCAAAGCCAATGAACACTCCTATGGAAACCGGATGTAAGTTGAGCAAAGATGATGATTCTCCTAAAATAGATCAGACAAAGTATAGATCAATGATTGGAGGTTTATTGTATCTCACTCAGACTAGACCAGATATAATGCAGGATGTTGGTCTTGTGGCAAGATTCTAGGTTGATCCTAGAGAATCTCATGTTATGGCAATCAAAAGAATTTTTAGGTACTTGAAAGGAACAATTGAGTATGGTCTATGGTATCCTAGAGATCAGAATTTCTCTCTTCATGCATATACAGATGTAGATTGGGTAAGAGATGTGGATGATAGGAAGAGTACAAGTGGAGGAGCTTTCTTTTTGGGAAAAAGATTGGTTTATTGGCTAAGCAAGAAACAAGAGGCAATTTCTCTGTCTACAATTGAAGCAGAATATATTGCAGCAGTAGGTAGTTGCACTCAAATTTTGTGGATGAAACAAATGCTAAGAGACATCAAAGTAGAATATGAGGAGCCTATCACAATTTTCTGTGATAATTCAAGTGCAATAAATATTTCTAAGAATCTAGTGTTGCATTCTAAGACCAAGCACATATCTATCAAGTTTCACTTTCTGAGAGAACAAGTGAACAAGGATGAAGTCAGACTGGAGTATGTACCCTCCAAGGATCAGATTGTAGATATTTTTACTAAACCTCTTCCCAAGGACTCTTTTGAGTATCTCCGGGAGAAGTTAGGGGTCATGGCCCCTCCAGTGATGAACTAGAATGCACTATTGTGCATCAGTTCGGTGGGTATCACAGTCATATCTTGTGATCCAGATTGATGAAGGGGAGCTACTACTAAGGGGGAGCAGCTGGTATGATTCTAATGTGTTAGAATTGCAAGTATTAGCCCTTTGCCATTGATGTCAAAGGGGGAGAGAAGACATGTGAAAAACAAGTGGTTGATGATCAAAGGGGGAGTAGTAAAGGAAAAGAAGACATGTGAAGAGTTGTTGCTGATAGGGGAGCTGTGACAGAAAGGAGAAGTTCTTGTCTTGATGGTTTTTCACATCATATGTTGCTATCAATGACAAAGGGGGAGATTGTTGCAAGTATGAGGTTAACCAGTGTTGTCATTGATGTCAACATACTCATATTGCATTGATAAGAAGGATTGGATGAGTTGTATGCTGAGGATATTGAGAAAATTAGTCTCAATCAGGAACAGTGAAGAACAGTGATAAGAAGAAGGCAAAAGTACTCAATAGGTTGAGGATCAAAGGATGCGGATTAAAGGGTTTGCAGATATGAGTTTTGAGATGTTCCAGTTAAGATTTCAGAGGTTCGCATGAAGATATGAAGAAGTTGTGATCGATCAAGTAGAACCGGTTCCGGGAGATGCTCCGGAGTGACAGAATGTTACAAAAAGGTCCAGTGAGATCCGGAAGTGCATTGTCAGATTCTACAGATTGGAAGGAGTGCTTGGGATGTCCTTGTGATGTGTCATCTTAGTTTGTACGTAGTTTGGAGGTCTGAAAGAACCTGTTTCAGTTTGACAGTCATGACAGACTGTGTTCTTGAAGTTCCGGATGAAGAGGAGAAGAGATTCCAGTAGGAAGAGGAAGTGCGGATGTACCTGGTCATTCAGGCAAGCTTGTGAAGGTTCTTGGATCATGTTGAGGTTGTGTTGTCAGTCCGCACGAGTGTTAGAGCCTGGAATTGAAGATATTCTTCCCGATGAAGATGTTCTTATTTTGACTGGCCAACCGGATGAGTTATTCATCTTGCGAATGCTCTTATGGATGATTGCCGACTTAGATGATAGTTCCTAAGTCAATGCCTTGTATAAATAAAGGTTTGTGAGTTCATTACGAAGGGTGTCATGGAGCGGATGAGTGTGGTATAGTGAAAGAGTGAAGGGCAGAGCAGAAGTATCTCGGGCTTAAATGGAACTGACCCAGACATGGTAAAGATGTCAATCTCCAGTTCAAGTTTGTGATTCTTATCACTTTGTAGACAATGTGTCTCTTATAGGAGTGTGCCTCTTTGTGAGCAGTGTGCTCAGGCAGTGAGCCCTAATTGGCATGTGCCATTCATTTGTCTTATTCTTCTAACAGAGAATAATCCTAGGGTTAATCACCCCGTGGTTTTTCCCTTAACCGGGTTTTCCATGTCAAAATCTTGGTGTCCAATGTGTTGGTGTTTATCTGCTCCTGTGTTTATGCATTATGCTTTCATGAATGGTTAACTGCTATGCTATTAACTAACAAAGAAGAATCAAGTGTTTGAAGTAGAAGCAAGTTTTTGTACAACTAATTCACCCCCCCTCTCAGTTGTGTGCCCTAGATCTAATAGGTTCTGCACTAGATTAATAGTTACAATTGTAATTAGATTTTCATTTTATAGTTGTTCACCTTTATTTCTAACATTTGGTATCAAAGTCTAGCCAGTTTTGTATCTTGGGTGGAAGTGTGAGGGTTTTTGAGCCATAATGGGAGTTCTGGTTGATTTTATTTTGTAGATTTATGTATAAGTTATGGCTTGGCTACATCCTCATCCCAATTGGACATAAAAAAATTCAATGGAATGGGTTATGAGCTATGGAAGCTAAAAATGGAAGATCTCCTTGAAGAAAGAGATCAATGGTTGGTTGTGACAAAAGATAAGAAACCTGATACTGTCAATCAAGATGAGTGGGACAAGATGGACAAAAGGCAAGAGGAACAATCTAGGTATGCCTTGCAGACTCGGTCCTATTGAATGTCTCTGTTAAGAAGACTGCACATGTATTATGGAGGCGTTTGGGTGAAATCTATCAAGCCAAGAGCCTGGTAAATAAACTGTATCTCAAAAGAAAGTTATTTTCCCTTAAAATGAACGAGGGTGATTCGATAGCCGAGCACTTGAATACATTTAATTTGATTCTGAGTTGGTTAGCTTCTACGGATGTTAAGATAGATGAGAAAGATAAGTGTATTATGCTTCTTTGTTCTTTGTCTGAGTCTTGGGAGAATTTCATTCTTGCTATCACTACTAACCTTGAAGATCCAAAGATGGATGCCCTTGTTGCAACTCTGTTGTTATAGGAAATGAGGAAGAAGACTATGGATAGCTTAGTGGATGCTCTTAATGTTAGGGGGAGGTCTAAGGAAAGAGAACCAAAAGGAGATCGGAAGGGGCCTAAGGAATCAAAAGGCTGATCTAAAACTCCTAGGAAGAAGAACAAAGTTAAGTGTTGGAACTGTGATAAGAGGGGGCATGTGAAGAAGGAATGTAGAAACCTAAAGAAACAGTGGGATTCCTTTACTAAAAAGTCCTCAAATGCAAGTGATGAGGTTTTACTTTCTGCATGTAATGTTATGTCTAATGAATAGTGGTTGATTGACTTAGGTTGTTCGTTTCATATGACTCCTCATGAGGAATGGTTCTCCACGTATGAGAAATATGATGGAGGTAATGTTTACCTTGTCGAAAACTCTACATATCTAATTTTTAAATGGTGAAAGGTACAATTGTGTTTCAGTGATGGGAGGATTAAAACCCTCCCTGATGTTTTATATATTCCTAGATTGGCTAAAAATCTTATCTCTATTTTGAAGTTGAATGATTTAGGAATGCATGTAACATTTAATAAGCATGGTTGCAGACTGGTGAGAGGAAGCTTGGTGGTAGCTAGGGGAATAAGGATGGGAACTTTGTTTAGGCTTGAGGTTACTACAGTTTGTACGATCCCACTCTACTTGTCCAACCTCTATTTTTGGGTTTCAAGGACTCTGACTCGGTTACATCTCCATGTCTTCCTTCTAGATTTTTATAGATGAAATTGAATTTTCTTAAAATTATGTAAATTATTTATTAGGGTATCTTTAATATGTAAATTGATTCATTCATTTGTGTGTTTTGGAGATCTAAAGATAATGATCTAGTAAAGATAGGAAAACAACATCAAGAAAAACTTTTGTATCATTTAAGTTAGGTATATCAAATACAAGCATACATATTTGATTTGTTGTATCTCACAAACATTGCTAAAGTGGGGTTAAAATGCAGAGATGAAAAGTGCCTACTTTGTAATTTTCATTCCCATTTAACACTTGATCTTAGCATCTTGTTTAATAAACATGATATTGATTAGGTACAAATGTTTGGTGAACTTATTATCCCTAAACTTTCACCCCATATCATAATCAACCCCTTCTAGACCTAAACATCTTACATGTTCATTCCCTACCATTCTACCACCTTAGATTCTATCACATGTGGTCTGCATGTGGCATTCAATTTTTGTTTTGTATTTTGACTCATGCTTTTCCATTTCACTCATGTCAATTTTATCTTGAGCCCAAAATGCCATAAATAGTCATATTATGCTTGATAAATAAGGAATTGAGGGATGGACTCACAAGAGGAAGAAAGTACCTATGCAACTAGAAGCAACAATAGACATCTATAGGAAAAGCACAACCACCACACAGAACCACCCACATAGTAGAAGCCATAGGCTTGAGAAACACTCCATTCACATACCCACACTAATACTACATGGTCATCTAGGCATTATGCATTCCTTCAAAGCTCCAACCTCTAATCTTTCAAATCTATTTGGAGATTTGGTCGAGGCAAGTTGCTCATTGCATCGTAGATATAAAATTTTTATTATAGGTATAGGTTGCAAGGTTGCATAAGATAGTACCACAACCATACATGATAATTCTACAAACAAAGAATGTGACCACACAAAATGGCATTGTTAGATGCACAGGGAAACTAAGAGGGGGGGTGAATCAGTTGTACATTAAAACATTAAACCTTCAATACTACTCCAACATTTATTAAGCTTAAAACTCTTATTATGCATTAGCAGAATGTAAACATATGAAACACCAATGAAAACACATCCAAAAACATAAGAATACCAGATTTACATGGAAAACCCAAGAAGGGAAAAATCATGGTGAGGATTAGCTCACATATATATGAATAGAAACACTGAAAACAATGAGACTTACTACCAAGGGCTCGCTGCCTAGAAGAAAGGCTCACTGCCAAAAGGGCTTACTATCCAGAAGAAGAAGAATAGAAGAGGATTGTTATAGAGAGATTCACTATCTCAAAGTAATAGAAGAACTCCACCATTGCAACCTTTTGCCATCCACAACCTTTGTCTCACTACCTCCAATAACTTCAAGCAGACTGAAATGTAGACACCTTCTACTCACTACATCTAGAAGTCATAAGTATTTAAGCTCACACTCAAATCACTACACACACTTGGTTATCTTCGCATCTTACACACCTCTCACAATTCACTCAAACTTCATCTTACATTTATACCATCCGCAACTTGAAAAACATCTTCAAGTTAGCCTTAATGAAACATATGCACCTCAAATTGCAACATCTAAATGGGTTGGCATTAAACACTTCCACAGTGGAAATAAGTGAAAGCAAACCACATCAAGGGTTGACTAAGACCCAAATCTATATCACCATGCTACATATCACATCTACAATCCACGAGGTACCGCCGCAAATAGTGCTAGCACACCAGGTTGGTTAAACCTGAACTAACACTACAAGGAACCACATAAACACCTTTCTTGATCCAAAAATGACATGCAGACCACAAGGAAGCACTCCACATCATCCATACATCTTTCCAGAATATTCTGGTATCAACATAATATCCAACAACTCTGCCACAACCACATACAAATGAGGAGCACAACCATCCTAAGTAACCAGTCAAACTACCACAGACAACTCATGAAACCAACTTTGTGGAGCATCTAAACATGAACCACTTCAAGGAAAGATAGATACAACCAATATTAGCATGTTCCCAAATTTGTAAGACAAGAAGTCTTAACACAGAGAAATACATAGCAATTTCATTTCTCCCATACAACTTGTTTCACAGTCCACACACTGGTGAACACAACTTCTTTTGCTGCATGATCCAGAACCTAAAACTCTAGATATAATACCTCTGAACACCTTTGATCATCACTTTCAAACCACACAAGCATATCTTCAACCATGAAGAAATTTGGAGCACAACATTGAACACACCTCTATCACACTGCACATATTTTTATTCAAATTTTCTCAAAAGCACTTGGATACCAAGTGAACAAACTGCATCAACAACACCTCCTCAACATCCTCAAACACTTCTCATCAGCAAACTCCAACAACTCCACTGCTATGGGTTGACATCAATGACAACACCAACAAGCTTCCAACAATCTCCCCCTTTGTCATTGATGGAAATACCAACTCTCTGAAAAATCATTAACAATGAAATAAACCAACAAAAGCTCTGCAACCAACAACACTCCTCCTAACTGGGGAAACTTTTACTCTTTCATCAACTTTCATGTACTATGGTTTTTCAACCACTCTGACTTTCTCCCCCTTTGACATCAATGGCAAAGGGCTCATCCAACTCTCATCTTCACACTTTTCATCTTCTGCAATGAATTCTCCTTTTACAATTGTATACATTACTTTGACACTACTTGCAACACTAGCAAGCATTTGCTCTTTCTCTACTATTCTCAGTTTTCTCCACTCTCCCCCTTAGGGGTATAAAATATGCTACATCTAACTGCACCAACCAATAGTAGCACTACCTACTCCCCTAAGAGGTAGCCTTCAATATCAATCCAAGACCAAGAATGTATCTTGAAATGCTTCCAGACATATGCACACACTTATGCATCTTAATTAAAAGGAGGAGAAATAACCCCTAACTTCTGTCAGATATACTCAAAAGTATCTTTAGGAAGAGCCTTTGTAAAAATATCTACAATTTGATCTTTTGTAGGCACATACTCCAGCTTCACCTCATTCTCTGCAACCTTCTCTCTTAGAAAGTGATACTGGATTGAAATGTGCTTTGTTCTTGAATGCATTACCAGATTCTTTGAAATGTTGATAGCACTAGTATTATCACACAAAATAGGAATGGGTTCATCATATGACACTTTGATATCTTTCAATGTCTGCTTCATCCACAAAACCTATGTACAACATGATGTTGCTACAATGTACTTTGCCTTTGCAATGACACTAAATCCTACTTCTTACTCAACCATGAAACTAGTTTACTTCCAAGAAATAAGGCACCATCACTTGTACTTCTTCATTCATTTGTACATATTGCCCAATCTGCATCTGTATGTGCACTCAAAGTGAAATCAATATCTTTAGGATACCATAAGCCAAAATTTAGAGTGCCTTTCAAGTATCTAAATATCCTTTTTATTGTTGTAACATGTGATTCTATGGGATCTGCTTGGAATATAGCCACAAGACAAACTCAACGCATAATATCCAGTCTAGTAGCAGTTAGTTATAACGGTCCACCAATCATTGATCTATACTTGATCTAATCAGTGTTAGGAGATTTATCATTTTTGCTTAACTTATAACCAATAGTTATGGGAGTACATATCGCTTTGGAATTCTCCATTCCAAAATTCTTCAACATTTCCTTAACATACTTTGACTGTGAAATGAAAATACCTTTTTATGATTGACTGATTTGTAACCCAAGGAAGAAATTTATTTCCCCACACATGGACATTTCAAACTATTTCTATATCTCCTCTACAAATCTTTTGCACATGCCTTCATTTCCTCCAAATATTATATCATCAACATATACCTCCACAATCAGGATTTGATTTTCTTCAACTTTGAAGTACAAATTGATATCTGTAGTGCCCTTTTTGAATCCTTGTTGCAGCAGATATCTATCCAATCTTGCATACCAAGCTCTAGGAGCCTATTTGAGTCCATACAATGCCTTCTTCAATTTGCAGACCATATTTGGATCATCTAATAACTGAAAGCCTTCCGGTTGTTCAATGTATACCTCTTCTTCCAACTCTCCATTCAAGAATGCATATTTCACATCCATTTGATACACTATGAAGTCCTTATAAGCTGCAAAGGACAAAAACATTCTAATGGCCTCCATTCTTGCCACCAGAGCAAATGTTTCCTCAAAATCTATTCCTTCCACTTGTTAGTAGCCTTTACACACAAGTCTAGCCTTATTTCTGACTACTTCTCCATTCTCATCTAATTTGTAACACCTATTTAGTTCCTATCACATTTTGTCTGTTGGTCTTGAGAAAATTTCCCAAGTCTGAGTCTTCTCAATCTGCATTAATTCTTCTTCCATATCTTTGATCTAGTGTTCATCTTTGCATGCTTCAGTCACTGTTTTAGGTTCAGTTGTAGACAATAAGCACAAATTTACCTGTTCACTGCCATAACAATTTTCCTTCTTGTCAATACACCTCTATTCTTATCTCCAATAATTTGATACTCAGAATGATTCCTCTACACATACTTGGGAGTCTTAGGAATCCTTTTTGGAGCATCTTCTTCATCAACTTGCATCTCCTTTTCCTTTTCTTCTTCTCTTTCTTCTTCTTTGCAAGGGAGCTCATCATATTCATACCCTTCTATCAGCATTGAGCTTTGATGTGGATTTTCATCCACTGTGACATTTGCACTTTCAACTAACTTCTTTAGCCTCTTGTTGTAGCACATGTAGGCCTTGCTCTTTGTAGAATATCCAAGGAAGATTCCTTCATCTGATATTATATCAAACTTTCCTAAGTTTTCTTCATCTCTCCTAATATAGCACTTGCTTCCAAAAACTCTAAGATATTTAATGGTAGGAGTTCTTCCATACCATAGTTCATATGGAGTCTTTAAACTATTGACCCTTTCTTGCACTTTGTTTTGTATGTAGACTGCAGTGTGAATGGCTTCTCTCCAGTAGATATTTGATAGAATTGCTTCTTTCAACATTATCCTTGTTGCTTCCTAAATAGTCTTGTTTTTCCTTTCCACAACTCCATTCTAGTGAGGAGTCCTAGGAATTGACAAATGCCTTTTTATTCCATTATCTTCATAGAAATAGTTAAGCTTACTGGAGGTGAACTCACCACCTCTGTCAAACCTCAAGCACTTGACTTTCATATCTATTTCATTCTTAACTATAACTTTAAATGCTTTAAACTTATCTAGAGATTCTAATTTTTCTTTGAGAAAGGTTACCCACGTCATTCTAGAGTAATCATCAATTAACAACATGAAATACCTATCACCTTGAAAGCTTCCTATTCTTGTAGGTCTACATAGATCTGTATGTACCGAATCCAATGGTCCTGTGGTAGAATACTCTTTGATTTTGAATTTTTTTCTTATTTGCTTCCCAATTTGACATTCCTTGCAAATTGCATTGATAGGCTTTGTAATTATCGGTAGCTCCCTCACAACTTGAGTAGAGTTGATCCTCACTAGGATATCAAAATTGATGTGACACATTATTCTATGTCATAGCCAAATTTCATTAATTTGAGTCATAAAGCACATACCATTAGCACCTTTGAGTTGATATACATTACCTTTTGTCCTTTTTCTTGTAGTAACTAGAGTTCTGGAGCTTTCTTTTCTAATCGCACAGCCACCATCCTGAAACATAAGGTTATATCCTCTGCTACATTTTTGTCCTACACTTAGAAGATTATGTCGGAGACCCTGGACATAAAGAACATCATCTGTATTATGCTTGTCATCAAAACTAATTGAACCTTTTCCACATATCTTAGCAAATGCATCATCTCCAAACTTAACAAAACTTCCATCAAATTTCTCAAGCTTAACGAGCTTATTCTTATCACCTATCATATGATTTAAACATCCACTATCAATTATCCAGTAGTTTTCTTCTTCTCTTGCATGAAAAGAAGTCACCAAAGCTCCTTTGATATTGTGCCCTATTTCTAGAGTAATTTCCTTCATACATCTTTCAGAGTCAGTAGAATTAGTTCCAACACTCAAAGCCATGAACAAACATTCATCACTTTCATCATCTGGATAGTCAGACTCATCATCATATATGTTGGCATCTTCTTTAACATAATAACTCCCTTGAATGATTTACCTTTTTTATCCTTATAGTTCTCATTAGAGATTTTGACCAAACATTTTGAAGCATAATGACCTATCTTTCCATAGTTAAAATATTTGAAGGGTAACTTACCTCTGTATTTTCCAGTGCCCTTTTTCAATCTGCATACAAAATTTGCTTCCACTTCATCGAAATCATTTGGATCTGACTCATCATTCTTTTCTGTCTTGTTAGCCTTAAAAGAAGATTCTTTTCTTGAATCATCTTGACCAAACTCTCTTAATTCAAAAGTAGTTAAAGTACCAAACATTTGATCCCTAGAATAATTATCCAAATCGTGAACTTCTTCAATAGCAAAAACTTTAGCACTATTAGATTTTGGAAGAGTTCTTAGTACCTTCTTTACCACTTCACTTTCCTCCAACTTTCCACCAAGACCATTGATGGAATTGACAACCTCATCCACTCTCTGCATATAGGTTGCAATATTTTCATCCTCTGACATCCTTAGGGTTTCAAACTTGGTCTTCAAATTCTGCATCTTTGCTTGCTTGACCTTGTCATCTCCTTCATAGATACTTTCCAGCTTCTTCTAGATCTCATTAGCAGTTTTGTAGCTTATTATCTTCACTAATTATGAATCAGACAGACTATTTAGAAGAGCACTCCTTACGTTGCCATTGTTCTCATAGTCTTTAATCTCATCATCATCTTTTGGACCATTAGTAGGTATAGTATATTTTTTTCAACTAACTTCCACACACCATACCCTAATGAGACAAGAAAGCTTTCCATCCTGGTCTTCCAAAAAGTATAATTTGTTCCATCAAACAAGGGAACCTCAATACCTTTCCTGTGTTCCATCCGGATCTATCCCAAGCAATTAAGCTTCTTCAAGGAGCTTAGCTCTAATACCAATTATTAGATGCATAGGACAATTGAGAAGGGGGGTGTTACATCCCCAACTTACAATTAGACTTAATCATTAACTTGGCACATGGATAATCAGGAGGATTAGTCATAGTTAATTGATTTGATATTGTGGAAATATCTTTTTTTAACTCTTGATTATGGAGTAGTTACTAATGCTAATTAGTTTTGTAAATTAAATGATTTATATTACGAGATATGATAATGATGCACTGATCATAATCTTGTGGTCTTGAGTGTGAACATGAAAACGAACATCCTTTGGAGAAGGAAGGAGAGTATCATCCTGGAGGAAGGGTTAGACGTTGTGAAAGCAAAAGGTTGACTAGCCATCTGAGTATCGACTTCTATGTCCTTCTTGATCCTTTCATAAGTTGACACATGTCTTGTCTCTTCTCTTTAGCTTCCATGTTCTTTGTAAGTCGTTATGTCATCGGAGTTATCATGACAAGTTGTGACGACCAAACGATGTACTTGAAACATCATCCCTAGTCGAGAGACAATAGTGTTGAGAGACAAGGAGGTCTCTCATTATCCTTTTGTTCTCAGGGATTATTATTTCCCTAATCATTCGACTATTAGGGATAGTCGATTTTGGGGAAGTATTACTCAACCCCGATAATCGATGATCTTGTTATGACTCAATTTGTGTTTTCTATTATATAGTGATAATCCCTAAGTAAGTATGAAAACCTTTTTATAGGTTGAATTACAATATTATATTATTATTAGTAGTTTACTTGTCATAGGATTCGATTACTATCGAATGCTATTATTTTGTTTTGGTTAGCCTTGAGAAATTTGATGGAGAGCTTTGAGCTCATCCTTTCTCGCATGATGCCTGGATCGAGCCACTTTTTGTGGAACAGATCAAGTGGAAAGGTAGTTACTGACAAGGTGTCATTGTACCTCATCATTTAATCATATTTTAGATGACAAAATCCACAGCCGTGTCCTCGGTTATCTACAAATAGGGATTCTATAGTTACCAATTTTCTTTAGCTAATTCTAATGGCTTTTAATAATTTAAAGAGATTGATCTATCCACTTACGAAATGAATTCAAAGAATGATGAAAATAGAATTGAACAGTAAATTAGTCAAAGCAAATCTTACAAACTGCAACATGCATCTATCTATCAAAATCAGTGAATATTCTATAAACCAAAATTTGAAACAACAAATCAGTGGTACTAGCCTTCTGCCTTGGTGGTGAGAGTGGGCCCTTGCTCCACACCCTTAGGGTCGAAGGCTACAGTAAGGAATCAACACAAGAATAATATCACAACTAAATTCAGTCCAATTCCATTCTCTTTGCATCCATAGAAATATTGATATCTTAATTGAGATTACAAAAAAATAGAATAATAATGTCATCCTTTTTCTGCTGCCTCTGTAAGTGTATATAAAATGAGTGATGACATATCACTTATCTTATCTACCAGTTCTTCTATGAGATGAAATCCATCTCTTTATTATACTAGCTATCTAATTACGAAAAATAACCATGCAAAAAAAATAGATTGAGTGGAACAGAAGTCCACTCTGAATTCTAAGTTTGAGTCTTAATACATTTGAGCAGCGAGGCCCTGAAAATATTGATATTAAATTAGTTTCATCAATAACTCATGCAAAAACTTAATAAGAGATAAAAACTCCCAGCAGTTAACTAAAGATGGCCCTTAATCACTCAGGTGATGATTTGAGTAATATGAGGGGTATCACGATCACCGTTGAAAGTGCCTGATCGATAGCTGTGTTGGAAATCTGCCCTGTTCTAAAGAGGTGCCGAAATGTATGTCTCTGTCTACAGCTCCAGAGATATAATTGCAGCCTTCTTGCTTAGCTCCGGAGATGCTCCAGACTTCAATCCAGCTTCAGGAAGGCTCTTCCTCTTACTTCAAAACTTCTGATGTCGTGGTATTCTGGTATTGTCTCCGGAGATATTTAGGACTACCTCCAGAGATGCACAAAATTGTCATATTGAACATCTTCACCTGTTGATTTAAAATGAGAAGTTTTTCTGCATATTTCCATCAATTCCATGCACATTAGCCCTTTAATTAGAAATCATGATCTTTAGTAATTTATCTTTAATTAATCATTATTTAGAACAATCTTGCTAGCCTATTTGGGTGCAGACATCAAGAAAGATGGGATCAGAAGGGAGAAAAAGAGAGGTAAAAAGATGTATTTTATGGGTGCTACTTGGCACTCATCATCCCCCCATACCTAAGGTTTAGCAGGTCCTCCTGCTTCTCACAATCTAGATTTATTCTGGTGAAGTAGCCTGTCATTCAAGTTGCAGTCTTGTGCATAGGTAGACCAAGTGGTGTGGTTGGTATTACCATTTCCCTTGTACTGATCAACCTTCTTTAACCAGTCCTACAATTTCTCATCTTCCATTTGCTCAGCGCAGACAGGGAGTGGTTCAATTATGAGAGGGGGCCTGAAGCGCCCACCTATCCACTCTTGATTATGCTTATCCATCATTTTGGATATTAACCTTGCCTTTCTCATAAATAACCTTAAGTTTGCAGGGGTGACCACCTCTCTCATTTTCTGCTCTGAGGTCAGAATATTCCACCTTTTCTTTGCTATTGCAAGTATTGGAATAGTTTAACTATTCATAAAAAGACCAAAATCAATGGAACACTTGCAAATTTTTTAGGTATAATGGCAAAATTTTGTTCTGACTTTTAGGGTGATAGACATATGCCCTAAATTGGTCTTAAAAGCTTGAAGGTTGGGACACTCTTTTCTGATGAAAAGATCTGTCTTTATCCTTCTTGAGGTGAGCCTCCATTCGCTCATTCCAAATCTGATGATTCCTCATCATTGACATGAATGCTTTGAGCTGGCAATCTCCTACAAAGTAATTAAGAAGGAAGGTCATATTGTCAACACAGAACCATGCAGATATAATTCAAATAGAAAATTTTTGTCTTCATCAGAGCTTCTTGTATAGGCTTCCATGAACCCCTCTGTTGTTTCAGTATTCTTAGGCAAATCAGACAGAACTGAAGACAACCTTCTTTGCAGGACCCTTTCTTGTAAAAACATTGCATAACTGGCACTTGGAGGTCTGCAAGATAAAATCTCAGAAGAAATGGAGGCCATCTGAATGATTCTTTCCTCCAGGGTTTCCACTCTTTTTGTCATGGCAGTAACTGCCCTCTATAGTTGCAGCATAGACTTAGAAGCCTCATATTCTCTACATCTCCTTGTTAGATTTAGGACAGACAACTGAGAGGGGGGGTGAATCAGTTGTCCAAAACTTTCTTGCAATTAATCACTTAAATCCTTTTCTTATTTCAACGGCATAATAATAAATCAATCATGGAAACATAATGCAACAAATCAGGAGCAGAAACACATTAACACATATGACACCAAGATTTTTAACATGGAAAACCTGGTTAAGGGAAAAACCATGGGGTGACTAACCCAAGATTGTATTCTCTGTTAAAAGAATAGAAAGAACAAAATGGCACATGCCAATTAGGGCACACTGCCCAAGCACATTGCTCACAAGAAGCCCACTGCCTACAGGGGACACACTGTCTATAGAATAATAGGTATTACATACTTGAACTGAAGAATAGCATCTTCACCATGCTTGAGTCAGTTCCATTTAAGCCCAAAACTTCTGCTTTGCCTTTCGCTCCTCTGCTCTCTACCACACTCTCATCTCCTAGATACTTTTGAAATGACTTTACAACTCCTTATTTATACAAGACATCGACTTAGGGATAATCATCCAAGTCAGCATACACTACAGAGAAAATACATAAATACAACATGACTAATTACAAAAAGACTTCACGCAAATCAACACACTGTCGGCCACACAGATCTAAGACTTCAATCTTCCTTTAGGAACACGCCATTCTTCATAGAACATCTTCAAGATCATCTGCAGGATGTGTAACTCATCCGGTCAGCCTGACTTGGGAAGAACATCATCATCCGGAAGTAATTCTTCAATTACGAGCTCAATCTTCAATGCGGACCACCAACACAAACTGGACACAATCCAAAGACCTCCATAAGCTTGCCTGAATCACCAAGAACATCCACACTACTTCTGCTTACTGAAATCATTCTCTCCTTCATCTGGAACCTCAAGAACACAGTCTGTCATCACTGTCTTATTGGAATAGATGCTTGCGGACCTCCATACCATGAACCAATTGAATTGTCAATTCACATTGACTTCATAAACACTCCACCAAATCTGCAGAACAAGCTATTGCATTTCCGGATCTTACCGGACCTATCTGCGTCATTATGTCACCTCTGAACATCTGCTAGAACCAGTTTTACTTAAGTGGCCATAACTTCTTCAGATTTTCATGCGGACCTCTGAAATCTTTATTGGATCATCTTAAGACACATATCTACAAACCCTTTGATGCGCATCCTCTGACCTTCATGTTAGCTGGGATCTTTACCTTACTGTCTTCATTGTTCTTCTCTGTTCCTGATAGGACTAATTTTCTCAATATCCTCAGCAATTTTCTCAATATCCTTAGCATACAGTTCATCCAATCCTTATCATTAATTCAACAGGAGTATGTTGACATCAATGACAACACTGGTTAGGCCCATACTTGTAACAATCTCCCCCTTGTCATTGATGGCAACATATGATGTGAAAAACTATTTTAACCATCAGGACAAGAACTTCTCCTCACTGACATAACTCCCCCTATCAACAACAACCATTCACATGTCTTCTCTTCTTTTACTACTCCCCTTTTGATCAGCAACTACTTGTTTTTCAAATGTCTTCTCTCCCCCTTTGACATCAATGGCAAAGGGCACATACTTGCATCATTTCAGAATCATACCAGCTGCTCCCCCTGAGTAGCAGCTTCCCATCATCAATCCAGACCACAAGATATGACTGTGAGATCCACCTGACTAATGCACATCAGTGCACCTTAATTCAGAACTAGAGGGGTAATAACCCCTAACTTCTCCCTGAGATACTCAAAAGAATCCTTAGGAAGAGGTTTAGTAAAAATATCTGCAATCTGATCTTTGGAAGGTACAAACTCCAATCTGACTTCATTCTTGTTCACTTGCTCTCTCAAAAAGTGAAACTTGATGGATATATGTTTAGTCTTTGAATGCAACACCGGATTCTTTGATATATTTATTGCACTTGAATTATCACAGAAGATTGTGATAGGTTCCTCATATTCCACTATGATGTCTCTTAGCATATGCTTCATCCACAATACTTGAGTGCAACTACCTGCTGCTGCAATATATTTTGTTTTTGCAGTGGACAGAGATATTGCCTCTTGTTTCTTGCTCAGCCAAGAAACTAATCTCTTCCCCAAAAAGAATGCTCCACCACTGGTACTCTTGCTGTCATCCACATCTCCTACCCAATCTGCATCTGTATATGCATGAAGAGAGAAATCGTGATCTCTAGGATACCACAAACCATACTCAACTGTCCCTTTTAGATATCTAAAAATCCTCTTGATTGCCATGACATGAGATTCTCTAGGATCAGCTTGGAATCTAGCAACAAGTCCAACAACATTCATAATGTTAGGTCTAGTTTGAGTGAGATACAATAATCCTCCAATCATTGACCTATACTTTTTCTGATCAGCCTTCAAAGAGTCATCATCTTTGCTCAATTTACATCTGATTGCCATGGGAGTACTCATTGGTTTTGAGTCTTCCATCGCAAATTTCTTCAATAATTCTTTCACATATTTGGTCTGAGAAATGAAGATTCATTTCTTTGTTTGACTGATTTGTAGACCCAAGAAGAAATTTATTTCCCCAAACATGGACATCTCAAATTCACTTTTCATTTGATTTGCAAAAGTTTTGCACATATTATCTCTTCCTCCAAAAATGATATCATCAACAAACACTTCAACAATCAAGATATTTTCATGATCAATTTTGAAGTACAAATTACTATCAGCAATACCTTTGTTGAAACCAATCTTCAAAAGATTCTTATCCAATCTTTCATACCAGGCTCTTAGGGCTTGCTTGAGTCCATATAGTGCTTTCTTCAACTTGCAGACCATATCACCAGGATCAGACAATTGAAATCCATCTGGTTGCTCAATGTATACTTCTTCTTCCAAGTCACCATTTAGGAAGGCGGACTTGACATCCATCTGATATACTTTGAAGTCTTTGAAGGCAGCAAAGGCAAGAAATAACCTGACTGCTTCAATTCTTGCCACCAGAGCAAAAGTTTCTTCAAAATCAACTCCTTCTACTTGAGAGTAACCCTTGCAGACCAATCTGGCTTTGTTTCTGACTACTTCACCAACTTCATTCAGTTTGTTCCAGAAGACCCATTTGGTTCCAATCACATTCTTGTTTCTAGGTCTGGAAACAAGATCCCAAGTGTAGTTTTTCTCAATTTGCATCAGCTCTTCCTCCATTGCTTTAGTCCAACTTTCATCATTGCATGCTTCATTCACTGTCTTTGGTTTAATCTTTGAAATCAGACAATACTCTTCTGAGTCTTGAGCAATCTTTCTTCTTGTTTGAACACCTTTCCTTTTATCACCTATGATTTGATCTTCAGAGTGATTCAGTCTTACATACCTGGGAATTTTGGGACTTTCTTGCACTTCTATTTCTTGAACAAGTTCATTCAAACTCATCTCTTCTTCCTGATTCACCGGATCAGTCTGAATCTGAATTTTAGAAGAGGCTTGGACTCCTTGAATCAAAACATCATTCTGATCATCTTCATCATATTCATAAAACCTTGAGGGTTTTTCAATACCTTCATCAACCTTCACATTTGTACTTTCTATAATCTTTCTCAATCTCTTGTTATAGCACCGGTATGCTTTGCTTTGAGTAGAATAACCCAAGAATATTCTTTCATCACTTCTAGCATCAAATTTGCCTAGATCTTCATCTCTTTTAATGTAACATTTGCTGCCAAAGACTCTGAAATACTTCACAGTGGGAGTGATGCCAAACCCGAGTTCGTAAGGAGTCTTACCAGTATTCCTTCTGATTTGTACTTGAATAAGAGTATAGACTGTAGTGCTTACAGCTTCTCTCCAGTAGATCTGAGGAATATTTGCTTCCATCATCATGGTTCTAGATGCTTCTTGGATGGTCTGGTTCTTTCTCTCCACTACTCCATTCTGATGTAGAGTCCTTGGAGCAGACAACTATCTTTTTATTCCATGTTTCTCACAGAATTCTATGAACTCACCGGATGTGAATTCTTCACCTCTATCAGACCTCAGACATTTTATGTTCAATCTGGTTTCATTCTCTACCATAGCCTTGAATATTTTGAATTTCTCAAGAGCCTCTGATTTCTCTTTCAGAAAAGTCACCAACATCATCTGGGAGTAGTCATCAATTAAGAGCATGAAATATCTATCACCTTGCACACTCCTGATTCTTGCCAAACCACATAGATCAGTATGAACTAAGTCCAATAATCTGGTAGAAGATTGTTCCTTACTTTTGAATGTGACTCTGCTCTACTTACCCAACTGACATTCTTTGCACAAACTATTAGTAGGTTTCACCAATCTTGGAAGATCTCTCATAGCCTAGGTGTTGCTTATCTTGATGATATTATCAAAATTCACATGACACATTCTTCTATGCTACAACCAACTCTGATCAATTTGAACAAATAAGCAACTTTTACCAGTACCAACCAAGTGGAAGATATTACCTTTAGTTTGAGTACCAAATGCAATCTTTGTTTCGAAACTTTCAAAGATCTTGCATTTTCCATTTTTGAATCAGAGATCATAGCCTTTGTCCACCAATTTTCCAACACTGAGAAGATTGTGCTTCAGACCTTCAACATATAGCACATTACTGGTTTTATTCTTTCCATCAAAAAAAATGGTTCCTCTACCTCTGATTCTGCCAGCAGAGTTATCACCAAATTTTACCACTCCTCCTTCATACATTTCCAAATCTATGAACTTATTTTTGTCACCTGACATATGGTGTGAGCATCCACTGTCAATGACCCAATCATCCTTTTCTTCAACTTGGGCAGCCAAAGCTCTTTCTACAATATTATGATTGGCAGATTTAGAGGGCATTGGATCTTCTTCCTTGATGGCAATAAACACCCAGTCACTTCCAGATTTGTTACCTATGTTTGATTCATCATCTGTTACTCCTTCATCATCATCTTCATGAACATAGTAACATTTCTTTTGGAACCTTGATCTATTAGGATTTGGCCTTGAAAATCTTTCCGGACACCTTGAGGCAAAGTGACCAATCTTATTGTAGTTAAAACATTTAAAAGACAATTTCCACTCATACTTACCGGATCCTCTTGGCAGTCTTTTTGCAATAAGGACTTCAAGTTGAGTAGCTTATGCTTCATCTTTTTCTAGGTCTTTTCTTGCCTTTTCATACCATGATAGTTTCTTTGAAGAATTCTCTCTCGAATCAAACTTTTGTTTTCCTTTTACAAAGGCACTAGCTTTGAATGCAGATTCAGTCTTGGGGGGGTATCTCCAAACTCGGTCAATTCAAATGCAGCTAATTTACCAACCAATTGATCTCTTATGATACCTGAATAGGATTTAAATTCTTCAATAGCAACAACCTTGTATTTGTAAGAATCAGGAAAGGATATGAGAACTTTGCCAACAATCTCATCTTCATCCAAGATTCCACCATCACATCTAATGCCACAAACAAGCTTATTTACTCTTGGCATAAATGTAGTGATATTTCCATCTTCTCTCATCTTCAGGTTTTCAAAATTTCCTTTCAGACTCTAGAGCTTGGCACATTTAACATACTTGTCTCCTTCATGTAGAAGTTCTAGTTTTTGCCAAATCTCATATGTAGTTTTTAGATCAACAACATTTGTCAGCTCTGAATTAGATAAGGCACTTAGAAGAGCTTCTTTAGTCCGCAGATTATTTTTAGCATCTCTAATTTCATCTACGGAACTCGAACCATTTTGTGGAGGAGTATACTTCTTTGAAGCCATGATCCAATACTACATTCCCATACATTGCAAGTGGCATTCCATGCGACTTTTCCAAAGAGTAAAACTAGTTCCATCAAACCTTGGACTATCCTTCTTGTAGGACGACATCCTGGATCTCCTCAAGCGGTTAAGCTCCTTTTAGAGGAACTTAGCTCTGATACCAATTATTAGATTTAGGACAGACAATTGAGAGGGGGGTGAATCAGTTGTCCAAAACTTTCTTGCAATTAATCACTTAAATCATTTTCTTAATTCAATAGCATAATAATAAATCAATCATGGAAACATAATGTAACAAACCAGGAGCAGAAACACATTAACACATATGACACCAAGATTTTTAATGTGGAAAATCTGGTTAAGGGAAAAACCATGGGGTGACTAACCCAAGATTGTATTCTATGTTAAAAGAATAGAAAGAACAAAATGGTACATGCCAATTAGGACTCACTGCCTGAGCACACTGCTCACAAGAGGCCCACTGCCTACAGGAGACACATTGTCTATAGAATAATAGGTATTACATACTTGAACTAAAGAATAGCATCTTCACCATGCTTGAGTTAGTTCCATTTAAGCCCAAAACTTCTGCTCTGCCTTTCGCTCCTCTGCTCTCTACCACACTCTCATCTCCTAGATACTTTTGAAATGACTTTACAACTCCTTATTTATACAAGACATCGACTTAGGGATAATCATCCAAGTCGGCATACATTACAGAGAAAATACATAAATACAACATGATTAATTACAAAAAGACTTCACACGGATCAACACACTGTCGGCCACACAGACCTGAGACTTCAATCTTCCTTTAGGAACATGCCATTCATCACAGAACATCTTCAAGATCATCTGCAGGATGTGTAACTCATCCAGTCGGCTTGACTTGGGAAGAACATCATCATTCGGAAGTAATTCTTCAATTATGAGCTCAATCTTCAATGCGCACCACCAACATGAATTGGTCACAATCCAAAGACCTCCACAAGCTTGCCTGAATCACTAAGAACATCCACACTACTTGTGCTTACTGAAATCATTCTCTCCTTCATCCGGAACCTCAAGAACACAGTCTGTCATCACTTACTTATTGGAATAGATGCTTGCGGACCTCCAGACCATGAACCAATTGAGTTGTCAATTCACATTGACTTCATAAACACTCCACCAAATCTGTAGAACAAGATATTGCATTTCTGAATCTTACCGGACCTATCTGTGTCATTCTATCACCTCTGAACATCTGCCAAAACCAGTTTTACTTAAGTGGCCATAACTTCTTTAGATTTTCATGTGGACCTCTAAAATTTTTACTAGATCATCTTAGGACACATATCTACAAACCCTTTGATGTGCATCCTCTAACCTTCATCTTAGCTGGGATCTTTACCTTACTGTCTTCATTGTTCTTCTCTATTCCTGATAGGACTAATTTTCTCAATATCCTCAGCATACAGTTCATCCAATCCTTATCATTAATGCAACAAGAGTATGTTGACATCAATGACAACACCGGTTAGGGCCATACTTGCAACACTCCTTTCCCAATAAAACAAGGCCTTAGGAATATCAATGGGGATTGGACCCACAAATGGATCTGTTTGTACCTCCTATTCACTGGTTGTCCTTGGGCCAGCCAACTCTTTAATATACTCCTCTTGATCATCTATTTTGTTGTTGGCCCAAGTCAATTGTTTATCTTGGCTCTGTACTCTCTCAATTAATGATGCAATTAGTATGAGACCATTGTCTCTAGCTTTGGTAAGATCAGAGATACTTTGTACTGCCTCTATCTCCTTTTCCTTCATCATTTTAGCTATCTCTGTCTTCTGGGCTTCCAATTCTGCTTCCCTCTCTTGAATTATTTGGCCTTTACTCTGGAGCTTTGTTTGCAAGTTTTCAATTATTTGTTTTTGCTCCATCTCTATTTCCATTCTGACCTTCTTGAGGTCAGTGATAATCTAATTTTTCCCCCAAAGTAATTTTTTTAGATTATCAATTTCTTCCAATAGTTGCTGCTCTTTTGAAATCTCAATATCCTCTTGATCAGAGGAATGAGAGAAAGTTCATGTTTCTTCTTCTATTTTCTGCACCTTAGGGTCTGTTTCATCTTTTCCTCTAGCCTCCCTGACCTGAGGTTCTTCTAGGGTTTCCTCTGTTTGTGCTGGAACTGATGAGAGCTACCTTTTTCTTTTGCTTCTCCGTAGTATAGGTGGGGCAGGTGCCTTTGGAGTAGGTGTCTCATCCTCAGAATCTAAGGAAATAGTAAAAGTTTGTCTGTGTTCTATCTCCAGAGCAGGAGATTGTTCTTGGGAAACTTCTCTCAGTTTTTTCTTTCTCACTAGAGGGATCTCATCAGAATCATGGGATGCTTCTTCAACCTAATAGCGTTCTCTAGAGTTAGCTTTCTTTGGAGTTTTCTTTTTTTTTGTGCCTTGAACTCTTCCCTGTTAGTTCCTTAGGGAAAGATTCCTCAGCTAGAGTCATCTTCCTTTGGGCTAAGCGAGTCATGTATGGAGTTTGCTCAAAAGCAAGTTCTTTAATTTATTTGCCTTTCTTCTTTTTACCAGAAACAAGGGCTGCAGATGAAGTTGTCTCTAGTGAGAACTTCTTTCCTTTTTGAACACCTGTAGAGAAGGTTGAAGGTTCTATCTCTTCTTCTTGCTAGGTAGAAGAACCCTCACCCTCCGATTGTGCTCTCTAGCTCTCTGCCCTAGGGATTTTGTTCAAGAAATGTTTGCCATAATTCTTCCCCATCAGATTGAGATAGAAAGTGGTGTTTTACTATCAGAAAAATGAGGCCATGATGTTTCATAGGACCCTTGTTTCGCTGATATTTTTCTGCAATTGCCCTAATCGCAGAGTATATGAAGTTGGGAATGTTTATGTCGAATTCAGGGTGTCCATTCCCATGCCTCAGAAAAATCAACATTTTCATTATTGGTCCTAAAACTAAGGAAAATTGACCATCACATGTGAAATATTTCATCAACCATATAGCTACAGATTGCTAAGGGTTTGGAAGTGAGGACCTAAGAATTCCTTTAACCTCATTTTTATTTAAATACAATTGTATTGCAGTTTCACCTTCAACAGAGAAATTCCTAATCAAATCAACATATAAAATTTTCAGATGATAGAACCTCTCAACTTGTTTAGGCAACCCAGAAATATGACTGATAGTGGTAGCAGAGAGATTGATTTGGAGTCCTCTTACAGTTGTCTGATTGTCCCTCAAGTTTCTTAGAAACTCATTAACAATATCTTCTTGAAACCCCTCAAATTTTTCCAGAAACTCCAACCATCCTGAATTCCTCAGAATGTCTGTTGCAACTTCATCCTGCAAAAGGCCTGTAGCATTTTCTGGTTCTGATTTCTTCTTAACCCCCATGCCTAAATCCTTTTCCTACTATATGTGCTTACAATCCTTTCACTCCGTAGACTCTAGAGAATTGTTTCAGCTGACTCTGTTCTTCAGGGTATGTTATAGTTTATATGAGGATTATTTTGTTAATTCGCTTAACAACTTAGGTTGATGGAGAAAGAACTGGAAATTAGTTAGAGTGTTTCAAAGTGATGGGACACTCCGTAGGCATGGTGATAGTACAATAAAGATAGTGGCATGCATGAATTTGGAAAGGAAAATGATGGCAGGAGGACGTGTCATAATGATGGCACCCAAAAATAGAAAGACAAGACAGTTGCTATTTAATGCTTAATTAAGATAAAATTACCGGAACCATTTTTAATGATGAGGTGCGATGTACTTGGCTGAGATGCTGCGGCATTGATAAGACTGGACACGACATGGCACCTGAGCAGCTTTGTGTGGCTTGAGATGACATCAATCACCTTTATTGTCATGCAACTTGTAATCATTCCCGCTCCCGCTGAGTGGTTCGAGAATCCATGTATCCTGGGTGACGTCAACGCAGTCTTTGCAAATACGTGTGCAAACGAGAGTAATGATTTCTCGCGAGATGCGTGTTGATTTGATTTTATTTCTCCCATAAAGTAGAGGATGAGTCATGATGACCTCATCAAATGACATTTCTACTTTATTGCCTAGAGAGGTGGGTCCCCTCCCACTTATTATGGTTATAAATAACCCTTTATTGGTAGAGCACCGGAGATGCTCCTAGTTTGCAAGCGCCAGAGGTGTGTTTGAGTAACTCCTGGCACCTGATCACCTCTGTAGCTTGATTATTCTCAATTGGTATGAAGAAGGGAACCGCTATTTGCTAGTTTTCAATTCCCTTGGTTGAGAAAGATAGCCATTTACTAGTTTTCTATCTTCCTCTTTTTAGAAGGCCGCCATTTGCTAGTTTTCAACCCTTTTTTTTAATTAATCCTAAATTGTGACAGAGGAGGTATCCCCTATATCCAAGCATAAATCGTTGAGGAACTCTTCTTTAGTGGATCACCTTTTATAGAGTCTGATTCGGTGGCCATTCACTAAGAATGTGTCTGTGCTTCCATCAATAGGTTCCAACAGTACTGTTCCATTTTCAAAAACTTCCTTTATCTGATAAGGACCCATCCAATGAGTTTGTAATTTCCCTTTGAACTCCTTGAATTTAGAATCATAAAGAAGAACCCAATCAGCTTGTTGAAATGTCCTCCTTTTGATGTGTTGGTCATGCCACTGCTTCCTTTGATATTGAACCAGTTGTGTTTGTTGAATGGCCTCTGTCTGGATTTCATCCAACTCATTGAGCTAAAGAATTATGTTATGTTGGGCTATGGACAATGGTAGACCAATATCCAATATAGTTTTAAGTGTCTGGAGTTCAAATTCTATAGATAGAATAGGCTTTTTCCCATAAACTAATTCATATGGTGAGAACTTTGTTGTGGATTTCCAAGTGGTATTGTAAGCCCAAACTACTTCAAGTAATTTGTTAGCCCAATCTTTTCTGTTCATTGCTACTGTCATTGTCAGAATATTTTCAAGTTCCCTATTAGTTACCTCTACCTGTCCATTGGCTTAAGGATGGTAAGGTGAAGATTTTATGTGCTTGACCTGATATAAATCTATGAATGCTCTAATTACCTATGAAGTAAACTAAGGTCCTTTGTCTGAAACTATGGATCTTGGGGCTCCAAACCTTAAGAAAATCTTATTATAAAGGAAATCAACAACTTTTTCTTCTCGTGCAAATTGTAATGCTTGAACCTCAGCCCATTTAGTAACATAGTTTGTGCATACTAGAATATACTCCTTGCCTAATGATGGTGGAGAAATTGGTCCCACAAAGTGTAAACCCCACTGCTCAAATGGTTCCATCATGACTTGAGGATGCAGTAACATCTCCTGGGTGAAGGTTGGTTGTCCCATCCTTTGGCACTGATCACCCTGCTACACATACTTCTTAGTATCCTTATGAAGAGAGGGCCAGAAGTAACCAGTTCCCAGGATCTTGTGGATAGTTCTATGGGAAGAGTAATGCCCACCAGATGGTTCATCATGACATGCTCTTAATACATCAAAAATTTCATCAGTTTTCAAACACCTGCGCAAAATGAAATCAGGACCACATTTAAACAACAATCCATTTAACCATTTATAAGATAAGCTTTCCTTAACTAAACATTTTTTCTATTTTGAAGTAAAATGGGATGGATACAAGCATGTAGCTAAAAGATTAGCTATGTCAGTGAACCAAGGTACTGTAGAGGAGATAGCAAAAAGATGTTCATCTGGGAACCTATCCTCCATTGGTTGGTTTTCTCCTCCTATATGTAATCTTGATAGAAAATCAGTAATCAAATTAAACTTGCCTGGATTATCAATTATGGTAATATCAAATTCCTGCAATAGCAATAACCACCTAACGATCCTTGCACCTACTACTGGCTTATTCATTAGGTACTTGATGGCTGCATGATCAGTGTGCACAAATATTTTATATCCAGTGATATAATGCCTAAATTTGTTTATAGCATAAATGGCTGCCAAGAATTCTTTTTCAGTTGTGGTGTAATTTCTTTCTACAAATGTAAGGCTTTTGCTGATGTAATAAATGGCATGCATACTCTCTCCTTCCTCCTTTTGGCCCAAAACTGCCCCAATGGACTCATTTGAAGCATCAATTTGTATGTGAAATGGTAAAGTCCAATTAGGTCCTCTCAAAACTAGTGTGATAGTAAGCTTCTCTTTCAAGTTTTCAAATGTTTATTGACAGTCTTCTATAAATAGAAATTATGTGTCTTTGTTAAGCAAGGTAAACAGGGGGGGCAGCTATTCTGCTGAAATTTTCTATGAATCTTCTATAGTAGCTTGCATGACCCAGAAAACTTCTAACATCTGTCTAATTTTTGGGTGAAGGCAACTGTGTGATCACTTCTATCTTATTTTGATCCACTTTGATCCCATTTGCTAAAATGTGGTGTCCCAATACAATTCCTTCCTCTATCATCATGAAGCATTTTTCATGGCTAAGGGATAATTAATTTTTCTCACAGCATTTCAGTACTTTTTCAAGGTTTGTGAGAGCTTCTTCAAAATTATCCCCATACACAGTAAAGTCATCCATATAGATCTCCATGCATTCATTAGCTAGTTCAACGAAAATGGCTAAAACAAGTCTCTGAAATGTGGTTGGGGCATTACATAGTCCAAATGGAAGAACTTTGTAAGCAAACATTCCCCAAGAGCAGGTGAAGGTGATTTTGTCCTGGTCTTCAGGTGCTACTTGAATTTGGTTATACCCATTGAACCCATCTAGAAAAGAAAAATGCTTTCTCCCAGCAAGGTTTGCAGTAATTTTTCTATTTCAGTTTAAACAATGTCCTTTAAAGCAGGATTCAATCTTCTCTGGGGTTGTCTGACAAGTTTAATATCCTTAGTGTATATATGATGGGTACAGATCTCAGGAGGTATGCCCTTCATATCTTGGTATTCCCAAGCAAAAGCTATTGAATGGGAAATCAGAAGTTGGATAAGTTTTTCTTCGTGATCTATTGTTAACTGAGTATTGATATTAAGTGTTTTCCCTAGTAAAATCATGACCTGTTTTGTGATTTGATCCATAGATGTGGTTAATCCATACACTAGAGTCATGGTATTGAGGGGGAAAGAATGTGGAAGCAACATGTGGAACATGGCTAAATCTTTGTAAAAGGTTTCCCCACAAGGAATGATATTTGCGAGGGTACAATGAGAAGAAGTAAGAAGTTCTCTCCTTGAATCTTGGGCAAGCTCCATCACATCCTCATTGATTAGGATGTGGATAATGTCTTCTATTGTATCATAGTAGATTTCTTCTTCCAACTCTCCCAGATGTCCCCTGATGGCTACCATAGCTACTTAGGCATTGTTGTCATTGTTCTCTGGTTCATCCACCCATACTCTTCTTGTATAATGTATTGATGGTTTAGCTAGAGGATACAGAGATATTTTCTTCAAATCTATCCCATTAGAAATGACCACATCCCTAGTTTGACAATCAATAGATGCTGTTGCTGAAGCCAGCCATGGTCTTCCTAAAATCAGTGGATAAGCATTCCTCTGGTTTCTCAGTTCTAATATCAGGAAATCTACTGGAAATTCCCATCATTCTATCACAACTAGTACATCAGTGATTACTCCTTTCAGAATAGCTACTGACTGGTCAGCAAGTTGAAGGATTGTAGTTGTGGATTGGATACCTGATAGAGATAATTTGTCTAGTTATGAACCGTCATCACATTAATTGCTGCTCCCAAATCAACCAAAACATTTGAAATTTCTACCCCTGAGATGAAAACAGTTATGACAAGATTTCCAGGGTCTCCATATTTTGGGAGCAACATTTCTCCCATCAATAGATCTACTACTTTCCCCTCCACCTATATTGTAGAAGGAAAGTTTTTCTTCCTGCCCTGTGTTTTGACACAATGTTGTTTAATGAATTGATTTAGTTATGGCACATCTCTGATTTCTTGGAGGAGAGGAATTTCAATGTTCAGTTGCCTGATTTCTTGTAAAAGTTTTGATTCTAGGTTGGTTTGGACTTGTTTTTGTAAGATCTTTTTCTGGGGGACATGTTGTTTGAGTCGTTCTGGGTACGGTGCTAGTTTTTCCATCTCTGGAGCTTTTATCAGAATTGTGTCTAGGAATGTTCTCCAGAGTCGGTCTTTTAGGAGCAACTCTAGAGTTATCCAGGGATGATTCTTTTAGCACCTTTTTGGTAGTAATCTCCTCTGGGAGTTGACTGGATGAATTTTCAGGTTCCTCATCATTGGTTACTTCAACTATAGTTGGAGGAGATGGTCTTGGGAATGCTTTCCCAGAACGAAGCTGGAGATTATTTGAATATATAACATTAATACCAGCCATGTTTTCTTGCTCTATCATGTAAACAACTGCTCCCTATTTATTCCATGGGTTTGGTATAGGCTGAGCTGGTAAGGGTGGCTAGCTAACCGGCTTATTTTGTGATTGACCTTGTGTGTTGGAAGGTCCATTTAGTAAAGCTTGTTGTTGAGGTTGGCAATGTCTAGGTTGTCCCTGGTATTATTGATTATATCCCTGTTGAGGACCCCATTGAGGTTGCATGTTTTGAGATCCAAACTGTGGTGGCCACTGTTGATTTCCCCAGTGCTGATTTTGCCAATTTTGGTTTTGCCAATGTTGATTTGGCCAATCCTACTGTCCCCAAGGAGGATTATTCTGAGACCCATGCCAAGTTGGATTCCATTGATTATTTCCCCAATTAGAAGGACCCCTGTAAGAAGGCTGGTTTGGATACTGATTATAAGGGAAATTCTTAGCTTATTTTTGTCCCACATATTTCAATTCTTCTTCTATTACGGCATTCTTCTTACTCAACCTTTTGAAGGCTGGGAGTTGACTACATTAACTGGTAGGATGTTCCCTATCACAGATTTGACAAATCTTTGATTTGTCTAAAGGGCATTCTCTCAACAGATGCTTGTTTCTACACCTAGGACAATAGATGGAGAGTGGTTTAGTTGTTCTATTTTGATTAGTTGTTCTAGTTTTTGCCTGAATCCCATCCAATGTGGTATTTAATTGGACCAAAATATCTATTTTTAGATTTGCAATCTCTTCCATTAATTGTCCTATTTCATTCTTCCCTTTGAAAGTTTTGGATGATCTCACTCCATCTTGGGTTCTAGAATAGTTCCTGTAGAGTTCTTCTATAGCAGGTATATCCCTTTTGTTGATATTTCCTTTTCTTATTAGATCCAGTGCCTGTTTTGATTCTTTATCCAATCCTTTTACAAGCAGGGTTCTGGCCAAAGAGTGATCGACTGGGTTGCCATACCTTCTCAAGGCGAAGTTAAATCTGTTCACATAGTCCTCTAAGGTCTCTTCCTCTCCTTGTCTAATTTTAAACAATTCTTCATTTTTATTACTGACCCTACAATAATCTTGGTACTTTCCTAAAAACTCGGTTTCCATCTGATCCCAAGAATGAATAGAGTTCTGGGGTAAACCTATAAACCATCTCATCACAAAATCTTTCAGGGTTGAAGGGAACAGTTTGAGTTTTTGGTTATCTGATCCATAATCATAAGTTTGGCATACTACTTTGAATTCAAATAGAAACTGATCTAGATCCTCAGAAGAAAGACCTCTAAAATTTGGCAAGTGTGCTGGTGAGATATTTTTCATAGGAGCATTGTCTCCAGCAGCCAGAACAATGGGATATGAGAAGGTTCTTAGAGCCTAATTTTCCCCTTCTTCAAGATTGTCATTATTATCATCCATGTTTAGTACTGGTTCTTCTCCCTGAGGTTCTAGGAAATTAGGTTCTATCAAAAGATCTTCCTAAAACTTTTGTTGTAATTCTTGGATATAATTAGCAAGTGGAAGATTTGGAGGATCTAAGGGATTATTGATTTGAGGTGCAGCTTCCAAGGTAGGTTCTAGGTTTCTTTCTTCAACAAGATCTTGTGCCACCCCACTGCTCTCTCCTATAGCTTGTTGATGGGGTGTCTGTTTTATGTATCTTCCTTTTGAATCTCTAGCTCTAACCATACATATCTAACCTAAAAACTATTTAACTAAGTTTCCCTAATTAACACAATTATCCCCGGCAACGGTGCCAAAAATGACAAGGTGTCGTTGTACCTCATCATTTAATCATTTCAGATGTCAAAATCTAGGGCTGTGTCCTCGACTATCTACAAATAGGGATTCTATAGTTACCAATTTTCTCTAGCTAATTCTAATGGCTTTTACTAATTTAAAGAGATTGATCTATCTGCTTACGAAATGAATTCACAGAATCCTGAAAATAGAATTGAATAGTAAATTATTCAAAGCAAATCTTACAAACTGCAACACGCATCTATCTATCAAAATCAGTGAATATTCTATAAAGCAAAATTTGAAACAACAAAACAGTGGTACTAGCCTTCTGCCTTGGTGGTGAGAGTGGGCCCTTGCTCCACACCCTTAGGGCCAAAGGCTACAGTAAGGAATAAACACAAAAGAATAAGATCACAACTAAATTCAGTCCAATTCCATTCGCTTTGCATCCATAGAAATATTGATATCTTAATTGAGAGTATAGAAAATCAGAATAATAATGTCATCCTTTTTCTGTTACTTCTATAAGTGTATATAAAATGAGTGATGACATATCACTTATCTTATCTACCAGTTCTTTTATGAGATGACATCCATCTCTTTATTATACTAGCTGTCTAACTACAAAAAATAACCATGCAAAAAAAATAGATTGAGTGGAACAGAAGTCCACTCTGAATTCTAAGTTTGAGTCTTAATACATTTGGGCAGCGAGGCCCTGAAAATATAGATATTAAATCAGTTTCATCAGTAACTCATGCAAAAACTAAAAAGAGATAAAAACTCCCAGCAGTTAACTAAAGATGGCCCTTAATCACTCAGGTGATGATTTGAGTAATATGAGGGGTATCATGATCACCGCTGAAAGTGCCTGACTGACAGTTGTGTTGGAAATCTGCCCTATTCTAAAGAGGTGCTGAAATGTATGTCTCTGTCTGCAGCTCTGAAGATATAATTGCGGCCATCTTGCTTAGCTCCGGAGATGCTCCAGACTTCAATCTAGCTCCGGGAAGGCTCTTCGTCTTACTTCAAAACTTCTGATGTTGTGGTATTCTGGTATTGTCTCTGGAGATATGTAGGACTACCTCCGGAGATGCACAAAATTGCCATACTGAACATCTTCACCTGTTGATTCAAAAAGAGAAGTTTTTTTGCATATTTCCATCAATTCCATGCACATTAGCCCTTTAATCAGAAATCATGATCTTAAGTAATTTATCTTCAATTAATCATTATTTAGAACAATCTTGCTAGCCTATTCAAGTGCAGACATCAAGATAGATGAGATCAGAAAGGAGAAAAAGAGAGGTAAAAAGATGTGTTTTATGGGTGCTACTTGGCACTCATTAGTTACCTTCCAAAACGGCATGCCAAGAGTCGGTTGGATTACCAAGCTTTGGTTATTCTTTTTTTTTTGGAGTAGACTTTTGGATTGTGGAGTTTGTGTGTGTTGGGGGTTTTTATGAGCAAGGTGGTGAAAGCTACAGAGATTTAGCACTGGTAGATTTGAAGTTGTGTGCAACTCGAAGGAGACTAGGACTGGAATGACGTTTCCATTGAAAGCATTGTCCAGGTAATATAGTGGACAAAATCCTATTTACCTTCAATATATTGAGCCTGGATTGTGTTTAATCTTTATTAGAGATAGTGTGATGTTACTTGACATACCATATATTTAATTCTGAGGCACGAGGCCTGTGAGGTCGTGCCATGATATATGTAAATTCTTTCACAGTCGTGGCTCAAGGATATTACAGTCGAGCTATCATTGTTTCAAAGTTTTATTTCATACTGTGGCTCAAGGCCTTAAGGCCAAGCTTAACATGTTATCTTTTTGTTGAGAACAGGCTCGAAGCCTTAATGGCTAAGCTAACAACACAAGTAAACTTCCATATGAATGAACTCATGGCTATAAAGCTGAGTTTTGAAACCCATTGTAATATTTTTGGAGACTACACTTTAGGTCGTATGGCTAAATGTTGGAACATTGATAACTTTTATAAGACTGCGCTCCAGACCGTGTGGCCGAGGCAGTGAAGCATTATACTCTTTCTGGTGGCCAAGCTCGAGGCTTTAAAGCTAAGCAGTGACGGTAACATGTTTTATTTGTGACACTTGCTCGAGGCCACAAGGTCGAGCCTTTTAAAGATGAATTCTTTTCTATGTCTATGCTAAAGGTCTTATGATCCAGCCATCATACATTCTACATTTTATACTTTATGAAAACCAGTGCTCGAAGTCGTTATGACTGAGCTTGTTATCAAAGCATGATAAACACATGTCATATAATGACGTAGTTAGAGCTTAATAGATCTTGAATGGAGTAAAGAGAAACTCTAGAATGATGATAGTTATAAATGAATAATGCAGTCACTTGACTATGATAACAGTCGAGAAGGCAATAATACTCATAACACAGTCATTTGATTGTGGTGACATCTGGGAAGGTAAATAAATGTCAGATTGTTTACAACACTTAAACTAATACCAAGTTAGGCTTGTATGGAAAGCTGACTATGAATCGTTAATAGGGTTACTTAAACTGTCAAAGGTTATATATTTAAACCCTTGATTATGGAAGTGGTGAGACCATTTAAGATTATGGTCTCATCACGAAACATTTAGAATGTGCTTATAGAAGGGTATAGACTTGTTCTATATGAGACTGATTTAAGATTCATTGGTTATTGTTTTGAATTATAATTACTTTACTTAAGTGTAATCTAATAGAATTAGTGATTAACACCTAAGCTCATAAGGATAAGAAGAGCTATTAATCCTAATGAAACTAATCTACTCCACTAAGGCAAGGTATGCCTTGAGTACATGTAATTGACTTCATCATATGTGATGACTTGCTATCAAAATTGTAAACCATGGGAGACCAAGGTGGTCAAAATGGTCAAATTTGATATGGAATGAAAATGAATAAAGTGACAAGGAGTCACTAGTTCCTCGTTACAAGGATAACCTATTTAATCATAACCAACTATGATGGGAGTCAAATGTCCAAGTATGGATAATGAATCAAATGGATCCCACTCATACTAGACCTAAACAATTTGGTCGTTAAGAATTTACTGTAGGACATGACAGTTTATAAGTCAAGTTAGGGTGGTGGACATATAGCGATGTTCATTGTGCAATGTGTATGTATGTAAAACTTTAGCCAAAGTAATGCATCTGTCTCTGCATGCATTGTCGGTCCACAATGTTCCAGATGGCCTAGTGTCTCCAGCAGTGTCATACAAGTTAGAGTGGATCTATAGTGTGTAACCGTGAGACATTAAGAAGGACACCACACCAAATACTCATATCACTATCCAAATGGTTTCTAATCTCTAACCTTTCTGAGAAGGGTAGGGCCACTTCCAGTTAGGAAGATGAGCGAGAGACCACAAATTCATGGTTGGAGGAAAAGCACCAGGATGATGCTCTCCTTCCCAAGCATGAGACAAGTCGAGGCTTATGAAGACAGATGGCATTGGTTCCAGATATAGTGTTTGCATTTTATGACTAGTTCGTCTATTGTAATGTATAATTTGATTTATGATGCCTTGGACATATATTGTATTTGATTAGTGATGGTTACTCACTAAAGACTTGTAATTGATTACTAAAATGTAAGATTTGTTATATCATGATTAGATTGACATGCTTAATTCATGAAAGGATCATGTTTCTTTTGGTTCAAATTTGATTATCTCAATCAATTTGTTAATGAATGGTTTGATTAAGATACTTGATTAAGTTAAATCTTGAGCATTATGGATAGTGATGTTACAAGGGGGGTGAATTAGTTGTACATTAAAACATTAAACCCTTAATACTACTCCAACATTTATTAACCTTCAAACTCTTATTATGCATTAGTAGAATGTAAACATATGAAATAGTAATGCAAACACATAAGAACACCAGATTTACGTGGAAAACCCAAGAAGGGAAAAACCATGGTGAGGATTAGCTCACATATATATGAATAGCAACACTGAAAACAAGGAGGCTCACTACCCAGAAGAAAGGCTCATTGCCAAAAGGACTTACTATCCAGAAGAAGAAGAATAGAAGAGGACTGTTACAAAGAGATTCACTATCTCAAAGCAACAAAAGAACTTCACCAGTACAACCTTTTGCCATCTGCAACCTTTGGCTCATTGCCTCCAGTAACTTCAAGCAGACTGAAATGTAGACACCTTCTGTTCACCGCATCTGGAAGTCATAATCATTTGAGCTCACACTAAAATCACTACACACACTTGATTATCTTCGCATATTGCACACCTCTCATAATTTACTAAAACTTCATCTTGCATTTATACCATCCGTAACTTGGAAAACATCTTCAAGTTAGCCTTAATGAAACATATGCACCTCAAATGTGCAACATCTAAATAGGTTGGAATTAAACACTTCTGCTATGGAAAGAAGTGAAAGCAAACCACATTAAGGGTCTACTAGAACCCAAATCTATATCACCACGCTACACATCACATCTACAATCTGTTGGGTGAATATTTTGTCTTTAAGTCACTAAAGGCAAAATGGTTATATCAACCACAGTATGATGAGATATTATCTCTCCTCTCAGCAAGGGGAGGCTCCCTTTTATTGCCAAATACAAACTAATAACTATTACAAACTTATTTACACTAAATACTAACTTTGGGATGATTCTATATTATCCATTTCTCTTTTTTCAGAAATGATGTTTACAATTCTCAATATGAAATTCAATACAAAAGGATAATTGAAACAATACCAGTATATTTAAACCACGAAGAAACCCACAATAACACAAAGTTTCTCGATGCTTCTTATGCCAATTGAAAATGAAAGATTTTAGAATAGAGTGCAGCCCAAAGTCTTCACTATATGCCGAGATAAGATAACACGATCATGAACAATAACTTGTAGCTCAAAGTCTTCAAGTTACTTCTCATTCACAAACTTAAATGCAAATTCCAACTATGATATAGCAGCACAGTCTACAAAATCAGACTTGAATCACCTTTCAAACACTTGATTTCCACACTCACAATTCAAACATTCATACAAGATAATGTAATAGAAAGGACATAAGAACAATTCTATAACATTACAAATTTGCTCCAAGACAAAGATTGGATGCCAACTTGCTTCTTGATATTGCTTGAAAAATTGATTTACAAAATAATCTCAAAGTCTCAAATTGCTCTTCAAAATGACAGCGCTTTGCTTCAATAGCCAAAAGATTAAAAGGTCCAAAGTACAATAGAGGCCCTCTTTATTTATAGTGAGAGGCCATGAGAAAATTTAGGAAAAATCTAACTACTTTGACTTATTAAAAAATATGAGTCCTTATTGACTTGGGACTTCCTATGTTTTTACATGTAATTACATATGAAAAAAGTACATGTAAAAGTGTCCAAAATTGAATGAAAGGTACATATGAAAATATAGAAAATAAACTAAGGCATGACACTTTGCATCAACTTGCATCTCCATTCTTCTTCAAATGAGCATCATACATAATGAATGCCTCTTGCATCCCATAGCTGTCAAGACTAGAAGTGTTCCTAAAGATTACTCGAGATCTGATCACTGGATCTTTCACTTTTGTGGTTGCCTTGTGACTGGTCAACTTGGATTTCAAATTATCCAGTGTTAACTGATTATCCACAATATTGTCTAAAGAGGTGACTGAGAAAGCTTTGTCTTCAAACTCCTTTTGAAACATATTCTTGAACTCTTGAATCATTTCATTAGTGGGGAGAAAATAATGATCTTCAGATGTCAGCTTGCATGGGAGCTCCTCTAGTTTGTGCAAAAGACTAACATCACTTTCTTCATTGATTTCCCTAGCACTCTCCAAGTCCCTGATTAACTCTTTCAAAATATTACTTTGATAAATTAAAGACTCTTTAGTTTCCACATAAGACTCATAATTTGCAACAATGTTGAGTGGTATCAGAGTTCTTGTTTTCAGTGTTTTCATCTTAGTCCACTTCTCAAGGCTTTCATCTAGATACTCAATGTCTTGAGAAATGGTATCCACTAAGTCATCCAGCTCAACCCTTATTTTTTCCATTCTTCTTGTCTTCTCGGTTGTACTAGGAAGAAGAAACACTCCTTGTTCCTACATTTTATCAAGGCATTCTTCAACAACTCTTCCTTTCACATGAGTCTTCTCTGCCCTCTAAACAACAAGATCTTCCACTGTGATTGCCTCAGGTGTGATTGACTTAGATGTCAAAGTAATTTTTCTCACCATTGCAGCCAACTGTTCCACCATTGCTTTGTACTGCTCTTTCATTTCCTTCTCATGATCAAATTTCACAAGTAAGGAATTGAGTGTAGACTGGACATCAACTTTGGCACTTTCATGCATGATCTTCCCAAGTTCAAGTCTAGAAATAGAATAGTCACTCATACTGAAATTATCAATAGTTGCATCTGGTGGCGGATGTGCAATTTCCACATATTTATGGCCTTTGTCTTCTAGTAGCCAAGAAAGAGTCTTGGGCTTCTTTTGTGTTTTTGCCTTTACTGGCATCAGCTTCCCAAAGTCAAAGTCATCTGGGGAGATGGCTTTCTTTTTTCTCTTGGGGGTATAGTCTAAAAGCCATGGAGGAAGCACTGATGTACTAACATTAGGATCTGACCCCATTGCCAGTGTAGAAGAAATTGTACTTACACTTGTGGTGGTCACAATTGGGGGAGTATTTGTAAATACAACACTTGGCACATTCACATCAATAGTCTGCTCAGCACCTAAAACAAAATGATCAAAAATTGTGGAATCACCAATATCATATGAGGATGAAGACAAGCTTGGTATAGACTCGGAAGAACGTAGAGCAGCATCAAAAGCAATCTTAGGACTATCAAAAATTGTCCTAGAGGAAGATGGTGAGGAACCAGAAGACTGAACAATAATGGGAGATAACGGGGTTATAGGAGGAATGGGAAAAGAAATTGAAACAAACATAGTAGGTTGAGGGGAAGAGACTTTAGCTTCTTGTGACACATCTCTTTGTGGAGACATGATTGCATACTGTAGAATTTTTTGATCACCTCCCTCTTCCTTCTTCTGTTCATCTTCTTTTTCTCCTGAAGATTTGTCCTCAATATCTATTTCCTCTGCTACAAGTTCTTCAACATCTTGTTCATCAACCTCCATTTCTTTGGTAGTAGAATTCTCTTCTATCACCTTGGCCTTATCTCCTTTAGACACAAAATTAATCCTAGGCTTGGAAACCTTGGATGTACTGGGAGCATCACTTCTGTTCTTAGTCCTTAACTCGGCCTTCTTCCTCGTTTGCTCTAAAGCCTCCTCTTTAGAACTAGTTATGAAGTCCTTCAAGGGTATACCCTTGCTTTGAAGCCATAGATTAGTATTAGCCAAAATAGGTTCAAACCTTTTTCTCAAAGAAGTTAACTCCTTTTTTGACCACTACACAATAGGCAAGGGAGAAGTTGCAATTTGTCCACTAACATATCTAGGACTAACAACATCTTCGTTATCCACCATACCTTCTAGAATATTAGCCAAGCCCAAATATTTAATTTGGCTTAAAGACAACCTGCTACAATCTAGCTTCCTAATATCCTCTTCTGTTCTCAAGTGAAACTTTTATATCCTCTACCATCGGCTCATGAAATTGAGTCTTTCTTCTTATCTTATCTTTCACTCCCCGATAATCAAATTTGGGTCTTTACTTGAATTGTTTTATGGTAACCATCTGCATTTTAGTTTCCATTACCTTGGCTTTCGCAGCAGTTGCAATAGAAAACCTACCAATTTCAACAGGAAACCTGAATCCAGGCTTCTTTAGTTCCATTTGTTTGTTATGAACGACAATCATTTGCTGACACAACTCCATCAGAACAATTTTATCAGAAGGGAACTTTGGTAACATATAAGGATACCCCTGATAATATCCAACTCTTAGATATGTGAAAGTTGGAAATTGAAGAAACAAGCAACCAAAACCATTCACCACTGCCCAGGCTTCATCTAAAATTCTCCTCTGCTCCAACTGGGGGTCAAAAAGGCAGAAGAAAACAACAAAGAAGGCATCATTCACCCTTCTGAAATGATGAATTGAGACTTTCAAGGTGAGTTGAGGATAATACTGATAAACTGATACAACTGTCCTATCTCCATCTAATGTCAAACTTGGGAAGCTTCTCGTTGAAGCTGTTACATATAAAATGTATGAAGTCATATAGAAATTGAAGGTAGTTGATACCTTACTCAGTTGCTCATGAAGAGCATTGCTGGTCTGTTCTCCCCAGAATATATTTTGTTTGCCCTGAAGTATGATCTTGATGTATGGATACATCCAATCATGGAAAGTAGAGGATGAAGGAAGACCTCTCACTCTGCTCAGAAGAGTTATCAAATCACTTACCTCCTCCACAAAGTCACTCCTAGCAAAACTCCTGGGCCATCTGGACAAATTTGGCCTGGCAGTTTTCAGCCATTTAGTGTTGATCACCCTTTTTGCCTTTTCAACATCTTTATCATACTCTCCCTGAGCAATACTGAAATCTAGCTCTGCAATATCTTCAGCTCTAGGACACATAAAAACCTTATCTAAAAAATCTACATCAAGTCTCATGATTACATTGTTGTGGGCATCTACCACTGTCATGTTATCTTTGTTGTAAAAATGAGCAAATTGAAAAACAAATTCAGTGTTATGTGCAGCAACGGGAAAAGAAGCAACTAAATGAATATTGCTCTTGATAATTCTTTACATGTGATGGCTAGGTTTATCTGACTTCATCCTTTCCACAAATTCTACCATATCAACATGGCCAATTTCAGTGTCCCTTATCTCATCCACATTGGATGTGACTGATGTGACAGGAAAAACACATTGATTGTAGTGCCCCTCATTTTGCTTTCTAATAGACTGATAGTTGTTCCTTTTGATCTAGACATTATGACATCTTGTTGGTGATGGATTTACTGTTTTGGTGTTAGTTGTTGATACTTATTGATGTTGACTTACTGCTATGATGACACTTGATGATACTATTAGTACTGTTGTTTTATGCTTATGTTATGATCAGTATGGACTTAGTTGACTATGTAGATCCGTCTTATTATGTGCATTATGTGATCATCTGATGATGTTCTTATCTAGTTATTCAGTTAATAATGAATATGCATGATGTGGTTACTTGTTGATGTGTTTTGTGAAGGGGACAGTGTCGCATTACTCATCCTTGAGTACCCTGCTACGCTGCGATTCCCTTTCACGGTGTGTCTGATTGGATGATTATATATATATGTGTGTGTGTGTGTGTGTGTTCGACCCTTTCGTTTGTTGTAGGTTGTAGGTACCAGGCATCGACTCCACCTGAATCAACAGGTTTGAGCATGCCTTAAATTCAATGGAGAATTGATGAACGGAGATGCCATAGGGTCCCTCAGCTTGTCACCATCCTCGAAAAGGATGAGTATTCAGTCCTATGTCATGTCGGTAAGGTCAGTTGGGCATGTTTATAAGTCTCTATGTTCGATCGTCTGTAGTCGTCTGGTAGTGATCGGCATGTGGTTTATTAGATTGTAATTGGGTGATTATTGTTTGGTTAATTGCTTCATTAAATGAGAATTATTAGACTGCAATTTGATAAATAAATAATATTATGAGGTAAATAAAGTGTTGTAAAACGGGAATTTAATTGATAATTTCTAATATAAATATATATATATATATATATATATATATATATATTTATATTTATATATAATAATTTATAAATAAGTAATATTATGTTAAGTGACCATAAAGCAATAAATTTATTATTTGTGTGTTGTCATAAAATATTATTTATCCTAATTTAAGATCAATAAATAATGTTGAGTTGTCATATGCATAGAAAATACTTTATTAAATAAAAATCAGAATATAATCTTTTGACGGATTGCATATTAAATGAATTGTTTGAAAAATGAAATGAATTTTGGAGAGAGTGGGTGGTCTGTGACAGACAAAGGAAATTTATTATCTTTGCTATTTTATTCTTCTGGAATGCATATTCGTGGGGGGTGCTTTGAGATTGGGGATTGGAAAAAAATCCTGGTTTTTGGAGATTGGAGGGGAAATATACTAGAAACGTTGCAGGAACCTTTAGGTATGAGCACCTATGTCTTTGCAGTAATGTCTCTATTTCAATTGTCGATGAATAGATAGCAGAAGCATGATAGGTTGCATTTTTTTTCTGATTGTATCAATGGTATTATCATAGTCATGTTATCTCTAGTTATATTGATATTATTCTACCTATTACCATTGATAATGACCATGGCCTAGGTATCCTATCGAATCATTACTATCTATGATTGGTATTAACCTTGGTAATACTTCAATCTGGTATGCTTGTGGAGTTACCCATCCATAGGTCGAATTGTCATCTGGCTTAAAGGCTGTGTATAGGAACCATTTTAATATGAATTGACAATATCTTTAAACCTCTGATTGAATCATTCTATTCCTTCCCTTAGAACTGTTAACTACATATCTTCTACAGGATTATCTCCTTTTCTGCATCTATTAAGTCTTTGATGGGTGATTATCAATTATTGAGAAATAGAAAACTAGACCTCGTAAGGGAAATCAAGCTCCTTGCTAAAGCCTATCTAATGCCATTGTAGCAATAAGTTCAATCTAGGAAGCTCCTTTGAATCAATGAAGATCTATATCTTTTTATCTTCAACCACCAATGGGGAAGCCATTTACAAACAACTACGGTTATATAGATCCCTCTGTCTTCATGGAATTAGATCCTCTGTAGTGTATCAATATTTTTGGGTGCCAAATCGATCATGAATCATTCCTCTAGATGTTTTTCTTGTTGCATGCATTCTTTTGCTTTGAAGAAATTCTATCCTTTTATTTCTCTGCTTTATGAGAAATGGAGTCAGATCCTTCATCTAGGTGTTTCAATCTGCATTCCTTGGCAAACAAAGAGATTTCAATAATTTTAGAGGCACAACATTTCCTTCAATTTGAATTCCTTCTCAGCTTGTGCACTCTGGTCAAGGGCAATAGTTCTTCCATGAAATTTTCTTTTGAAAATTTTAAAACTGCATTTTAACCCAAGAAGGCCGCACGCCTTGATCATGTTGAATAAGATAATTTTTAAGGAATTCTATTTTGCATACTCTTCTCTGTAGAATCTTTCCTTTCACTTGTACCTATTCCAATTGCCTTTGAAATGAAAACAAAATAAATCACCAAAAGATCAGATTTAAAATTTAGAATTTTACAGAGCTCTTCCTATGGAGGCCATATGGCCTGATTTATTCTATAAACTAATTTAAATCTGAAAAAAATATATATATATAGGTAGTATTACCTTCTGCAGCCTCACCCAAATAGACCTGAGTGATCAAAAATATGAAGCCTCTTTAAAAAAAAATTGACTAGCATTTTTTTTATATACTTCATAGGAGGCCATATGGTTTGTACCACGCTCCCTCCTTATCTCTTCCTTAAATTTTAGCGAGTTTCATAAAAAGTCATTTAGTTAAGGAAAAAGAAAGGTACGTAGGTTTAGAAAGTACGAATTCCTTAATTTTAGCTTTTAGATTTATTTATTTTTAAGAAAAAAGTTTAAAAAAAAAATAGTTAAAATAAATGATCTTAGTTTTAGCTTTTAGTTTGTTTTTTTTTTTGGTAAAAGAAAAGAATAGTTAAAATAAATAAATTTTGGTTTGGTTTAGTTTTAGTTTTAGTTCTTTAAGGAAAGGAAAATATGATGTATATATAAATTTATGAAATTATGATTCATATGTAAATTTATGAATATGTAAATTAGGAAATATTTTTGTTAGAATAAAAAAAATAATATACTTATTATTAAAATTATATAGTTGAGTTTTGCTACTTTGCACTATAAGATGAATTTGGTATAAGTTGTGACCATCCTTTAAAAATAGAATAAGACTGTCAAATTATTATTGATTTAGTTATAGGAAAAATATTCTTAGATAAGTGAAATCCTTGGAAGTAGTTGTTTTGTAAGCTTACATTTTGGATTTTGATAATTGGTTAATTATGAGTGGAACTTGTGTAAGTTGTATTAGTGGTCATAGTAGAGACATGTTGTCAAGGTTAGTTCTAGAGGCATAGGTTTTAATGTTTTGTTTTCATGTATATGCTATGATTGTGAAAGTGTCGTGATGTGGAATAAAGTCTTGCAAGGATGATATGGTTCATTATGGTGTTGATTATGCATTAAGTAGTGTGTTGGATCTTGTAAATGGGGAAATGTTGGAAAACATAAAAGAAATATGTTGGGTATGGTTTGCTTCACATGGAAGCTACGGGCAATGTTTTGTGAAAAATTATCCTTGTAATTAAATTGGTATGCAAGAGGGTTAATGCCTTGCATGGTTCATGTATACTTGTTTATTGCTATGCTTGATGAGTAGGGTCTTCTAGATGCAGGTAGGGGAGTGGCTCTCAATGGGGGCCGGAGCCCAAAGTGGCATCCAAGGCAACCCATGTGGGAGTCTCTTAACTCAGTGATAGCCTAATTAATGAATTAAGGGGTTGGGTAGTTAATCACACTAAACAAAGATAAGTGGATGTCTCACTCATGGCTCAAGTGCTCGTTTAGGCTTGAGATGAGATGAGAAGGCTTGGAATGGCAAGATCAACTACCTTGTCCTCATGAAAGGTATGTTGATTCTGCATGAGCTTTGTATGGGAGCCGGGAGTAGGGAGAGGCTACCAGAACAACCCATGACAAGCCATGTGATGACACTCCTCCCTACTGCAATCTAGCATTCCCTAGTTATGGGTGTGTGCAAGAAGTTGTGTCCACTTATTGGACAAAAAGTTGAAGTGTTTTCCCTGATTTTTAGAATTTGTCACATTTGACCTAAAAATTTGAAGCACTTAAAGGTGGAATCTTGGAAAAAGTCACTAAATATGAAATGTAGTACTCGGAGTCTAGTTTCCAAATATATAATTTTTTTCAATACCCAGATGATAGAAATTGATTTTGAATAGGCGTTTCTAAAAACCACTGTTTAAAAGTCACTTTTTTTTACTATACCATGTACGTGTACGTCATCCATATTTTGACCTAAATAATCATATTTTTCAAAATCCTTTTGGGAAAAGATTTGTAACTCACTGAAGCATGTTTTCCATATTTTTTTGTAATTTTTTATTGAATATTTTTTTTTAATTAATTTTTTATTGGCCATTTTTGGTCTTTTAAAAAATCATCGTGTACATCACGCATAAGATGACCTAAACTTTAACATTTTTTTTTTAAAAAAAATTAAAATTGAAAAGAATTATCTAAAGTACGTTTTCCTACAATTTTTTTTACAAAAAAGTATTTTAATAAAAAGTTATTAAAATACTAAAAAACCTTGATAATTTAAGTTTATGGACCTATTTCATCAGAAATTGATTAAAAAATAGAAAAATTAATCCAATTGTAAAAAAATATATATATTTAGAATCTACATTGTCTCATCTATAATGGGTTTTAATTTTGTCAAAATATTCTGCAAAATAGACCTTCAGATATATGTCCAAAGTCACTATTTTGTTGTGACATTGACAGGACCTTCAAGTTGCAGGTCAAACCAGGTCCAAAGGTCAAGTTCGGGTCCCCAAAGCATTTCCTGAATCGGGTTACAAAGCAAAACCCGAGCTTAAAATTCAAATTTTAAATAACGGGATCCTGTTTTAAAACGGGATCCCGTTTCATAAAAGGTTAATATTTTAACCTTTATGAAACGGGATCTCGTTTTAAAACGGGCTCCCATTTCAAAACGGGATCCCATTTCAAAACGGGATCCCGTTTCATAAAGGTTAAAATATTAACCTTTTATGAAACTCAAAACGGGATCCCGTTTCATAAAAAGCGGGATCCCGTTTTGGTTAACCCGATTTCGGATTTTTTTCTAACTTCGAAACTTCCACCTTAAGTGGACACAACTTCTTGCATTTACCCTTATACTCTTCCCATTCGTTGTATGGTTGCCTCTGGAAGTGATGTTTGAGTATTGATCTGTGTAGTTGAAGTCATGTGGAGTCTTTATATCTGTCAGTTATTGTATTCTTGATTGTTCTGTCGTGGGACTTTATTGTTATCTCCTAGCACGGGGGTGGGCCTTAGGGTTCCACATGGTTAGGTGGTTATGCTTTATCTCCATTGGTCTCTTTGTTGTTGCTCGTGTGCGAGGATGTTATATCACTTGTAGCAGATCATTGCTCTTGTTTAGTTTGAGGAGATAGATACTTACGCTTAGTTTATCAGATGAATCATGTACCATTATATGGTTGTATACACTCCTATGTATTCAGGAAGCAACATTGTTGACACTGTATTGATGTATTCATTTGTAAAGGAAATTTTTAATATAACTGTAATCTTTTATGCAAGATCTTGATATGCACTTATCTAATGTATAGTTATTAAGGAATGTATGTATAGATTCATTTGATGCACTTGGTTTTAGATTGAATCGTGGTTGTTAATTAGATTATGTAATAATTAGTAATGCAGCCATGTAATCCCTAGAGGTTAAAACTTAATTTAGATATATGATTACATTTTGTTATTATTTCTTCTTAAAAAAAAATTGGCCCTTTTTGTAATGCATAGTTAAGCTTATCTCTAGGGTTTCGTGGTGGGGCATTACACTGATACTTGTATTTCATTGCTTTGGCCTTCTTTGGAGATGGGTTAGTCATTTGAAAAGTGGACTCCTTCAGATGAATTGATGACCTCAGCAACTTCCAAGAGAAAATGTAACAAAAAGTCATGATCTTGCAGTTAGGGGAAAAAATGGCAATTTGGGAAACTACATGTTGATGATCATGATCACAAGGATGAGCTTGATAGGGCTAAAGAGCGAGCAAGTTGAAAAAATGGATGAAAGTGAGCTAAGGATAGCAATTTGGAAAACTCCCTAGAGTTAGAAAAATTCTGAAGAGTGAGTGCATGGGTGGCAATTTTTGCCGCCATTACAGGTAGAAGGGAATTATTTGTGTCAGGGCGACAAATCTTGCCTCCCTTGCATGTGAAAGGGAATTACAAAAGGTGCATAAGCGGCAAAATTTGTCGCTTGTGCATTGGCAGGATAAAGCTTGGTTTTGTGTAGGAGCGGTAAATTTTACTGCTATTGCATGAGAGAAATGTTCAAGTGTCTGAGCAGTGATTTCTACCGCTTGTGTATGAAACTTCAATTTATCACCAAACTCATGTAGGGGCAGCGATTTTCATTGCCCTTACACTTAGGGTAGATCACACAAAAGACAAAGGCATGGGCGGCAAATTCTACCGCCCATGCACATCTCATAAAATAATAACAATTGTGCATTGACGGTAAAATTTACTGCTCATGCATGATGGAAAATAAAGACATGTATGGGTGGCAATTTTTGCCACCCTTACATGTCATGGGAAAAAATCCTAAGTCATAAGCGTAGGCGACGAAAAACGCTGACCCTATTAAAGACGAGTCTTTACAATAAGAAAAAGGAAACTCTAGGGTTTACATATTTGAACAGCAAAAATCGCCATGCTATCCACCTCTAAACAAAAACATAGTAAAACAAACATATAAAAACTAAGGCAAAAACTAAATGAAAACCCTAAACGAAATAGACATTTAAGAGGAAAGAAAAAACATAGAATCATGAATGATTCATAAAGATTTAAACAACAGGAAACAACAAGACTATCAATGCTTCATCTGAGGTAAAAATGATTTGGGAAAAAGAAAGATTACGAAAGGAAAGCACGAGTAAAACTTACCCGATGATGATGAACACAAGTCGATCTTCAAGGAAAGCCCTAGATCCAAAAATTGCACACCAAGAATGCCAAAGATAATCCCCAGAGTTTCAAATGAGCCAAAGCAAGTAGTAGAGACAAGTAACAAATAAAATGAAAACAAAAAAGCAATTTAAAAACATATAAATGTCTTTTCAAAACACTCACACGGAGTGCATTTAATGCACTCAAGTAAACTCAAGATGCATGGACGATGATTTTTGCTGCCCCTACATCTAAGACTTAAAGCCAACATAAACATGCATGAGTAGCAAAAAATGCTACTCCTGCATGTAAAACACTAAAAAGTTAAAAACATGTAATGGCGGTAAAAATGATCACTCAAACATGTTACACTTAAAATTTTCTAACTCCTTACAATTAAACTTACTGATTTAACAAGTTTGCTCACTTACTCGAATTTCGCAAACCTCAAAGAACCAAAATGAGGAGATGCTCAAAATGATTTCCAAGAGTTAGAAGATCATGTATGAGGGCAAAGATTCGCCTCAAAAAATGTGCTTAGAGTTGTAGGCTACAAAGCGAACAAGTTTCGTAGGGGTCGTCCTACAAAATGAGCACAACTGATTTTGAGGACAACACAATCCACGAGGTACCTCTGCAAATAGTGCTAGCACACCAGGTTGGTTAAACCTGAACTAACATTACAAGGAACCACATACACACCTTTCTCAATCCAAAAATGACATGCGGACCACAAGGACACTCCACATCATCCATACATCTTTCCAGAATATTCTAGTATCAACATAATATCCAACAACTCTGTGGCAACCACATACAACTGAGGAGCACAAGCATCCTGAGTAACTAGTCAAACTACCACAAACAACAACTCATGAAACCAACTTTGCGGAGCATCTGAACATGAACCACTTCAAGGGAAGATAGATACAACCAATATTAGCATGTTCCCAAATCCTCTAGACAAGAAGTCTCAATGTAGAGAAATGTGGAGTAATTTCATTTCTCCCATACAACCTGTTTCACAGTCCACACACTGGTGAACACAACTTCTTCTGCCGCACGATTCAGAACCTGAAACTCTGGATATAATACCTTTAAACACCTTTGATCATCACTTTCAAACCACACAAGCATATCTTCAACCATGAAGAAATGCGGAGCATAACACCGAACACACCTCTGTCACACTACACATATTTTTATTCAAATTTTCTCAAAAGCACTTGGATACTAAGTGAACCAGCTACATCAGTAACACCTCCTCAGCATCCTCAAACACTTCTCATCAGGAAACTCCAACAACTCCACTACTAGGGGTTGACATCACTGACAACACCAGTAAGCTCCCAACAGGCATATCGAAGGCACAAAAGTCAAGAGTATAAAAACAAAGATTCTAATGTAGTATCTATATTTCTCCTCTTACATTCCAATAATTATTAAATTATTCACTAAATGCCAAAAAGATAAGCCCTTCTAAACTCTCTTTTTCTTATTTTCATTTTTATAAACAACCTCTTATATGTTCTTTAATTTAGAATTTAAAATGTTATTTAAATAGCTCATTAAGATTAATTTAGATTCTAAGTTTAAAAGAACAACCTCTTAATTAAAATAGATTAAGTTTCTTAAGTTAATATATTTTTAGTTTACATTTGTAATGGTGAAAATTGCATAGCCTACACTTTCCCATTAGTTTTGGGATTCATTTTGACTATGTTAGCCTTTATACTATAACTAACATACAAGTGGCATGTTTCTGCACTAAGATTTGGCATTTTCCTTGAACTTAGCTTGATTTTGCCGCTACAGAACCCCAAGGACCAGTCTTGGTCCTTAGTTTACCCATTCGCCTATTTAGTTTGAAATTGTGACACAAAATTGAACCTGGTTTGATTTTGTGGCACAGAATCCCCGAACCTTTCTAAATTTTAAATTGAGCTCATGTCACCCCCCTCCAACTAGTTGTTGTGTGCCTATTTGAAGAGTGAAATATTTAAAATTGTATTCTAGGGTGTGGTATAAAATGACAAACCCTAACTCATTTTAGCAAATCTAGAGCTCACTTACTACATGCATCATCATCCAAAAAGTATAACTGAGCATTCATTGCCACATCAACACTTGCATACTTAAAAACAAATAGGCATATTGCATGGTTGTGTACTATCTTTGATCTTTGTTCACAATTCATTGAATTGGTTTGTTAGGGGTTTGACTAAGGAGAACATGACTCACTTAACAATCTCTTCGAAGGTGTTTGTCAACGCTTCCAATCTCTATTTTTCAAGTCTAGACATCAAGGTGAGTTTTGCAAGTATAAAAGTCCATAGACTACATGGTCATTTTTGTCCACTCTAGATCGATTTTATGAAACATTGGTTAATTCAACAATGTGTTTTTTTATCCAAGTCAATTTTGTGGCACAAAATCAACCCTAACAAAATTATGAGAACGACCAAGTTCAAAAGCATTTAAGAACATATAATTTCAAATTACGTTTTCAAAAGTTATGATCAAAATAACAGACAACTATCTATCAACTATTCAAATCAACTAAATACTTGAACTTTTCTATTAATTCCCATTGTTTTCAAATTATTTTACATAATCAATACTTTTAATTAAACTATATTAGTTATGCCGTCTACAGTCATAGTGGGGTGGAGATAAGAAAAAATAAAAACCAAAAAAAAAATTCGAATACGTAAAAAATAAAAACCAAAAAAGAAATTGGAACAGTTGAAGGAAGAAAAAGGTGGAGAAAATTAAAAAATTATGGAATTAAAAAAAATGTAAAAAAAATAAAAAAAGATTGAAGGAAACAAAATGGAAAAAATCACAAAAACCATGCAAATACAAACTAAAATATAAATAAAAATAAAAATAATGGAAATGGTTCAAAGTAAAAAAGTGGAGAAAATCACAAAAATTATAAAAAACACAAAAAACAATGACAAAACATGAGAAGACATCTCTTATATACTATAAATATATTTTTTTAAATATAAATACACTAATTTTCACATTCATGAATTTTTTTTTGGGTTGATAAAGAACCCTTTATTTCTTTACAAGATTAAGATAGACAATGGTAATCCATCTACTTGCGACTTTTGAAAAGTTAAATATATAAAGAGGTTGTTGCATTATTTATTTGAAATTTATAATAAAGTCAAGCAGCCCTGTAGTGATGCACGCTTGTTGAGAGAAAATAAAAGAAACAAGTTAAAGTAGGATAATTCTTCAATAGTAAAAGGGAAACGTCCAAAGGGCACAACGCTCTTTTGGAATACAAATAAGCAGAGAGAAGCATTTTTAAGACAGTAGGGTTTAAAACTTGGCATAATAACTTTAGTGATTAATAACAAACACTAGATGCCTTTCACCTTTGGCGAAAAAATGTTGAGCAGTGACTGCTAATCAAAATAAGTGTCAACAGGTTTGTTTGATCAATAAATGCATTAAACACTTTGGAAGACTCAAAAGGCTGATCTACCATTGCTATTTCCTGCCCTAAGGAAATAGATAATCTCCACATGCCACAGGAGATGACCACAGACACAAGATCATTTATTCAAGTCATGTTGTGTTGTCAAGCATTCATTTGAAACAAGATACCAAGCTGAAGTTTTAGTGGTGAAGTAACACCATTTTTTTTAAATGTTTGCATGAAGTGTGTGGATTGGAAAATATATAGATAATTTCCATTTCAAGAAAGATCAAAATTGAAATTAAAACTGTTTGGATGATAACATCGATGTAAGCATTACAAGTTAGTGCACCAAAAACATTGCCTAATTTAAACCAACTCTACCAAGTTCTACACTTCTTTCACTCCTTTTTTTTTTCCTCTTTTCACTCTACAGCCAAAATATACAACCGTGCATTCCATCTGCAGCTTCTGTGCTCTTCACTTCCTTCTATTTTGAAACAAGTTTGGTTAGAAATAGTAAGGGAACATTCTCACCAGCATATACAACTGATTAGCGCTGCATAATAAAAACTCAAATCTGTAGTCTCAGCCCTGCCCTCTAAAGGCATTTATACTTCAGAAATTTCACACACCCAATCTGAATTATACAATTTCACTGCAATAAGAATTGGTAACTGAATTATACAAGTTCTGTATATGTATTAGAATTCCCTGAGTAGGAGAACTAAGCAAGCATAAAATATTGCAGCAAGTAAACCAGGATATGACCTGAAAATTCTTTCAACACTTCACATTTGAGTATTTTCTTCTGTTCAAAGACTTTATTTTTGGTGTAATGGATACCTTTTAGATTTTTTGGAATGGATATTTTTGGTTTTTAGCTGTAGACATAGCAACCTAAACTCATGTTTTCCTATTGATTTACAACAACGATCTGAATTTGACAGAAAAACATCTAACCGAAAAAATAAATAAATTTGCAATTAGGCATGTAATTCATTTGTTCTTGCAAGCATATCATCGAACTAGCTTCTCCAAATCTTTTCTTAATATCTTCTGGGCGGCTTTAATTGTGAGTAAGCTGGGCCACATTTTCTTTTCGTTATACCACTACTTTGCCATGTATTTGCAAATGTTTTGCCTTAATGCAGAGAGAGATCTCAACCTGGCCATGCCCTTAAAGTCTTGCAATTACAATCACTAAGAGGCAACACAACATGTTGTAACTTTTGCTACATTTAATGGAAAAACTTTGATCAGCCTTTTAAGTCTTCCAAAGTGTTCAATGCATTTATTGATTACAAAATGAAACCTATCAAATTGATATGTACAAACAAACAATCTAAAAACGCTTAAACAATCTCAAAACACCTAAAAATGTTCAGTTCATTAACATTTTAAAAGAGTTAATATTTCCCTAATTGCATATATCTATACATCAATCATATGAATTGTTCTTTGATTACAAGAAACAACAAATTAAATATAACTTTCACATTAATTAATTATAACAATCGGCAGGAACCTGACACAATGCGTCTCTTGTTCGAAATGTAACATACATTCATCCAACAGAAAAGAAAATTAACTTATCAAACAGAAGGAAGAAACCACAGAAATTAACTACTTCCAAGTTCAAACAGAATGTAATTTTGAAAGATCTTTCTCAATGTAGGAAAAAGCTCTTTGTTCTGAACTATCTACTTCCAGCTTTCATTTGACATGAAGCTAAACAAAGGAGAGCTTGATCTCCATTGTGGGGATTGAAGTTGACGATAGCTACTGTATTGCTCCCACCAATTCATGAGGCTACTCTGCTCCAAGAAAACCTCTACAGAAACATTCTTGTCTCTGATAGTATCCCAAATATAATTTTCAAACTCCTGGCTTTCTTGCAGGGAGGCATTCATGACTTGATGTTGATTTTGCTCTTGCTGGAGACGTGTCAATGTTTGACGAGCTTCTTCTAAATAAGCCCAAAAACAGGAGTCCATAGTTAAGGATGCAAACTTTGTGCGAGCCTTCTTATCTCTACCAATGCGAGTTTGTTCTTTTTCTTTCATCCATTTCTCCAGAACAGTGTGACGGTGGGGTCTCGCTGTGAAATAGCTGTTGTTATCCTTCCGTGTACGATAGTAGTATGCAATGTCCAGAGGCTCTACAAGTCTTCTATATGCAGTGCCAGCATTGATCCATTTATTTTGGCATCGGAAGTCACTGGGCAATTCATGCTTCTCCTCCTGCTCAACAATTTCATCCCAGAATGCTTCCAACTTTATTCTAGCCAAATTTACATGAAACTCTGGTTTTTCACCATGCTGTTTGAAAGAATCATAGTAGCCAGAGCCCTTCTTACAACGCCCTTTGTACCATTCCACCTCTGCCATATGACTTTGACTTTTGCTCAACCTGTCATTTAGTTTCTCAATGTTCATATCTTGCTCATTTTTCATCTCTCCAGTTTTTTTGAGTGCAAAAGCCGCATGATGGTTCTGCTTAAAAATTAAAAAACTGATCAATCTCTTTGTCTAAACAAAGAAAACAACATTAAGAGGAAAAAATGCAAAGAACTAAGAAGCTGCCACAGCTATTGAAATAAATGCTAGACAGGAAAAACAAAGGAAACAACATTAAGAGGAAAAAATGCAGAGAACTAAGAAGCTACCACAGCTATTGAAATGAATGCTAGACAGGGAAAACTAATAAATGCTGTTTAGCGAAGGTTGGTAGGATAGACCAAGTCTATAGCTAGTAGTAAGTACAAGCTGTTGATCTATGTGTGACATATACACATCATTTTGATTTTGAGTTAGTGAAAACATAGAGATTAAATAGAACCCAAACTTATTAGGTGTCAAGATTCAAAGCATGGCTTGGAAGTAAGAGTAAGGCTATTGATAGAAGATTCTGGCAGGTAGCTTAAAGATTACACCAAATCACTGGGGAATCACCGCTTCTGGTCTAGGATAAGACATCAACAAAATCAGACTTGAGGAAGGCAGACTCTGGCAATACCTGTTCATGGTATCTAAATCTTAACATGGAGTGACCAGGTAGTAAGAGACTCAATTTTTTTTTATTTTTCATATTCCATATGCTTTTGCCTATTTTTCCAAATAGAAAATTTGGATTTCAAGTGATCACTTGGCAAAAAAATCTACTCGTAATGAGATAAATAAAAAGTCAATTTCTGGATATAGTATCTATGTTTTGCACTGGCCAGGCATGAATTATGTGACTATGATAATAAAAAAGAAAGCAGAAATTATGAAATTACCTGAGCTCCAACACCCATTGCTTCCAGTTCCAGTGCTATTCCCATCTCAAAGGAGTCTGCGGCAAAGTTTGCAATTGGCATTGCATTTAGCAAATCTTCGGTGATAGTTTCCAACATTTGGCCATAACCTGTGTGATCTGAGACACAGGTGACTGCAAGTTGATCAAGAGGCATTCCTTGCATAGTGAAATGCAGCATCTTCAGGACAGCTTCAGAGTCATCGATACAAGCTGCACCTTGGGTTGAACAAAACATATAAGTACCAAAAGGTCTATATGGGCTTCTAAGACCAGATTCTCCAGGGTAATTATTTGCTATTGTAGATATGCACTGTTGAACTTTCTCAAGAAGAGTTTTGCAAGCCTCTGGTATAGAAAGATGTGTTACAGCAACAGAGTCAATGCCCATTTTGCTCCCCCAGTGAGGCACAATTGCATTTAAAGGCTCGGCAATTGATTCAAATGGTGCAAGAAGCATCCTAGGAACAATATCATACTTGGAGACAACATGACAAAATTTTCCCGTCCAATCTTCACGCCCAATTGCCTCCCCAAGTGTAGCATTTCCCACCAAAGGAGACCCAAATGTTATGCAAAAATAAGATGTGTTTCTCGCCTTCTTTTGCAGAAACCACAGAGTGGCCAGGGTTGCAACTGCACCTCCCATGGAATGGCCCACAAATATAATGGATTGTGCCTTCAAACCTTGCATCTGACGAAATAAACAAATAAACAGCATTACTTATATTTACAGACTTAGATCTGTATCAAATGAAGTAAAACGGGTGTTTTCAATGATGACACTAAACAATTGAGGAATATTTGGTTGCCAACAATGCTAGATATTTGTTCAGTGCATGTGATCGAGTGGTAAAGCTGGAATATAAACATGATGAAGACTCATTTCACATCTCTCCATCAACTGCAGGAATCAATCCCGCAATATAGCAGCCACAATAAAGCAGCCCAAAGATTTGAGGGATCTGCTGTAAACCCTCATTGACCAAACCGAAACAAAACATTGCTTGATATTCGCTAAGACAGGGATCCCAAATCACAGAGCAACTTTTTAATAAGGAACAAAAGGCCTATTTACCTTGGCTTTGAAATCTGAACTTTCCAGAATACGCAGGAATCGGCTGTAAGTTCCCTTGTGAACAAGGGCCGGCTTATCATCATTACCCTTGAGGCAGACAGAGAAGATTTTCTCATTCTGGATACTGTATTCTCCATATCTGCTGTCTGTGGGAGTGAAATCTTCTGTAGAAATTGAGGGGAAGGTCACATATGCTACACCTTCATCTTCTTTCAGAAGAAAATCTACATCATTTTTAGAAACATTATATATCTCCTCCCAAGCCTTGTGCAGGATCCCGCAGGAAGTAATCAAAGTTGCTACTTCCCGACCAACACTGAACCTATAACAACAATTCTTCAAATTAGCATCACCTGGGCATTATAAAAATTAAATCTTGTCTTGTTAAAAACCCTTAAATTACTGAAAGAAAGTTAAAAATCCATTAAAAATAAATGCTTTTCTGGTAAACCCACTTAAATTTTCAAAAAGAAAATTCAGATTTCTATTGTCTTTTGAGCACCCAATATCAATTCTAATTCTTTTTCTACCAAACTTGTCTCTAACTTCCATTACATATTGTTTCATGAGGCCTACCAATCCCTGTAACACTCAATTAACCACAGAAGTGCATCATACTTACCGCGGTGTAGGCTGCAAATCTAAACCCATAGTTTGAAAACTGCTGCTTGCTTGCTTTTTGATCTCCTATGAGAAGTGGTATTTATAAAGAGATGGGTTTTTTCTTTCTTAAATGACAATCCTGTAACCTGGAAGGATGTGAGCAGCAACCAGGAAAGAGAGTTTGGAAAGAAGGTCTAAAGGGAAAGGGAAAGGGAAAGGGAAAGGGAAAATAATGAGCAACAGCTAGGTAGCACGCAACGAAGGAGAAGAGAAACTGGTAATGTCATTGTCATTGTCATGTCACCGAACCGTATAAAGAATTTTTCTATTCCAGGGATTGTAAAAATATTACGGAATTTTTTACTCGTCTAACGTATAAATTTTTTTTTGAAGACTTTGGAATCTCCGCAGAAGAGGCTGTTTGGTTATGGGATAACTTCTTATTATTGTTAACCAAGGCATTCATGAATTAGGAAGCCCGTGTAGATTTGAACAAGATAAAAACCTTGGAAAGGTGATTGAAAAAAAATCAATTAAAATTGGATACTAAACTTTTCATTTACCCTCAATTAATGATGTAAACCTGTCTTGTAGATATAAAATTATTTTCGATAAAGACGTGTAGTTTTGACTTGTTCTTGAACATATAAAAATTGAATGATAACATCAATGTTATTTATGTTAATTTTCATTTTATTTTTTGGTTTATTTTAATGGAATGTTTTTTAATACCATTATATAATGATATGTAACATTTTTTTATGTTAAAATTGGTTTTTTCTATTCTTATCTACTTCCATTTAATCTTTTCTTTAACATTTTTATATAGTCCACCTTATCTCTATCCAATATGCACATATTTCTATACATTTGTTTCATTATCAACACACATTTTCATACACTTGCTCCTTGCCTCACAATCTAGCATTCTATGTCCCAAGTCATTCCCACAACAAACATGTTTGCTCCATGCACATGGAACTAACCCTAAATTCAAATTGTTAACTCTTGCCCTTTTCCACTAGCGATTGGTAGCCAACTTGGTTCACATTTACATAACTAGCACTTGCACCCATAGGAGGTTCAAGGAATACATTGATAGGAACAACCAACATGTTAAGAAAATTTTCCGGTGCGATTTTTTTTTTTACGACGTGAGACAATTTTTTGAGCACTATAATGCTCACATATAAAAGCCTATCGGCTAACTATTCACTATGTCTTAGTATTTAAAGACATGCATTTGTGTAATTAAAGAACATTCGATGATCATTCAAAAATCCTAAGTATCAAGGAACATTCATACCTAGGAACACTTCAATCGGAGCACTAAAAATAATGCATTTGCATTAGAAATTACATCTAGGTCATTGCACACTTGTTTGTGTTGGTGTGAATGGGGTATATTACCTAATTAGTTTCCCTCCTTGGTCCTCTTCACACCTTGTTACTTAAGTTTACTTAGGGCATTTATTTTTTGTGTCTCAAGTCATAAGATTAACATATGTCATAATCTTATATTGTCATATGTCCAACCTTGTCTATATATACATAAGGGTTTCTCATTGTAATCTAATAATCAATCATATTGTATATTTGCATCCTTTAATAGAATAGCAATATTCTCTCATTTTAGGTCTCTTTTGTGCTTTCATTAAAGCTCCTTGATCTTGGGTGGTTATCTCCATAGCCAAATCTTACGTGGTATCAAAGAATTATATATCAACTTTTACAATTTGCTATTTGCCAACACTTGCCAAGGTTGTAAAGCCAATCTTTCAAGGGTGTTGACTAAAGAGAACTTGACCCTCGCAATTCAACAACTTCCTCTAGATATTTTTAAATATTGTTAGTGCTTAAACATCAACAAAAAGTAGGAATCATATCAAACCAAATCACAAAATTCTACACTTAGCTACATTGAGACCATCCCTCAGAGATTAGATCTACATTGTATGAGATTGATCCTAAACCATAGGATTGACCCACATTAACTTTTAGGTCTACAAAAAGTTCAACACATCAAGAACATTAATTTCCTACATTATGTCAAATTGATTTTGGTAGTTTCCAATATCTATATCTTGTCATTAGTTCAAGAGCTAGGTACACATTTCATTTGCATTTAATTTCCTAAAACAATATTTATTTACCCAACTCTATTATTTTGGTAACTGCGTGTTTATTAATATCATTTGATTAATTAACCTAGATAATCTATTAGGAAAAGTATTATTTTCTGTTACATTTTTAGTGAATTTATCGAGTCTTACACCCCCTAGGGTTTGACCTTAGGGAATACTTTCATTACTTTTTGGGTTTTAGATATCTACTTTTTTATTTGATCCAAGAGTATCCTTGGATCAATAATGCCCAAATTCTACTAAGGACATTAATGGGTAAAAACACAACATTTTTTCTGTATTACAAATTACAACATAGACATGTCACAATACATGCACACCAAGAATGTCATTGCACATGATAATAATGCACAACTACACAAGTAGAAGACTTTAACCATCATGAGATAATTCATCACAAAGTTTGGTAGGGGAGATAGGGTCTCACCTTATACTAACTTGGTTAGGTACTTATACCCTTCATCAAGACACACAAACCAAGAACACACAAAAAAGAAAATTCATTATCTGATTACTTAGTTCAGGTATAAATGAAACATGTAAATGAAACAATATCACATTATAGCATAAAACCTCTAATCAAGCCATTATTTAATTCCATCATTACAACATATAAGATTACAAGGGAATGAAAGGCTAAAATAGATAGTCATTCCAAAAACTAAGAAATAATTATTGAAACCTTCTCAACACCCAAAACAGAGTTAAGGCATCATGAGATTTTTCTAGCAATGCATATAGACTAGTTAGAGCACTCTTTTTGAGGTGATAATGTGCAATGGAGTTTAACAATAAAATCGACCAAAACAAAAATACTAAAAATTTAATCTAGAAATTAATCATAAATAAAGGAGGCCATTTAGTAGAGAATCAAACCAAAAACTTTAGTAGAAAACTCCAAGCCCAAGATGCTTCCATGATGGATTAGATACTTCTACAACTAACAAAGTGCCTCCATAAAACTCCCCAAAAATAGGGAAAACATGGTTTTTTGAAGTGAAATTTTGCATAGGGGGTTCTAATAGGATTCCCCAGCCTTCCATATTAGCACACATCAAAATTGAGCATGATATGGTCAAAAAGCACTAATTGGAAGTTTTTAGGACCTAGGAAAGCATATATGTTTTCTAAAAACCATGTTTATCTGCCTTCCCAAATGCTTGAAACATGCTTATCTTGTCCATTACATCAAGTCTTACCCCTTTGGGAGGTGCCTTTACAGGAGTCTCAACTGAAGCATCAAGGGATTGGGAAGTGGTGTCAACAATGGGTTTAATGTAAGAAGTGAGAACTTCTATTTGTTCTTCTAACAATTCTTTCTCCTTTTTCTCTTCTTCTAACCTTTTAATCAAAATATCCATAGACAATTTTGCATTGTAAATATCACCATCCATTATGGGAGGCCCCAGATCAATTTTGCTCACATTGAAGTTTATTGCCGTGGTATCTTCTTCATCTTTGTCCACCATTGGTTCAACAATCTCCACAAATTGATGTCTTGAGATAGGATCAATCATCATCCTAGACATTTTCTTAGCTTTCTTGGGTTGATAAGTGGATTGGTGCAATTTAGCCACTGCATCAAAACCAAGATCTATCATTTGGGTATATTTTATTTTCTTTCTGACAGCCTCCCTTAACCAGGAAGGAGATAGTAAGATTGTTTGAATATTTGGAATTAGGGGTGGCAAGGTAGTATTAGAATCACAATCAACAAATGTATCATTGACAAGTTGTTGCTTAGATGGAGAAGATGGAGGAGAGGAATCAACAATAACATGTCTCACAAGTGGGGAAGAGGAGACTTTGGGTACATTTATTTGTGGGGGAGCAGGGGAAGGAACTTGTACCTAAGGTGGTGAAGGAGGTGTTTGTTGTTATCCTCATGTTTTCTCCTGTGTGGGTTTTTGCACTTCTTCACTATCCTCTTGAACTTGAGGGGCCCTTTTTACTTCTATCTTCTTCCTTGGTATTTCCTCTTCAACCTCACATTGATTCTTCTACTTAGCTCCTTTCTCAAGATCCTCTTCATCACCATCTTTTCTAGAAGAAGCCTTAGACCTAGTAGTGTATACATTAGTGGCTGGCTATTGTGATGAAGGGCATGCAACTGATTTTTGTCTTTTTGGAGTCTGATCCTTTTGTGGAGGCTTCCCTGTTGTGTGCTCAATGATTTTAGCATTTTATGTGCTCAATGATTTTAACATTTTGTGTGCTCAATGATTTCAGAATTTAGCCATTTCTGGCTCTTTGTCAGCACAAATACATTTGATCTTTCTCTAATATCAACAACTTCCTTCCCTCTGGACCATTTGATTTTTAGCAGTGGTTGTGTTTGTATAGTATAATATGCTTCATCAATTAAATCAATTCCATCATCCACCATGTCCGGAACATCCTAGCCAAGATTGAAAGCTTTTATCTGATCAACAGTTAGCCTCATCCAATCTCTCCTCCTTACCTCATGCTCATCGGCAGAATCTTCCCAATAATCTTCAAGATGAGATTGGTGCTCATAAGAGTTCCTTGTGTATAAATTATCTTTAACATAACTTTTACTTATGAATTTTATTTCAAGGTTTAACTGCGTAGTTTTTGAGTCAAACACATGACCCATATTTCATGAGTAGTGGTTCACATGAACCCATCTCTCATGTTAATGAATGGTCCACTTAGCACTCATTGCATCTAAGTGATGCACACAAGGGTGAAGCATCGAGACTTCCCGGGAGGTCAACCATCCCAGTACTACTTCAACTCAAGCACGCTTAACCATGGAGTTTTCCCCCAAGATCAAGCCCACTTAGCTTGCTACCCCATTTGCAAACTCCATGGTTAAGTGGGCTTGATCTTGGGGGAAAACTCCATGGTTAAGCATGCTTGAGTTGGAGTAGTACTGGGATGGGTGACCTCTTGGGAAGTCTCGGTGCTTCACCCCTGTGTGCATCACCTAGATGCAATGAGTGCTAAGTGGACCATTCATTAACATGAGAGATGGGTTCATGTGAACCACTACTCATGAAATATGGGTCATGTGTTTGACTCAAAAACTACGTAGTTAAACTCTAAAATAAAATTCATAATTTGACATGCTACGAAAAATACCTCCTACTTATCAATAACTTTTACTATCAAAATTGTTCCTTGCAAAATATGTGCGAAAATTGAAGTTTGATAGAATTCTATCAATGTTTAGACCATTAGCATGTGGTTTACATGTGTAGTATGTTAGATGCATAGGAAAAGAATAACCAACCTTCTTGTGTCCATGGGATTTCTTACTATGCTAACTCATTTGTTTACAGACTTCAAGGAAAACAACATAATCGCTTGCATACCGGGGCAATTTATAAGGGGCACCATCAAAGCCACCAATTCTTAAGTGAACTTATCAAACTAAATGAAATAACTGCCATATTGCACATTAGTTGGGCAACTTGAGGAGAGATCCTCACTTTTGGGTTACCATCAATTTTCTTCACATTCAGCATACAAAAAGCATCACTTACCCTCCTATAGTCTTTATTCCCATGTTCCATTTGTAGCTGAGAGTAGTAGTCATACACTTAAGTATCATTTGAGAATGCTCCAAAAGTTCTCAACCCAGGTCATCTATCCATGACAACAATAGTATAGAATAGATAAGACCAGATGTGGAACATCCACTTCTTTTGAAAGTTTACTAATTGATCATGCATGTGATCATTGATCAAATTTCCCCAATCTACACATTGGGAAGAATAATAGATAACAATGATAAACTGACACATCCATTGGTCAAAGGTACTAGTATCTTTACTTCCCACAACTCTATGAAGAAGAGTTATCCTATTGGATATGTCTTCCTTAAAATGTTCTCTTTATAAATTCTTAGGAATTTGAGATTTGCCTTTCTTTTCCACCTTAAGCCAATGCTTGGAAATACTATTCTAGAATAACTCTTTCATGTCAATGTAGTAATTCCATCCTCCCTCCTTAGACATATCAACAAATTCTTCCCTTGCAGGAAGTCTGAGAGTAGTGCTTAGAGCTACACTATCCAATCTAGCAATCACTTGGTCATCTACCCTAGACTCGAGATGATATTTCCTTATGTAGGCAAGGACTAAATCCTAGCAGTGAATTGTCGATGGGAAACCTCCTACATGAGAGAGTCCACTTTCAAATGTCACTTCAGCCATTGGTGACCTCAGATTCTCATTCGTTCTTTTCCAAAAATATTTTAGATCCACATGCCCTAAGTCACTGTCTCTTACTTCCTCCAAATGATTTTGAATTATTGAAGAAATATCAAATCCTTTGTATTTGTATTTCATTTTGTATAGCTTTAGCAACAGTGAAAAGAGACAAGTGACGACTTCCTATTTAAACTAATAAGCGACTAGAGGAAAATTCTCTTTCGGGAAAGGATAATACTACAAATAAACACAATTCATGCAAAATATTTGAGATTAACCTTTTACCCTAGTGCAATCTTCAAGAGGAGATTAACTAGAAGCTTACTAACCTTCACTTGGAGTGGTTTGATCACTGCAACCCATCTCATCAAGAGCAACTGTCACGGTGCGATTTGAATTTCTCCTATTATGTAGGAAATTGTCCTCTTGTATGGAATGGTACAATTTCTCATGGTTTAGCTCCTCTCCTTTGGTGTCCTTTCAACCTAGTTTATTTCAGACCTTCCTAAACCCTAATTGACCTATGTCTGATTGGAAGAATGTCATTGTATACGCCTAAAAATGACACAACTCTATCCAAATAAATATTCTTAATATTTATTTAAGTCAAAACCCTCTATCAATAAATAAATTAACAAATTTATCTATTTGATTTATATTCTCCCAATAATTAAATAAAATCAATTTAATTAAATTCTTAAAATTCTTCTAAATTCCTCCAACAAATTAAATAATATCAATTTTTTAATTATTTCTTCCAAATTCATTCTAAACTAAATAATATCAATTATTTAATTGTTTCTTCCAATAGTATCTTCTCTAAATTTAAATAAATCAAATATTTGTTGAAGTTATCAATTTCTTCTAAATTGAGTTATCTCTAAATATAATTCAATCCTTGTGCACATGCAATTGAATATTCTAAATATTTAATTGAGCTAAAATATCTTCTCATCCTCATGCAATTTCTATTCTTTAGTTCTATTCTCTTAACTGATTGATCTATTCTTTTAATTGATTTAATCTCTTCAGTTAACTCATTCTTCTATTTTACTAATTCCTCTCATGCAAAATATAGCAAGACACATGTCTTTTTCTTATTCGCGCACGTTCCTCAACTGTCCTATACTATTGATCTTCTCATTCTTTCTATACTGTTGATCTTCTCTCTCCCAAGTCTATAAATTGAACTCAATTCTTCCATTTCATTCATCCAAGCTTTTAGTATTGTTACCTTCAGGAATTACAGTGCGCCTTTGGCACCCAAGTCATTCCATTTGCTTGCGATCAACTTGTTACCATATCACTACCATTGTTGTGAAGCTCATCTTCATTACAAAGCACTATCATAGCCATTCTCCATTGACATTCTTGGAATAGCAAGGAAATGCACTCTGAGGGACTTATTTATACATGCAAGATCGATTGAGATAGGCAATCAATGGAAGCCATGAAGCTTTGAGGTTTGCAAAGGTTTTTGAAGTTCTTTGTTTAATTGATCTCTTTACTACTAAGGTTTTTAAAAAATGGTTAATATTAAGAAGGTGAAATTTTGTGTGCACACATAAGTGTTCCTATTTTTATCACTAAAATATAACATAATGTCTAGTGTGTGCCCCCTATTTTTTGTTGCATTTATGACACAGGAGCATCCCTGGTTCAAGAGTAATCTTGCATCAACCAAAAATATTTGTAGTTCAGTTTGTTTCTTTTCATTTCAGGCAGTCAGAAGCAGATTTTGTATTTTGTTCCAGTAGCACTTTCAGATCTTGTGGAGCTGGATTTAGCATCTACATTCATTCATCTACATCATATCCAGAATTCAAAGATCCACACTTCACTACCAGAAAAATATTGCTATAAGAAGTTGACTGTTTCTCAGAGCACAACATCTTGTTATTCATTGGAAACCAGCTGAAGGAGAAACTTGCTGTTACATCCCTCTTTTTTTGGAAACAATTATGCTATTCACTTTCTTACAAATTTCAGTAATTTAATATGTTGTGGACGACATGGAAACTGACGATTTATTTTACAAAGTTGTTATATGAAATTGTGGAATCTAATGATTACGATCAAGGTGATATTGTAGACTAAATGTCCTTTATGTTAAGTGAAATGATGTTTTGAATATATTATGATGTGATTTGGAATATAGGTGCTTTGACCACAAAATTGTATGTGAGATTGTTGTTGCAGGAACAGGTGGACCGTGTTCGACAGGAAGAGAAAGTATCTTCGAGAGAGAGTATAGACTCTGGAAATTAACCATGGGTGTTTGTTACTGAGATCGCCAAATAGATAGATAAACCTTGGAACCATCAATTTAGTCTTGTTTGTCGGTTGGGTTAGTTAAATAAGTGTCGACATCAGACGATAAAGTGTAACATCCTAGTCGAAAGTCGTCATATAGAATCTTGGAGTCGTTGATGTCGTCGTAAGTCCACCATAGCAACTCGACTTATTTAGACGTTTATTATTTTCGTTTATAAGTATTTAATGAACCATCTTGTGGTGAAATTGTAAATCACGCCTCGTAGTTAGGGATGCGAGAAGTTGTTTTGTGCATTAAAACGATTTAGAAACCTTGTGATGCGTTACAACCAATCCGTCGTGATTGTCGTCAAACCGCGTTAATCATGTGTTGTGAATTATTCCTTTAGGTAAATCGACGGAAGTTGAATGGGAAGTTGATTTATGCTTTATTTGTTCTTGTCGTCATTTGGAGGAATATTCCAAAATCATTTTAGTCAATTTGGATTCTTTACCTCTTGTCAACCTTGGAGTCATCTTTTGGCAACTATTGGATATCACCTTGTGTGAATTTCACTCCGCTAGCTGTGTTAGGTTGCTATTGTCAAAGGTTAGAAGTCTTCATGTGGATGTTTGACGAAGTTGCCTTGCCACGTCGTCCCTTTGAATCTCCATCATGTTAGTGGTCGTGGAGAGTAAGGAGGTCGAGTAATATTCAGTTAAAACGACCTCCTTGAGCTTAGGCTTGTATTGGTAGTTGTTGAATGCCTTAATTTCCTTCACCATGGGCGAGAGAGAGAAAGTTCAGCGGTTGTGATAGAAGTATAACCGTTGGATTTAATGCCGAAGCTGTCTCATCATTGAGGGAGCGAAATCATAGGTGTGCTGTTGGTAAAAGGCTAACTGACCTCAGTTAGAGGAGCTTTTCCGTTGTGGAAGAGAGTGAAGTGAGTTCTGAAGCTGTTGGAGAGGATTATGGAAACCATAAACCGCGGGAGAAGGCCGTCATGAGGGGACGGAATGGGAAACCGGAGATTCCATTGCGAGTTGGAGAAGAAAAATGTGGGTGATATGGGAGAGATTCCTTCGTGAGGTGGAAATAAAGGAATAGTTTGTCATTGCTAAGAGTTAGGAAACAGCAGTTGAAGATGGTTGAAGGCCTTCATCGAAGAGGGAGGTAGTTAGAAGTGGCAATGGGCGAGTAAGTGGAGACTCCGACATATAGAAAAGATAGGGAGATGTATGTCTGGGGAGGTTTTTCATCGTGAGGAGAGAGAGGGTTTGTGTGAGTGAGAAAATCGAGAGGATAGTTAATGGAGTGGGTCGCTGTGTTAAAGGGAGAGTGATCGTTTCTTATTGAGGGTGATCAATTTTCTGGATAGAGATCAGCTTCTGAGTAGAAAGCGACAGAGAGAGATATTTGTAGGAACTTCAGAGTATTGAACAACTTCTAAGTAGTGTTCGACTTCTGAGTAGAGATCGACTTCTGAGTAGTGATCGGGCTGAGAGGAGGATAGATTTGGAGTGGACGGTCATTGATTTAGAGGGAGATAGAGAGAGTTTTTGTAAACTAGAGGAGGACGACTAGCCAAAGGAGAAGTGGAACTTGCTGCAGTAATCTCTTTCTCTGTCAACAGGTTCATTTCCTTTTTCTCTTCTGTTTCTCAGTATAGACCAGTGAATGTGTCTCATTTGTGCAAGAATAAATATGTTACAATGAATCGAATGTGAAGACAATGTCTTCTACTGCAAATCTGTGTGAGGTTAATCATTATAAATGCTTCATTGTTGTCTTATGGTAATAGAAACCTCAGAAACAATAATGCTATTGTCTGTTAGTATTTGAGAACTTAGAAATTAGATCATTACCTCTCATGGTTGATGTCGTATTATGATAGAGCATAGTTCTTGATGTGCATTCATCTAAGAATGATCACTGCATGATGCAAATGTGAACTGCAAACTTCAAACCGTCGGTACAGACGTAAAATATTAAGAGTTTCCTTTAAGACTGAGATATCAACGTAAAACTACCCTAAGAGCACTTGAAACAATAGCTCCATTGTGAGAAATCATGTTGCTCCACGTGTATGTTGTGGAGGAGTTTAAAATCATAGATTTTAAAGCATGTTTGACATAAACTTTAATGAGTTTGACAGCCGAAGTTGTAGTTGCAACCAGTTAGAGTCATTTTCGTCCTATATCTTTAGTTAGAGGTCAACCATGCGTTTGGTCATCTCTAAAGTCATAAGAAAGACTCCAAATCTTTTATTATTATATTTTATGATTTTTACCTCATTAACTCTTGCGAAATAAATTGACTTGGAAAGGGGAATAGGGTGTTAATGTTTTTGTGTTGGTCGAAAACCGTCATGGTTTTGTAACGAGCAAGTAGAGTGGGAAAACTCGCATTTTGAATCCAGATTACATTGCATGCGATGATTCTAGTATCGTTTTGTAGACCTTAAGAGTCTAGAACCCTTGAATTCCAGGATAATGGGAAATTGTTTTAGATACTTGAGTGTGTTGTGCAAATATGGAAACCGAGTAAACAAGTGTGAAACCACTTAGGAGTGGGCGTTATTAAACAATGTTTTTACATGAATATGAGTTTATGAAACTAAGAACTCGAGATTATAGTAAATGTTGTGCCATGCGCTATTACAGGAGGAAATCCTAAAACCCTTGAGGTCATCAAGGTCGTCAATTAGTTCAAATTATACAAATAGGAAACTGTAGGATTTCAATCAGTTCAAGTCGAGTAGGGTGGGTGAACCAAGTTCTTGCATTCTTAGAACGCTAATTAAAAACAAATCCTTTGGCCAAGGTGGTGTACTATCCTCAAGTGCATCGAATGTTCACTGTAACTAGATGGCGTTTCTTGTGGAGTGTCGTGCATGACTAGAGGGTATCTAGGGATCTGCATGATAACAAGACACGTAAGTTACAACACCAGAGCTTAGATGGCAAACACCAATGGTTATCCTAAGTCTATCCTCTTGAGTAGGGTAGGGCCACTTCTGGTTAGGAAGGAGTGCGGGAGACCGACGGTCTGTGGTTGGAGGTTAAGCTCCTTGAAGATACTTTCTCTTCCAAATATTGAGGATTGCCGAGTCTTGAATGTGATGGGTCGACAATCGAGATGCATGTTAATGGTATGTTTCCAATATTTGTTTGCTTCAAGAAAATTTCATATTGTTAGAAAACAAAATGTTTAATGTATATCATTTCTTTCAGTTTTATGAAAATGAGATCATGTTTATGATAAAATGAAAGATGTTGTAATGGGTTATAGATAAGTTTCTTTTGTATTGGATTACCTAGTAAAAAAAAATTACCGTTGTGAAAACTTAGTTCTCTTGTCATTTCAGATTTGGATGTTACATATGGTATCAGAGCTAACCAGGTTCAACACTAGGGCTGATGAGTCCACTAACCTGATTAGGAAATCATCATTATGCGGGTAGCTAATGATTTGGTTTATTGTGCCAGGATGGTATACACCAAGAAAACTGCAAGAAAATCCTTCGTGGGTAAGAAGCGTTATCTGCAAGCTAAGTAGAAGCGGCTTGCGATGATCAAGACCATAGAGAAAACTAATGACGAAAATGACATATGGCTTGATGATGTGGAAACCTTAGCCAATGTAATGTCACGACTTAAGCGAGTGAGGAGAGAACTCCTAGAGGAAGCAGTGACGACAGCTCGAATCATGATCAACCGCTGCTCCTGGATTGTAACTAATAGTGTACCTATTAGTGTACTTGAGGGTGTACCTAGTAGTATACCCATGATCACTAGAGATCCTCGTGTAGTACCTAGAGCTGAGATTATTGAGCTATCTTCTGATAGTGAGTCTGAGGGGTATACACCTCATGATTATGTGTCGGACAATGAATCCGAAGGTTACACTCCCCTAGTTAATACTGAGTAAAAACATGAGATATGTCTATCTCTAATGATGTTGAAACAATTTTGCAAAATGAATAAAGACAAAATTTTGGTTTGAGAACAATTATGATTATGATCAATTGTTGTGTTCTTTTGATGATGTTTAATGTGATAAGCGTAAAACTGATTAGTATATGTTTAAACAAGTGTGAAATTAAACTAGCATGGACCAATCAGGGTTTAACGAGGGGGAGGATTGGGAAGGTCATAACTCTCGGGAAAACTCCACTGACAAGTTGGATAGGATTCTAAACATGCTCACTGAGACCAAGGAAAGGTTGAATAAACTAGAAAAGAAAATGGATGAAACTGGCAACACAGAGGGTGGAAACGAGAACTCACATTACACAAGCAAGAGTAAGCATTGGGAAAATGGCACGTCAAGTGAACATCCTGACGACAGTGAAGCCCAAAGAAAAACCAAGGATAAACTTGCATTAGAGTTATCAAAGGATATGAAGAAGGTTAACCCTCCAAAGTTTGATGGAACGAAAACTGGAGATGCAGCAGAGGCATGGTTAACAGAGATGGAGAAATATTTTGAGATCAGAAATTACTCTGAGGTTACTAAAGCCATGTGGGGAGCCTATCAGCGATCTGGGGAAGCGTCCACTTGGTGGATGAATAAGAAAATGGAGTTGGAATTAAGTCCCTTGAAGGTGACATGGGATGAGTTCGTAGAACTATTCCGAAAATGGTGGTTACCTCAGTTATACTTTGATCAAAAGTTAACAGATTTCCAAAACCTCAAGCAAGGTGAACTATCTGTGGTCGAGTACGCAGAAAAATTCACTAGACTGCTGAAGTATGTCCCTCAATACCAAAAGGATGAAAGGTTCCGAATCAGAAAGTTCATCATGGGACTCAATCCTCAAATTGGCGGTGAGGTGGAGGTGCATGGTCCAAGCACAATGGATCAAGTTTATGAAAAGGCAATTAAACAGGAGCAGAAGATCAAATCTATCTCTGCTTACCGTGATAAGAAACACAAGAAGTTTGATAAGAACTATAATGATCAGTCCTATAAAAGGAAAAATGAGAAGGGATATGGGAACAAGAGGTTTGATAAGGGAAATCGAAAGAATCAAGGGGGATTTGGTAATGAGCGAAGAGGTGAGGATTATAAGAGAAATGCAAATTTTAAGAAGAATGGTGATTCTGCAAGTAGGCCATCTGAAAAGCAAGGACCTATAGGAGGATGCTTTTCTTGTGGAGGAGATCATTATGCCAACTGTTGCCCTAACAAGAAGCAGAATGGGAGGCCTAGGAACATGGAGCTTCCTTCACAACAGGAGCCTTTCAGCAAAGGATTCATGCCGCTCTTGACAATCGGCAAGCGGAGTATCAGATCACTCCTATTGAGATGACAGGTACTTTATTCAGAGTTCCTGTTTCTATTCTATTTGATACTGGTGCAACAGAAAATTTTGTGTCACCTAGAGTCTTAAGTAAATTTTCTAGAAAAGCTGGCTTTATGTCAAAACCTTGGACAGTAGAGTATGCAAATAACTCAAAGGCTCAGGTAGAGCAATGTTTGTTCGAAGCTAAGATTGATGTTTCTAACTTCACCACTGAGGCAAATTTGTACGTAGCGCCTTTAGGGTCCTACGATGTCATCCTAGGAATGAATTGGTTGTGGAAACATCGAGCCAAAGTAGATTGCTTTCATAAAACCATTGAGTGTCTGGATGAGACGGGCAAAACAGTAAATCTCCAAGGAATTCAAAGGGAAATAAGGGTTAGATCCATTTCTTCAAAACAACTAAAACGGGCTAGGCGAAAGGGATGTCAACTTTTTGTGGTCAAGATGGACCTAGTAGAGGAAACCTTGGAGAAACAATCATTTGAGGAAAGATATCCATATCTATGCAACTTCAAGGATGTATTTCCTGAGGAATTACCAGGCTTGCCTCCGAAGAGAGCATTTGACTTTGGCATAGATATTAAACTAGGATTGGAGCCAATCTCTAAAGCTCCGTATCGTATGACTACCACAGAACTTATCGAATTAAAAGCTCATTGCAGGAGCTATTGTCCAAGAATCTAATTAGACCAAGTGTATCACCATGGGGAGCCCCGATTATCTTTGTCAAAAAGAAAGATGGAACTCTAAGGCTGTGTATAGACTATAGGATGCTTAACAAGGCAACTATAAAGAACAAGTATCCCTTGCCACGAATTGATGATCTATTTGACCAAATGCGTGGCGCATCGGTCTTTTCCAAGATAGATCTGAGATCTGGATATCATCAGTTAAGGTTGAAAGACGAAGATATTCCCAAGATAGCCTTTAGAATGAGGTATGGTCATTATGAGTTTACGGTGCTGCCGTTTGGATTGACCAATGCACCTGCTGCTTTCATGAATCTTATGAATAGTGTATTCAGAGATTGTCTTGATAAGTTTGTGCTAGTTTTCATTGATGATATCTTGATCTATTCCAAAAATGAAGAGGAGCATGCACGACATCTTCAAATAGTCTTGCAATGACTAAGAGAACACAAATTGTATGCGAAACTCTCAAAGTGCACCTTCTTTCAGAAAGAAGTACAGTATTTGGGGCACATAATATCAGCTGATGGGATATCAGTTGATCCGGCCAAAATTAAAGCTATTATGGAATGGCCTGAACCTACCAATGTGTCAGAGGTATGAAGTTTCATGGGATTGGCAGGGTATTACAGAAAATTTGTGTTGAATTTCTCAAGCATTGCTAGCCCAATTACCTCCTTGCAGAGAAAAGGAAAAAGGTTTGTTTGGACGGATGAATGTCAAAGGGCTTTTGACTTGTTAAAAGAAAAATTAATAACTGCTCCAATTCTGAAAGTTCCTGATCCTGAGGGAGAGTTTGAGGTTATCACTGATGCCTCGGGGGAAGGATTGGGAGGTGTGCTTATGCAAGATGATAGGGTAGTAGCCTATGAGTCAAGGAAGCTGAAAAACTATGAGCAGAACTACGCTCCTCATGACCTAGAGATGGCAGTAGTGGCTCACGCCCTTCAGATATGGCGACATTATTTGTTGGGAAGGACTTTTATTTTAAAATCTGATCACCAAAGCCTTCGCTACATATTCACACAACCTAATCTCAATGCAAGGCAAAGGAGATGGTTGGAATTAATATCAGATTATGACTTTGAAATTTCTTATATCAAAGGCAAGGAAAACTGAGTAGTTGATGCCTTAAGCAGGAGAAGGCACATAGCCTCTATAATCTCCATTCATGCTAACATTAAAGACTTAGTATTGCAAAACTTATCTGGAGATGAGTATTATGAACAAGTGAAACAGGCTCTGCACTCAAACCCTAAGGACCCAAGATATGACAGATTCAATTTTGAATCCAATGGATTGATGAGATTCAAGGGAAGAATTTATGTTCCTGATTCAGTAGAACTTAGAAACCTTGTGTGGAAGGAAGTTCACTGTGCTCCTTACTCTGGACACCTTGGTGTAACAAAACTGTTAGCGGATGTCAAGCCATTATATTTCTGGAAGGGAATGAAAAGCGATGCTGCAAAGTTTGTAGCTAGTTGTTTGGAGTGTCAGAGAGTTAAGGCAGAACACCAACATCCTGCTAGATTGTTATACCCGCATGATATTCCAGAATGGAAATGGCAAGTTGTTAGTATGGATTTTGTCGAGGGGTTACCAATGTCTAAGAACAGGCATGATGCAATATTGGTTGTTGTGGATAAACTAACCAAGGTTGCACATTTCATACTGGGAAATTTGACAGATGGAGCACATCTTTTGGCTCAAAAATTTGTGCAAGAAATTTTTAGATTGCATGGGGTACCTGAAAAGATAATATCTGATAGAGATGCACGGATAACTTCACGGTTTTGGCAAACCTTATTTTCTGCATTAGAGACTAAACTGAATATAAGTACTGCTTATCATCCCGAAACTGATGGACAGACAGAAAGAGTGAATCAGGTATTAGAAGACCTTTTGAGAATGTATTGCATGGATCAGCAATACAGATGGGAGGAATATCTACCTCTTGTTGAATTTGCCTATAACAACTCCTATCATTCTGCCATTAAGATGGTGCCATTCGAAGCATTATATGGAAGGAAATGCAGAACTCCTATAAGCTGGGATAAGCTGGAAGATAGGATAAGCATTGGACCTGAAATGCTTGCTGATATGGAGGAAAAAGTAAAAATGATTAGGAAGAGGTTGGCAGAAGCCAATGACAGGCAAAAGAGTTATGCAGATCGCAAACGAGTGCCTAGACACTTCTCTGTTGGCGAGAAGGTGCTTTTGTGAGTGAAACTCCAAAAGAGTTCTATAAAATTTGGTAAATCTTTGAAATTGGCTCCTCGTTATGTCAGACCTTTCAAAGTTCTTGAGATTATCAATCTAGTTGCCTACAAAGTTGCTCTACCTCCAGCCTTGTCTAAGATGCATAATGTTTTTCATGTTTCGTATTTAAAGAAATATTTTGTAGGTAATAACCACATCCTTAACTGGAATTCCTTACAGATGCAAGAACTCGGGGTGGTTGTGATCGAGCCACTCAAGGTGTTCGAAATGCGTAAACTTCGTTTACGTAATCAAGAAGTTTTACAATGCAAAATTCAGTGGGACAATATGGCGAGGATAGCGCCACTTGGGAAGATTATAAAGATATTTACCAAAGATTTCCTAAACTTTTCAAAGACATTAATGTTGCTTTATAAAAAGTTTGTTTTAAGTTTAAATTTTGCTTGATAAACTTAATCATCGAGGACGATGATTTTTAAAGGGGAAGGATATGTTACATCCCTCTTTTTTTGGAAACAATTATGCTATTCACTTTCTTACAAATTTTAGTAATTTAATATGTTGTGGACGACATCGAAACTGACGATTTATTTTACAAAGTTGATATATGAAATTGTGGAATCTAATGATTACGATCAAGGTGATATTGTAGACTAAATGTCCTTTATGTTAAGTGAAATGATGTTTTGAATATATTATGATGTGATTTGGAATATAGGTGCTTTGACCACAAAATTGTATGTGAGACTATCGTTGCAGGAACAGGTGGACTGTGTTCGACGGGAAGAGAAAGTATCTTCGAGAGAGAGTATAGACTCTGGAAATTAACCATGGGTGTTTGTTACTGAGATCGCCAAACAGGTAGATAAACCTTGGAACCATCAATTTAGTCTTGTTTGTCGGTTGGGTTAGTTAACTAAATGTCGATGTCAGAGGATAAAGTGTAACATCCTAGTCGAAAGTCGTCATATAGAATCTTGGAGTCATCAATGTCATCGTAAGTCCACCATAGCAAGTTGACTTATTTAGACGTTTATTATTTTTGTTTATAAGTATTTAATGAACCATCTTGTGGCGAAATTGTAAATCACGCCTCGTAGTTAAGGATGCGAGAAGTTGTTTTGTGCATTAAAATGATTTAGAAACCTTGTGATGCGTTACGACCAATCCGTCGTGATTGTCGTCAAACTGCGTTAATCATGTGTTGTGAATTATTCCTTTAGGTAAATCGACGGAAGTCGAATGGGAAGTTGATTTATGCTTTATTTGTTCTATTAGCACTCATTTTGACCTGGGGTTGATTTGTCATGATCAGGAGGTTTCTTCATTTGAAGCCTTTATCTTCTTGCCCATTTTTTCTAAGTGTTGGACCTCCTCAGCATTTTTCAGCTGCAGCATCATATTTTTATGAGGAGGAGATCATCATCATCATCTTGTCTTTGATGATGGTCTGCATCATCATGTTCTTCGTCAACTGGTTTCTCATCGTCATCATCATATTTCAACTATCGGGTGATGTTTGGTTATTGTCCTGATGATGCTGATGAGCTACAGTGCGCCCTGATCTGCTTGCGAGGGTGATTTTTCAAGTATCCGGTGATCTTCCATTTATCACCTTGCCCAAACATGATGATGATGTTGCCCCGATATCCTGAAGGGGTTATTCTCTAAGTTGTTCGACCTGACTTGTTTTTTCTTAAGGGTCGTCGTCATCATCATGATATTTCCAGTTATTATCCTACTGCTTGCGGAGGTCATCATATTTTCTGCCTTCATGATATTTCGCCGGGGTGATATTTTTATCATCGGGTGATCTTGGTTATGATCATCCTGATGATGTTGCTGAAGAGTTCTAAGTGCGACCCGATATTCACTAGGGTCATCATATTTTGAACGTCAAGATGATCTTAGTCAATATCATCCTGATGATGTTGTATCACTTCTTGTTCGTTGTTTTGTCATCCTGATGGTGCTGACGTCATCCTTATATCAGGGTGATATCTTTTTCTCTGCCTATCTGCATCATGATATTTCCGAAGGAGGGGGTGATATTTTCATATCACCCGGATATATGTTTGTTCGAGCATCATGATGATGCTGATATCAAAGAGATATCCGCCTGCTGGCTTCGCGCATTATCTACTGAGGGTGATCTTTTCAAGCATCATCATCATATTCAGTTATTGCCCCGATCTTATGGTGGAGCTACAGTGCAACCTGATATTTGTGCATCAGGAGGATATTTCCAAATATCCGGTTGTCTTCCGAATATCATGATGATGTTAATATGATGATGACGTCATCAAGGTCCGCGGGGGTCATATTTCTAACACTGATCATCTTATGGAGATCCCCTGATATTTGCAAACATGATGATGACGTCATCCGGATATGAGGAGGTGCGCAGTAGGCAGATATGATGATGACGTCAGCAGGATATGATGATGACGTCATCAGGATGTTCATCGGCCAGACTTTTGGTTTAAGCTCAGCAGGAGGATGTTCCTCCGATGGATCAGGTTGTGCCAATTATCATGCAGGTTATATTTCAAATATCATGATGACGTCAGGGTGATATTTCGAACAACAGGATATCATGCTGCTAAGGGATGATGATGATGAAGTCCTATACTAGTGTCGTCAGGAGCAAAAGCACCGACATGATATATGCTCATGACCTAGTATATAAAGTGTTAAAGAGGTCATCGCGGGGTGCATGTGGGATATTGATATCCTGCATTTTCAAATATCATGATGATGAATCTCGGCGGGAAATGCTTGCGATAGTCTGTTTGATGTTCTTCCCAAGGCTGCGGGTTGGTGCGCCATTAATGGCGATTGTTGCAGAGGTATGGGCGATGGCGTGGATGGATCCTATACCCGATTGAAGGTGTACATCAGCGGACAGTGGCGCAGGGCTCGAGAAATCTTCCTGTCTCCTCCCCTACCTGCTGCATTCAAGTTTGGGCGCCAATCTGGTTGTGTTTGAGCGCCATCTTCCTGGTACTGTGTATCTGGCGGGATTTTGGTCAACATTGTAATTAATTGCTGAACACCTACCTGGCTGTTATAAGCAAGTTGTGTTGTTCATTTGTTGTTGTTGAAAGTTGAAGATTTTGGCTCTGTAATGCATAACAAGCTGATCTGGTTGCTCTGTACAGCTTACCTGTGAGTTTATGTATCTCTTGTTGTTTGTTTTTGGCATGAACCCACTGATTTCATGATTTAACTTATATGAGAAATGCTGTTTAGCATGTGTTGTGTTAATTCTGTCTCCAGTATTGCATGTATTCTTCTTCTGAATCTGGATGTTTGGTAATGTTTAGATTCTAGAGCATAGAATTCCTATGTTGACTGTCTGATCTTTTAACTTCTACTCAAGGGGTAGATTAAACTGTTTTCAGGTTGAACATTGGGAAGAGTATACTGCAGTAGGGATACCATAAGTAGAGATAACCTAACACTCTGTATTGGGAGATACCTGTAAGGCAGGTATCACATATATCCCCTTGAAATCCAGTTTTAGCTGTTCATGCTGACCATTCACAGGTGTATGTCTACTGACTCCAGGCCCTGGATAGGCACCAATCATGCTTTGTTTTGTGTTATAACCATATCCAGCTTTGCATCCAAGCTTAAAATCCAAATCAAAATCTAAAACCAACATTAGGACATTAGAGTTAGTTTTAGGAACCTCAGTCCTCTGTCTACAACTGCAAATAGGCCCAAAGCTAGCCCCTTTGCCCTTATCTTTCAGTTTTGGTCTACTTACAGGAGGACTCATCTGCTTTCTGTCAACATCCCAGCCTTGCATGCATATCCTCATGGATGTTGAGTAGGGAATACCCCCCTAGGTCTTGCAGAGCCTGAAGAAGAAGAGGAGATAAAATATAGAGTCTATCTCCTACACTGTTGACCCCCTGGCCCAGAGGTCCTGTTGATCACTGATGGCTACCTTGTAGGGAAATCTGGGAATAAGCATCCAGTCTGGGAAAAAGTCAACAGAAATTGGCGACTCCGCTGGGGACCTTGTGAAAGAACCCTGGTTTTCAGAAGAAAACAGTTCCTAGTAATAGGTGGCGACTCCGAAGTAATCTCCCAACCGGTCAAAGTAAAATTATATGCAGGGGAGAAGATCCCAACAAAATCCTTTATTTGAAGAGTTACCATTAACAAAAAGAATGATGTATAGAAGAAAGGGAACTGTCTTAGTTAGTCATGAGAGCTCCCCCAGAAAAAGTGATGATGTACAAGATAACCCTAGGCCATCAGGACAGCATGCGCCTTATTTTTCAAGTGCAGAAGCTGATATCCAAGGTGCATATGAGAGGCAACAGGGTGGTAGTATGAGAATGAGGTCAGAGGTGTTCCAAGAACGCCCTTTTCTAGACCCAAGTGAAAGGTTTGAAGAGGTAGAGTCCCTAAGGGATGATGAAGATGATGACCAGAATGGCATGAGACCATCCACCTCCAGACCTAAGGATGAACAGCTAGCTGAAGAAATCAGAAGTCTAAGAACAGAACTAGAATACCTACAAGCCATGAAAATCAGAGATGATATGAAGCAGAAAGTGCAAGCCTTAAGAACTGCCCAAAATGATTCAGTTCCTACCCTAGAGAATGCAAATATGCAAAGACATCAGCAAAGATATGAAATGCAACATCAGCATCATGATGACAGACAAAATGTGAATGATGCTAGGATACCACTGAACCATGCAGGAAACCAAAATGCAAACAGAAATGTTAATGTTAATCAGCCAAACAGACAGCCCATGCAGTTGGATAGATTCAGGCAGCTGGTGTTTGATGGTATTCCTGGGTATCCTAACCCCATTGATAAGCATCTGAGGCTGCAAGTGCCTAAATTTTTAGGAAACAACACAGTGTCAGGAGAAGATCATCTAAAGGCCTTCCAAAATGTCATGGATAATTTTGAGGTTGAGCATGAGGATGTTTTCATGAAGTCATTCATGCAATCTTTAATAGATGAGGCAAGAGAATGGTACAGAAATCTGCCTGACCGGAGTATTTCATCATGGGATGATTTTAAGAGGATATTCAAGGAGCAATATGGTGATAAAACTGACCCTAGCTTTTTTGTAAATGAGTTCACCAGTATCACAAAAGGGTCAAATGAGCAGGTTGCAGACTTTAATGCAAGATTTACTAAAGTGTTGAACAAATTGCCACATCACATGAGGCCAAATGAACCAATGTGCATAATTTTGTATATCAATGCCTTTGATGCAAAGACTGCATATGGATTAAGAGATAAAGGTCCTGCCACTCTCAGAGATGCTTTCAGAATTGCAGTAAATATTGAAAACAATAGGAAAGCATCAGGCAAGACAAATAGAAGGGATGATATAAAAATCCTGCAGAACCCAAACAAGCCTCAGAACACTCAAGGTAGTACATCTGCTCCTGAAGATAAGATAGACAAACTGGCAAATGTTGTTAAGGACCTGAGCTATAGATTAGCTAGAAGTGAAAAAGGGATGGGTCCTGATAGGCAAGTCTATCAAAGGCAGGAAAAGAGGCCATCATTACATGATATGCCTTATAACACCAATTGGCATGATGGTAAGCCTGTATTTTCACGTAACAACACAAATCAGAGGGCCCAACATGTCAAGGAAACTCCTGATCCCCTAAAGAAAACTATAAATATTGCTGATGATGCTCCGTGGTGTATAATTTGTCAGATGCCACATTCACAGTCACAGTGCATGATTGCTCAATCCTTGTATGATAATGCTACATCTTGTAATGAATGCAATGAGCCACATCATGTGCAGGATGATGATGTTAACATGATGTCCCTAGGCAATGGATATACTCTTTATGATGCTGATGAGAAGACAGATCATCAAATTCAGGCCTACCAACAGTCCCCATATGATGAAGATGATGAAGATAACTATGTGTATGCTCAGAACTCACACAATTTTCTGAGTAACTTATAACGACCTTCTGATGAGGAAATTAGAGCCTTCACAGCTGCAGCAGTTGCTCAGGTCAAAAGCAACTACAATCTCAGAGGTAGAAATCAAGTAGGCAGCCCACATCAGCCAGAAGATATTTCTGCAGGTCAGCTGGTGCATGGTCATAGAGGAACTGAACCACAAAAAAGGCAGTGGGTAAATAATAAGCAAAACTTTAGATACAGAGCAGGTCCTGAATTTCAAGGACCAGAAAACAAAATCCCTCAGGCTGAAGATCAAAGTAGAGGTTCCCAAGACAGGAATGATGATCAGGGAACTATGAAAATGAAAACTAAATCAGCTCAGGATAAAAGCAAGATTGTGGAGCAAGCTGCAACTGTTGTACAAAACTGTGCTCCATTTGATATAGCCCAGATCCTCTCTTAGGTAAAAGTCTCTGTTCCACTTATGGAACTCATGAAAGTGGAAGAGATCAAGAATAGGACAATATCCCTAATCTCAGGGGTACCTTTTCAAGCTAAACAAAATGATCAGACCCAGGGTGAGAAACATGTCATGTGTAATGAAGAAGATGAGACTCCTGAAGTCTATTTAGGAATGACCATGATAAAGTGTCCTTCACAGGTGGAACCATTTTATGTTTCCCTGGTTATAAATGGAAAAATAATTAGAAATTGTATGCTTGACTCTGGAGCATCTACAAATGTCATGCCTTTGGCCATCATGCAACAAACTGGATTAAAAATTGACAAGGCATGTGGAAAATGTTATGCTATGGATGCCAGAGAGGTACCAGTTATTGGAATCATGAAGGATGTAGATTTCAAACTGGCAGCATTTCCTGAAAAAAGATATAAAACGAATATAACAGTGGTTGACATCAAGCCACAGTATGGTATGTTGCTGTCAAGAAGATGGGCAGCACTAAGTGGTGGAAGTATGCAGCTGGACCTGTCATATGCCATGATTCCAATGAATGGCAGGGATGTCAAGCTAATCAGAGAGCAAAGATCATCAGAGACAGTGGAAGACCAAGAAGCAAATGAACAGGTATGCTTTGTAGACACTGGCTGTGATAACTTCAGGGTTGTCTCAGATGATACAGAAGACAAAAAGAAAAATGTCTGCATTGAAGATCTGGATCAGCAAGGCTTATGGACCATGTTTTTTGATGGAGCTTGTGCAAAAGAAGGCTCTGGAGCTGGAATTGTTTTCCTGTCTCCAACTGGTAAGCTACTCAAATTCTCTTTCTTGCTGAGGTTTGATTGCACAAACAATATTGCAGAATATGAGGCTTTACTCTTAGGCCTAAATATTGCTCTCAAACATGGGATTAAGATGTTAAGAGTATTTGGGGATTCTGAGCTGATTGTATCCCAAATCAGAAATAAGTATGCTGCAAAAAATAAAAGGTTGAGACAATACAAGCATGCTGTTTGGGATACTATTGAATTATTTGATGCATTTTCAATTGGCTGGGTAGAAAGGTCAAAAAATGTTATGGCTGATTTCTTAGCCAATATTGCAATAAGGCCAGATGACATCACTCTGTCAGGTGTCACAAATGTAGAAGTTAAAATTAGGCCTGCCATACCAGAAAATATATGCAGTTGGCAAGTTTTTAATGATGATAGGGATTTGCTGAAATTTTTGCACTGCATAGATGAGTATGAGAATCAACAGATTGATTTCCAAGCTTTTGTAGAGACTGTAAATGGAAAAGAGACTCTTGTGGGAAAAGAGATCATTCAGTTGAAGACTAACAAGATCCCTAGAGGGTTAGTAGCTTTGGAAAGAGCCTTTGACAGTAGAGACAAAATGGTCACAAGGACATCCCCCACAAATAAGGAGGATTTAGAAGAAATAAATTTGGGGACATCTCAGGCCCCTCAGAAGGTATATATTGGCAAACAGCTCAAACCACACATAAGAAGTATGCTGATTGCATTACTGAAAAAGTATAAACATGTTTTTGCTTGGTCATATGAGGACCTAAAAGCCTATAGGGAAGACTTATTCCAGCATGAGATCCCATTGAAGCCTGAAGCTAAGCCATTTAGACAAAGGCAAAGACCTATAAATCCTACCTTAGCTCCCAAGATGCAAGAAGAACTCAAAAGGCTCAGGGAAGCTGGAATAATTGTGCCAATCAGACATTCAACTTGGGTGTCTAACCTTGTCCCAGTCAGAAAAAAGAATGGTGATATTAGGCTTTGTGTTGATTTCAGGAACTTGAATGTATCCTCTTTGAAGGATAACTATCCACTGCCTAATATGGAAGCTATGTTGCAGAGAGTGACTGGTTGTGAACTCCTATCCATGATGGATGGATTTTCAGGATATAATCAGGTAAAGGTAAAGGAATCAGAACAATATAAGATTGCCTTTACCACTCCATGGGGAACATATGTGTATGTTAGAATGCCATTTGGACTAACAAATGCAGGTGCTACATTTCAAAGAGCAATGGATGTTGCTTTTGCAGGGCTGATTGATTCAATCCTGGCTGTATATCAGGATGACCTGACTGCCTACTCAAAGAAAGAAGAGCAGCATTGTTTGCATCTGGAGCAGATTTTCATAAGAGCACTAGAATATGGTATTTCTCTAAACCCAAGGAAGTGTGCCTTTGGAGTAGTTGAAGGAAAACTTCTGGGACATATTGTTTCCAAGGATGGAGTCAGGATAGATCCAGAGAGAGTGGCAGCTATTGACAGGATTCAAATGCCAAAAACTGTGAAAGGAGTTCAGTCCTTCTTTGGACAGATAAACTTTGTTAGAAGATTTGTTCCCAACTTTGCAGAAACTACAAGGAACATTTCCAAGATGATGAAGAAGGATGCAACTGTCAACTGGGAAAGGGAAGCAATAGAATCATTTCAGAATATCAAAGAGGCAATTAAGATGGCCCCTGTTCTTAAATCTCCTGATTTTTCTAGGCCATTCCAAGTATTTTCATTTGCTTCCTTTCATACTCTTGCTGCATGTTTGTTACAGAAAAATGAAGATGGTTTTGAACAGCCCATCGCTTTCTTCAGTATGTCCCTGCAGGCTTCTGAGTTGAAGTATGACATTATGGAAAAGCAGGCATATGCACTAGTTAGAGCCATCAAAAGTTTCAGACCATACTTGGTAGGGTCATATATAATTGCATATGTACCTCATGCAGCAGTCAAAGACATATTCACTCAGCAGGAGGTGACTGGAAGAAGGTGTAGATGGATAAACAAACTGCAGGAATTCAACATAGACATACAAGTTACTAAGTTGATAAGAGGACAAGGATTAGCCAAGATGATGGCACAGTCAAACTTGGAAGCATGCCAAGTTAATGCAGTCCAAGATGAGAATGTAAATGTATCAGGATCTGAATGGTACAAGGATATTATCTATTACTTGCAAAATCTGAATTGTCCTTCCCATTTCAGTGACAATCAAAAGAGGACTCTAAAGTTACATGCAATCAGGTATGTTATTGTCCAAGGTGAGCTGTACTGGAAAAACCCTGATGGTGTGCTGCTGAGATGTGTGGATGAGGATACGGCTAACAATGTTTTGATTGACATGCATAAAGGATTGTGTGGTGGACATTATACTGCTCAAACAACAGCTCATAAAATTCTCAGAGCAAGATATTGGTGGCCCACTCTCTTTTCAGATGCACAAAGGTTAGTAAGGAAGTGTGACCCTTGCCAGAGATTCTCAGGAAAGCTGAAATATGATGGTGCTTTACCCCTCAGAACTGTACCTGTGGATGCTCCATTCCAGCAATGGGGAATTGACTTCATAGGGGAAATTGCAGACAAATCAAGTGGGGGACACAGTTGGATTTTGGTGGCAACTGACTACTTTACCAAATGGATTGAGGCCATTCCAACTAAGAGAGCTACAAGTAAGGTGGTGACAGATTTCATACTAGAGAACATCATCATCAGGTTTGGAGTACCATTTAAGATAATCACTGATAATGCCATGTGCTTCAGATCAGGTGAATTTGTTGATTTTTGCAACAGGTATGGGATAAGTCTGTCATATACATCACCATATCACCCACAAGGAAATGGTCAAGCAGAATCAAGCAATAAAAGCATCATGAAGATTATCAAGAGGATACTGGACAGGAACAAGAGAGCTTGGGATTCAAAGTTGAACTTAGCAGTATGGGCTGACAGAGTGACTGTGAAAAGGGCTATTGGGAAATCACCTTTTGAGCTAGTATATGGTGCATCAGCTAGACTGCCCATAAACAATCTCCTACCAGTTTACAGATTCATTCAGGAAAATGATGAGGAGATTGAAGATCCCATGACAGAAAGAGTGAATCAACTGGTTGCATTGGATGAAGACAGAAGGAGAGCACACCAGATCAATCTCAAAAGACAACAAGATATGAAATATCAGTTTGACAGGAGAACTACAAAAAGGAAGTTTCAAGTCAATGATCTGGTGCTCATTTGGAATGCTAAAGATCAGGAAAAGGGTAAACATGGTAAGTTTCAACCCTTATGGATGGGCCCATATCAGGTTTGCAATACTCATGGGGAGGATTCTTATTTCCTCCAGGCCCTAGATGGTGAAATTCTGGAATTGCCTATGCATGGCCAATTCCTTAAGTTCTATTTTGCATAAATGACTGGTTGCTGTGCACATTTGTAAAAATATGTATGTAGTGTAAATGCCTTGTACAGCTCGTGCTTTTTGGCTTTTTGTCAGGTCTGCCCGGAGATCTGGTTCTCGCTGCAGGTTTTCACCTGCACGTCCCCATTCGGAGCCACTGTTAGCACTCATTTTGACCTGGGGTTGATTTGTCATGATCAGGAGGTTTCTTCATTTGAAGCCTTTATCTTCTTGCCCATTTTTTCTAAGTGTTGGACCTCCTCAGCATTTTTCAGCTGCAGCATCATATTTTTATGAGGAGGAGATCATCATCATCATCTTGTCTTCGATGATGGTCTGCATCATCATGTTCTTCGTCAACTGGTTTCTCATCGTCATCATCATATTTCAACTATCGGGTGATGTTTGGTTATTGTCCTGATGATGCTGATGAGCTACAGTGCGCCCTGATCTGCTTGCGAGGGTGATTTTTCAAGTATCCAGTGATCTTCCATTTATCACCTTGCCCAAACATGATGATGATGTTGCCCCGATATCCTGAAGGGGTTATTCTCTAAGTTGTTCGACCTGACTTGTTTTTTCTTAAGGGTCGTCGTCATCATCATGATATTTCCAGTTATTATCCTGCTGCTTGCGGAGGTCATCATATTTTCTGCCTTCATGATATTTCGCCGGGGTGATATTTTTATCATCGGGTGATCTTGGTTATGATCATCCTGATGATGTTGCTGAAGAGTTCTAAGTGCGACCCGATATTCACTAGGGTCATCATATTTTGAACGTCAGGATGATCTTAGTCAATATCATCCTGATGATGTTGTATCACTTCTTGTTCGTTGTTTTGTCATCCTGATGGTGCTGACGTCATCCTTATATCAGGGTGATATCTTTTTCTCTGCCTATCTGCATCATGATATTTCCGAAGGAGGGGGTGATATTTTCATATCACCCGGATATATGTTTGTTCGAGCATCATGATGATGCTGATATCAAAGAGATATCCACCTGCTGGCTTCGCGCATTATCTACTGAGGGTGATCTTTTCAAGCATCATCATCATATTCAGTTATCACCCCGATCTTATGGTGGAGCTACAGTGCAACCTGATATTTGTGCATCAGGAGGATATTTCCAAATATCCGGTTGTCTTCCGAATATCATGATGATGTTAATATGATGATGACGTCATCAAGGTCCGTGGGGGTCATATTTCTAACACTGATCATCTTATGGAGATCCCCTGATATTTGCAAACATGATGATGACGTCATCCGGATATGAGGAGGTGCGCAGTAGGCAGATATGATGATGACGTCAGCAGGATATGATGATGACGTCATCAGGATGTTCATCGGCCAGACTTTTGGTTTAAGCTCAGCAGGAGGATGTTCCTCCGATGGATCAGGTTGTGCCGATTATCATGCAGGTTATATTTCAAATATCATGATGACGTCAGGGTGATATTTCGAACAACAGGATATCATGCTGCTAAGGGATGATGATGATGAAGTCCTATACTAGTGTCGTCAGGAGCAAAAGCACCGACATGATATATGCTCATGACCTAGTATATAAAGTGTTAAAGAGGTCATCGCGGGGTGCATGTGGGATATTGATATCCTGCATTTTCAAATATCATGATGATGAATCTCGGCGGGAAATGCTTGCGATAGTCTATTTGATGTTCTTCCCAAGGCCGCGGGTTGGTGCGCCATTAATGGCGATTGTTGCAGAGGTATGGGCGATGGCGTGGATAGATCCTGTACCCGATTGAAGGTGTACATCAGTGGACAGTGGCGCAGGGCTCGAGAAATCTTCCTGTCTCCTCCCCTACCTGCTACATTCAAGTTTGGGTGCCAATCTGGTTGTGTTTGAGCGCCATCTTCCTGGTACTGTGTATCTGGCGGGATTTTGGTCAACATTGTAATTAATTGCTGAACACCTACCTGGCTGTTATAAGCAGGTTGTGTTGTTCATTTGTTGTTGTTGAAAGTTGAAGATTTTGGCTCTGTAATGCATAACAAGTTGATCTGGTTGCTCTGTACAGCTTACCTGTGAGTTTATGTATCTCTTGTTGTTTGTTTTTGGCATGAACCCACTGATTTCATGATTTAACTTATATGAGAAATGTTGTTTAGCATGTGTTGTGTTAATTCTGTCTCCAGTATTGCATGTATTCTTCTTCTGAATCTGGATGTTTGGTAATGTTTAGATTCTAGAGCATAGAATTCCTATGTTGACTGTCTGATCTTTTAACTTCTACTCAAGGGGTAGATTAAACTGTTTTCAGGTTGAACATTGGGAAGGGTATACTGCAGTAGGGATACCATAAGTAGAGATAACCTAACACTCTGTATTGGGAGATACCTGTAAGGCAGGTATCACATATATCCCCTTGAAATCCAATTTTAGCTGTTCATGCTGACCATTCACAGGTGTATGTCTACTGACTCCAGGCCCTGGATAGGCACCAATCATGCTTTGTTTTGTGTTATAACCATATCCAGCTTTGCATCCAAGCTTAAAATCCAAATCAAAATCTAAAACCAACATTAGGACATTAGAGTTAGTTTTAGGAACCTCAGTCCTCTGTCTACAACTGCAAATAGGCCCAAAGCTAGCCCCTTTGCCCTTATCTTTCAGTTTTGGTCTACTTACAGGAGGACTCATCTGCTTTCTGTCAACATCCCAGCCTTGCATGCATATCCTCATGGATGTTGAGTAGGGAATACCCCCCTAGGTCTTGCAGAGCCTGAAGAAGAAGAGGAGATAAAATATAGAGTCTATCTCCTACACTGTTGACCCCCTGGCCCAGAGGTCCTGTTGATCACTGATGGCTACCTTGTAGGGAAATCTGGGAATAAGCATCCAGTCTAGGAAAAAGTCAACATGTTCTTGTCGTCATTTGGAGGAATATTCCAAAATCATTTTAGTCAATTTGGATTCTTTACCTCTTGTCAACCTTGGAGTCATCTTTTGGCAACTATTGGATATCACCTTGTGTGAATTTCACTCCGCTAGCTGTGTTAGGTTGCTATCGTCGAAGGTTAGAAGTCTCCATGTGGATGTTTGACGAAGTTGCCTTGCCGCGTCATCCTTTTGAATCTCCATCATGTTAGTGGTCATGGAGAGTAAGGAGGTCGAGTAATATTTAGTTAAAATGACCTCCTTGAGCTTAGGCTTGTATCGGTAGTTGTTGAATGCCTTAATTTCCTTCACCATGGGCGAGAGAGAGAAAGTTCAGCGGTTGTGATAGAAGTATAACCGTTGGATTTAATGCCGAAGCTATCTCATCATTGAGGGAGCGAAATCATAGGTGTGATGTTGGTAAAAGGCTAACTGACCTCAGTTAGAGGAGCTTTTCCGTTGTGGAAGAGAGTGAAGTGAGTTCTGAAGCTATTGGAGAGGATTATGGAAACCATAAACCGCGGGAGAAGGCCGTCATGAGGGGACGGAATGGGAAACCGGAGATTCCATTGCGAGTTGGAGAAGAAAAATGTGGGTGATATGGGAGAGATTCCTTCGTGAGGTGGAAATAAAGGAATAGTTTGTCATTGCTAAGAGTTAGGAAACAGCAGTTGAAGATGGTTGAAGGCCTTCATCGAAGAGGGAGGTAGTTAGAAGTGGCAATGGGCGAGTAAGTGGAGACTCCGACGTGTAGAAAAGGTAGGGAGATGTATGTCTAGGGAGGTTTTTCATCGTGAGGAGAGAGAGGGTTTGTGTGAGTGAGAAAATCGAGAGGATAGTTAATGGAGTGGGTCGCTGTGTTAAAGGGAGAGTGATCGTTTCTTATTGAGGGTGATCAGTTTTCTGGATAGAGATCGGCTTCTGAGTAGAAAGTGACAGAGAGAGATATCTATAGGAACTTCAGAGTATTGAACAACTTCTAAGTAGTGTTCGACTTCTGAGTAGAGATCAACTTCTGAGTAGTGATCAGGCTGAGAGGAGGATAGATTTGGAGTGGACGGTCGTTGATTTAGAGGGAGATAGAGAGAGTTTTTGTAAACCAGAGGAGGACGACTAGCCAAAGGAGAAGTGGAACTTGCTGCAGTAACCTCTTTCTTTGTCAACAGGTTCATTTCCTTTTTCTCTTCTGTTTCTCAGTATAGACCAGTGAATGTGTCTCATTTGTGCAAGAATAAATATGTTACAATGAATCGAATGTGAAGACAATGTCTTCTACTGCGAATCTGTGTGAGGTTAATCATTATAAATGCTTCATTGTTGTCTTATGGTAATAGAAACCTCAGAAACAATAATGCTGCTGTCTGTTAGTATTTGAGAACTTAGAAATTAGATCATTACCTCTCATGGTTGATGTCGTATTATGATAGAGCATAGTTCTCGATGTGCATTCATCTAAGAATGATCACTGCATGATGCAAATGTGAACTGCAAACTTCAAACCATCGGTAAAGACGTAAAATATTAAGAGTTTCCTTTAAGACTGAGATATCAACGTAAAACTACCCTAAGAGCACTTGAAACAATAGCTCCATTGTGAGAAATCACGTTGCTCCATGTGTATGTTGTGGAGGAGTTTAAAATCACAGATTTTAAAGCATGTTTGACGTAAACTTTAATGAGTTTGACAGCCGAAGTTGTAGTTGCAACCAGTTAGAGTCATTTTCGTCCTATATCTTTAGTTAGAGGTCGACCATGCGTTTGGTCATCTCTAAAGTCGTAAGAAAGACTCCAAATCTTTTATTATTATATTTTACGATTTTTACCTCATTAACTCTTGCGAAATAAATTGACTTGGAAAGGGGAATAGGGTGTTAATGTTTTCGTGTTGGTCGAAAACCGTCATGGTTTTGTAATGAGCAAGTAGAGTGGGAAAACCTGCATTTTGAATCTAGATTACATTGCATGTGACGATTCTAGTATCGTTTTGTAGACCTTAAGAGTCTAGAACCCTTGAATTCTGGGATAACGGGAAATTGTTTTAGATGCTTGAGTGTGTTGTGCAAACATGGAAACCGAGTAAACAAGTGTGAAACCACTTAGGAGTGGGCATTATTAAACAATGTTTTTACATGAATATGAGTTTATGAAACTAAGAACTCGGGATTAGAGTAAATGTTGCACCATGCGCTATTACAGGAGGAAATCCTAAAACCCTTGAGGTCATCAAGGTCATCAATTAGTTCAAATTATACAAATAGGAAACTGTAGGATTTCGATCAGTTCAAGTCGAGTAGGGTGGGTGAACCAAGTTCTTGCGTTCTTAGAACGCTAATTAAAAACAAATCCTTTGGCCAAGGTGGTGTACCATCCTCAAGTGCATCGAATGTTCACTGTAACTGGATGGCGTTTCTTGTGGAGTGTCGTGCATGACTAGAGGATATCTAGGGATTTGCACGATAACAAGACACGTAAGTTACAACACCAGAGCTCAGATGGCAAACACCAATGGTTATCCTAAGTCTATCCTCTTGAGTAGGGTAGGGCCACTTCTGGTTAGGAAGGAGTGCGGGAGACCGACGGTCTGTGGTTGGAGGTTAAGCTCCTTGAAGATACTTTCTCTTCCAAATACTGAGGATTGCCGAGTCTTGAATGTGATGGGTCGACAATCGAGATGCATGTTAATGGTATGTTTCCAATATTTGTTTGCTTCAAGAAAATTTCATATTGTTAGAAAACAAAATATTTAATGTATATCATTTCTTTCAGTTTTATGAAAATGAGATCATGTTTATGATAAAATGAAAGATGTTGTAATGGGTTATAGATAAGTTTCTTTTGTATTGGATTACCTAGTAAAAAAAAAATTACCGTTGTGAAAACTTAGTTCTCTTGTCATTTCGGATTTGGATGTTACACTTGCGGAATCATTTCCCAATCTTTGGAGCCTAATGACACATCATTTAATGATCTTTGGTTCATGGTTGACCTTCCCAGGAGATCCATACACCATTCCATCCATTTTCTGGAAGTGTCTATGTATTTAGGTTCGACCTATCTGTGTACACACGTTACATCTCTTCTTTGCAATTTGTGATCTTCCTTGGCCGATGTGGAGGAATTTATTGGTTCGGAGATGATATATATTGATGTAATAGATCCTTAGGAAAGTAGTTCATAACATGGTGATAGCTAATAATTTAGAATTTGTGCAAAGGGAGCTTCAAAGCCTTATCTTGTGCATGTATCTAATCAGGCCTGTGAGCCCTAATTGTAAGCCCGCATGTTGTCGATTGATCTTTATTTGAATTTTATGATATACTGGATGATTGAATCTACATTTACTTTATTTCTTTAAGCCATTTCTATTGTGTTTAGTTTTGCTACATAGTCCAGACAGTTCATTTTGTGAACCCTTCTACCGTGACTACACCAAGTGGTATTAGAGAGAAAGTTTGAATCTTTTGGGAGTGGATTGAGCGAAGTTGGCGAGGGAATTTCGTAAGGTCTTCCTGTGGATAGATCTCTAAATTGAGGTAGGTTACTTGTGTCGCAACCAATCGCCGATTAAGAGGCAGTTGTCAGCTTATAGCCCGATCACTGAACTTGAGGCAGTTTACACTTGATCCTAGCAAGAATGCAGCTGAGGAGAATTCCTGTTGCTGGAACAATGGCTAACATAATAGATGAGATGATGGAGATAATGAAAATAATGCAAATTCATTTGGATGTTGTTGAAGAAGATAGGCGAAGAGGATTGACACCGAGACCTAATGTTGACAGCAATGAGGAAGGATAATTTCATTCTGTTGAACAAACTAGCGAAACCTTAGGAGGTGATGAAGAAGAAGAATCAGATCAAGTAAAGATGTTGCGATCTATTTCAAAGATTGGAAAGAGACCTAGAGTTGATGTGCCAAACTATACTAGTAACCTGAACCCTGAAGAGTTGATTGACTGGATAAATGACATGGAAGAATACTTTGAATATGAGGAAATTGAAGATCTGAAGAGGGTGAAATTTGCAAAGAGAAAGTTGAAAGGACATTCTGCTATATGGTGGAAAGAAGTTTAGTTGGAAAGAAACAGAAGAGGAAAAGAAAAGATTACAAAATGGGACAGGATGGTGACAAAGTTGAAGAATCAGTTTATACCTCCTAACTATGAGTTGGAGCTGTTGAAAAGATTGCAAAACCTGAAACAAAAGGAGAAATCTGTGAATGAGTAGACTGAAGAATTTCATAAGGACTGGACATAGTGAAGCAAGCAAGGAGAAAGTGGCTAGATATATCAATGGATTGAGATTGAACATTCAAGAGGAACTAAGTTTGGTGAGAATGACATCTTTGGAGGAAGCATATCAGATTGCCCTGAAGGTTGAAGAGCAGTTAAATAAGAGACATGATCAGAGAGAGAGGGAGGTAAATTTCATAGAGGTCAGACTTATCCCAGAGGAGATAGATCACATCCAGAGCAGAACAAGTTTGACATCCCATTCAAGAAGGAGGACAGAGATAACAATGCTTACCAGAGAGATGACATAAATTTTTACCAGAGAGGAAACCCTAGTGCATACCAGAATGAAGGATACAGAAGAGAAGGAAGAGGATTAGATAAGAGAACATTCAGAGGTACTTGTTTCAAATGTGGAGGTGAGGGACATAGAGCATTTGAATGTAATAGGGTAGTACAAGTCAGAGGACAGAAAATAGTGGAAGAGAAACCTATGTTGAAGAAGAACCTGTTGAATTAGATGACCCCTGTTTTGTTGGCAAACCTGAGAAAGGAGAATCATTGGTGATGAGGAGAGCACTATTTCAAACAGAGACAAATGAGGAACCACCGCATAGGAAGATCTTGTTCAGAACTAGATGCAAATCAGGAGGTAAGTGTTGTAAAGTTGTGATTGATAGTTGTAGTTTAGATAACCTAGTTTCAGAGGAAATGGTGACTAAGTTGAAGTTGGAAAGATTGAAACACCCTAAGCCATATTAGATAGCATGGATTCAGGATGATCATAAGGTACTGGTGAGTGAACAATGTTTGGTGGAATTTCATATTGGATCATATCATGATGAAGTCTTGTGTGATATTATGCCTATGGATGTTTGTCATATCTTGTTGGGTAGACCTTGGCAATATTATAGAAAAGCTATACATGATGGGAGAAAGAATACATATACTATAACAGCAAATGGGAAAAGAATTACTTTGATTCCTTTGGAGGATGATCCTAAAGATGTGGTATGTGGAAATGCTAGAATCTGTTTGGTAGATGGAAGAAAAATTTTGGATGGTTTGAGACATGAGAATGTGTGTTATGCCTTGATTCCTAAGAAACTTGAAGCATTGAAGAAAGAAGAATCACAACTAGAGGAGGTAAGAGAATTGCTAACAGAATATGAAGACATCATATCAAATAATGTGCCTGATGGATTGCCACCTATAAGGAGTATAAGTCATCACATGGATCTTATACTGGGAGCAAGTTTGCCTAATAAAGCATCACATAGAATGACACCGAAAGAGAATGAAGAACTAAATAGATAGATACAAGAATCATTGAGGAAAGGTTTGATCAGAGAAAGCTTGAGTCCTTGTGCAGTACGTGTAGTGTTAGCATCTAGGAAGGATGGAGAATGGAGAATGTGTACGGATTCTAGAGCAATAAACAGGATTATAGTTAAGTATAGATTTCCTTTACCTAGAATGGATGATATCATGGATTGTTTGAGTGGAGCAAAATATTTTACAAAGATAGACTTGAAGAGTGGATACCATTAGATCAGAATCAGAGAAGGTGATGAATGGAAGACTACTTTAAGACAAATGAAGGATTGTATGAGTGGTTAGTGATGCCCTTTGGATTGACAAATGCACGGAGTATTTTCATGAGATTGATGAATGAAGTCTTGAAGAAATTCTTGGGTAAGTTTGTGATTGTATACTTGGATGATATTTTGATTTTCAGTAAGACAAAAGAGGAACATTTGTGGCATATTAGACAAGTTTTGTAGAGGTTGAGAGAAGAGAAATTGTTGATAAACATCAAGAAGTGTAGTTTCATGAAGGAAGAGTTGGTATACTTGGGATTTGTCATTTTTGTGGAAGGATTGAAGATGGACCCTGAGAAAGTGAGAGCAATTATTGAATGGCCTACACTGGAGAGCATTGGAGAAGTTAGATCATTTCATGGATTGGCTAGTTTCTACTAGATGTTCATCAGAAATTTTAGTTCAGTTTGTAACCCTGTGACAAAGGCAATGAGAGGTGACAAAGGATTTCAAGTGGACATTAGGAGCAGATAAAAGTTTTGAGCTATTGAAGCAGAAGGTGACAAAGAAACCTATTTTGGCATTACCAGATTTCAATAAGGTATTTCAAGTTGATTGTGATGCAAGTGGAAGTGCAATTGAAGCAGTATTAAGTCAAGAAGGTAGACCTGTAGCTTATTTCAGTGAGAAGTTGAATGATGCAACCTAAGAAGATATTTAGTTTATGATCAAGAGTTCTATGCCATAATTCAAGCCTTGAAGAAGTGGAGACATTACGTGTTGCCTAAGGAGTTTGTGTTGTATACAGATCATCAAGCTTTGCAATATTTGAATAGTCAAGGTAAGTTGAACCAGAGACATATGAGATGGGTAGAGTTCATGCAGAGTTATACTTTTGTGTTGAAGCATAGGAGTGGTAAATCAAACAAATTTACTGATGCCTTGAGTAGAAGAAGAAACTTGTTGATAGAGATAAGAATTGAAGTGTTGGGTTTTGATGAATTGAAGAACATGTATGAGGGAGACACTGATTTTGTAGAACCTTGGAAAGCATGTAAGGAACCTATTGTGATAGACAGGAGTAAGTTGTTGGACTATTTCATTCAAGAAGATATGTTGTTCAGAGGAAGTCAGTTGTGCATACCTAGAAGTTCAATGAGAGACAACTTGATCAAGGAGAAGCATAGTGGTGGATTGGCAGGACATTTTGGCATTGATAAGACAGTGGCTTTCATGAGTGAAAACTACTTTTGGCCTCAGATACATAAGGATGTTCAGAGATTTGTGTAGAGTTGTAGAGTTTGTCAAGTTGCAAAAGGGACTAGTCAAAATACCGGATTGTATAAACCTTTGATAGTATCGGAGAGACCTTGGGAAGACATAAGCATGGATTTTGTGATGGGATTGCCTAAGACACAGAGAGGACATGATTCAATATTTGTAGTGGTGGACAGATTTTCAAAGATGGCTCATTTCATACCCTGTAAGAAGACAACTGATGTAGTGCATGTAGCAGACCTATTTTTCAAGGAAATTGTGAGATTGCATGGATTACCTAAGAGTATAGTTTCAGACAGAGACACAAAGTTTGTTGGATACTTTTGGAGGACACTTTGGAAGAAGATGAAGATAGATTTGAAGTTTAGTTCAGCTTTTCATCCACAAACAGATGGACAGACAGAGGTAGTGAATAGGAGTTTGGGAAATTTATTGAGATGTTTGGTTGGAGAGAAGACAAGAAGCTGGGATTTAATTTTTTCACAAGTAGAGTTTGCATACAATAATTCAATGAATAGGAGTACTAGGAGAACACATTTTGAGATTGTTACCCGAGTGAATCCTAGAGGAGTGGCATAATTAAGAGATATCAATACAGAGGAAAAGAGAAGTGCAAAAGCAGAAGAATTTGCAGATCACCTGAAGACAGTGCATGATCAAGTTAAGAAGCATTTGGAGAAAATGAACAGTAAGTACAAAGAGAATGCTGATGAGAAGTGATGACATAAGGAATTTGAATTTGGAGATGAAGTGATGGTATACTTGAGAAAAGAAAGATTTTCAGTTGGGACATATAACAAGTTGAAGATGAAGAAGTTTGGACTTTGTAAGATACTCAGGAAATTTGATTCAGGAAATGCATATGAAGTGGAATTACTGGAGACATTGGGTATTTCACCTATTTTCAATATTGCAGATCTATATTAGTATCATGAAGCATGGTTCAGTGGCAGCATGGACAAAGAATTGAAGAAGCAGTTACCACAACAAGCACCGGAGCAAATTGAAGACATTTTGGACAATAGAGTTGGATGCAATGCTAGAGGAAGACAATACAAAGAATATCTTGTGAAGTGGAAATGCAGATCAGAAGAAGATTCATCATGGATTTCTTAGGCTGAGGTGGACCGTCTTGATTCTCCCCTAGCCTGAGCAAAGTGAGGGACTCACTTTTTCAATAACCCTAAATGTCTGATGCAGGAGCATGCCTGGTTCAAGAGTAATCTTGCATCAACCAAAAACATTGCATTTTGTTTGCATTTTAGTTTGTTTCTTTTCATTTTTTAGTTCAGTTCAAGCAATTAGTCAGAAGCAGATTTTGTATTTTGGTCCAGTAGCATTTTCAGATCTTGTGGAACTGGATTTAGCATCTACATTCATTCATCTACATCATATCTAGAATTCAAAGATTCGTAGTTCAATACTGGAAAGATATCGCTAGCAGAAGTTGATTGTTTCTCAGAGCAGAACATCTTGTTATTCACTGGCAACTAGCTGAAGGAGAAACTTGCGGAAGCATTTCCTAATCTTTCATTCATGGCCGACCTTCCTAGGAGATCCACACACCATTCCATCCATTTTCTGAAAGTGTCTATGCATTTAGGTCTAACCTATCTGTGTACACACGTTACATCTCTTCTTTGGAATTTGTGATCTTCCTTGGCCGACACGGAGGAATCTATTGGTCCGGAGATGATATATATTGATGTAATAGATCCATAGGAAAGTAGTTCATAACATAGTGATAGTTGATAGTTTAGAATTTGTACGAAGGGAGCTTCAAAGCCTTATCTTGCACATGTATGTAATTAGGCCTGTGAGCCCTAATTGTAAGCCCACATGTTGCCAGCCGATCTTTATTTGAATTCTATGATATACTGAATGACTGAATCTGCATTTGTTTTATTTCTTTGAGCAATTTCTATTGTGTTTACTCTTGTTGTACGGTCCGGACAGTTCATTCTGTGAACCATCCTATCGTGATTGCACCATTTAGTATTTTTCAAAACTAGTTGGCAAAAATGTAGCTAAGAGTGAGTAGTACAAGTTATTTATTTTTATATATTTTTATTGAATAATTTTTTTGTGATTTTTCAAAGTGGATGCATTCTAAAAATCGCATCACTAAGTGTGTGCATCACATTTAACTTTCACAAAATTAATTGAAAATGTAAAATTTTTCAATGTGTATAGAATGAAGCATAGAACAATTCTATATATATTTTAAATTTGGGTAAGTTTGTAAATGAGTGCTTCTAGATTAAACTGTGTGAGTATTTTTTCCTCAATGTTTCAGATCATAATCCATGATCCATCATCAGGAGAAAAGAGAGCAGAAGAAGAGTATTTTTTTAATTCTCTTCTCCTGCTCTCTTTTCTCCTGATGATGGATCATGGAGTATGATCCGAAACGTTGAGGAAAAAATACTCACACAGTTTATTCTAGAAGCACTCATTTATATTATCATGGACTGTGGAAATTTGATGTCTAATTAACTTGATGTTTTAGTGGTGGTTTCATCAAATTTTCTTATAAAACAAATAAATGTGATAATGTTGAAGTTCAAAAATGTTATTGACTATGAAAAACACATCTTTGGGAGGTATCATAGAGGTCCAATCCTTAGGCTTGGTCATCAAAGCCTATTAAAAGCCTAAAATGGTATGATGAAAATTCAAATAAATAATGTAAACACATTATATATCACCTCTCTCTCTCTCTCTCTATATATATATATATATATATATATATATATATATCTTTGTCTTCCCCTCTATATATCACTCCCTCTCTCAAGTTCTATCTATCCCTCCCTATCTCTCTTTGTCTCTATCTCTCCCTCCCTCTCTCTATCTCCCTCTCTCTATATCTATTTCTATCTCTCCCTCTATCTCACATGAACACTCTATCTAACTCAATATCTCCCTCTCCCTATCTCTATCTCTCCCTCTCTCTACCTCTCTATAGATCTCTTTCAATATATATATATATATATATATATATATATATATATATCTCCCTCCCCCCTCCCTCCCTAAGCCCTCTCTCTCTCTCTCTCTCTCTATATATATATATATATATATATATATATATATATATATATATATATATATATATATATATATATATATATATATATATATATATATATATCTCCCCCTACCCCTCTACCTTCCTCTTCCTTAATGTTGAAATCTAAGTTCCCTAAATGTGAACCCAAAACCCTAAACATCAACACTAAAGCATTAAACACAAATTAGTAAATATTAATGTTAAACATTACATGTTAAACCCATAAAAATGAACTCTCTCTCTCTCTCTCTCTATTTATATATATCCTTTCCTTTTGTATATATCTCCCTCTTTCTATCTCTATATCTCTCTTCTCCTATCCTCTATCTCTCCCACTTGATCTCTCTCCCCCCGATCTAGATCATGTAGAACATGATGGAAAAGGATTAGTATAGATTTTTTAAGTTTTTAAAGCACTTTCTCTAAAGGCTCATTCAACTTAGTATCACTCTCTCTTTATCCCTATCTCTCTATGTTTATCTCTCCCTTTCTCTATATGTCCCTCTCTATCTCTCCTTCTCGCTCTATATTTCTATATCTATATCTCCCTCTTTATCTCTATCTATCCCTCTCTCTATCTCTACCTTTGTCTTTATCTCTCCCTCTCTCAGTCTCTCTCTTGTTCTTTATCTCCCCCTCTCTATCTTTATCTCTTCCTCTCTATCTTTATCTCTTCCTCTCTCTCTCTCTCTCCCTCTCCCCCTCTCTCTGCCTCTCTATATCTCTATATATCTCTCCCCCAATCTCTTTATCTCTTTATCCTCCTGTTGACCATTTTATGGTCAACATAAAAATAGTTTGACCTCTAGTTCAATCTATATTTAATGGTTAAATACAAATAAAAAATGGGATGTGGCAACCAACAATAGAAAAGGAAACAAAAGATTAGTTTAAAAGAAACGAAATGCAATTGCATATGATATAGCAACATATTCTTCTTTAATAATCAAAGGATAGTGAAAAATGAATGAGCTATTGGAGCTAAGGAGAAGCCAAATACAATTTTTAAAAAATCCAATCAACATAGTGTGCAACCACCGTTAGGTGTAAAGATGATCAATGGATTGTAAGAGTTTCCAAGTCTCAGCAAGGAAAGTACAAACTAAGGCAACACCATTGTTTGAAGACTCTAGCATGGCAACAAAGAAGTAATAATTAAATGTTATGGGAGTTGTGGTTGTTGGAAATAATAAAAATAAAATAAAAGCCATGGCATTATTTTAATATGCCAAAACTAAGTGTCAAGACCCACCTCCAAGCAAATGGAAATTATTTAATATTACCATAAAAGTAATGAAGACTCTTCCTGCAAAATATGCTCCAAGTATTCAAAGTCAATTTAATAATATTTTAATCATCTTGATTAAAATAATCATTTGTGGAAGTTTAAAGTGGCACAATGAAAAATATTAGAGCTAAGCACTGCCATTCGTCAGAAGGTTGTGATAGAGCATAAATAATATTATTTTAATCATTCAATTAAAATAATTATCTAGAACCAGTCTATAGGCCAAAACCAACACTGCCGAAATCCGCAACCAATGCCAACCAAGCTCCATATATGTATCTCTAGTACTCTCCAAAGGTTTTCCTAGGTTAAGTTTTGTTATTTTAATATTAATGAGTGCGATGTATGTAATTTAATTTTTAAAACTTATGATTGTAATGATTAGAGGGAGTGTAAATGATTTAAAAGGAAATCAAATGTGAAGGAAAAAGGTAGAAAACACTCACAGAGAAATAATATGATGGAAAAGCAAGAGGATGAATATTAATTATTTAATATTTTGAAAGTCACAAAATAAAGAAAGAAAGTAAAAAGGGGCAAAGTAAAGCTGCAGGTAAAGAATTTCATGCATAGGCAGGGAAAAGAAGAGAAATTAATTACATAGAAAAATTATCTAAAGACGGGAAACATTAAATGGAAGTGGTCGCACTTATTTCTGACATGAAAACAATTTTATTTAAAAGACAAAGTGTGCAGCAAAAAGAAGTGTGCAACAATAAAAGAAGATATTTGATGGGATGTAAAGTGTAGGGAACTAATTTAAGTGCTAGCAAAGATATTTTTCACATGAGAATAAATTTGGGAAATCAACAACTTATTGATTATTTTGTCAGAGATCATTAAGATATGATTTCTCAAATATATTTAGAGAAGAGTGCTCACACAAATAATGTCAAAATAACTGATGAGCTACTGACATCTGCATCAAAGCACTGAAATTTGTAATCACATCTCTATTAATGGAGACTTCCCCTTCTTTATTTCTCCTTATTTCTCTCCTATTCTATATATACCTCAAAGATTGAAATTGTAAGATGACATTGGCTAGAATATATTTACAGCAACCCTCTGCTAATGCCTAATGTAGTTTCTTTTGTAACTTTAGGAAGGATTGGGTAAATCTTTTTGGTAGAGCTGGCTATCTTGTACTACTCTGAGCTTGTGGGCAATTGTATTTCTCTCTCCCTATAACCTCATGATGGCCAATACAAATGAGTAATTTTTCTTTACCTCTTGTTTTGTTGTTGGGTGTGTTTATTTTGGGGATTGATATACTGTTATTTATAGTTCATCTACTTTGCCTAGAAATGTTCTCTTTTCTATTCTTCATTCTTCTACTGTTCAACTCGAGGAGAACATCTATGTTTGTTTCCATTAACGAGGTATGTTGCACCACATATAACTTAAAATCACACCATGAAATTAATTTATGAGGCTGCTACTCAAGAAGTTTTGACTCATCATTGGTGTGCATGAAGTACTATGATAGTTGTGCATGCTCTTAGTTTCCCTTTTGTTGATTATGATATTGTGAGTTACTAAGCTTTGGTCATATGGTGGTAAGATGTACACTCTTGTCTTATGGCCTTTCATGCTTTTTGTAGCTTGCTTTTAGCATGTCTCCCTCTTGTCTATTCCCCTCTATTTAGATTTAGCTCAGAGTAAGCAGGAAGTCGACCCTAGCTCTAAAAATTGGTCCACATGTCGCATCCCATATCTACAAACTTATCCTTTATTGGTGGTCATGCCAATCAAAGTACTTTTGTACACTAGAACTTCAACTACACAAAAATACCATCAATAATTTTTAGTGCACCCAATAGGACTAAAATCCATAATCGCCTGCTTAGAAGTTAGAACTTAATGCAAGGATTTTAGCCTTTATTTTGGTTAGGGAAAGAAAAGTTCTATATACTACAATTTGGTGGTAATTTGTAGAAATGTCTACTCTAAGTGAGCACACATCCTGCACCTGTCGACTTTGTTGTGTCTACAAACTCATTTCTCTACACAGTTAGACCAAGTCCATCTATGTCCATCTAAATATACATCTCAATGTGATGGTAGCCCTAATGAATATCCCATTCATTACTTGGAACTCCAATGGTCCTTTATTATTGCAACAACAAAGAAATAATATTCCACAATTAGCTCTAAAGGCCCTACCTCACTTTCATGGAAATGGTTCAATATTACTAGCTAATCACATGCAAGATATACTTTTAATCTATGTGACATCCATGGTATTGCAGAAGAGGAAGTTGCTCTTAGGTAATTGGCCATTTTTCTCAAAGAAAAACACTTAAATGGTTTAGAGGTTTAACACCCTCATCAATTACAAGTTAGGAAGAGTTTGGAACCATGTTGTATGAATGGTTTAGAGAAAATGTTGACTTCACAATTTTAAATTACCATCTCACCACAATAAAAAGAGCACCAAATTTAGCAAGACACGGAAGAGGCTCTTGGTTGACGTGCAACCTCCTCTATTTTTTTTCATTTTCTTCTTAAGAGCATTAGATTGTGATCTAACTTTGATTATTAAAATGTAAAGTGGTCTAACTCTCCCTTTGGCATACAATATTGCTATCAAAGTTGAGAAAGACCTCATTATGGTTGGAAAGCTTCCTCCCATACCTACTACATCTTTTTTTCCATCCATGTTATGCATCTCCTCAAGATTTCCTAGGTAACTCCATCCAAAAACAATTCGCAACTACCTCCCCTTTAGCCTAATCATATGATGAAAATGAGGTGGTTGTGATGAGACAACTATGTGCTAAAACTTCCAATGACTTGATTTTTCTAAACGAACAAATTATAGCTGAATGTTTTTGTGCCACCCACTCCTTCAATACAATATCTTGATTTTCAAAGCTAGAACCATTTTCAGTGAACTATTGCTCATACCAATCAGCCTATTACACATTCCCCTTAAGTTTTATTCATTCCTACAAGTGAAAATCAACAATACATGGTCCAAGACCAAGTGTTTGCAATGAATGAAAAATGTGTTTAATTGAGAGAGTTCAATGTGTAAGTGAAAAATAAAAGAATATTGTTGCTACTCAGTCAAATATTGTAGCAAAATATGTGTATTTGACATAGTCAAATGATGCTGATTTATTCAAGGTATTGCCTAGTTCCACTAAAAAGGATTGCAACAATATGCTTGAGGAAGAATTAAAAGATGACCTATTTTATATTTTAGAAAATGGATATACTCTACTAGAGGAAAATGATACACCCTTGATAATATTAGAAATGAAGGTGAACAACTATATAGAATAGAAATTTGATTACAACTGTAACTATTAATCTAGTGCAGAACCAAAATGGAGATAGTATGAAATCAAAACAAAGAAATAATGGAACTGAAGATCAAACACATAACACAATGTTTACGTGGAGAAACCCTTTCAGGAAAAAACTCTACAAAAGAAGAGATGCACCAGTCTGTATTAAGTTCAATAGAGTTTACAATACAACACTATCAATCTCCTCTTCATTATTCAATCCAACAGCGCCTGTAATATTCATCTACAACTATAATACAATATCCTCATAAAGGGGTTGCATTCTAAGGCAAGAAAAGCCAATATAACCTCTACTGTCAGATCTGTGACCTAATGATGAATGGTCCAGATTTACAATGGATAAATATATATATATATATATAATGTGGCTTCTAGGGGTGTTTCCCCCAAACCCCGCAGGGGGGTACCCCCCTACACTCCAGGATAACCTACATCCGTTAGATACCAGGATCAAACATGCAATTAAAACAAGATCGCTACTTGGTGAATACTTCATACCTTATGAATGATTTACAAACAATATTAGGAGTAATTAATTACATATAATTTACAAGGTTGATGGTACCTTAATCATAATAGATAAGAGCTACAGGCTTAATTTAGAGCAAATTTTTAAAATACAAAAAAAATTATTGCTATGGGAATCACGCTATAAGCTAAAAATATGCATTCATTGCATCATTCTAAAGAAGAAGAATGGTCAAATAATAAAAAAGAAATTTTTTTGACCCCCGTAGCAATGGAGAAACAACAAGTCTTCAATCAAATACCATGTTATGAGGATGAAGTTTGTATTGATAGACTAGAGCATAAAAAGAGTTATTTTCAATCCTTAAAGAAGGATATGCTCTGTTGATTGAGCAAGATGAGAAGGCAACACTTTGCATTGAATTTGAGCCCAAAGCTAAAAATTTATAAGCGCATGTACATAATGTGCTCTTGGATATGGAGAACATGAATTTGTCCTCCATTATGGATGAAGGACATGTTTTTCTCTTTGAGAAATATGAACATATACATGGTGTACCAAGAGTTTGTAGTAGTAGAAACTCACACTCTAAGGATAGAGTTATGAATTCTTATATTTGTGGAGCTACTAGATTAAGATTTAGAGTGATGTTGAGCAACATAGTTTCCTTAGAGACAAATTTTAATAATTTTCATCATCATGAGAAGCAAAAAGAAGGTACAACTAGAAACAACAATCCATTAACCATGTTGGAATATGAGTATGAGAAAATGTTTCAATACTCTAGTGATTCCACCCATCTTCTATATAATACCAATCAATACCTACATGATCAAAAGGAGCCATCCATACTAGATAATCATCTTGTAGAGATGAGAAGATAAGAAAGGCACAAATTCTTTTTGTACTATCTTATAAAGTCTATCTAGTCCATTTTGATTTACAAACTAGTTCTATGGAGCTAGTTGATTAAAAGTGGATCATATTTTCGATGCCAGAGAATGGTTGTATTTGGTTGGGCTTTTTTCTATATAAATTTATAGTATAGTTTTCCATTTTAAATAAGTTTCTCTAGGAAACATCGTACATTGGTGTTTTATTTTTTGGGCATGCTTGTAGTAGTGATTAAAGAGTATCAATCAGAGGGTAGTTCATGCTTTAGTTTTGAGTCAATTTGGTGCTGCAAGTTTATTTTTTACTTTCAAGTTTTTTTCATTGTAGAGAGAGTTTTCAACGTTATTCAAAGAAATAGGAAATGGTTTTTTCCTTCTTTTATTTTCTAGCCTAACTTTAATGCCCAATGGATGCAACTTTTTTATTTTCTAGGTTCATTGTTCTTGTAAGTGGGAAAGCCCATGCAAGTCTCTAGAAATATTAGTCACCATAAAAATAGTTCGTCCTCTAGCTCAATCTTTGTTCAATAGTTAAATACCAATAGAAATAGGATGTGGTGGCCAACAAGAGAAAATAAAATTAGAAAATTAGTTTAAAAGAAATGAAATGTAATTGCATATGATGCAACAATAGATTCTTTATCAAGCATCAAAGGCCAATGAAAAATTAATGAGCATCTAGAGCAAGGAAGAAGCCAAATATAAATTAAAAAGAAACCCAATCAACATACTGTGCATCCACCATCAAAATTGAAGATGACTAACATCTTGTGGGAGTTTCTAAGGCTTGGCAATAAAAGCACAAATTAAAGTGATGTCATTGGCTGAAGACTCCAACATGACAACAAAGAAGTAATAATTAAATGTTATGGGAGTTGTGGTTGTGGGAGGTAATCAAAATAGAATCAAAGCCATGAATTATTTTAATATGCCAAAACCAAGTGTTTGAACGCATCACCAAACAAATGAGCATTATTTAATATTCTTGTAAACATAATGAAGACTCTATTGATGGTTGTTTTGGCGCACGTCAACTCTAAGTAGAAAGAAGATCACTCTACTCCTCAAAAGGTGGTTGATCTGAAAGATTAGTTGCCTCCAAGGTCCTTGTTAGCTAGGTCACATCAATGATGGAGTAGCTAAGTGGTCTATGTGATTTTTTATTCAAGGGGCATGTGCTGGTAAGTTAATCTTGGACCAATGTAGTTAGGTCTTTGTTAAAGATAAATATTGCTTTGAGTTCAAAACCCTAATCCTAAGCTAATGTACTTACAAAGAAAGATCAAAAGGAAGTAAAGGTTACAGAGAAAATAGTCAAACAAAATGGATAGCCTTTGTATATTATTTTCACTTAACTCAATAGATACGGAAAGATTTAATATAACCTATAAATCTAATGATCAATATTCCACACAATCATCCTCACTTCATATGTAAGATTCTAAGAAATTACTAAGAAATTTGAATGAAAGGTATGAAATTGCCATATTACATGCATTGAGATCAAGCCCTATCCCTCAATCTCATGTTAAAGATGAACAATTAAGCACTTACCTTACCAAGATATATCAAATGCAAATGAAAATACAAACACATTACAACAAGATGATAAGAAAATAGAGAAAATAGAACATCTTCTATTAATTGGCAACTAAAATTGGTAGATTACATGTGACAACAAGATTCCCACACTACATATGTATTACAATTCACCCTTACATGCCTTGTCTAACTTTGCAAAAATGTTACTTCCTAGCTTGAAATCTCTATTATCACCCCTCTTTTACAATGCCTTTACAATGTTCTTTTATACCCATCTTAGGCGCTCAAAACTTTTGAATCCCTTCTTGTTAGTGTAGGTTTTTATTTCTGAGTTGGGTTATTTATTTTTCCCTATATTCCTAGGGTTTTTCTACACTTTTATTAATCTCGCTTAGGTTAATAAAGCATGTCTTATCAGGTGAGTGGTTGCGAGGTGTCACCTTCCTACATGTGAGCATCCATTAGTTATCTTGGAAAGATACTTTGCTATCTTTAATCCAATAGATGGTTGTTCCTCATTGGTCGGTGTTGCCACCTCCTCCCTCTTCCTAGTCTATATAAGCATGCTACCTGGCTTGTATTTTGTATCTTTTGCTTTTGCATCCTCTTAATGCTATTTTGCTTCTAGCATTTACATTTCTCTCTTGGAGACTAAATCTATGTTGCTATTTTGATTTTGTATCATTTGCATTCATAGTTTAGATATCTATTCATTTGCACTAGTTTTCTGGGTTAATAATCTTTTCATATTCTAACATGGTATAAGAGTTGTTCTATGTGCAAGAGTAGTTTTTTAGTTTCCATATTTGAGAGATTCGGAGGGGGGAGGGCTAATTAAGTTTATTGCAGTTTTTCAAAAAACCCAGTATGTTCTTCTCTTGCATCTTCGGATGATCTTGAGAATTAGAAAAGTTTGACGAAAACTTTTTTAATCTCTAGAGTTTGCACATGTGTTTTATGAAATCTAGGTGATTGCAACATTTCTAGTTATACTGGCAGCATTTTTAGTTGTTCCAATGCATCCAGAGGCTTGAGAAAGTCAGATTTGGCTTTCGTTTCACCGAAATCAGAGATCGTCATACACAGTTGCGGAACCAGAGTTTCAAGCTCAAATCTAACAACCAGCTTGCATATTTAGTATTTTCAATCAATATTGCAGGTTCTAGCATGCCATTGCTTGTCTCAGGTAGCTGATTCAGCCTTTGCATGTCATTTTTTGGTTGTTGGGGTCATTTTTTGTAACTAAAAGCATTTTGTTTACATTAAAACTACATCTTCTGTATATCAACAAGAAAAATGCCTTCTGAGTTTTGTTCGCAGCACAGAAAAACCATCTAGGTATCTTTTAGATTTTGCATGCAATCTATATATTTTGTAAAATCAAACTCAGAAAGTTACAACAGTACCCCTCTCTGTTGGCAGTTGTAGTTTTGAAGACAGTTTTCAAATGCTTCGTTCTTGCTCATACGGACTCCGTTTCCCATGATTTTTTATTTTATTTTGGCTATTTTCATTTTTTGATTTTGATGCAGAGATTTTTCAGAAATTGCAGATTCTCAATCGTGACACTGCACAGTTCTCATTTTGGGAACTTCGGAGGATCATAACTTTCACATACGACCTTGTATCGAGACAATTCTTTTTTTGAAAGTGCATGATTTTTTGAGTAGATCACAGTGGTCATATTTATTTCTCTAGGTATTGTGCCAAAGTTGTATTTTCAGCATATGCTCTTCGTGAGGGTTTTGTAATGCATTGAAATCAAGACCACTTAGTAATTCTTGCTAGTGGTAGTTGTCAACACACTAATATAAAGTGTCAAACCATATTTTCTTGGGGGGGTTCTTTGATTGAGTGAAAAGGGGGGGTTGTCTTAGTTGGGTTCTCTTCTTTTCGGCATTTCTTCTCTGCATTTCTTCATCATAGATCAAACAAATGTGCCCATCCTAACTCCATACAATTACTTTGAGTGGAAATCATGCATGACAATTCACTTAAGGAAAGCTGAATTAAATAGGATAACAATGGGACTTAAAACTGAACCTGCTAAAGATGAAGATAAGCCTAAGTGGTTTAACAAATGTGATGAGGCATATGGAACATTGTGTTTGTCTATTTCTCCTGATTTGCTCTTTTGCATTGAGTCTTTGAATACACCAAATAAAATCTGGACAAAGCTAGAAAGACTATTTGGCACACAAGATTCAATGAGGGGTCATATGTTGGAAAATAAACTAATTAGTTTAAGTCCAGGCAATTTCAACACAATCCAGGATTTCTTCACTGAATTGAAATCACTAAGGCTATAGTTAAAATTATGTGGAATTGAAAAGAAAGATGAACAACTAATTCTTAGTATTCTCTCTAAGCTAAGTTCAGAATATCCTGTGTTTGTTTCTATTTTCTATGCTACTAAGGGTGCACTTGGTACTCAATTCACCATGCCATCTTTAGATGATTTTGCTGTCAATCTCACTCGGGAACAGGACAAGCTAATTCAGATGGGCACTCTTAAGTCCTCTAAGTCACATGCCTTGGCTGCCAACCAAGGCACAAAAGAACAAAAAGGACAAAGTAGTAACAACAATAGTAAAAATAAGAAACAGAAGAATAGCAAGGAGAAGAAGGATCAGATATCGTTGCTTCAAAAGCAACTAATGAGACCCAATCTTCCAAGGGCGACAAGCCTAAGAAAGAGAGGGTCTAATGTGCCTATTGTAAAAGACCTGGTCATGATGAACATAAATGTCTAAAGAAACAAATTGATCACTTGACACACATTCTTGAGAAGAATAATATCAGTGGTCCTAAGTCTATCAAACAAAGTTCTAATGAATGGTCTAACAAGGCAAAAGAAAATAGCAAGGGGAAAGGAAAGGGCAAGGCCCTTGTTGTAGTTGCTTCTTTACCATCCACTTGGGTTCTTAATTCCAGTGCTTCGCACCACATGGCTTCATCTAAGGAAGAACTTGCATCTTTGGAGTCGTGTACTATGCCTTCTATTTTGATTGGTGATGACACTCTTGTTGAGGTGTGTGGGAGAGGGTCTGTTGATGTGGGGGATGGCACATTCCATGATGTTCTTTGTGTGCCCTCATTATCAACTAATCTCCTATCGGTATACCAGATCACTCACATAGGTTCAGGCAAGCAGGTTGAGTTCACTCCCGATTCAGTGGAGATTCATGAGTTGCACAGTGGTTCTACAGTTGTAGTTGTGAGAGCAGATCATCAGTCACGACTCTATCTATTTTCTCACTTTGTTCTTGATCCTCCTTCGACTATTTTGCTCACTCATTCTAATGATGTGAGTAGATTATGGCATGAGCGGTTTGGCCATCTTAACTTCCGCTACTTACAGTAGCTCAACCAACAGAGCATGGTCACAGGGTTGCCTTCAGTTCAGTTTTCAAATGGTGTTTGCCAAGGTTGCATTCTTGGTAAGCATCCTAAGGAAAAGTTTGACAAAGGTAAGGCATGGAGAGCTTCACAGATACTGGAGTTAGTTCACAGTGATTTGGCTGATCCCATTCAACATCCTTCTTTCAGCAGGGCTAGATATGTCCTCACATTCATTGATGACTTTTCTTGATATACTTGGGTGTACTTTCTCAAACAGAAGTCTGAGATATTTGATCACTTTCAGGACTTCAAGACTTTTAAAGAGAAGCAATCTGGGAAAGTCATCAAAGTTTTGCGCACTGACAATGGTGGTGAGTATGTCAACCATCGGTTTGAGAGGTTTTGCACTTCAGAGGGGATTGATTTGTAGCATTCAGTTCCATACAATCCCCAGCAGAACAGTGTTGCGGAACGGTGTTGCAGAATGGTGTTGCAGATGGAAGAATAGGTCCTTGAAGGAAATGGTGAACTGCATGATTCACTCCAGATCTCTTGCACCACAGTATTGGGCAGAGGCCATTAACTATGCTTGTTATATCTAGAACCGTGTTCCTCACCGAGCCTTGAAGGGAGTCACTCCTTTTGAAGCTTGGAGCGGTCAGAAACCATCAGTTAAGCACTTTCAAGTTTTTGGTTCTCCTACATAGGCCCACATTCCTGCAGAGAAATGCAAGGCCTTGGATCTGCAGAGCAGACCTTGCATATTTGTAGGTTATCCTGATGGTGTGAAGGGTTATCGGTTGCTCCACCCTACTACACATGAGTTGTTTATTAAGAGGAGTATTCAGTTTGAGGAGGGCTCTTCGAGCTCAGTTTCTATCACTTCTCCAACTCCTACTTTGACATTGGAGTCACTTGGGATACATGACAGATCTTCTGATGAGTCAGATTCACCTAAGCAGTCTTCTACCTCCACTTTCGATGCAGAGAGTGATTCAGAGGACTCACGTCTTTCCTCTCCTAGTCATCATTCAGAGATTGATGATTCTCCTCCAGATTCTCCATCTTTCAGTCCACTTTGGGCTAAACAGACCTTGCAGTCTACAGGTGATTAGGTTGGGGATCCATCAGACACCAAGCAGACTCGTTCACAGTTCCAGGATGCTCCACATGTCTTCATTGCTACTGCCTCAAATCCACAGTCTTTTCATGAGGCTTCTGGTATTCCTAAGTGGGATACAACTATGCAGGAGGAGTATAGTTCCTTGATGAGGAACCACACTTGGGATCTTGTCCCTCTTCCTAAGGGAATAAAACTTGTTTGACGTAAGTGGATCTATCAGACAAAATTTGCAGCAGATGGGTTAGTTGACAAGCATAAGGCTCGCTTGGTCGCAAAAGGATTCTCCCAAGTTCCTGGGATTGACTACTTTGAGAGTTTTGCGCCAGTTGCCCAAATGAATTCCATCTGACTTGTTCTTGCCATTGTTGCAGCTAATCGTTGGGAAGTACACCAAATGGATGTGAAGAGTGCTTTTCTTCACGGTGACCTTCAGGAGGAGATCTACATGGAGCAGACACAGGGGTTCCTTCAGGATTCTTCACTTGTGTGTCATCTTCAGAAGTCTCTCTATGGCCTCAAACAGGCTCCTCGGGCCTGGTATGCCAAGATGGATTCCTTCCTTCTATCAGTTGGGTTCACTCGGTGCCATTCTAATCCCAATGTCTACATTTTGCAGCAGGATGATTCACTCATATTTCTAGTTCTGTATGTTGATGACTTGCCGATCACAGGGAGTTCTTCATCCACCATTGGGGCTGTCAAAATTGCCCTTCATGATAGGTTTTTGATGACTGACTTGGGCTTGTTGCATTACTTTCTCAGGATTGAGATCTTTTAGTCTTCTTCTGGGATCACCATCACACAATCCAAGTATGCTCTAGATTTGCTCTCAAGGTTTCATATGATTGACTGTAAGCCTGCTCTGACTCCCTTTCTTTCTGGAGTCAAACTTGAGGCTCAGTGTTCTTCTCCACTTGTTGATGGCACTTTGTACTGATAGCTTATTGGGAGTCTCATTTATCTAACTCATACGAGACCCAACATTTCATATGATGTAGGCATGGTCTCTCGATTCATGCAAGAGCCTCATGAGTTGCACTGGAAAGTAGCTACGTAGATCCTTCACTACATTCAAGGTACTCATAGTTTTGGGATTCACTATGCAGCGGGAATTGAGCTTGACTTAGTGGGCTACATAGATTCAGATTGGGCATGCGATTCTCAGGATCACAAGTCTACTTTAAGTTACAGCTTCTAACTTGGTTCAGGTCTTGTTTGTTGGTCGAGTAAGAAGCAGTCTGCTATTGTTCTATCTTCTACTGAGGCCGAGTATCGGGGGGTTGTGAATGCCGCCACTGAGGCCATTTGGCTTTAAAATCTTCTCACTGAGTTTGGTATCCAGATCAGAGGGCCATCAGTCATATTTTGTGACAACCAGAGTGCCATTCAAATATCACAGAATTCAGTTCATCATCAGCAGACCAAACACATTGAGGTCCACATGCACTATATCTGGGAGCTCATCCATGGGCATGTCATTGACCTTCGCTATTGTCCAACTTCTGAGCAGGACGCTGATATCTTCACCAAACCCTTCACTGAGAGCAAGTTCCTTCATTTGCGAGCTTTACTAGGGGTGCGGGATGCTTCATCCTCTAGGGGGCTTCTTCCTCTCACTTGGAGTCCCGACTCTCTCTACTTTGGGGGGGTCTCCTTTCTCTCTCTTTGGGGGGAATTTTATGTACATGGGTACCTCATCAGACTTGATTTGTCGGGACCCATTTCTACATCCACCTAAGCTTCACTTGTGGGGGGTGTTAGTGTAGGTTTTTATTTCCTAGTTGGGTTATTTATTTTTCCCTATATTCATAGGTTTTTCCTACACTTTTATTAATCTCACTTAGGTTAATAAAGCATGTCTTATTAGGTGAATGGTTGCGAGGTGTCACCTTCCTACATGTGAGCATCCATTAGCTATCTTGGGAAGATACTTTTCTATCTTTAGTCTGATAGATGGTTGCTCCTCATTGGTCGGTGTTGCCACCTCCTCCCTCTTCCTAGTCTATGTAAGCATGCTACTTGGCTTGTATTTTGTATCTTTTGCTTTTGCATCCTCTTAATGCTATTTTGCTTCTAGCATTTGCATTTCTCGCTTGGAGACTAACTCTATGTTGCTATTTTAATTTTGTATCATTTGCATTCATAGTTTAGATATCTATTTGTTTGCACTAGTTTTCTGGGTTAATAATCTTTTCAGATTCTAACACTTCTTAGGTTGGTCTTGATTCTAAATTAGCACGTGAGCTCAAAATTGTGAATTTACAAGTTACATCAGTATTTAAATCCTTGGGTCATATATTTCAATTCACTTTTGAATTGATTTATTACATCTTTCAAAAGAATAGGGTGCTGCCACAATAGTGTGTCCCACTTATAGGACATCTTGATTTTTGTCTGAAATCACATATTTTTTAGAAAAAAAAAATGATTTAATCCTTGAGGGGTTCCATCTAAAGGGGTTTAATTGAAGTGGGTTAGATAAAACCCCCTTAGATCGAATCCCCTTGGAAAGAACCTCCCTAATCTTAAATCAAACCCTCGATGGAGTCTCCTCTACACCTATCAAAATGCTAACAAAAAACCAATTTTGCTTCACATTTGGGGGATCAAATGAAGTCATTTAGAAATTATATTTTGTAAATATGTAGCCCTTAGTATAAGCTTTCCAAATAGTATGATCTTGAATATGTTTCATTTGATTTTATATTTATTTTATATTTTCTAGTGAACATAGGTTTTTCACCAAACATCAAGGTCTCTATTCCACACATGCGGAAAAATAAAAAATAGAGAAAAAAATACTAAAAAATATTTGTGTACTAGGTATTGATGTCCTTGTTTCAACAAAAAAAAAGTTAATTTGGATACATACAGAAAAACTTATTTTGTATGGTATAAACCTATGTCTAAATTATAATAAATCTCACTTCAAAAATTTATTTAAAAAATATGCAACCAAAAATTATGAAGAAATATCTACGCACTAGATATTGTAATGTACTAAAAATCTATGTTCAAAAATTTATAATTTTGTCATTTCTATAAAAAAGTTATGTTGTATGTGTTGATGTGTTATGTTGTAAAATGTCCCCCTAGGACTTTTACCTCCTAAGTTTAGCTCCTAGGTCCTTTAGATTTAATCATGCATGTTAAAAATGAATCCCGGAGCAAAATCTCCTAAAACCCATGTCAAATGGGACTTAGGGGACACTCTTGAGCTTAAGCATCTCCCAAAATAGGACCCTGAACAAGGGCACCTGCGCCTTAGTCCAGACCTATTTTGTCAGGACCCAAATTTTAAATGTCCACAAAGTAACCGTTAAAAGGTTTCCCTTTGTCGGTCTATTCAATTTAAATTACAAATTTTTAGCAGGAATGCATATATAAACATGTTTAGAACTTCATTTTACACCTAGATGGATAATGCAAACTTGTGATCTTGTGCTAAAGATATTCAAGGCTTTCATTGTGTTGTGGAGCAATATTGTGTTGTGTTTGTACTTGTTTGTTACAGATTTGTCTTCATCAATCCATCTCCTCATGGCATTAAAGATCTCATCTCCCCATGAGAGCTTCACCTCCAAGGTGACATCTACTTTGTGTTTCAATTAATTTATCATATCATTTTCTTTTGCCTCTGTCCACCAAGGACACACATTGTATCTAACAACGGTGTTGGAAGGCTTGAATGCCATTCCAAGGCTTGACCGAGGCAAGCTCCTAAACACCACAACCCCCAACCCCTCTCTTGTGATTGCGGTTACAGGTGTCAGATCTTGCGGAGAGGAGTTGCAGGAGATCAAAGCAGAGTGCGAAGATTCCAGATCTAAAGAAAATGACAAAAAATGTCCCTAATTGGGCAAGAGCGACCGCTCTTTTGTCCTTTAGTTTTGTAGTGTTGGGAATCTCTGAGCAGGTTACAGTCTAAAGCATATTTTATCTCGAAGCCCTCAGAAAAAGTGCTACATTGGACAAGGGCACCCGCTCTTTTTTCCCTAAAGTTTTCGCCTTCCAAAATCTAAAATCTGGTATATCTAATCTACATTTAGTGTCTTCTTATGTGAGAATTTATTGGGTTTTTTCCATTTGTTTACGATTTTGCATAATTAAGGTTTTAGGCCTAATCGGACTAGGGTTTTAACAAAATATCAATCTATTCTATCTTTCCAATCATCTCATAGTGACATTAGACTTGTAGTTGAGTCTTGTATCACAATTGTGACTTAGCTCGATCTATGTCCTTGAATGTATGCGTGAAAGAAGGGTTTGATTGAATCTAATTAACCATACAACCTTGTGAAGGCAGACTTAATCACCTTACCCGCTATTAGACCTTATGACGAGAATCAATTTAAACCCTCTTGGTTCGATGAGAATGCCTTTTGTGAGTACCATCGCATGAAAGGACACAAGACATCTAACTACATGAGGTTAAAATATTGCATACAAGACCTTATTGATATGGGTGACATAACCATTGACGAACCGCTGAAACAATCGCCAAATGCTAACTTAGGAGCATATAAGGATCCTTTTCTCGACCATAATAAAGGAAAATCATCCTCTTCCAATCATGCATATAACGTCGTACCACCTCCCTCTTCTTTCGACTCCATCGTGGGATGAATAGAAGATTCTTCCAACCACATCAACACTATAACTATTAGAGCCAAGACCCCAAATTACGTCGTCACCACTCATTGTGGCCACATTTCTATCCGTGGGGCACCCACCAACGATCAACCTTCCACATCCGCACCTACCAATCCACCATCCGCTCACTAGTACAACCTCTTGGGCCACCTTAGGAAAACCCCTGCACAAATCTCCATTCTTGAGTTGCTCCACACATCTCCCCTCCATAAGGAAGTTCTCGACAAAGCCTTAATGGAAACACAAGTCCCTACCAATTTGAATATGGATCAATTCCAAGCCATGGTAGGCCACATCGCCTCGCCTCACCATCTCACCTTCTCCGAAAATAATCTCCCCGCCTCTAACAATCTACATAATGAAGCCTTACATATCGAAGTCCGTATCCACAAGCACACCATTAAACGAGTCTTAATAGATGGTCTGACCTAAATCTTTGCACTCTAAAATTATTAAAACATTTAGGATACTCCGGTGTAGTTATAGATACTAGTGAATGTATAACCATTAAAGGATATGATGACACCAAGAGATTGTCCAAAGGCACCATCAAGCTTCCTATTCAAGTAGGATAGAAGATTTTGGAAACCAAATGTCAGGTACTTGATCTTGACCTTCCCTATAATATTCTTCTCAGTCGACCATGGATTCATGCCATGCAAGTTGTCCCTTCCACCTTCCATCAATGCTTGAAGTTCCCCCATAACGGTATGGAAGTTACCATCTATGCCGACCCTCGCCCTTTCCAATATTCCAGTTTCTTAGAAGGACGCGACCACACTTTTTGTCCTTACAACAATGCCACCAAGGAATCCACCTCACAGACCGATCTTGCATCATCTGCTTCATACATTGATCCCTCCAACATCACGACTACATCACAAATATCCCCTCCTCCCAAGGTCAAGATCAAGTTAAGTGACATGGGATGTGGGGAATATGACCTACACGACACATTTTGTGCGGGTCTATTACCATCTCCCAAAACATTTGGTATTCCTAAGGAAGATGAAGTTTCTACGGTTGTCATCAAATGTAAGCCATCACCTATCTTAGAGAAAAAGCACCTCCTAGAACAAGATGTTCTCGAAGACATATCATTGTGGTTATACAAAGAAGAAGAAGAAAATCAAGAAGCTCCTACTATCCCAACCGAGATCTATGGCAAAGGTCTCGAAATTGTCAAGTACATGGGCTACAAAGGACAAGGCAGTATAGGCCTTCACGAGCAGGGAATTGTGGAACCCCTCCAAGCAATGCGAAATCCGTATCTTCATGGGTTAGGGTACGGAAAGCAAGAGTCTACTCCCTCAAATGTTGAGTGTATCTTAAGTGAGGTTGCTAAGGCCTTCCCCGCAATCAACAACATTAATGAAGAGAACCATCAAGACCCTTTTTGTGACTTCGCCGAATTCTTCGAATCATCCATATGCACCATCTATACCTTAACCACCATGTCATCCACATCCAATGACCTACCTCTTGTTTACCCCCAACTTATAGATTGGGACCAACAAGGACCTCCCTTCCTTGACATCGCACAAAACGACGAAGCAATAGCTAAAATGATGGAGGTGAGAGATCACTTCCCCCTTGGAGATCACAGTGTCAGATACATCATGGAGCTGAACACATCTACTTACTTCAGGGAGACAACTTAGGCTCTTAGTCAAAAAAATATAAAAATAAAAATAACATCCCCTAGTGAAAACCAATTTGTGGCACTTTCAGATGAAGAAAAAATCAAAATAAAGGACGTATCACCTAGTGAAAACCTCCACAAGGCGCTAGGAGATGAGAGCATGAACCTTCCCGAAATATCCAAACTATATCAAGAGAGATCGCCAATCTTAGTTGAAGCATTGCAGGAAATAAATCTTGGAACTGAAGAGACACCAAAGATCACATTCAGAGCAGAGTCCCTCACAACAAAGGAACAAGAGAATTTCCTAGCCTTTTTAAAATAGAGAAGTCGCAACTTCGCATGGACATATGTCGACATGCCGGGACTAGATCCCGCCCTAGTTGTTCATCACCTTGTAGTCTGTCCTGATGTGAAACCAGTGAAGAAAAAGCTAAGGAAGATGAATCCTCAAATAGTGCTCCTTGTCAAGGTGGAACTCAAGAAACTCCTAGATGTGGGATTCATCTGCCCTATAGACTATCCCGAATGGGTATCCAATATTGTACCAGTAGCCAAAGTCACTAGGGGCATCTGTTGTTGCACCGATTTCATATACATCAATAAGGCTTGCCCTAAGGATGACTTTCCGCTACCTAATAGAGACATCATTGTGGATCTCACTACCGAACATGAGATGTTATCATTAATGGATGGATTTTCTGGATATAATCAAATCAGGATAGTAGAAGAAGATCGGCATAAAACATCCTTTATATGTCCGTGGGGAATATACTGCTGGGTTGTGATGCCTTTTGGCTTGAAGAATGCAAGTGCTACATATTAGAGGGCAATGCCAGTCATCTTCCATGATCTCTTCCACAACATAATGGAAGACTATGTCGATGACCTATTGGGAAAATCCAAAACTAGAGAAGAACACTTAAATGTGTTGGCTAAGATTTTTGACAGGCTAGAGTAGTACAACGTGCGGTTGAATCCAAAGAAATGTGTCTTCAGGGTCACTTCTGAAAAGCTTCTAGGATACATTGTGTCGAGAAGAGGATATGAAGTGGATCCCGCCAAGGTCAAGGCTATAGTGGAGATGCCTCCAGCCAAGACACTCAAGCAACTTCGAAGCCTACAAGGAAAACTACAATCCATCTGTCGCTTTATAGCACAACTTGTCGACAAGTGCCAACCATTTCAACATCTTCTCTGAAATAATACAGCTTTTGTATGGGATAGTCAGTGCCAGAACGCTTTTGAATAGCTAAAGGAATATCTTGCTAACCCACCCGTCCTCATTCTACCAAAGCAAGGGGAACCCCTCCTTTTGTACATTTTAACAACAGAAACAGCTATAGGGGCCTTGTTAGCACAGCACGATGAATAGGGAAAAGAAAGAGCTATATACTATATTAGCCACACCTTGGTGACCTATGAGCTGAAATACACTCCAATTAAATGAGCATGCCTTGCCATCGTCTTTACTTCCTAGAAATTAAGACACTGCATGCTCAACCACAAGACTAAGCTCATTGCCAAGATTGATCCACTGAAGTATCTACTGACTAGAGTAGCTCTTACAGGATGAATGGCTAAGTGGGTTACAATCTTGAGTGAATTTGACATTGAATATACATAAAGGAAATCCATCAAAGGATAGGTAATCATTGATCAACTAGCTGATGCACCAATCCCAATAGAACATACACTACTTGCAGAATTCTCAGATGAATCCATACTTACAATAGCGCTGACGGTAGATACATGGAAAATGTATTTTGATGGATCCTACATGCATCATGGCTCGGGGGCAGGCATCTTGTTTGTTATCCCTCAAGCAGACACCATCCCAAAATCCTACAAGATCACATTTCCATGCACAAATAATGTAGCAGAGTTTGAGGCTCTCATCACAGGACTTCGTATGGCAATACAGTGGAAATTTGAAAAGCTGATGGTTTATGGAGACTCCCAATTAGTCATCTGATAGGTGAACAATGAGTACAAGACAAAGGATGACAAACTCCTACCCTATAAAAGAATGGTTGATGACTTCAAAGATTATTTCCATAGTATCCATTATGAACAAATTCCAAGATTCAACAACAAAGCAATGGATGCTATGGCCACAATAGGATCCTTCGTTGATATGAAGAAGGATAGAAAGAAGTGTGAGTTCTTGATCGAAGAGCTCCCCATACCAGCTTATGATGTTCCACAATCAGAATTAGTGTGCGACATTGTTGGTCTGTTATCTCCCTGGTATCAAGATACTTACATGTACCTTCATGACAACATCATCCCACTAAACCTATCATCTATACAACGTAAAAGCTTCATCTGTCGAGCCTCCCGCTTTACCCTCATAGGAGACACCCTCTATCGAAGAAGTCTTGATGGTGCTATTTTACGATGTCTCGACTTTAGGGAAGCTGAAGTGGCCTTACAAGAGGTGCACGAAGGCATTTGTGGGGCACACTCTAGTGGACCTGCCTTAGTAAAGAAAATTCTGAGGACAGGATATTATTGGACGACCATGAAATGGGATGATTACAGATTTGTAAAAAAATGTTTGCTATGTCAACATGGGGATCTCATCCATGCACCATCATGGGAGCTACAACCAATAATAACTCCTTGGCCTTTTTCACAGTGGGGACTCAACATCATAGGTAAGATTCACCCTCCATCCAATGGCCACAAGTTCATCATCACTGCCACCGAGTACTTCACTAAGTGGGTCGAAGCCATTCAGCTCACTTCCACCACAGGCATCTAAATTGCTAAGTTCATTCTCCATTACATAATATGTCATTATGACATTCCTCATCCCATCATCATAGATAATGGGAAACCATTTAAGAACCAAGAAGTTTGCACATTGCGTGAGAAGTTTCATATTCAACATCACTTTTCCACACCCTATTACCCTTAAGGTAACAGTCAAGTTGATGCTTCTAATAAGACCATCTTACGCATTCTAAAGAAGATGGTTAATGAAACTATCCATGACTGGCACCTCCAACTCAACCCCGCCCTATGGGCCTATCGCACAAGCATTCACACACCTACAGGAGCCACACCATATTCCCTAGTATTATGTTCCGAAGTTATTTTACCTATTGAGGTCAAGCTCCCATCACTCAAGATTTCACTGCAAAATATAATCACTGAGGAGGAATATAGAGTTGCCTGATTAAATGAGCTTGAGTTGCTGGATGAGAAATGCTTGGATGCACTCAATCACCTTTAGGCCTACCAAAATTGCCTATGCAGGAGCTATAACAAGAAGATCAAGAACTGCAAGTTTAAGGTAGGAGACCTTGTCCTTATGGAGAATCAGAAAAACCTACAAGAGCGCGTCAAAAAAGGAAAGTTCGAGCCTAATTGGTTGGGACCATATGTTATCACAGCCAGCTATGGGTCAGGGGCATATCAGCTTGCAACACCTGAGGGGCAGCCTTTAGATGAACCTATGAACATCCTGCATCTGAAAAGGTTCTATGCATGACTCATCGAGTATCCCAAATTTAAAAAGTACAAAAAAATCAAAAAATCAAGAAAAAACTAAGTGCAATAAAGTCATCCAATGGTGAAAATCACTCTGGTGATGCCTTGGATAAGTACCATGGTGAAAACCTATTTTAGGCGCCATGTGTAGTGGCTGGTTCTACCATCTAATAAGTCCTCTTTCCATTATAACATTCCATATCACGCACATCTCATGGCTTGGAATTCTTCAAAACATCAAATCCAAAGCAAATCCATGGAATGAGGATCCTTGTATGCTTCTCTTGTACAAATTAAAACTCCAAAAAACCCAAAAACAATGCAAAATACAAAAAACACAAAAACACCAAAAAAATCAAGATATCCCAAAAAACCCAAAAACATTAGAAAAACAAAAAAATACAAAAACAATCCCACATCATCATCTCACTCATCGCCATCTTCCATCATCTTCACATCCATCCCGAACCATTCCCACATCATCAAGTCAAACCAGAACTACATATTCATCTCACCTGCATCTTAAAGTACCTTGATCCCATGGACACAAGGTATGTAGGCAGTCTGGAATACAAAGGAAGTATCCAATACTCAGGTATATAAGATGCACCCATCCAACCTGTTTGGATGGTTCCTATCTTCTGACCTTACTAAGTTCACCAAGCAATACACATGCTAAGCATAACATGAAAACATCACACCTCACGCAAAAAATCATCAATCAACAAACCAACTATAATCATCACATGTAGCCTGACTATCTTTTTGCCCACCTTTCGAAGTTTATCCAGCAACATCCAACCGATTCTTGCCCTAGGATATATCATTCCTATAATGGACAGAATCCATCATCCTATCAACACCTATCTTGGCAAGAGATACAATGGTTGTTTGTGTCATTTTGTTAGTCTTTTGATTATTATTTTTCTATCTTTTGTCTTGTTCTAGGTTTCGTTCCAAAGCTACCTTGATCTCATCATATCATGGTATGTGGTGGGCAACACCTAGAGCAGACATGGTCATTGTTCTTGTATGTTATGCTTGTGGGTTGCTTTCATTACTCCAAGAATAGTATTTATATCTTGAAGATAGGGTCGGTTCTAGCATAGTGTTCCCCTCCTGCATACTAGGTTAATCATACCTTCTATGTACTAAAGGAACTTATGTCATGAGTCCCCTTCCCTCATATAAGCAAGGTTATACTACCTTGGGCATGCATGAGGTCAACCTATTGTTTGTGAGTCTAGTCCATGCAAAGACAAATATAAATCATCACCTTGGTCCTTTTATACCCTGGTGAACAATATCCTATTTTTCTATAATAAACCTAGAAATGCTCACTACTGACATGCAAGTACTTTGCCTAGCTCATTCATCTCCATTTCTAAATCATCACCCATTCAACACTAAATCTAGACTTAGGATTTGAAAATGATTCCCCCCTCATCCATTCACCCTAACACAACCCCCCCCATCTAACATATCCCCCCCCACACATTTCATCTCATCCCAACAAAGCCCCTCTAATGGTGTGGCCTCTAATGATCTAGTATTCCATAAACCTATCCCAACCAACCTTAAACATATCCCAACCATCACTAAACCTATCCCAACCCCCCCCCCTAAAAACATCTTGACCACTTAACCCCATCGCCCAGGGTTACACGACTATCACACGTATCATGACATCAACCCATCCCATTTCTCATTTCATTACCAATTGACCATTACATTTAAATTTACTAGTCCATTAATCATTTGTCCATTTGCATTATCACTTATCATTAATCATTGCATTATTCAACCATAGTTACATCATAACACATTTGTCCATTTCCATTCATAATATATGTTTGTTAATCTGAGCATATATTTATATACATTTCACATCCATTTGCATTCATAATATATGTTTATTAATCTGAGCATATATTTATATACATTTCACATCCATTTGCTTTCATAATATATGTTTATTAATCTGAGCATATATTCCATTACACCTCATATATAATCCACATCATAATCCATAACATAATCCAAATGTATCTCACAAATCAACATCATAACATCATCCATATAAAATGCATCCATAATCAAATAACATTCATCATAATCCATAACATATCCATAATCATCCATGTACATCATCATAAACATCATAACATCATCCATAATGCATAAGTATCATAAGCAAAGCATAAACCATCACATCATACCATTAAGTGTAACATACATAATCCATCACATATCCATAACCATCATATGCATATCAAAAACAAACATAGGGTACATCATGTCATCATCATAAACATCCATAAAACCATAATAATATACCATAATCATCATAAATACATCGCTGCAAAAATAATACATCGCTCAATGTCATGGTACAAAAATGCCTCAAAGGGCCAAAATACATTAGTACATATAAAACATCAACCCTAGGTTGATGATCCCCTAGCAGAATCAGTAGGAGACCCAAGCTGTCGCTGGCATGGCTATTGTGGCCGCTGAGGTGCCAATGGTGGAGGTGCCATGGGCTGCTATATTGACTGAATAGACCTCCTGGATCTATGTGACCCAGACATCCTTGACCCACTCCTCTTGTTGTAACTTGGTATCCGCTGATCCGCTGGAACTGTAGCACAATAGGCATCATAATAATACTCGGCCCGTCTACTCTGCTCTAAGAGCTGACCCTATATCTGCGCAATCTGAGCCTGGGGCTACAAGTATATCTAACATATGGTGGAGCCTAATACCAAACCCTGTAACTGTGTCACCTGAGCATCTGCTTCCTGACGCAGGGCTCTCTCTGCATCCCTCTCTGTTGTGACACTAGCTACCTGAGCCTGTAACTATGTCACACGTGCCTGTGCCTATGCTATTTGTGCCTATAGTGCACTAATCTAACCGTTAGCCCCACCACTCCCATCTAGCAGGGCAGCTACTCCCGCAGCTATACAAGCTTGTCTCTACCTCTGAACTGTATCCTCCAGGCTGGCAACCTGGGCTTGTAAAGTATCTGTATCCTCCTCATCATCTGACTAGGTACACCAACGTGATGTACGCCCACCAAGAACAGGCCCAGGATCTATCCCCGAACTCCCAACCCCTATGAATGCCATATGAATCTTTGGCACATGAGGCTGCTGTGTTTGGGGCCTCATCTATTGCTGCTATCTCACCTATTGTGGTGGTCTCTGCTGCAGTGCTCGTGGCGATGGCATCCGTCCCTCCACCTGTGCCTGCTACTGCAATGGTACCTGTGGCGGTGCTAGCATGGGTCCCTGCTACTATAGGGATACCCGTGGTGGGGGCATATGCCCTCTCTGCCCTACCTGCGCCTGTTGCACAGGTATCTGCTTCCCTCGCCCCTGTCCCCTCCTAGCCATAGCCTACTCATAGGCTTCCACAGCTAGCATCCTGATGGGATCATCCTCATCTTCATCGACCTCCTCCACCACTATCTCCTCCACCTCATCTCCCTCCTCCCCCGCCTCCACCGTCATGTCCAGCTCTACAGTAGAATCCATCAAACAAATCGGCCTCCATGTTGCCCACCACTGATTGTACGCAGGAGTAGTCCCTGCATCTACCACTCTGCTCCCCCAATCAAACTATTGGGGTTGTAATCCTGCAAAGTCATCTATCACCACCTAGGGCACTATGGCTGGAGGCCACCTAACATCTCGAGTTGTCCTAGAAAAAATGGCCATGGCCTATGGAAGGTCCTGGCATAGTCCAAACTATTGCATCACTCGGGAGAGGAGATACATATCTATCATATGGTCCCCTTGGCCCATCAAATAGCATGGCTGAAATGTGTAAGGCATGTGAATATGATCGTCAGGCCACGCCTCTACTCTGATATATGGCCGCCATGTAACATGAACCAGGTCATCAAATATCCGTCGCCAGTAGCACAACTATCCAACATAGGAGTACTGGATGGGCTGCCTGAATAGAAAAACATAGGCCTAAAACTATCTCCGAAAGTAAGCCCCCTGTGGCCTCATAATCCCAATATGCTCAAAGGCCCACACATGCAGTAGTGTGACCCTAGAAGACAAAGCCGAATCATACTGATATACCACGCTATGCATCTCGTGGTATAGCTTCCCCAACATGCATGGCCCCCATGCATACATCGTCTCATGAAGCACCACGTCCTCAATCATCTCTCCCCAACCCACAGGAAAGCCCCGCGCACATTGATCTGGCATCACTAGACCCCCAATCAATGCACAAAGAACCAATGTGAACCCATCTGCCCCTGCTACCAATGTCTGATCATAACTCATCTCCCGACGATCCCGTCTCAACACTGGGTGGTCTGGGGCAAAAGCTCTGTCCAGCACTGCTCGTCCTCTACCAGTATCATAAGTCACTTGTGCTCTGTGAATGGGCAACCTCAGAATGCGATATACATCTTCCAGGGTGATGGTGATCTCACCTGTCGAAAGAGGGAAAGAGCATGTCTTAGGACGCCATTGCTCCACTAGAGTCATCATCATCGCCCTGTGTGCCTGTATGATGCGCATCTTAGCCACTGTCCTCAAACCCAATCTCCCTAACCTAGCTAATGTAGTTGGGTCGAAATTGTCTACCAGTTGCATAACGGCAGGAGCAAAGCCACAATCCCCCCATCAACCTGCATCCGCAAAATATAAGTCAAAAACTTGGCATTTTTTGCAAATCAATGATATAGAGTTGATTTTTCCCCTTTTGGCACCAAAATGGATTTTGGCGCCAATCCACGGAATAGTGCCAATCATGCCGGGTATGGTGCCATTCCTTCCCTATATAGCATCATTCGAGAGAATGGTGCCGATTATTCTTCTTTTAGCGCCAATCTAGCACCTCAACTTCAAAATCCATTTCACCTGTGAAACCCTAGGTGCCATTCTAGAGAATGGTGCCACAAACCCTAGGTACGATGCCATTCCAAAGAATGATGCCAGAGCACCCTAATATAGCGCCAATTCCCTAATTGGCATCATTCTAGAGAATGGTGCCACAATTTTCCAACATAGTGCCATTTCAGCGAAAAATAACCTAGCGTGTATAGCGTCAAACGCCATGATGGTGCCAAAAAACTTGCTTTTGGCACCAAAGCTCCCCATTTTCCCCTCTAGCCTGGATGGCACCATTCCGACCTCTAATGGTGTCAAACGGTTCCCCGATGGCGCAAGAACCCTAGTCTACCCATTTCCCGATGTCATAAATACCTGAAATTAAAAAATTGACAAAGTCAGTCAGTCCACATACTCGGTTACCAGCCACTGGCGATCTCATGAACATGTGCACGCGCTCCGATAGATGCTCCTAATGTAGGAAGAGTGGATTTGCCATCTCGTCTCTTCTTCTCTCTCATCCAAGTGGCTCAATGAGTGCAAATGTGGCACTTTGGGCCCAATTTTTCTATTTATAGAAGGCCATGTCATATTCCAACACACTTTTTTCTTCCTAGGGTACGTATCCTTTTTCGCCCATTTTTCTGCCTATCAACCTATTTTTACGTCCTCTATCTGTTTTTCACCTTCATTTCTTCATTTTGAGAGCTCACCTGAAAAAAAAAAATTCACTTGACCTCTCGAGGGGGCATCCCTCATCCATTCCATTCCTTCCCGGCAACTAGGGCAATTTCTTTGACTTGACGCCATACCCTTGCTAGGTCATGATGCCACGTCAAAGAGGGGCAAATGTAGACACCTAAAAATGCCTTCACTAACTAACCATCTTCCGACATCACCTATCCCTCTTCTAATTAATTAATTAAATTTTTGTTTAATTAATTATTCCCTCCAACCCCTGATTATTCACCTTCTCTTCATCATTTCATCCTTAAAATTGAATTAATTTAATTAATTCAATGGTTACACTTACTAACATTAGACCATTTAATTAAATAAATATGTAAATATTTATTTGGTTAATTTCCCTATCTCACTAAACCCAATTAATTAGATAAATCATGTTTATCTAGTTAATTAGCCTACCCCTATCCTAGTTGATTAAATAGCAATTATTTAATTAGCTCATCTAACCTACCTAGCCCCTAGACCTAAATTAATTAAATGAACCCTTGTTTAATTAATTTTAACCCCTAATTAATCTGTTCACTAATTTATTACAGCCATATTAATTAAACTAATCCCCTTGATGGGTAAGTGCAAGAAGATGGGGGGCCAAAAAGTGGCCAAAATAATTTAAAAAAAAATTAAGTCATAACGCGCTCGCGTTATGACCTAGTATAAATTAAAAAAAAAACAATCAAATTTCATTTCATTTCATTCTGATTTTCTCCTCTGCCGCGGCTTCCAAACCCTCAAAAACGCGCTCGCATTCTACAAAACGCCAATCAACACAAAAAACTTATCGATTCATCGCCAAAATGCCGCCGCAATGTCGAGCACGCCAAAGGGGTGAGTTATCTTTGTTTTTTTGTTTGAATTTCTTTCTAAATAGGTAGGTTTTTGTTGATTTTTGATGTATATTTCGTTAATTGTCAGGAAATGTTAATGCACCTCCTCCTCCTCCTCCTCCTCAAAATTCACAAAATCCTAAGGAGGAAATACCTGCAGAACAACAACCTCCTCCATTCATTCCTCAACATGCCCCTGGAACACAAGATAATATAATGGGGCAAATTGAAAACAACAAAAAACAAATTGAAGATATAATTGCAAGGTTGAAAGATCCTTCCACTTCAACCTTGCATAGGTCCACGCTTACCGAATCTCTTGAGTCTATGTTATCAAATGTAAATTCAATTAGCAAGCAAATAACTAGCTGGACCGATAAAAAGAGAGAGTTTAGAGATTACTATGCAGACAAGTTGTCATACCAAGATGTCAAAAAATTACAAATTACAAAATTAGACTTGTGTTCAATTTTCACAAACCCACAAACAAATCAACCTCCACCCATTACATGCAAGAGGTTCCCTATCCATTGGTGCAACAACCAAGTGATAAGGGACAATTTCAGGCAGAGGTGGTGGATGGTTTTTGACCATCCTCCATGCAATAATAATGAGGTCCTGCAATACTTTTTGAGGAAACTCTACTGCGAGTTTGTCCTCAATAAAGTGCCAAACTATTTTGATATGCGGGACTTCCAGGGTAGAGGTGGGGGCTCAGCACAGGATAGACCAGGGGCACGTCTTGACCCACAGCAGGTAGTGAGATGAGTAATCAGCAGACCAGCCCACGAGCATGTTTCTATCCCTTCCATTGTGAAGGAGAGTGTTGAGGTCGATACACTGAGGTCGATTAGTGCCTTGACCCAGAGCATCATAGAGCATGCCGATCCTGCAACACAGAGTAGGTTGGGAGATAGTGTGAGGAGTAGGGTCCCACTGCATACTTGCCAGGCTTGCGGGTCAGCCTGTGGTTATGACCCCATGGACAGTCAGGACGCAGGTGCACAGGCTACATCTGCAGCTGAGCAGATGGTGATGACAGATACCCTCCTGAGTGAGACTTTCGGCCTTGATACTCAGGTAAATATTAGCAAGTTTATTGAATTTAATTTATTAAATTTTATTTTTGAAATACAAGATTAACTAATTTAAATTGATGATTTTAATGAAATTTTAGGGTCATAGCGTCGATGCAGTTTTTAGTGGTTCTCCACCTGCATTTTTCACTAGATCATCTACTGTCGAGGTATGTAACTAGTAAACAATTATAAATATTACATGTGAATAGCATCATTATATGAATGGTATTCTAATTTCTAATTTTGGATGTTGAATAGGTTAATACTATAGATTTCATGGCAACACCTACCAGCGGTGGTGGACTTCAAAGCTTTACAGAGGTAATAAAATAAATAGTTTAATGAATGAATTGTACTTACTAAATTTTTGTATGTGATTTGTGTGTTTTATTGTGTGTACTTCCATGTTTAGATGAACGTGTGTGTATGTTAGGAGCCATGATTTGCATCACTATTATAGTTTTCGTAATTGAATAATGTTGTTTTATTTCCAGATGATGCAGGCTACGGAGACACCTCCCCATGTTCATAGGGCAATGGAGCAGGGTGTGGCCTCTGCGATTCATACCTCCATGGCATGGACAGGGGTATGAGGCAAATTAGTAAATTTCAATTTACATTCATTGTTATAGTTGTCTATTTTTGAAAAATCAAAAGATTATTGATTTGAAGTTTAATTTCTATCTGGATGGTTTCTATAGGACATGACATCACCAGCGCCTATTCCTGCTACTGAGGCAAGCGAGGAGACAGATTATATGTTAGCAATAAGTGATTATTTTGTTAAATGTTTCATTTTTTTATAACATGTAATTTCTATATATTAATGTCTATACTTTGTAGCCCTCGGGTTCGTAGTAGACCACCCACATGCATGTCTCCATCCCCTAGAAGATCAAAGGCCGCTCGTGATTTATTCTCTTCACTAGCCAGAGGGGAATGACTTTTTATTGTGTTCCTTTGTTGTATGCCTATATGGCATTTGTGGACATATATTTTGTATTGTACATAGTTGACATTGTATGCCTATATGGCATTCTTGTAAGCCTATATGGCTATTTTGTATAAATGTTATACTTATATCGACAGATATTGATGTATGCCTGTATGGATATTTGGTTAATACAAATCTTTTTTATTGATGGTGTCCATACTTGCATTATAAATCCACTTTTGAATGGATATTTGTAGATGGCTACTTCAAATATTTAAAGTCCGATTGTATTACATAGGATGTTTGCATTTTCTTTGATAGGCTTGATAGGCCATGGATTACATGATGGTGTTTGATGGAAAAGTATGGTACTAGAAGACTCTAGTTCATTCTTAATAGGCTTGTGATTGATAATATCTTTGCATGATTGCACTTGATCTTGGATCATGGGCATGTTGTTAGGATTTTGATTGCATTGTGGTGTTTGATGGATAGGCATGGTGTAAGATACCCAACTAGTTCTACGAAAATTTTTCCTTAAACAATTTTACTTGCTATCAATTGATCAACTACTTCAACAACACAAAGATATACATCAAAGATAACTACTTGAATGAATCAACCTTAGAGTTGGGTACTTGTCTAATTATTTGACTCAATCAACTTGCAATGTCTTATTACATGGATAATGCTTTCAATAGCATGAAGTTACAACTTATTCAATGGAGATACAAAAGAAAGGCCTTGAAGCCTTGATGTTTACAATGGCGTCTACACTTGATCAACTCAATCAAACTCAATGATGTCAACTGAATGTCAACACCTCACAATATCACAAGGGAGCATCACCTTGCTTGTTGAGGGAGCATCACCCCAACACTTGAAACTCGCAGGCCTCAAGATCACAAGCTAAATAGCTTTGCAGAGAGAATTCTGTCAAAATGATTAGATAACAAATGAATGAGAGGGCTCCTCCTTTTATAGGCCTTCCAAAGGCAATGAAGGCACATTTTTCAATGCACAAAGAGGAACCGAGGCACATTTCCCAAGAAGCATATACAAGGGAATATTCCATAGTTGCAAGATTCTTAGGGTTAGGCGCCAATATGATGTCATAGTTGCAAGACTCTTAGGGTTAGGCGCCAACTGAAGGTAGTAGAGACCAGACTAGGCGCCATCCTAAGCTGGGCGCTTCCTTGAGGTGGCAGAGACATGGATGGACGTCTGGTGGGGTTTGATGACTCTATATAAACACTCAAATTCACTTAGGCACAATATTAGTGTTCTTCTGACTAAGCGCCAGATAGGAGGATTCTCAGGGGTTTTGGCGCCTAGGTTACAACTTGTCAATTTCTCAAAGAATCTTTGAAACACTTGACTTCCAAGGATTATCATCTTACCCTCTGATGGAGTGCCTTGTTCCAAAATTAGTCTTGGGGACTTGCATCTCTCTTAGGCACATGTTTGGAGTAATGTCAACTAGTATCAGCGCCTATTATCTCAATTCACACTTGACATCAAACTTTTGAAGCTCTTTTACCCTAGCGCCTTTATCTTCTATCAAGCGCCTAACATTCTGCAGGTGAATTCCATCTTAATCCAAGTCTTCAAGGTACTTCCAAGTTTAGGCACCAAAACAGGGTTATGGAGGAGCAAAACCACGCCTTAGGAGGATGACTGAACCCTAGGCGCTAATTTGAGGTTGCAAGAGCATAGGTATGCGCCAAGCAGAGTTTGATGCTCAAAACATTAACATTATTCAGTGAAATCCTTTTTTGACTCTAGGCGCCATTTGGAGGCTAGAAAGAGGGAAGTTGACACCAACTGCATTAGGTGCATTTCTGAGGTGATGGAGACCAATAAGTGCGCCTTGTCCTCTAGCTCTATTCCTTGTTAACTTTACAACTTAGATTATCTGAACAACACTGAGAATGCTTACCTTCTTCCTGATACAAGTTGAAAGATCCATTGGGTGCTATTTCAGGTGTCTGGAGAGATCATCAACCAAGGGCGCTAATAGAGCCTTTGGAAAATGGAAAGAGCGCCTTAGATTTTATTTCTAGATGCCAGAATTGAGGAATTTTGTGCCTTGACTAGGAGTTTCTCATTTCAATCTTGATTATTCATCTAAGTGACTTTCCTTAGCTCCCAAGCCTTCAATCTATCCATTACCCCCTGCTAGGCGCTCAAAATAGAGTGTTAACGCCTTATGAAGGTTAGGCACATTCTGAGGGTGGGGTAGGCAAGTGAGGGCACCAAACCAAGCCTTGAGACTTCTCTCCTCATCAAAGGCTTTCAATCCTAGGCGCTAGATCCAAGGAGTTCCAACCAACACATGCGCCTAGTGCTGTGAGTTCACCCAAAGGACATCTTTAACTTGAAAACTTTCAATCTTCATCCATCTATGCTAGGTGCTCAATTGGAGGATCCCTAGAAACATGTATAGGCGCCTTGAGGTTCTTAGGCGCTTAATTTGGATGATCCTTGTGCTAGGCACTTAGTAAGGAAAACTGGAGTGAAATGGGTGCCTAGGCTCCCAAGCTTCCATACTTAGTCAAATTTTAGGGTTCTAACCTTCTTCCTGCAAAACAAACAGATAGAGTTAGTCCGAAACCAATTCATTCCCTCATCATTTGGAATTAGCCTCTGGGAATGAGGAATAGGCTAATCCATTATACACTTGATGATCAAGCCGGGAACGGGGACATGACACATGGTACTAGGCTAATCATTTTGGGTTTTGCATGAGCCTCGGACAAGGTAATAGGCATAGGGTTTTTATCTTGCATAATAATTTTTTCAAACCAAAGGTCCATGATGGAAATGATTAAGGATGATAGAATGTTTGGATTTTGGACTTTGAGATGTTTATGGTTGTAAATGTTTATTGTTTGGACTCAAATTTTGTTAAATGGTTGTTTGAAAGAGGACACATCAAACACAACAATAAGATTGGTTTAAGTATGGATGCAAATGATGTTTACTAGTTTACTAATGTGATGATGATTTTGCATGTTTTCAATGGTTGGGATCTACAAGTTATGCATTTTTTTGGGATACACACCTCATTGGTTGTAGTGGAATGACTTGAATGCATATTGCCTATATCCACGGGATGACTTTGTTATTTTTCCTTGTCTATGCTCATTTGCGCATTGGTATGTTGCATTGGGATGAGAGGATGGATGTTGCTTTGATAGTGATGTGTATTCGTCACCTAGTGATGGATGATCTTATATAGTGGTTGGGTGTAATGGACAAACTCTTGGATTATGATTATTATTTGTAGTGAGAGTGCTTTGACATCTTGGCTACTATTTTTAGGAGATGGTTATCTTCATGTGGTTGTAGATGTTGATCCTTGGTTTAGACGTGTTTGGTAGTGTGTCTTGGTGGACTCTTGATTCTAGATTAGAGTATTAGCATGATACAAGTTCTCTTGAGACTAGGATGTCTGTATTGGTGCATGTGATCTTCTAGGAGGAGATGTTAGATCATGATGTCATGTTTGGATACCTAATTTTGTAGTTAGAGTTTTGACAGTGTTCTTGTTGGTTCTCTTGGTATTGAGTACATTGGTCATGTGCTTGGGAGCTTCATGATAATGTGGTGTTACATTTGGAGCTTAACATGGATTGATTGGTTGTAGGTTCTCATACATACTTCGAGACTTGGGTGAGGCTAGAGTTCTCCTTTAGAGGTTTTAGCAGGAAGACACAAGTGCGCCTCCCTCAATGAAGTTCATTTTGTTAACTTAGTTCATCCTAGTGACTCAAGGGGTTGCTATATTCTTTAGGTGCAATCTTTCATAGACTAAAACATTCACTCCATGTGAAGGCGCTCAAAAGAGGCTCTGGAGATGGAAAATGGCGCCTTAACTCACTTATGTAAATTTTGGACTTTTAGGCAATTGCAAGATGTCTTGGAGGGCTCAATTCTTCAAGGCGCCCATTTTGTTCACCACTTGTAGCATCACTTGTTTAAGGCGCATGTGTGATTTAGTGAAAAACAGGCGCCTAGAGTGAATAGGCTTTCATCCTGACTTAATACACTGCCTCCTTCTGATGATTTTTGGGGCAGCAGAAAACCTTTCACCACAGGCAAATGCCTCAGAGCTATAAAAAACTGAGAGAGGTTATTGTAGAGGCACTCTACATGATCGCGTTGCCTAAGACGAAATGTTTCTATGTGACATGGTTTTCGAGTAACATCTCATCAAAGATTGCTGCCTTTTTGCACTTTGGACTCTTCAGGGATATCGTCGGTACAATGTAGCTCCGACTGTTTCGACATGTTTGGGTGAAAAATAGGACCATGCCTAGCGTAAATGTACCCATTCGGACGTGATAGTTAGTTTGGTCGCATCAAGAGCAGGATGAAAGTTACACCCCTTTGCAACTTTACACTACCTCCTTCTGACGATTTTTGGGGCAGCAGAAAACCTTTCACCACGGGCAAATGCCTCAGAGCTATAAAAAACTGAGAGAGGTTATTGTAGAGGCACTCTACGTGATCGCGTTGCCTCAGACGGAATGTTTCTAAGTGACACAGTTTTTGAGTAACATCTCGTCAAAGATTGCTGCCTTTTTGCACTTTGGACTCTTCAGGGATATCGTCGGTAGAATGTAGCTCTGACTGTTTCGACATGTTTGGGTGAAAAACAGGACCATGCCTAGCATAAATGTACCCATTTGAACGCGTTGGAACAGTCAGTTTGGTCACATTAGGAGTAGGACAAAAGTTACACCCCTTTGCAACTTTACACTGCCTCCTTCTGATGATTTTTGGGGCAGCAGAAAACCTTTCACCACGGGCAAATGCCTCAGAGCTATAAAAAATCGAGAGAGGTTATTGTAGAGGCACTCTACGTGATCACGTTACCTCAGACAGAATGTTTCTAAGTGACACAATTTTCGAGTAACATCTTGTCAAAGATTACAGCCTTTTTGCACTTTGGACTCTTTAGGGATATCGTGGGTACAATGTAGCTCAGACTGTTTCGACATGTTTGGGTAAAAAATAGGACCATGCCTAGCGTAAATGTACCCATTTGAACATGTTGGAATAGTCAGTTTGGTCGCATCAGGAGCAGGACAAAAGTTACACCCCTTTGCAACTTTACACTGCCTCCTTCTGACGATTTTTGGGGCAGCAGAAAACCTTTCACCACGGGCAAATGCCTCAGAGATATAAAAAACTGAGAGAGGTTATTGTAGAGGCACTTTACGTGATCGCGTTGCCTCAGATGGAATGTTTCTAAGTGACACGATTTTCGAGTAACATCTCATCAAAGATTGCAGCCTTTTTGCACTTTGGACTCTTTAGGGATATCGTGGGTACAATGTAGCTCAGACTGTTTCGACATGTTTGGGTAAAAAATAGGACCATGCCTAGCGTAAATGTACCCATTTGAACACGTTGGAATAGTCAGTTTGGTCGCATCAGGAGCAGGACAAAAGTTACACCCCTTTGCAACTTTACACTGCCTCCTTCTGACGATTTTTGGGGCAGCAGAAAACCTTTCACCACGGGCAAATGCCTCAGAGATATAAAAAACTGAGAGAGGTTATTGTAGAGGCACTTTACGTGATCGCGTTGCCTCAGATGGAATGTTTCTAAGTGACACGATTTTCGAGTAACATCTCATCAAAGATTGCAGCCTTTTTGCACTTTGGACTCTTTAGGGATATCGTGGGTACAATGTAGCTCAGACTGTTTCGACATGTTTGGGTGAAAAACAGGACCATGCCTAGCGTAAATGTACCCATTCGGACACATTGGAATAGTCAGTTTGGTCACATCAGGAGCAGGACAAAAGTTACACCCCTTTGCAACTTTACACTGCCTCCTTCTGACGATTTTTGGGGCAGCAGAAAACCTTTCACCACAGGCAAATGCCTCAGAGATATAAAAAACTGAGAGAGGTTATTGTAGAGGCACTTTACGTGATCGTGTTGCCTTAGACAGAATGTTTCTAAGTGACACATTTTTCGAGTAACATCTCGTCAAAGATTGCTGCCTTTTTGCACTTTGGACTGTTCAGGGATATCTTCGGTACAATGTAGCTCAAACTGTTTCGACATGTTTGGGTGAAAAATAGGACCATGCCTAGCGTAAATGTACCCATCTGGATGTGTTGGAATAGTCAGTTTGGTCACATCACGAGCAGGACACCAAAAATGCAAAAGTTGCTTTGTGCAACTTGACAACATTGACACTTTTTTGCAACATGACTCAAAAACTCAAATTGACCCCAAATGACTCAAAGTGATTTAAAATCACCTTGATTTTGGTGCCCAATGTATAATAAAGAGGTCAAGGCACTCCTTATCATTCAAACATCTTAGATGAGCACATAGGAAAGCAAAAAGCTCTAAGTTTCATCATCATGAGCGCCTAATATCAAGAGACTTTAATGGCTCAAACCTTAGCATGGAGTCCTAAGGTGCATTTCATGTCTCCTTTCATCCAGTTTGGTGCCCTTATGTAGATTTTTGAACTTGATTTGTGCCCTATATGTGAAGGAAGATCTAAAGGCATGAAAGTGGATGTCATATTGCAAGAGTTTCGATCATCAAAATTGAAAGAAATAAGTCTATTAAGCTTGGGCGCCCTTGGTCTTCTTTTCATTCATTATGAGCGCCTTGGGAGAATGGTATATAGGTCATCATCATGATTGGGCACCCTGGATCCAGAGTGTTGGAGAGATCATCAAATGGTGTTTAGAGGAAGTAGGGTGAGTTATGAGTTTGGTCGCATCAGGAGTAGGACACCAAAAATGCATAACATGATGTAAAAATGTGTACATATGTGTAAAAATGCAGGAGGAAATAAAAAAGACAAACCTTACAAATTAATGTGCATACTTACAACTCAATGTAACATAACTTTACAAAATCAATGTGAATACTTACAAATTAATCCAATGAACCATCCGGGTCTGCTCTACTCTTTATTGTGTCAAGTATTGCTTCATGGTCAGACTCACGCACCTTCCACAATATTTTGTTCAAAGGTCTACCCCGATACTTTATCAAATGAACATTGGATGCCACGACAAGGTTCGAGTAATGAAGAATCTTTCGATGCATGTCAAAGTCCTGAAATAGCCAAATATTAACACTCTTATGTGGGTACCTTCTAAGCCATGTTCCAGTAATAACCACTGATCCTGTAGGGTATTCGATGTTTTCTCCATCTGTAATAGGGGCTTCCAATTTCTTTTTGGCCTCAACACAACGACATAAGTAATAATTTGTTCCCTCTTCATTATCTTCATCTGCAATAACTACATATACGTGCCCTACATTGATATGTGTAGCAAATTAGATGAAATTAGTCAACATTACAAAAACACTACAAAGTAAGATGACATTACCTGGTTGAACTAGATGAAATTAGATGCATATACGTGCCCTATATTACCTGGTTGAACTAAATCTGATATGTGGTCAAAGTCAACTGACGATTCCATCTGTGTTAGTTCCAGTGTCGTCGGGGGTCGATACGTGTCAAGTGGGCTAAGATAACTTAACTACCATTTGTCAACCCACTCCTTTGACTTGCACTCATCCCAGACTTGAATTGTATAGGAAGAACAAAAGCATGACATCTTTCGTGTATGGATACTCCATGAACCTGCAATTGAGCTTCTGAAAGAGTGCATCTCATTTGATCCTGTCAGTGTACAACAATCCTCATATGGTGCAATGTTAGTATCATCTATCAACCAAAAAAATCTACGAACTAAAGACTTACCTTCATTACCTGGACCCATGGAAGCATTACACCACTCGACAATCGATTTTGCATCTGTCAACTTTGCATTGTCTTTATACTTTAACTCTTCTCATGCTATGGCTCTTTTGATACATGCTCCTGCACCATCATGCTCCCCCTTTCCATGCTCGGCCTCACAAAAGTTCCACATATGTTGAATACCTGTAAAATTATGCCTCCTACTTAGCCAATAGAAATTCTGCGAGTTCTTGAATTGTGACGCACAGTTATCTGACCATATGATATGCTGACTGAACGATATGCCCCTTTTAGCCAAATCATTGTAGAACACCTGAAAGTAACCTTGCACGAACTCCGTAGAATGCATACGATCATCACTAATATAGAAATTATACTCCCTTATGATCTTTCTGTCATCCTCTGTACTATCATTCGCATGAATGAATGTGATGTGCACAAATATAGAAATCTATGTGGAGTTGTAATATTGTGATTGCACCTCACGCTGTGGCTGTAGACTGTAGTTCCCTGCAAAGTCGACGACTGAAACAATGCTACCAACTGGAAATGTGTCCTTGCATAACTTGAATTGCAAGTCCAACCATTGAACTCTATGGGCATGTCTTGCATACTCATACACTATGCTGTCACGAAATATAGGCATAAACTGATACACTGGAATCTTTTCAATAACTAATTCACACCTCTTTACTTCTTTACCATCTTTTGTATTGTATGCCACTGTTTTATACTTGCCAAACTCTACTAGTTCGTTTCCAACCGCATGTGTTATTTCCATATGTTCACATATTGGCAAATGTTGCAAGCCATCGCAATGATGACATGTGCCATCCAAGCATAATTTCTTGTAGAATATTTGACCTTCCTCTCTTTCACATAAAATTCTTGATATGAAGTCTCTTGAATATGTCAACCTTCAACCCTAAACCCTATCCCTAATCCCTCTACCCTCGACACTCTAACCCTAACCTTGACATTAAATGCTAATCCATCAACCCTAAACCCTAATCCTAAACCCTCAACCCTCAACCCTCAACACTATACCTTAAACCCTAATCTCTCAACCCTCAACCCTAAACCTTATCCCTAAACCCTAATCCCTCAACCCTCAACCCTAATCCATCATCCCTCAACTCTAATCCCTCATCCCTAAACCCTAAATGCTATCCCTATTCCTAAACCCTCAACAGACTCGATACTATACCTTAAACTCTAATCCCTTATCCCTAAACCCTCCAACCCTATCCCTAATCCTTACACCCTCCACACTCTACTTTAACCCTAATCCCTCGAACCTCAACCCTATCCCTAAACCCTTGACCCTCGAACCTCAACCCTCAACCCTCAACGTCAAACCCTAATCCCTCAACCCTTAACTCTGATCCATCAACCCTCAACACTATACCTTAAACCCTAATCCCTATCCCTCAACCCTTAACCCTTAAAATTTAAACCCTATCCCTACACCCTCAACACTTGACACTATATCTTAAGCCTTAAACCCTCATCCCTAAAGCCTCAATCCTCAATCCTATACCTTAAACCCTAATCCCTCAACCCTCAACCCTAAACCTTATCCCTAAACCCTAATCCCTCAACCCTCAACCCTAATCCATCATCCCTCAACTCTAATCCCTCATCCCTAAACCCTAAATGTTATCTCTATTCCTAAACTCTCAACAGACTTGATACTATACCTTAAACTCTAATACCTTATCCCTAAACCCTCCAACCCTATCCCTAATCCTTATACCCTCCACACTCTACTTTAACCCTAATTCCTTGACCCTCAACCCTATCCCTAAACCCTTGACCCTCGAACCTCAACCCTCAACCCTCAACCCTCAACGTCAAACCCTAATCCCTCAACCCTTAACTCTGATCCATCAACCCTCAACACTATACCTTAAACCCTAATCCCTATCCCTCAACCCTTAACCCTTAAAATTTAAACCCTATCCCTACACCCTCAACACTTGACACTATATCTTAAGCCTTAAACCCTCATCCCTAAAGCCTCAACCCTCAATCCTATACCTTAAACCCTAATCCCTCAACCCTCAACCCTAAACCTTATCCCTAAACCCTAATCCCTCAACCCTAATCCATCATCCCTCAACTCTAATCCCTCATCCCTAAACCCTAAATGTTATCCCTATTCCTAAACCCTCAACAGACTTGATACTATACCTTAAACTCTAATCCCTTATCCCTAAACCCTCCAACCCTATCCCTAATCCTTATACCCTCCACACTCTACTTTAACCCTAATTCCTTGACCCTCAACCCTATCCCTAAACCCTTGACCCTCAAACCTCAACCCTCAACCCTCAACGTCAAACCCTAATCCCTCAACCCTTAACGCTGATCCCTCGACCCTCAACCCTATCCCTAAACCCTCAACCCTAAACCCTCAACCCTCAACGTCAAATTCTAATCCCTCAACCCTTCACTCTAATCCCTCAACCCTAAACACTCAACCCTCAACGTCAAATTCTAACCCCTCAACCCTTCACTTTAATCCCTCAACCCTAAACCCTATCCCTAAACCCTCAACCTTAACCCTAAACCTTGTCCCTAATCCCTAATCCCTCAACCCTCAACCCTAATCTGTCATCCGTCATCCCTCAACTCTAATCCCTCATCCCTAAACCCTAAACGTTATCCTTATTCCTAGACCCTCAACAGGCTCGATACTGTACCTTAAACTCTAATCCCTTATCCCTAAATCCTCCAACCCTATCCCTAATCCTTATACCCTCCACACTCTACTTTAACCCTAATTCCTCGACCCTCAACCCTATCCCTAAACCCTTGACCCTCAAACCTCAACCCTCAACCCTCAACATCAAACCCTAATCCCTCAACCCTTAACTCTAATCCCTCGACCTTCAACCCTATCCCTAAACCCTCAACCCTCAACATCAAATTCTAATCCCTCAACCCTTCACTCTAATCCCTCAACCCTAAACCCTATCCCTAAACCCTCAACACTATACCTTAAACCCTAATCCCTCAACCCTAACCCTAAACCTTGTCCCTAAACCCTAATCCCTCAACCCTCAACCCTAATCTATCATCCGTCATCCCTCAACTCTAATCCCTCATTCCTAAACCCTAAACACTATCCCTATTCCTAGACCCTCAACAGGCTCGATACTATACCTTAAACCCTAATCCCTCTACCCTCGACACTCTTATTTAACCCTAATCCCTTGACCATTAACCCTATCCCTCAACCTCAACCCTTAACCCTCAACTCTCAACATTAAACCCTAATTCATCAACCCTAAACCCTAATCCCTCAAACCTAAACCCTATCCCTAAACCATCAACCCTCAACACTATACCTTAAACCCTAATCCCTCAACCCTCAACCCTAAACCTTATCCCTAAACCCTAATCCCTCAACCCTCAACCCTAATCCCTCATCCCTTAACTCTAATCCCTCATCCCTAAACCCTAAATGCTATCCCTATTCCTAAACCCTCAACAGACTCGATACTATACCTTAAACACTAATCCCTTATCCCTAAACCCTCCAACCCTATCCCTAATCCTTACACCCTCCACACTCTACTTTAACCCTAATCCCTTCAATCTCAACCCTATCCCTAAACCCTTGACCCTTGAACCTCAACCCTCAACCCTCGACGTCAAACCCTAATCCCTCAACCCTTAACTCTGATCCCTCATCTCTCAACCCTAACCCTAAACCCTAAACCCTCAACGTCAAATCCTAATCCCTCAACCCTTCACTCTAATCCCTCAACCCTAAACCCTATCCCTAAACCCTCAACACTATACCTTAAACCCTAATCCCTCAGCCCTCAAACTTAAACCTTATCCCTAAACCTAATCCCTCAACCCTCAACCCTAATCCGTCATCCCTCAACTCTAATCCCTCATCCCTAAACCCTAAATGCTATCCCTATTCCTACACCCTCAACAGAATCGATACTATACCTTAAACCCTAATCCCTTATCCCTAAACCCTCCAACCCTATCCCTAATCCTTATACCCTCCACACTCTACTTTAACCCTAATTCCTTGACCCTCAACCCTATCCCTAAACCCTTGACCCTTGAACCTCAACCCTCAACCCTCAACGTCAAACCCTAATCCCTCAACCCTTAACTCTGATCCCTCGACCCTCAACACTATACCTTAACCCCTAATCCCTATCCCTCAACCCTTAACCCTTAAAACTTAAACCCTATCCCTACACCCTCAACACTTGACACTATATCTTAAGCCTTAAACCCTCATCCCTAAAGCCTCAACCCTCAATCCTTAAACCTTCAACCCTAAACCCTATCCCTAATCCCTCTACCCTCGACACTCTAACCCTAACCTCGACATTAAATGCTAATCCATCAACCCTAAACCCTAATCCTAAACCCTCAACACTATACCTTAAACCCTAATCCCTCAACCCTCAACCCTAAACCTTATCCCTAAACCCTAATCCCTCAACCCTCAACCCTAATCCATCATCCCTCAACTATAATCCCTCATCCCTAAACCCTAAATGCTATCCCTATTCCTAAACCCTCAACAAACTCGATACTATACCTTAAACCCTAATCCCTTATCCCTAAACCCTCCAACCCTATCCCTAATCCTTACACCCTCCACACTCTACTTTAACCCTAATCCCTCGACCCTAAACCCTTGACCCTTGAACCTCAACCCTCAACCCTCAATGTCAAACCCTAATCCCTCAACCCTTACCTCTGATCCCTCAACCCTCAACCCTATCCCTAAACCCTAAACCCTCAACCCTAATCTGTCATCCCACATCCCTAAACCCTAAACGCTATCCCTATTCCTAGACCCTCAACGAGCTCGATACTATACCTTAAACGCTAATCCCTTATCCCTAAACCCTCCAACTCTATCCCTTATCCCTTAACCCTCATGATTAATAGCCTTGAATGTAAAAAAATTTGAGGAGAACATAACGTGAGTGCGTTATAACGTGCTCGCGTTATGTCAAACATGACAAACAACAGACTTGCGGGAAAGAAAAATGCAAGGCAAAACATAACGCGCTCGCGTTATTTCTTGCTTTGGGAATCCCAAGCCTTGGGCTTGGGATTTGCTTTGGATTTCCAACCCAAAGGCTTGGAGTGCCTTATGAACAGTCACAGACGTGTTTTTCTATATTCTTCAAAATTTCACATAATTTCGTTCATGCTAACCCTCAGATTTGCACGTGTTTCAAGGCCGAACAAATCAAACACATGGGTAATGTTAGGCTTTCTCTTAGCTATTTGACGATGTGATTTTTTTCACATTTTAACAATGTTAAGCCTTTCATCTTTAATTTCTTTTGTTTGTGTGTCCGTTTTTAGGCAAAAGCCACTGTTTGGTCTTTTTTTCATTGTAAAATAACTATTCATTCAAATTTCAAAAAAATTACATATTTAGAAACTAGACTCCATTCTACAAATATTAAAAAAATAAAAAAATGATTTTCAATTAGTTTTCAAAATTTATAGGGGTAGCACGGCCAAAATTATGTTTTTTAGGATGTGTCCACTTTGAAAATTAGTAAAAAATTAAATATTCATCAAAAAATTATCAGAAAAATTGGGCATAAACTACATGCTATTAGCTAATTTCTCACTGAAGCGATTTTAAAAATACCAAAAAAAAGTTGACCTTTTGAGGGAGCCACAAAACATGCTATGTTATGTTTTTTTGACAGAAACAACACCAATTTCTATGGCTCCCTCTTTTGAACCCCTTAATCTATGTCATTTTCAAAACAAAATAGTAGTTTAGAAAGTAGACTCGGAGCACTACGAACATTGTTTTGGTTGCATCTCTAAATTTTGAGTGTAACTATGCTCAATTTCTCATCCAAGGCTAGTATTTCCTGATTTCAGAAAAAAAGTGGCCACTTAAGACCCCTTTTTGGCCCCCCATCTTCCTGCACTTACCCTGATTAGTTTGGTCAAACCCCACTTAACACTCTTCCCCACACCTCACAAATAAAAAATTAGCATTTATTCCACATAAGGCAATTTTTTATTCATATTTGTCCATCATATTTCACAATTAATAGAACTCTTCCCCAAAAGAATTAAAAATTTATTTCTAATCCCCCTCATCTAACTTCATTAATGCACACCTCTTCCCAAGGTGAATTAAAATTTCACTGTTATTCACATCCCTCCATTGTTGTTGATCAAATCTAAGCCCTCCATCTCACATTCATCCTTATCCATTGATCTCTACTTTCAATCTCAGCAATTGGATCAAATCTCCCTCCAAAATGCCTATAAATACAACCTCTCCTAAGTCATTTCATCATGCAATCTTTGAGTAGTGTTATTATATCAAAATCTTTCTCATCTTTTCATCATTGAGCTAGGCTTTTAGTGATTTCTGTTGCATTGAGAGCATTTTACATTGAAGCCATGGGTAAAGCTAGAGAGCAAGGGTGCACTCTCTCAACCTTATCAAGGAGGAGGATCACATTGAAGGTATAAACATGTGTTTTGAATGTATTTTGTTTATGTTTTTAACTTCATTTGTTTTCCTTGATCTCAACTAATATCATTATAAACAAACTAATCATACCACATTATATTTTGAAAATAACTAATTTAATCATGCAGACATCCATTAAAACATAATATAAATAACATAGTGTTTTGCACATATATTAAATAAAGTCTTGACTTAAAAGGATGGAAATGTCTGTAGGAATGTGGCTTTAAAATAGGAAAAAATAGAGATTAAAAGGACAATTATAACACTCATCAACTATGAGGTCTGTTAAAATATAGATTGGTGCCTAACATGGGATTAGAGTCACAATTGCAGTAACAATTCCCTCACATTTGTAGCAAAAAGCATAGGGGGTAGTAATGGTGAGAATGGGAGTTTTAAACCAAAATGGCGGTAAGGTTGCAAACAGAGGGGGTAGTGATGGCGACAGTTTAGTTGTCGGAAGGCTAGGTTCTGGAGCTCGGTTAGAAGATGAGGATCTAGATGATGGAGGTGATCTAACTATTTCTAGTGATGGGACGAATGTCATTCGACCGACTAGAGCGAATAAACCTCCTGACCCAGGGGGTAAGTCATCGGGGGAGTTACCTGAGGGTAATTACCTAGGAATATGCAAAGAGGGTCAGAAGGCTGTAGTTAGTCATCCTAAGGCCCTCTTTTCTAAGAAAAATTCTAGATGGACCTCACTTTTTGGTGCTAATCTTAAAGGGAAAAGCTCTTTACCTCCGGTTCAGCTCCATTCAGATCCTGGTTCAGGTGAGTTTTCTATTACTGTTCCTAATTGCATTACTGAAAAAGGTGTATCTCTTATGGAGATGACTTTGGTGGGTAAGTTTTTGGGACCTAGATTGAATATTGAGTTGGTTAGATCTTGGGCTCATAAGAAATGGAGACCTAAAGGGCAAGTAGACATTGCAGCTTTGTCCAAAGGTTTTTTCTCGTTTGCTTTTTCATGTGAGGAAGACCTCTGTAATGTTCTATCGGGAGGGTCGTTGTTGATTGGTAAATCTATGTTGGCTCTGAAAAATGGGAGCCTGGGTTTGATGCAACCAAGAGCTCCTTTAATATTGCACTAGTTTGGGTCCAATTGCCTTACCCCTGGAGTTTTGGGATGAAGAAGTCTTTAAGGGAATAGCAAGTGCCTTCGGTCAACTCCTAACCATTGATGCGATGATTGCTTCTAGATGACGTTTGGTATTTGCTAGATTTTGTGTTTGTGTGGAACAGACAGCCAACCTGCCTTCCTTAATAAAGATTAAGTCTAAATATAGAGAGTGGAACCGATCAATGGAATATGGATCTGTTCCTTTTGCTTGCTTCCTCTGTAAAAACATTGGCCACTAGGTGAAACAATGTCCTAGCAACAAACCCAAACCTATGACGAGGATTTGGAAAAAGAAAAAAGACCAAGCAGGTCCCTTAGTAGAAGATAAGTCTCCTGATTTTAATGGTGGGATGGAGGGGGAGCTATCCCTAGATGGTGAGAGGTTAGAAGAACATAACGAGAAGGGATCGTCTGGGTTCAAGGTTGTAGTAGAGGAGGTTACTTGTGAATAAATCTCTTTATCCTCCTTGCAGGGGGTCTATAGGATGCTTCCAACCCCAAGTTTGAGGGAGAACTATCTAGGAGATCGAGGAGGGAGAAGTTCAGGAGATTCAAGTAATGGATGAAGAGGAAGTAGAAGCCCTAAAACCCAAGGATACTGTTGAAAGGGGTGCTATGTCAGCATCCCAAAACCCTATCCATAAGGTGGAGGTTCAAGGTATTAAGGAAGAGAAAGAGAACAAAAGCTTAGCAGAAGATAGACTGGATGAGGAATAGTTCATTGTGGTGAAGGGGAAGAAAAAGAAAAAGACTTAGACCTCTCCCAATAATAGCCAAGAAATGACCACGAGAAATTAGGTCAAAGCTAACTACGGGTCAGAGCAAAAAGCCCCAAGAAGGCTTTCAGCTAGTAAAGTTAGAGAGAGAATGTAGAAAGGATATAGCGGAGGGTGTTCAAAAAACCCTCTTTGATATGTGCTCAAAGAGCACCATCATTAAGAAATCATGAAGATTATGTCATGGAATATCAGGGGGCTGAATAATATCCATAAACAGGACCTCATGTCTAATCTAATTAGGGAACATAAGCCAGATATAATGTTAATTCAGGAATCAAAGATGCAGATTGAAAAGTTGGATAAGATTAAAAATAGATTTTTTAAAGAATGTGGTTTTCATTGGATCAGCTCAGAAGGAGCGTCAGGTGGGATTGCTACTTTCTGGAACCCACGTATTGTCAAGGGGATAACTCTTTTTGAAGATGCAAATTACGTTGTGACCCTATTCTCTCATTCTAGGGATGATATGTCTTGGATTATATCTAACGTTTATGCCCCCAATGTTAAAAGTACCAAGAAAAAGTTGTGGAACAAGCTAACCCAATTTAAAAGGATTCATCCTAATAATGTATGGTTGGTAATGGGAGATTTTAATACTCCCCTAAAGGAGGATGAAAAAATGGGTGGATCCTAAATTCCTATGGATAGTAAAATGGATCTAATAGATTTTGTGACTAATCAGGCTCTTTTAGATTTGGACCTACAAGGAGCCTCTCTTACTTGGTCGAATCGTAGAATGGGGGATGATCTTATTCAAGTGAAGCTTGATAGAGTCCTGATCTCTATGGATTGGTTTACCTCCTACTCTTGCTCTTTGTTGGCAGTTACTAGACTTAGCTCAGACCACTTTCCTATCTCCTTTGATGCTGATAGAATGGGGAATAAGAAGAAATTCCCTTTTAGATTCAAAAAGATGTGGCTACAACACCTGGAGTTGAAGGATAACATCAATAAATGGTGGCAGATAAAAGTTGAGGGGTCGGCTATGTATAGAGGGGCTAAAAAATTGGCTAATGTTAAGTCCAATGTGCAGAAGTGGAATAAACATTCCTTTGGCCAGATTTTCAAGATTAAGGAGAACATTAAGAACAACCTTGATGCTATTCAAAAGAAGATCCAAGGAAAAGGTATGGATTCTACTCTACATAAATAAAATGATCTTCTATATAGTCTCCATGATATCATAACCAAAGAAGAAGATTTCTAGAAGCAACGTTCTAGCTATGTGGATCAAAAGTGGACTGAAACACCTAGTTTTTCTACCTCTCCACACTTAGTCTATTAGTGTTTAATTTGAATTCTATTAGTCTCATGGTGTTTAAGTGTGGAGAGGTAGAAAAACTAGGTGTGTGGAGAGGTAGAAAAACATGGTGTTTAATCTGATGTTTAATTTGAATTCCACATTTAAACACCATGGAGTTTTTCTCTGATCTCTTGACAATGGATTCCATCCTGAACCAAGAGGTTGAGAATCAAATTATGGAAGTTATTCCCAAAATTTTATCCGAGGACAATAAATCTTTGATGTGTACTCCTTCCAAGGAAGAGATAAGGGTGGATGTCTTCTCTTTTGAAGAGAATAAAGCACCTGGGCCCGACAGATTTCCTCATTTCTTCTTTCAATCTTTCCGTGATATCGTGGCAAAAGATGTGTTGAATGCCACTAAAGAATTATTTGGCAGCAAAAAAGTACTTAAAGAACTCAACTCTACTTGTTTAACCCTTATTCCTAAGAAACCTAGAGCTAATTTGTTTGCGGAGTTTTGTCCTATAAGTTTATGAAACTCTATTTATAAGATCTTTTCTAAAGTGGTAGTTGTTCGTCTGCAGCTGGTTCTCCTTGATATTATTTCTATTCAGTGGAGTGGTTTTGTCCAGGGCAGGCAGATTCTCAACTCTATTATTACGGTAGATAAAAATATCAACTTGATCTCTACTAATAAGAAGGTAATTTTTTCCCTCAAGCTTGACCTTGTGAAAGTGTATGACAGATTTAATTGGTGGTTCCTTCATAAGGTGATGGCGAGGTTGGGTTCGAGACGAAATTCTTGAACCTCATATCCATGTGGGTGTGCCTTGGGATGTTAACAACCCAAAGTTTGTCCCTCTTTCACCTATTACAAGAGACAATCATACACAAATCCTCCTCAACATGGCATGGGCTTTAAGAATGCATAAGTCACGAGGGTTAACATTGGGAAGGGGCACAATAAATTTTGGTGATGTAGAGAGGGTTGGTTTAACATTCACTGTTATCTCTCGAGTTAAATCTCTCAAAACTTTGAGAATACCACCATCGTTCTCATTTGAATGATACATTAAGATAGAAAATGTAAATTATGTTAAGATTGTAATCCTTGTCTCTAAGTTGATCTTTGAAAGAAAATCCAATAAATATTCAATTTATTTGTTGTTCATTTTGATAAATAAGTATTGCATTGTTAAGTCCAAGGGGTTGAGATTAATTGGTTGAAACATTGGGTTCTTGTTGAGGAGACTGAAGTTCAAATCCCCATAGGGACATCCAATGTGGAATTCTAAGTTGTGACTCTTGGTCTTCCATAGTTAGTGAAAATCTAAGTTGTGACTCTTGGTCTTCCATAGTTGGCTTCTAATGTGGATGTGTTCAAATTTCTAAGTGTTCATGCTTGGGGATGAGGACCCCCGTGTTGTGGCCTCACCGGTTCATAACTCCGGTCAAAAGCGTTCAATGATCAAAAAAAAGTATTGCATTGTTAAAATAATGTTATGGTCTTTATACTTGCAATAATAATTTCTCTTTCAATTGTGTCCATGTAATTATAATTATATAAAATAAAATATTTGATGTGATCTTATTTCATATAGCTTACTATTTAACATGACATCCTAATATGATTTCTTAAAAGTTACATTAAAAACATTAATATATTTTCATGTTGTTATTATACATGTTTATATTGTTATTTCAATGTGTTTGTAACCCTTTATGTATCCAATATTTGTATTGTACAATCATATTGTTTATAGTCTTACATTATTGCGCAACTAATTGTTAGAAGAGAAAGTGATAAAAGTGATGGCATTCATCATGATAGCTAAGTGCAGAAGGTAAGTAAATTTTAAAAATAAAAAGTATGGGCACTTGCAGATATGTCACTTCTTCTTAGTTAAATGGGAGGCCATAGTTCTGTGATGGTTTCTTTATGATTTAGTTCTCTAATGGTTCATTCATGATTTATGTAGACACCTAAAATTGACTCGTTCCCAGATCAGGCTTTCATCTGTCATACTTTACCATCAATTTATCCTTCATGTTAATTACATCAATCTATCTGTCATATTAATTAAATAATTCCAATTATTTAATTAAATCATTTTATCCTCTATATTGATTAAATAAATTCTGATTATTTAATTAAATCAATTTATTTCTCAATATTTGATTAAATAATTTTGATTATTTTATTAAATCAATTTTTATCCTCACAATAATTAAATAAATTTAAATTATTTATTTAATTAAAACTAATATTCTATTTCTTCAAAATAAATAAAATTCAATATTTTATTTATTTATCCATGTACATGAAGTTAAATAATTAATCTATTTAATTTCCTATTATTCTCTCTCATCCATAATTCACTCTCAATCAGTTTAGATAACTAATCAATCAAATTAGTTAACTAAATCAACCAAATAAGTTAACAAGTTAGTCAATCTAGTTAACTAAATCAATCAATTTAGTTGACTAGTCAATCAACTAAGTTAACTACCCAATCAATTCAGTCATCTGAGCAATCAACTCAGTCAACTCCCCAATCAATTTTGTTAACTCCCCTAATGCATGAGAGGACAAGGACACTTGTCCCTCTCTCATTCATGCACATCCTCTCAACCATTCTTAGCAATTGATCTCTCAAATCATCCACAACTGTTGATCTTCATCCCTGAGGGTCTATAAATAAAACGTTCTCCAATCCATCTATTCCTCTCTGATCTTGATACAACATCATGCTGCAAAAATCGTTCTAAGTCTCATCATCTTCACATCACAAGGTTGTGCTGACGAACATAGCAATCCAAATTATCAAAGTAGTAAAGAGCAATCGATTGAAGTTGGGTGCACTTCAGTATGCTCGATCAGTGAAGTCAAATTTGTTTATGCAATGGAAAGGTGAATTGTATTTAATTTCAATTTCTTTTATTTATGTTTGCATGCAAGTTTTACCTATCACATTTTGGCACGCCCGGTAATCTCACCCCTCGTCATTTGCATGTTCATGCATTTTGATTTGTCAATCTAACATCGTGTTTATCAAATTCAATGATCAAGTTTTATAGGTTGGCTCTGACGGCAAAATCGAGCTCACCAATGAGTTCAAGAAGCCTCACAGGTGCAAATCAACATATAACACCCTATATTTATCTTACTGTAAATTTTTTGAATTTTTTTATTTTTTGCCCCTACACAGGGTATACCGTACGGATCCGTATGGTCGCCTGCGCAGGCAGGCCATCGGCTTTGTACACCGCGTTTAAAATAAATTTAACCAAAAACATACATCTCGACAAGGTTGTATTACGTTGGGTGCACAAGACACATCGTCACCCTGTACCTTATACCTTGGTGCATAATGTCTAATGCTATATCAAACTATAGAATTGCTCTACTCAAGTCAGCATAACTATTCATAAATCCATCATCCTATCATCCATACTTTTATCTTCTTCATTTGTCTCTATTTTGTTCTCCATCTTCTATTTCCCTCTTTTCTTCATATCCATTCATTTCGAGAGCACACCCGTATTCTTCCAATTCGTCTGTCCTCTCGAGGGGGCATCATTCAACCTATTAATTAATCTACTAAGTACATCTTTTACCCGATTGGGGCATCATCATTTCTAATCCAATCATATTTGTTCTTCTAAACCAAAATCTTCTTCTATCCAACATAGCACTATGTTTTAAACTTCTTTGAAATGATGTTACTTCGCAACACCAGCTCAAAGAGGGGCAAAATGTAAACACCTAAAATTGACACATTCCCAGATCAGGGTTTCATCTATCATACTTTACCATCAATTTATCCTCCATGTTAATTAAATAATCCTGATTATGTAATTACATCAATTTATCCACCATATTAATTAAATAATTCCAATTATTTAATTAAATCATTTTTATCCTCCATATTAATTAAATAAATTATGATTATTTAATTAAATCAATTTATTCCTCCATATTTGATTAAATAATTCTGATTATTTACTTAAATCAATTTTTATCTTCACAATAATTAAATAAATTTAAATTATTTGTTTAATTAAAACTAATATTTCATTTCTTCGAGGGGAGACCCTGTGGTGAAATGGTGGGGCTTCTTTCTTGTAGTGCCAACAACTTAGGTTTAAACCTCGCAAGGTTGCCCTCTACCGTGTCAACAATTGAGGGACCTTACTTAGGGGAGATCTTGTGGTGAAACGTTGGGTCTTCTTGCCTGTAGTACCAACAACCCAGATTCAAACCTCACGGGGTCGCCCTCTATTGTGACAACAATTGAGGGACGTTACCTCTAATTTTGTGAACAGGGTTGTGCTTGAATGGCAAAGACCAAAGGTTCTCACGATGGAGATTCAAGTTCGAATCCCCCTAGTAACATGTGGTTTCTATGTGGCTTCTAAGTTGATTAAGTGGATATGTTGATGGGGAGGAGGTCCCCCTTGTGACCTTCAATGCTTACGAAATAAATAAAAAATATTTCATTTCTTCAAAATAAATAAAATTCAATATTTTATTTATTTATCCATTTGCATGAAATTAAATTATTTATTTATTTAATTTCCTATTATTCCCTCTCATCCATAATTCACTCTCAATCAATTTAGATAACTAATCAATTAAATTAGTTAACTAAATCAATCAAATCAGTTAATAGGTTAGTCAATCTCGTTAACTAAATCAATCAATTTAGTTAACTAGTCAATCAACTTAGTTAACTACCCAATCAATTCAATCATCTGAACAATCAACTTAGTCAACTCCCCAATCAATTATGTTAACTCCCCTGATGCATGAGATGGCAAGGACACTTGTCCTTCTCTGATTCGTACACATCCTCTCAACCATTCTTAGTCATTGATCTCTCAGATCATCCACAACCGTTGATCTTCATCCCTGAGGGTCTATAAATAAAACATTCTCCAATCCGTCTAATCCTCTCTGATCTTGATACAACATCACGCTGCAGAAATCGTTATAGGTCTCATCATTTTCACATCACAAAGTTATGCTGACGAACAGAGCAATCCACATTATCAAAGTAGCAAAGAGCAATCGATTGAAGTTGGGTGCACTTCAGTAGGCTCCATCAGTGAAGTCAAATTTGTTTATGCAATGGAAAGGTGAATTGTATTTGATTTTGATTTCTTTCATTTATGTTTGCATGCAAGTTTTACCTATCACAATTTATTCATTTAATACTATTCCATTATTTTTATTTGTAAAAAAAAATCTTATAATATTTATAGCCTTGTCCACAACTTCTACATGTAATAACTTTCCAATAAAAATATAATTATATACCATTTAGTGATAGGCCTATAAATATTTGTGCCTATCAACAACTCCATAGCACCTTTGGTGCTTTTACTAATATAATCAAAGCAATTACTAAACAATAGAGTCAAACAATCAACCCAGCACTCACTAAATCAACTCAGCACACATAGGCCACACACCCTGCGGGCTGTTCTTAAATATCATCCAATTCAATAGTCAAAGGTCAATTTTGGCCAATAAAAATAAGACAAATATTTAACATTTTTTATTGTGAATGAGGTGTAAAATTGCTATTGATTGTTTAACCATTGAAGTGGACGATATTTAAGTAGAGTGCACCCTGCCAGGCATAAACTGGTACAGCAGCCGCTGTACAAGAGATTGGATGTTTTCAAGAGGGATGGGAGCAGAAACCATCTCACGTTACCATAAAGATTCTATATTATTCCTTTAGGGATTTTGAAAACCTGTCTCAGCCCACATGAAGAAGAAAAATAGAAGCTGGAGCACCTTCAATAGGACCCCATCCTAAGAAATGATGTTGAATCAATTTCATGATCATTGCCAATTAAACTTCGGTGAGGATGCATGAAAAACCGTAAACGTTATGATTTCAGTGTCCCGATTTCATGATAAAATACATTACCAGGCACTCTTATAAAGTATAATCTGTTGCATTTAATAAAGTAATTTGTTACGCCTCACTGATGTTCTTCTGTCATCCTGACTCCATGAAATTCTGGTCTCTTTTAACAGATTGGTTCCGTGTCTGAAGAAAAACTTTCGTTTAAACTTCTTCAAGTAACCATTCCATGTTTCCTTGCCCCTTGCTTTTGGGTTTTCATTTCTAATTAACATGAATGTCATTTTCTTTTTTCCCTCATTGATCCCTCTAGCAAATAACCCTATTTTCACAGATTTTTTGTCAAAGTGGATAGCTTCTCTATTTGCTGTAGTAGATCAAGGGAATAAGGTACATGTAGAGCTAGCATGTCAAACGATAATAACACCAAATCTTATTGTTGAAATGTGAAGTCAGTTTTATTTATTTTTTTGGCCATGTGCCACGTGTACACCATGCAAAATTGCATGGGGAAGTGCCACTTGCACTTTTATGCATGAAAATCTATCTTTAGATTTGATTTGTTTTTTAAATATGTTTTTTTGTGATTATTTAAGTTAGTCGAGTGCAGAAAAAAAAATTTGTAATTGCGAATTTTCTTCTGAGAATAAAATTGAGAGATCTTTGCCCGTGGTTTTTTCCTGGTACATTACCAAGTTTTCCACTTAAATCTATGTTAACTATTTTGTTAATTCACTGTTATTTCAATTCTACACTGCTTATTTTTTTAACAGTTGGGTGTAGCATTTTATTTGGTACGGATTAAACCTGAAGAGAAATAAGAGTGAAAATGACCCACTTTTTATTTCAGCAAGAAAAGTTATATCAGCACATTGTTCTGAATGGTGACACTAAAATGTATGCAGGACTACCAAGCAGGTTTATTTTGCACCCATGTTGAAATTTACTTTCCATTATCAGATCACTATTTGGATCTTTCCTACCATGTTCCATTAAATGTGTTGTTATTCAGTTGAAAATAGTTTTTTTAAATAAAATTATAGGACTGATTGTGGATGTCTCAGAAGATTCATCCTGTGATCTTCGTAGATACCTCACGTTCCATGTTTTTTTAAACTGGAAAAAATAAAAGATCTTGTATTAAGATCAAAACAGAGTTTACAAAATAAACAGAAACTAAATCTGCTTGCTAGTAAGAAGTATCTGAGATCACCGATTACAAAGAGACAAGAAAATGAAGTCACATTGCCTTTTCAAACTCTCTTCTTCAGCTTACTCTGACTTTTTGATATCATATCAGGTTTGATTGTATCTTGAATTTTCCATTTCATAATATTTTCTTTGTTCCATGTTTTCTAGACCATTTATATATTTGCAAATTCATTGAATCCTCAACAAATTTTTGGTTAGATTTAACTATCCTTTACCTTGTGGTTGAAAAATAAAATGAATATGTTAACACAGTTTTCTTTTCTGTACTATAATGGTTATAAAAAAAATTAATTTGTAACAGCCAGCTTACTCTATCATATTTTGCAACTTTTGCAAACCAAAAACACTTCAATTCAAGAGTGACATTGAACTTGCTAAATTATTGTTAGCAAAATGTCCACAACGCAGATGATTCAAGCCTTGGTTGAAGATCACCTAACTTCAATCTTTTTATAAGTTTATCAGTTCCAAGATGGCATATGCAGCCTTTATATGGCTATCTCCTAGAATTTAGAATCCAAATTTGAAGACTTTGATTGGACGTGCATCCTAGTTTCTGCTGTAGATGCTTTTGTGCGTGCATTCCAGGTTTATTTTTCAAAAAGTGCAGAAGAATTGATTGCAACTTTGAATGTATGCCCGGAAAGCCAGAAAATGCACAAAGATAATTTTTCATCCTATTTAAAAGTTTATTTTTGAAGAATTATAAAATCACATTCCAAACTGATTTTGGATGCACATTTGACCCTATTTATTAATTAATTAAAATTCAAAATTGTGTTATATTCTAAATTTTAATTAATTAATAAATAGGATCAAATGTGCATAAAAAATGCTGACTATTTTTAAAAGTTTGTTTTTGATGGAATAGAGCTAAATATTAATAGTAAAATAAGTACAATAAAATAGTAAGCAGTATAAAATCACATTCCAAAAACTATTTAAAATTTTAAACTGATTTTAGATGCATATTTAACCGTATTTATTAATTAATTAAAATTCAAAATCATATTATATTCTAAATTTTAATTAATTAATAAATACAATACCACCACAACCCAAAAAAGAAACAGCTATCTAAACAAAAAGTTTGTACCAAAACATAAACAGAAAGCTTTCTTTTGGAGGTTCATTAATTACAAATTGTGTTGTCTCGTTAAGAAGACTTCCTGTTATATAAATTGAAATAGTGCTTTCATTGTAAATTCGGTATCTATTAAAAAATGATTGTTTTCAGGCCATCTGGCATGTTTTAGAATTCAGGGAAATTATTAGAACGAGAGGCGTTCTACATTCACAGCAGGGGTGGAGTTGAAACGCTGAAAGATTACAAGATTCCGTGTAATTTTATAAGATTCCAATCTAAAAAAATATAAAAATTTATATGCATGAGATTATTAAGATAGAGATCATAATGAAATGCCACAATAAATACACCACTAAATGTGCACTCTCAAAGAATAAAAAATATATTTAAATGGGAAATGAAACGCTTGCATTCTAACTGCCAGTAATTTATAAAAAATAAAAAAATAAAAATAAAACACGGGTAATTTATAAAAAAATCAAAAAATCAAAAAATCAAAATCAAAAACCAAAAAGGAAAAAAAATTGGAAGATATCTATCGATATACTTTAGATATATTTTTTAAATATAAATATACTAGTGTGTACATTCAGTTGTTACTATTCAAATAAAGTTTTATGTCATATTTGTTATTACTTAACAAGGGATTGCCTTGAACTCCTAAAAGCACTTTAGATAACAAGTGTGGCAGGAGATGGGTAGTCACGTTTTCCTTATTTGTATTGGCATTCTCTAATCATACAGAGGGAGGGTGTGCTTAATAGAAATATTGTTTTGGAACCTATAAGCATGCAAATGGAAGACAATGGATTTCTTAGTTGAAAACCAGTTACTGTTAATTGGAGCAGTACTTAAGACATTTTGGATGTAAAATTGCTACAACGTTTTTCTTTTACATTCATTTGTGTGAATGAAAATTTCTGTCTATTTTGTTTCGCAGGTGGTTGTTTTTTTTTTTTCGAGTCAAATGGTTATTTTGTTCCTGGTTTTGTTGGTTTGACTTGGGGTAATCTCATATTACTCATATTTTTTTGAGGATTTGGTTGTATATTTTAACTTGGTTTTAATATATAATATTTTCACTAAAAAAAGTTCTTCAAACTTTTCTTCATTTTCTTTCAAATGAAAATTTAAGTCGAAAAGTTTAATATGGACAAAGGAGAGCTCTGCTAGGGTTCAGTCTTGGCTTTGCTGATGTCTCAGTTGGGTCCCCCTACTGTCATACTGCTTCATTCTGAAATAGGAGTTGGTCTTATTTTTCTGCATTTATTGTGGCACCTCTTAGGTTGCCATGCCTGTGAGTGTTTTCATATCTTTAAATGGTCTCAACCTTCTGTAACTCTGCAGTTGCTGCTGAAGTTGAAGGTTTGATGGCGCATAACAATGGCACACTTGCTCAAGCGAGCCAGGGAGTTTGTTCCCAAGGTGTTCCACGAGGTATGTCCCATGAAACACCCCCAAATGTTGTTCTTATTCCAAAATTTGACAATGCATGCTATTGGTTAGAGAACTTTATTTTAATAAGATATTTTGTGGGAAGGGTCCCCCTAAAAGTATGCTCAAAGACTGGATCAACAAGGCTTGGGTCCCACATGGGATTCACCTTGAAGCTGTGTAAAACCTTACCAAATGTTTCTTTCTTTTCGGATTTGTTGAAGCAAACCATGGAAGGCCTATCCTCAATCGTGGCCCCTGGCTTGTCCGCTCTTCCTTGCTTGTTTTCAAACCCTAAACCTGAGACTTCGTCATCTCCGACAAGAAAGCTCTACAGGTACCTGTCTAGGTTGAGTTTTCTGGGTTACCCTTGCCATGTTGGAACTTTTTGATCCAAAGAGCCTCCTATTTAGGCACTATGTATATGTTGAACCAAACGAGTTCTAATTGGCTCATCCCCGAAAGAGGGTCTGTGTAGAAGTGGATCTCTCCAAAGATTTAAAGGAGACCATGGATATCCAATGTGATAGATGAAATACACTCAACATGTTATCTATCTAAACATGCCTAATACTTATTATCGGTGTCAATCTTCTGAACATAAGATCCAGGATTGCCCTTTGGCTTCCCCCTATACTAAGCCTAACACACAACCCACTTTTGGGTCACCGACTACTGCAAAAAATAGGAAGGTTGGTCTACAATGGTTAGTCGCAAAGCCAAGAATTCTAGTGAGAATGACCCCCCCGCAAACCTTTTTCAAGCTCTGGGGGTTAGACCTCGAAAATTGCTTCAAAACCTCTAGATATAGGGAAATCTCCTCCTAAGGAGACGTCTGATGAGGTGAAATTTGTCTGAGCACCATTAGTGGCGTTACTGTTGTCTCTGGCACTAGTTATCACTGTCGGACATGCTTCCCCTCCCCCAACAATGCAACAAAGGTCCCACAGCTCGCCGAAGTAGTTGGAAGATGGGGAATATGTGCCAGAGAAATGGTGACCTATCCAACTTCCCATTCGAATAGGCAGCTTCAATTCAAATGAAGCTTTTCTGCAAATTGGTATATTTAGCGCTAGATGAGTTGGCTAACAAGGAGATGACTCTCAACACTTATTTATGAATTGTGCTTCCTAGAATGTTCGAGGTCTGATGAACCTCCCACAGAAATATTTTGTTTGAAACGCTCGAGTTCAATCTCTAGGTCCAGACATTCTCTGTTTACAAGAGGTTAAAATTTTTATTTTTTTCTTTCTGCAACTTGTTGTGTTATTTGGCCTTCTAGTCATTTTTTGTGTAGCAACCATGAAGCAAGTCGGGGTGTTGTTGTCACCTTTCTCTCTCCTACGTGGCATCACAACCTAGTTGACCAGGGATGTGACCCCACTAACCAAATATTGTGGGCTCTCTTCAACATTAATAATTATTCCTTTAGAGTTATTAATGTGTATGCATCGAACAATGTTGTTGAGAGATCTACTATATGGAGATGAATTGTAAATTCAATGTCTGTCACCACTTGGATTTTGTGCAAGGATTTTAATATGATTGAAATGGCCTACAATAAACGTGGGGTGTTGCCTATGCATTGGACTGTTTGTGAAAGAGAGGCTTGGTTTTTTTATGCGGAATAAATTGGGAATTTTTTATCCCAATCTTAGCTGCCACCAAGATCATATGATGCGGTGCAGATGGAGTAATCTCTGAGCGGGGTCTGACGAGGTCCTCAAGCGTCTAGATTAATCCATGTTATTGGCTCAATCTTTCTTTTCCTTTGCTAGTTGTTATTCCTTGCCAGTGGAGCCTTTGTCATATATTGTCCTTTTAGACCACTTTCCAATACAGTTTCGTATTGAGTGACAACTTGCCAGACCCAAGGCCATAAAAACTTAGTTTTTCTAAAAACATTGTTGATTACTCACAAGGCCATATCAGCCCATATTCAACGTGTTTGGAATTTGGAACCATGTCCTATGCATGAGAGAGGATGGATAGCTTGGTGGAATGATGTCATCACCCGTACTTATTATTTTCTCCACATTTATGGGCACCAACTAGCCCATTTCCATCATCATTTATACAAGGCCAACACCTCGAAGCTCCCCAAGCCACCACCGCCGCCTTAGAGGCACAACCTTTCGGCTTGGATGCTCAGCTTCATGTGACTCAACTCTACCACCAGAAGCAAGTTGGAGATGCCCATTCTATATGTTGACCCCAAATCAAAGCTTAGCTTCAATGGCTCAAGATTGGAGACAAGGTCTCTTAAGGAATTTTTTCAAGCTCTATGTGCTCGTCATACATCTCAAACCATCAAACAAATTAAGGGAAACAACTCTTCAATGAGCTCCTAGACATTCCTTAGGCCTTCTTCCAGCACTTTGAGCAAGTTTTAGCTACTCAAGGGTATACTCTGACTCAGAATGATGCTTTGCAGCAATGCCTTAATGTGGTTCCTTGTCAAGTTTCCAATTCTAAGTTTCCAATTCTGAGCGTATTCTTTGTGATCAACTTCTCACTAAAGAAGACTTGCGGGAGGCTGCCTTTCTATGTCTAATGACAAAGCCCCTGGTTTGGATGGATTCCCATGTGAGTTCTATATAACCTTTTAGGACACTATGGGTGGAGACCTCCACAAAGTTTATCTGGAATCTTTTCATGAGAATTCATTAGAAAACATAATTAATAAAGGGAATATCAAATTCATACCTAAAGCTAGTGATCCTTAGGAAATTTGCAATTGACAACCTATCATTTTGTCGAATGTCTCCTACAAGATCATTGCCAAGGCTATTGCTCTTAAGCTCAGGCCTTTTCTCCCCCAATTGGTCTAACCTGAACAACCTAGTTTTATCAAGTCACAATACATCCTTGACAACATTATTGTTGTCTGGGAAGGGATGGAATGGTCTTGGCATTCTAAGCCGCCTACAAAGATTATTAAAATTCACTCCACCAAGACTTATGACCACATTGAATGGCCTTTCATTCTTGCCATGCTCCAGGCACTTGGCTTTGGGCCCCGTTTTACTCATTCTGTTCAAATGTTATTTGTTGATGCCTCAGCTTGCATCACCATTAATGGTTAGCAATCCAAGCCTTTTAAGCTTTTTCGATCCATCCATCGGGGCTGCCCTTTAGCCCTAGCACTTTATGTGCTTGTAGTTGAAGGCTTTGGCTATCTATTGGCCCATACAATCTCTCAAAAGTTTGTTAAAGACATTGCTTTGCCCAATTCTTCTAACCAACTAGTTAATGGTCATTTTGCCAATGATCCTTTCCTCACTCTAATTGAAGATGAAATAATGTCAAACAAGCTCTTCTTTGTCTTGATGTAATTTGTCAAGCCGCTATATCAAGTATTCAATAGCAAAAGACCCAATGTTACAGGCAGTCCTTTCTTCGTAAACCTGGCTAGTTAGACAATCATGGCTAGAAGTGGATTGATCATAGGGAGGTCTTTCATTTTTTGAGCATTTTCTCTACTTTTCAGGGTTCTCTTATTGTCCTCTAGCAAGTTATTGTTTCCACGATTGAGAAGAAATTGAGCTATTGGATTACCAAGCCTCTTTCTTTGGCAAGTAAATTCCAGATTTGCTCTAAAATTTCAGCCGCCAAGTTCATGTTTACTACTCTTGCGGTACCTTCAAAGGCCTTTTATTTTAAAGTTGAGAAATTGGTTAGAGATTTTCTTTGAGTTTCCAGTGATGGGCATCAAGGATTTCATCATGTTGCTTGGGAATTTTGTCGTCTTCCCTACAATGTTGATGGTTTAGGATTGCTTTCAATATGTCATCAAAGCATTGCTTTATGCCCTAAATGAATTATCAGGGCCCTGGAAGGGAATGATGCCTGGAAAATTCTCATCAGGCACTGTATCCTTTTTGGTGTACCTTCTAGGCATCTAGCGTGGAAAAGCCTTGATCTCTATACTCTCCTCACCATGAGGGAGCCTGTCTAGATTCAAGGCACATTTGTTATCAAGAGCATTTGGAAAGCCTACATGAGTTTGTTAAGTCATGGCTTCTTTGGGAGGGAAATGACTTTCATAATGGCCCTTCAATCAATCAACAATCTATTTGGTGGTCCCTAATTCTTTCTAGTCAAGATCGCCCTCTGGCTAAAGCTCCTTGGGTTCGTGCTTTGAAATTTTTCAAATGAGGGATTAGATTTCTCCCTAATCTTATTAACGGAGCTACCAAGAATTTCCTTTCTTGGCTAGAGGTCAAGCAAAAATTCAATGTCATTCCTCCCCACATGGTTCATGAAATTGGGGTTAGGTCTTTCAAGCCCTAGTGGAAAGATTGGAATGGTATCCTGATACACCATTTCACAATTACAAACCTCACAAAAGATATTTGTGGCTTTCACCTCATCTCCCAATGGTGGATAAATTAAGCCACCATTGGCAACTTTAGTCTTCTCTTGGCACTTGGCATTGTCGATTCCAATCTATTTGGTTGGCCATCCTTGCGACTAAGTTGGCTCACTTTGTATGGTGCATTCTCTATCCACTTGGTTGTCACTTGACTCATTTGGGAGTTCTCAACCCCCGTTGTCCAATTTGTGGACAATTAGAGACTCGTTGTCCAATTTGTGGACAATTAGAGACTCTCAAGCATCTCTTTTAGTTTTGTACCAGAGCTCGAGAAGCTTAGAATTGGATACATGATTTCTTCAGGCCTTTTTGGCCCGACCCCTTCTCAAGGCATATGGTTTTGCTAGAAGACTAGCCTTGTCTCCCATTTGAATATGCCCAAATTTGGCATGCTTCCAAGGTGAAAATTCTCTTCAATATTTTAAAAGATAGAAATTAAACTCTCTTTTCAGATTGTTCGGCTGATGTTCATTTCTCTTTGCACACTAAAGCTATGATTTTCTCTAATGTGCTTATGTTGATTCAGGTGCAAACTAGCAAGGTTGCATTCGAAGTGGCACATCTGCAAAAGCTTCTTGATCACTAGGGTAATGTCCCTTGCACAGTTGCCAGAGTTCTAGCTTCTTCCTCTTCCTCTCCTCGAGGGTGTCAGCGTGGTTGTAGCCAATCTGCTAGACTTGATCAAGGATCTCAATCCCGTGGCTCTTAGCCTCTGGGGTCTAGGGATCATGCAGCCCACGATTGGTCTCAGCCTTCTTGGTTGCCATCCATCTCTTCTCATGGGCATGATGCTCCTTACTGGCCAAGCAAGTTTCTTCACCTGAAGTTGACTATTTCTTCTATTCGCGCGCAGCAACCTGCAAATGACTCTCTGAACGAGGAGGATGCTCTCACTGGTTGGGAACCTATTGATGATACTTCAGTCCCCAATGATGTTTGGGAAAAACTAGATGATAAAGACGCCCTCCTACCGGTGTTGCTTTAGTTGCTTAGAAGCTTGTTTATTTTGTGATGTTTGGGCTTCGCCACATTTTGTCTTTGTTTTGGACAATGTCCAACATAGACTTTCAAGATTTACCTTTTTACCACCTACCTTTTTTTTAATATTATATTATCATCTTTTTGGCTTTATAAAAAGTAATAAAGACTTTAGTCATTAAAAAAAACTTTCTTTAGTCCATATTGCATGTGTACATCAAGTTTTGATTAAATGGTAAGAGAAGATGAAATCCAAAATTGGATATAAATTTTTTTACTTGGACATTCAGAAGTGAAGGTGGAAGACATCGATTGAATTACGACAATGCTATTAGGTCTGCAAAAAATTTGCTTCTGCAAGATTCTACAACCACTTAGAACCAAGCTTTAAACTAATAGTAAATCACTTGCTAGAAAGATGATACGTGAATGTCATAAAAATTGGTTCATGATCTATCATATAATCCCAACTTGGGAAAGCAAAATTGTATGCACGAATAGAATCTTCTAGTTGTTTGATAGACACCATATTGTTGCTCACTTCTTGCAGGTTTCCTAATGCCCTTACCAGATTGTTGATTTGATAGAAAATTTGGAGGAGGAAAAAACAGACAGTAAAAATGGTTCACACAATGAAGCTAAAGAGTTCAATGAAATTTAAATTGAAAATAGAATCATATGGGAGAGGGTAGGGAACTCAGCAGAGAAGACTATATTTGCACAAACTAAACTTTAACTAAAACTAGCCTTTATTAAAATACCTGTTTTTGGCCTGTCCAAATGACTTGTATCAATCAAATATGACATAAGAAGTCTTGTATAAAAAGTGGAAGAGCTCATTGGACCAAAACTCTCCGAAGAGCCAATGTTCTTTCTTCATAAGAATTGTTTCCATGCGCTTCACCGAGGCCATGGTGTCTACTGCAGATAATGTGAGAATTTGCACCTTTGTGCTTCTTAAGAGATGGTTTTCTTCGATTCTTTTGAGAGCTGTTGAGCAACCATATACCCTTATTTTATCTAGGCTCTTCAAATTCCAATAATTCTCGGGCAACATTTGCAATGCCTCACAGAGCACTAATGAGAATACTTTAAGAGAAGACATGGCTTCTTCCTCTAACATTGGTAACTCCTCTAGCTTGTCCAGGCAAACCAATGAAAATGTCTCTAGCATGGGAAATGCTCCGCTCTCACCAAATTCCTTGGGCAATTTCTCTATGTTGGTGCAGCGCACGATATCTAGCTGCTTAAGCCTTACAAGTTTGTGCAAGTCTGGTAATTGTTTCAACATGTTACACTTCATCAATTTGATATAGATAAGATGTTGAAATTCACATAAGGTATGTTCCATTTTGATTAATTGAGGGCATGTTAACCAGAGTTTCCTCAATCTTGACATGGCAGTTATGTCATGAGGTAGGCTTTCCATCTTTGTGAGATCCAAATGTAGAGATTCCATCTGCATCATGCATCTCAGTGTTCTTTGTTGAATTGTTTCCCCATTATTGCTAAGCTGCAACCATTTGAGTTGTTTTAGAGCACTTAAATCATTGATTGAAAGTGAGTCTCTTCTTCCCTTACTCTGCCCAATCTTTACCCATACATTTGGAGAACTTCTGAGCTTCAATAACTCCATCGACTTAAGCTGTGAGATTCCATAGGGCAAGGATTGCAATTTTTTACAAAAACTAACATCCAATACTCTTAGGGAACTCATCTTATGAATATTGGATGGTAGTTCCGTTATATAAAATCTATAAAGATGCAGCATTTGAAGGTTGTTAACGGTGGTAATAGAGTTAGGTAATCTTGTGATTGGTACAGCACATAAATTTAGGGAAACCAAATGTTTCAAACATCCTATGTTTTCTGGCAAGGACATGATGCATGTGTTTGACAAATCCAGGACCCTCAGAAAGGTCATACTGCCAATCACTTGTTTTGGGATTTCTTTCAAATCAGGATTTCCGGAAAGTAGCAATGAGCGGATATGTGGGCCTCTGAAGTTATTGGGAACACACCTTAGCTTGTTGTCGGTCAATGAAATTCTAACACACTCTGAGCATTCATTGGCTGGGAACTCTTCTAAACCTCTGCCTGAATGAAAGAAGCAATTTTCTTCCATCTCAGCAATCTGTCTTGCTAAAGTATAGAGGACATCATGCACTCTGAAACTGAGCACCTGCCCATCTATATCCTTCCGGATTGGTTCAATTAGGCAACGATTGGCTAACAGGTCAACATTAGCCTGTCCATGTTGGAATGGATCATGTCTGTCCAGTAACCCTTCTCCAAACCAGATGCTACTCACAGTTGCAGTAATAAGGACTTTGTCTTCCACAAAGGCAGAGAGATAGAGAAAACACAATTGCAAGGAAATATCATGTCTGGCCAGTGCATCATAGCTCACTCGCAGCCTACTGTAAAGTGAGTCTGCAAGGTCCCTGTTGTTGATCGACTCTGCATTCTTCAGCTTCTTTAGTGTAATTTCCCATCCCTCTGACCCAGTGATGCCTGCCATAGCCCGCCCTGTTACTTTTAGGGCTAGGGGAAGTCCCCCACACTCTCTGCAAATGCCCCTGGCTGTTTCTTCCTTAATGGTTGTTGGTGGTTTTCCATCATTGTATGGAAAAGCATGGGAAAGAAACAACTGCCAACTGTCATCCTCCATCAACTGCTGCATTTGGACAGTTGATGAATTTCCAATGCCCATTTGTAAAAGGGTGCTGCTATTTCTGGAACTCACTATAATTACACTTGACTGACAATTGGAGTTGCAGACAGGAGGCAGTGTCACACCCAACCCCTCCAACAAGTCTGCACCTCTTTCCCAAACATCATCTAAAAACAAGGCAAATTTGTGTTGGCTCATTTTCCTATTTAACCATATTTTAATATCATCTTCAGCTAGCATTTGGTTAAAAACATCATTTGTTTTGAAGGCTATTTGGCTACCCAGATAATTTCTAAGGTCTGTTAAAGATGGACTCTGTGAAATGGTGAGCCAAAGCAATAAGCCATTAGCGAAGAGATTTTGTACCTGGTGGCTGTTGAAGAGTATTTTCAGAAGCAGGGTTTTGCCTGCCCCACCCATGCCAACCACACCTATATGGGATGAACTATGCAGCAACTCCTCAAGTCTTGCCAAGGCTCTATCTAGTCCCACAATAAGTGGCTCCTCTATATACTTCATCCCTTCCCTCAGAGGTGCCACTGAGCTGCTTGAGGCTGCAATATCACTGTTGGAAGGCTGAAGATGCCTTAGTGATTGCAGAAGCTGAAGTGTAATGCCAATTGATGCAGCATTCTCTCGATGTTCTTTGATGCTTGAAATAGTGTGAGCGATCCTTCTGCTCATTTTATAACGAGAAAACAAATTATATGTTGGTATTGTGATTGTGCACTGTTGAACCATTTGGAATGCTTGCTGTAGAAGTGTGTCCAAAGTTCTAAGCCAGTTATTTACAGCCAGAGGATTAAGCTCTTGAGAAGAGTTTAACTGACCAGAGGTGAAAGCTAAACGATAGCTCTGCAAGGCCAAGTTGATCTCTTGAAGACTCAGCACTAATCTCTTAAGGGACTCCAACTCCTCCTTGCACCTGATGGCAGTACTTATACGTTTCAGAATGTCCTTAATTAAGATGTCAATGCCCATGCTAACGAACCCTGAGACAACCATGCTAGACATTTTTTTGTCTGAAAAGAAGAATGAGAGATATATACCCAATTCTTAGAGGGAGATATGTACACAATTTTTAGAGTGGGGAGAAGCAAAGAAGTTAAACAAGGATATCTAAAGTTCGAAATAACAAATAACATGTACTTTGAGTCGAAGAGAAATGGGTAGTAGATAGGAAAATGTTACCCTGTTTTTGCTGCCAGTGCTAAGACCAGAAAACAGAGCTATTGAGGAAGAATTCAAGATTGACAATTGATATGGTGGACAAAGATCATTACAACCCTTTGTCAAGATTACGTAACAGAAGGTTTATTCATCGTTTGTCTTCGTCTCTTCGACGACAAGATTTTCAGAGTGTGAATGCAACACAAAATTGTAGATATTTGCTAGTCAGTCATATCGTGTCGCGATCTGCTAGAATCTAAATTTCCGTAGAAATTGTGTGGGGTTAGATTTGCCGTAGGGTTTATGAGTCACGGCATTTAGGTGATGGACAGACTGGGTCAAGGGTCTTGTAGCAATCAATTGAACCTCATCAACGGCGGATCTTAAATGTCATCCACTTCAATATTTAATAGTAAATTCTGGGCAATGAAAAGTTTTCCTATATTTAACACTTTTTGTTGTGAATGAAATAGAAAAATGCTATTGGCTGTTTGACCAGTTCAACTCTGAAAGTGGATGACATTTACATAGAGCGCTCATCAACAAAGGGTCGAGCGAAACCGAATCATCTCTTATGTCAATAAATCCAGGAGTTTTAAGCAGAGCACTTGATGGTATTCATGTATTCTTGATGCATCACCTGGGTTTGATTGGAAAGAGTTGCAAAATTCAATTAGAAATAGATGTCTTCTATTAAAGAATTAGACTGTTATAAATATTGGTTTACATATTAATTGTGTTTAACGTGTGGTCATGTTATACTCTACTTAAATATCATCTGGTGTAACGGTCAAACAATCAATAGCAATTTACATCTCATTCACATCAAAAAGTGGTAAATATTTGTCCTTATTTTATTGGTCAAAATTCGCCTTTGATTGTTGAACTCCATAATGTTTACTCAAATTGTGGCCTATCCCATTAGTTGAGGGCCTCCCTTTCTCTCTATCGAGAAAGAACACAAATGTCATAATTAACAACATTTCAAAATTGTGAATAGATCATCAACACAAAATTCCAAATATTATTATTGATAATAATCAAATACATTAATAGGTGTGAATGTAATATCAACACAAATTATAACTAGCAATTGAATTCATAGGTTCAATGGGTAGGGTGAAAACTTTATGAAGAAATTATAGAATTTGTTAGATTATTTTTTATTATTTATTAATTTATAAGTTATTTAATCCACTAAATTATCTTATCAATTCTTATTGAAATTTCATCATATTAACTATTGTCTTCTTTCATATCAATTCTTATTGAAATTTCATCATATTAACTATTGTCTTCTTTCACTTATATTAGTAAATTTCTTTTTACATTATGAGATGAACAAACATAGTTGGGTAAAATTATTATGTCAATTTCTTACCAAGTAAATATTTATATTTTTTTAAATTATCATTACTTTACATTCACTCCCTATAGGAGATCACTTATCCCTATCGATCATTTAAAAAATATAATTGTGAAAATTATAGTTCACCTTTTAACTAACTTGTCTATATTGTATATATGTAGTAAATTAACATAATTATATATTATTTGTTTAATAACTAAATTTTTGCGTTTTTTTTTTTACTAGATTTTAGTGTGTTTGTTTTACTCAAAATAATATTTCCACAAAATTTTCACATATAAACCTAGTAAAAATTAAAATTTGCTCAACATGAAAAATAATACTTTGTTTTGATTAGTAATAACTAGATAAAAAAAAACTCATTGCAATAATACTACAGTTACTAATAAGAAATGTTTTTAATACATTTGAGTAATAATAAAAATTATAAATTAATTATTATTATATATTACTTCTTAATACTCCCCTTTTAACATAAACTACATATCTAATACTATTTGAATAATAACAACACTTATTAGTCTGTTTAAAAATGTCATGTCTCCTTTGGTTTGTCCATGGGAACATTGGACTACGCATGTGCTTTATTTACTTAATCGGAATTGACGCAGATTTGATGGGAGTCACGAAGTACAAAAATAAAATAAAAAAATTAACAATTTATCAATTGTCAAAGTGATAAATAAAATTTAAAAAAAAACAATTTATCAATTGTCAAAGTGATAAAGGTAAAGGCAACTTTTTTGTTTTTTTATCATTTATGACATTTTGTAGAAAAAATGTAGAAAAATAAAATAAAAAATTAACAATTGATAAATTGTTAAAGTGATAAAGGTCAAGGGAATTTTTTTTTTTTATCATTTATGACATTTTGTAGAAAAAATCAATGTAAAAAATAAAATAAAAAATTAACAATTTATCAATTGTCAAAGTGATAAAGGTAAAGGGAATTTTTTTTTTTTATCATTTATGAAATTTTTAGAAAAAATCAATGTAGAAAAATAAAATAAAAAATTAACAATTTATCCATTTTCAAAAGGTAAAGGGAACTTTGTTGTTTTTTATCATTTATGACATTTTGTAGAAAAAATTAATGAACAAGATTGTTTTCATGGTAGTCCTTTTAATCTAGGCCCTTCATCTATATAATTCATCATGTGATGCTCACATAGGGAAGGCTTTCAGCCTAATTATTATTAGTTTCTAACAATTTACAATATTTTAATGATGCAAACACAACATGATCATACAATTTTAAGCATCATTATTCATAACCATTTACAACATTTCAAGCATAAATACAAATTCATAATACATCTCACGGTGGGCACTCCCTCTTCTGATGGTTCCTCCAAGGAGGGTGCTCCTTCCCTGGCTAAATCTCCGCAGGAGACTAAGCCTTCCCACGATCCTCTTCCGGTTAACACGTGTGTGCAAGAAGTTGAGTCCACTTGTTGGCCAAAAAGTGGAAGTGTTCTCCCTGATTTTTAAAATTTATCACATTTGACCTAAACTTTTGAAGCACTTAAAGGTGGAATCTTGAAAAAAGTCACTAAATATGAAATGTAGTACTCGGAGTCTAGTGTCCAAATATGTAATTTTTTTCAATACTCAGCTGGGAGAAATTAATTTTTAATAGGCGTTTCTAAAAACCACTGTTTAAAAGTCATTTTTTTACTATACCATGCCTATGTACGTCATCCATATTTTGACCTAAATAATCATATTTTCTAAATCCTTTTAGAAAAAGTTTTGTAACTCACTGAAGCACGTTTTCCATATTTTTTTGTAATTTTTTATTGAATTTTTTTTATTAATTTTTTATTGGCCATTTTTGGTCTTTTAAAAAATCGTGTACGCCACGCAAAAGATGACCTAAACTTAACATTTTTTAAATTTTTTTTAAATTGAAAAGAATTGCGTAAAGAACGTTTTCATACAATTTTTTTTACAAAAAAATATTTTAATAAAATACTAAAAAACCCTAGGATGGGGGCCCTGGCTCGATTGGCTAAGTAATTCCATTGCAGTAAAGATCGTCACGAGGTTCAATCTTCCCCCGTCCCTGTGGTACCGGAGGGCGTGTCGTGCCAGCATCACCAGTCACGTAAAAAAAAGTTTACCAGGCACCTAAAAAAAAACTAAAAAACCCTGATAATTCAAGTTTATGGACCTGTTTCATCAGAAATTGATTAAAAAATAGAAAAAATAATCCAATTGTAAAAAAAATTACATATTTGGAATCTACACTATCTCATCTATAGGATTTTAATTTCATCAAAAAAATTTGTAAAATAGACCTTCAGATATATGTCCAAAGTCACTATTTTGTTGTGACATTGACAAAACCTTCAAGTTGTAAGTCAAACCAGGTCTAGAGGTTAGGTTTGGGTCCCCAAAGCATTTCCTAAACTGGGTTACAAAGCAAAACCCGAGCTTAAAATTTAAATTTTAAATAACAGGATCCCGTTTAGTAAACGAGAGTAAACGAGATCCCGTTTCTTACACTATTGCTACAAAAGAAAACGAAATCCCATTTACTAAATGCGATCCCGTATGAAATGGGATCCCATTTAGTATTTAACCTTTTTTAATAAGACTATGACTGTCGGCCCTGCAACTTGTTCTGTACGGCTGACAATGACATTTGCAACATTCCCTACCATCTTTTGTCTTCTGCAAGTCCATCAACTTGGGATTTTGTTTGAATTTTGAAAGGAGCCATCATTGAGACAATGTTTGAGTGAAATTTTGTTGAATTGCTACTTGTTTAAAGGACTTGAACAAAGAAAGAAGGCTTTCAAGTTTTTAACATTCATTTATACATACTTCATAAATTTTTTAATCATGGGATCACAAAGTTGTAATAAGAAGAAAGATAGGAATCTATTGACCCCTGAAGAAATTAAAGCAAAGAGAGAGAAGGAGGCAAAAAGACAAAGAGATAGAAGAATAAAGATTCGATCAATGAATAATGTTGAAGCATCCAATTCCACAACTATTGAAGATAAAAACATTGAGGAGACCATGGATGTAGATGATGCAAATTTGCAAGAGGTGAATGTGGAAACTAATATGATTATACAAACTACCCCTGGTATGCCTTCAAATCTCTCTTTCAATGCTATGGAGAATGTTTCAATAGGCACAAATCTAGGTACGTCTTCAAATCCACCTTTGAATAAAATAGAAATGGTGTTGATAGGAGATTTAAAACAAGCTGGATATAACAATGTTGAGATTGATAATATTTGTAGAGATCAAGATTTGAAACAAATTGTTGTTGAAAATGAAAATAAAAATCTTTTTATTGAAAATGAGAATGAAAACCGTTTTGTTGTTGAAAATGAAAACGAAAATCCTTTTGTTGAAAATAAAAATAAAAATTGTTTTATTGTTGAAAATAAAAACAGAAATTCTTTTGTTGAAAATGAAAATGAAAACCATTTGTTGTTGAAATTGAAAATGAAAATCATTTTGTTGAAAATGAAAATGAAAACCATTTTGTTGTTGAAAATGAAAATTGTTTTGAAGTTGAAAATAAAAATGAGAATCCAGGATGTGATGTTGAAAATAAGAAAAAAAATTTTAAAATTGAAAGAGATGTTAAAGAACACATGTCAATAGATTATACAAGGAATTTTTTTATCATAAAAAACTATCAGTTCAATGTCAACTAATGATGCAATTAATGAGAATGTGGAAAATAAGAAAAGTAATGAAAATGTTAGGCATTTTTGTTAAACCAAGAAGAAAAGATCAATCACTAAAACATGCTATGTCTACTATTGCTAGTGCCATTGAGTCTATTGGAAAGAATAGTCAATCCAAAGATAAGAACGCAGCAAGAAGAGCTATAACAACTATTATAGTTAATAAAACAACTTTGAATAGAAAAATGGTAAGCAATATTAGTAGAATTCTAAAAATACATCCTAAAACATTGGTAAGAGCAACAAAAATAAGAGAAAGTATAGAAAATGATCCAATTAACCAATGTTGGAGTTTTAGTGGTTGACTCCCGAGATCTAACAAGAAACTGAATGTTGAAATCAAATCTTTGATAAAAAAATATTGGCATGATAATACTAGGGTATCATCTAATGCTAGAGATGTTTTAAAATTAAGAGTGGGGTCCAAAGTTTACGATCCTCATCCAAAACACCTATTAGATACAACACAAACTGGATTTTATAAAAAAATTTGTGGTGAATTAGTGTTACCTGGTAATATTAGAATAAGTCAAAGATCTTTTGAAAAATGCAAACCATGGTATGTAACAATTAATAAGCAACGAATATCTTGTTGTAAAACGCATGTTCAATTTCGTTATTATTATGATGTGTTTCAATATATACGTTGTACTTTACATAGTAACATGATTATACATGAATGTGATATTAATATGCCACCTGAAACAATAAAAGAGTTTATATCAAGTTTGTTTTTTGAAAGATCTAATGAAAATTTATTTTATTGAAGTTCATGTATTTTTGGACAATGCACTAGTTGTGGCAATCTTTCTTTGTTAAGAGTTTGTATGCATGAAAGTGTTGAAAATAACTTTGGACAACAATTAGTGGATGTTAAAAGATTTAAGAATGTTAAATATTCTTTAAAAGATGGAAAATTTGGAAAGCGTTGTGATTTAATTACAGAAAAGGTTAATGTGCATGCATTCATATTAGAATTTAAGAGTAAGATTGTACCAAAATATGTCAAGCACTTTCAACAAGCTTGATGGCTTGATGGATAGTTTCGTGAATGTAGAAACACATTTCCAGTTGGTACTATACTATTAGTGGTTGATTTTGCGAAAAACTATACTTTAGCTCTACAAGAGGAAATTCAATCACAATATTACAATTCAGTGCAGGTTGCTATGTTTGTTCATATTATTTATAGACATGCAGATGATAGCACAGAGAATGATAGAAAAGTTTTGAGGGAGTGTCATTTTCTATTTGAGTGACAACCAGTTACACTCATCAGAGTTTGTTCAATATTGTTTCAATATATTCTATACAAATTTAAGAGAGAGGAATCCAGATGACAGAACATCTTATATGGTCAGATAATTGTACGGGGCAGTTCAAGAATACTTGAATGTTCTATTGGTTAAGTAGGGTTCACAAGGAGAATAATGTCCAATATATGTGAAATTTTTTTGAAGTTGGACATGGTAAAGGAGACCATGATGGAGCTGGTGTGTGTGTTAAAGAATTCTTGCTAGACCACAATTGAAATTTGAGGATGCAGTAAAATTTAAAGATGCACGTAGGATTGTGGATTGGTGCAATACAAGATTATGTACCCCTGGATCAAGCGAGTACTCTATAGTTTGTTGATTCTTTTGGTTGGTTGAAGAAGAAAACATTCTACCTAGACTTGATTGCGAAACAATCAGTGGAACTACTAAATGGAATTCATTTAGGAGTTTGAATGCAAGTACATAGACTATCTGGACAAGGGAGCTTACATGTTTTTGTCAGTTTTATATTTCAGGGGATTGGGAAGCATGTGAGAATACAGAATGGGTTGAAGAGTGGAAGCAAAGACTGTTGACACCTGCACAAGCACATGATCAATATGAAACAACAATTGAAGACAATGATCAACTGTTTGCATTAGACAATTATGACCGTGTTTCAGACCTTTTACAAGAAGGTAATTTAATTCAAATTATTTTATTTTATTTCACTTCATTACTAATTTGTAGTGCTTTTATTTATTTATATGTGTACATATGAATGCATGTATGTTGATTGCTCAAATTTTATGGACATGTGCAAGTTATTGAATCAAAATTTGTTTGCAGGACATGTGTATGATGTTGTTGCACCTAAGGAGAATGAAGAGGAATCAAAATATTGGTTGGCTCGTTGTGTGGAGAGTAAACATAAGTTAACAACACCTTGAGAAGATGATGATGGCTTTCATTATCCAACAGGTTCGGTGATCCCCTTAAGACATCCCCTTAAGCAAATTTTGATAACAAGTCTTTGATCCCCTTAAACAAATTTTAAGAACTTCTTTGATCCCCTTAAGCAAATTTTAAGAATTTCTTTGATGATGGCTATCATTATCCAATAGGTTCGATGGTGGTTGTTAGCACTTGGCTACAGAAATACCTAATAAGGAAGAATGGTTTGCCTGCATTCGAAGATTATGAAACACATAAGAAGATTATAGTCTACTCACATTTGGTGTTGGCAACAAATATAAAATTGGAGAGGTATCATGGAAAACCTGCAAGTAAAGAGCTATGGAAAATTTCTATGGAAGACCATGAGACAATCATCGATGCGTTGGAAAAAATAGAGGATGGAGATGGTACAATGGAATAAGTAAATACAGGTAAATATAGTTAAATAGTTTTACATTGTTCTTTTAAATACATTAAATACAGGTTTTAATATTTCTTGTGCATTATTAGTTGAAATTGATTTAAATTGTCTTTTATATCCTTAGGCCATTATCACAAATTCATCACATACTTTGAAACAAAAACTTGAGAGGATGCAGATTAAACCTATATCTACACATGTGTGAGGCACTTGTAAATACAGGTACAAGTTGTGTATATCTAGATAGTTTTATAAAAATTAAAATACATGTTTTGATGATATATTGATAAATTGCTTATATTATTTTTATATCAGGGGGCATGAAGACCTGCTACACTTCCCACAAGTTTCAGATTTTCTTGAGATGGCATAGCCACATTTTGTAAACATAATATTTTGAGTTGGCATATACATACATACACAATTACATTATTACACATTTTGTACACAAATTTGTATACATGTGTATGTACACAATTATACTCTACACAAGTTTATATATCAAAATTATTATTCTATATATTTTGTTTGTTAAATGCGCATGTTTTTCTACTTTGAATTTACTTTAAATTTGATTTTATTATATTGTTAAATTTGGTTGCCTTGGGCAACTTCACCAAATTTTGAGAACTTAAGACATCCCCTTAAGACATCATATTAGGACCCCTTAAGACATCCAAAACTAGCATCTTTGTAGGTTATTCAGATAGTGTGATAGGTGGAGTAGGCGATAACCTTTCACACTATCTGAATAACTTACAAAGATGCTAGTTTTAGGAAACTTCACCAAATTTTGAGAACTTAAGACATCCCCTTAAGACATCGTATTAGGACCCCTTAAGACATCCAAAACTAACATCTTTGTAGGTTATTCAGATAGTGTGATAGGTGGAGTAGGCAATAACCTTTCACACTATCTGAATAACCTACAAAGATGTTAGTTTTAGGAAACTTCACCAAATTTTGAGAACTTAAGACGTCCCCTTAAGACATCGTATTAGGACCCCTTAAAGACATCCAAAACTAGCATCTTTGTAGGTTATTCAGATAGTGTGATAGGTGGAGTAGGCGATAACCTTTCACACTATCTGAATAACCTACAAAGATGCTAGTTTTAGGAAACTTCACCAAATTTTGAGAACTTAAGATGTCCCCTTAAGACATTGTATTAGGACCCCTTAAGACATCCCATTACGACATAAATTAAGACATCGGATTGTTATGATGAGACATCCTAAATTAGATGAATTGTGATTAAATATGAGACATGTAGTTTGAATTTTTGATCCCCTTAAGACATCATATTATGACAGAATAGTTTGAATTTTTCCTTTTAGCTAGTCATGTGAGTTTTTTGAATTTATTTATTTGTGAGACATGATTTAAGATTTGATTTATTTTATTAGTGGAGATTAGACTAATTAATCAAATAGTAAGATTATTCAATTAATTAGTGGGGAAGGTGTAGGAAATTAGTTTAATTAAATAAATATGATTTATTTAATTAATTTGATGATGGAAGGCATGTAAAAGGCTAATCCTAATTAATTAAATAAATATAATGTATCTAATTAATTAGTGTCAGGATGATACAAATATGGTTAGGATGGGCTTGGGATATTGTTGAAAGTGTCAAAAGTGGTATTAGTGTTATGATGTTAGAAGATGATGTTAAGATATGGTCAATTTTAGATGTCTACACTTAGAACTGGTAAAAAATGAATAACATTATATTAATGACACCTTTGTAATTGATGGATTAAACTACACCAAACTTTGTAATCAATTTTCCACTCGGTTTTAAGATGGTATAGTGAATTAGTAATAAGAAAGGTAATCATTTTTGGGAGTTTTAATTAGGATTAATGACATGAAAGGAATGCAAAAGGCATATTTAACTTTAGCACATATATTGTATATTATTGATAATTATAAATTATAAAGTAGTGTACATATTGATTTGAACCTATATATAGACACAACTAAACAATAGATATACATAGGTATATATGAAAGTTTTAAAGTGATCAAAATATATTCTAACATGTCCTACATACACAAATACTCAAATACATGATCAAAATATGTAAATGTTCTAAATTTGAGTATGTAAATGCTATAGATCTCAAAGTATACATTATTAATGTTGTAGATAAAAGTACATGTGTCCGAGATCAAAGTGTGCAAATGTGAAGTAGATTAAAGTATATAAATACCATGGTTCTAAAAATATGTATACAAATGTCCTATCTATCAAAGTACATGAACTACTCAAAATACATCATAATATGGGTGAATCCTATCTCCTTGCTAAGTGACCCTCAAAGTGACAACTATTGTGCTAAGAATGATGAATGGATCCCTACAAAAATATACACATACATTAGAACATGAGCATTATAATAAAATTAGAACACATAGTTAATCTAATGTAACAATATACATAAATTATCACCTGATCACTACCATGATGTGAATCATGCATGTATATGTTCCCTAAGCTCAGACTAAGAATATCTAGTGTTCACCTAGGCTATGTGTGGAAAAAATATATATAAAATTAACTTCTAAACATCCACAAGTTTGTGTATAGAGTAAATTTTACTATATATGTAAGCTTAATTGTAAATTATTCTTATGTACTTGCAAAAGGATCTTTATGTCAATCCAAATCACCATATTTTGGTAGATGTGTTAATAACATCATAAATAGAAGTCTCCACTACTTACTCTGATCTTAAATCCAATACCAATTTAGACACAATGCAGAAGCGGAATCAATTCTTATATTGATATTGATGATGTAGGCAAAGATTACAATAATAGCAAAGATTATAATAACAACTGATTACAATTTCTGATTGTTCAAATCGCTCAAAGCGCAGAACAAGAGCATACTCTTGTAAGACTGGTTCCTAGACTCTTCCTAAACCTTTTTATCCGAAGGTTGAATGCCTTGAATGAACCTCAAAGGCCTTATTTATACAAGAAATCGGAAGTGAAAAGAATAAAATGCTTTTGAGTTCCGACCATAGAAAAACAACACGCGTCTCAACACTGTAGAAAGTGGAGACCAAAAGAATCACATGAAAAACACCGCATGTGAGCACGGCCCACTTTACACCCGAAAGTAGCTACGGGGATCATGCTTTTTAAGATAGGGTTGCATCCTATTGTCAGAGCTTAACGTGGCTGACGTCACGGCACAGACAAGCCCATGTGCTAGCTACCATCGGACTGATAACCATCATTGTCATCATCTGTAGATCCTTCATAGGCTAGTGCAGGAGGTAGGTCCGATTCATCATAGTGATAATCCAAATCTGTCGGTGGGAGTAGGTTCATCTGCAGAGGCTGAAAAGCAATTGCCAAATCATCATCTCTCTGGTAAAAGGTATATATGATTTTTGTTATTTGATCGGGAGATGCAAAATCTATCTCAGTTCTGGCAGCAATTAAGGCTGGGAATAATACAACTCTTAAATCCTCCAAATGTGCTTGAGGAAACCAATCCATTGTCAAAGGATAATATTCTACTCTGGGTAAAGCATAATTGAATCTCATCTGTAAGTAGCCAGAAGGGCCACTCATTCCTTCTTCGATTGCCCAAGAAAAATTTCTCTGGAGGAGATTGAAAAACTCCTTCATGTCATCCTGGAGAATCTTACCAAAATATCCCAGAAATAAATCTGCATAATCTTCAAATTCAGTTTGAAGAATGGTGATGCTATTGATCAGGCCAAATTTGACACATTTAAGAAAATTGTGTTTGATCCTTATTGGCCAGTTCATTGGAAGCAAAGATGTTATGCAAACATCAAACATAATGCTATTTCTGATAGCAAAATAAATAGCAGCATCTTCTAATCCAAAATGAGATAAGAATGCAAACTGCTGATCACCTGTTAATAATCCTCTGCTATAATTTTCTCTTATGACAGATCTCAATTTTTGTAACCATTTATTCAAACAATAACATTCCAGAATAGAAGAAATTATTTCTGGAGGGAGTTGAGGAATCCATAGGTCATTTCCTGCTTCATCTTGACTGAGGAAAATGTCAACTCCATCATGTCGAACCAAGGTGTCTCCAATTTCTATCACCATATTAGCAGGTTCTGCTAATTTAGCCATTTCTCTTGTTAGAGAATCTGCAAGAGGGTTGTTATCACCTTTTATCCATTCTATATCAAAATCATAACTTGTGAAATCAAGATACCATCTTGCAATTCTGCCATGGGTTAGGTCTTTGTTAGGCTTTTTACTGAGGAGAGACCTCATGGGTTGGCTGTCTGTTTTTACAATGAAGTGAACTGGTTTAAGAAAAATCTTAAACTTTTCTATTCCTTTTTTTACAGCTAGTATTTCTTTTTCATAGATGGTGTATCTACATTCAGTATCTGTGAATGTACCAGATCTGTATCCACAGACTTGTGTTCCTTTCACTGGAATTTCCTGTAACAGCACAGCACCCCAAACATCATCAGAAGCATCAGTAAATAAGAGTAGAGTAAAACCATCTTCTGGTAGATGTAGAGTAGGGAGGTACTAGCATTTTTGTTTTATCCGATGGATAATTTCAGTGAGTTCATCTGTCCAAGGACCTGCTCCTTCTTTCAGCTGGGCTTGCAACTTCTTTCTGTCTTTGGCTAATCCATTGTAAAATGGACTGACATAATTTAGGCATCCTAGAAACCTTTGTGTTTGTTTTGTTCCAATCAAAACATCTGGGAATTCTAAAATATGCTTCAGAATGTGGGGTTGGAGTTTTACCTTGCCATTTGACAGAACCAATCCCAAGAAATCAATTTCCTGTTTACCAATAACCATTTTCTTGGCAGACAGACATATCCCATTTTCTTTGATAGCATTATACAAAAATTCTAAATGCTTCAAATGTTCAGTCGCATTCTCAGAATAAACAATGATATCATCTATGTAAACAGAACAGAAATCTTTCAAACTTCGTAGTGCCTTATCCATGCACCTTTGAAAATAGGCAGGAGCAGTTTTTAAACCAAAAGGCATTACATTCCATTCATAAAGTCCTTGAGGGATAGAGAAAGCAGTTTTATACCTGTCTTCTTCTTTAACTTTCATTTGCCAGAAACCTGATTTGTAGTCAAACTTGGAGAAGACCTTCTTTGAAGCTGCCCTTATAATTAAATTAGTACTGAATGGAATTGGATAGTTAAATGGCAGAATAATATCATTCAAGGGTTTGTAATTGATGCAAAATCTCTTTTTTCCCCTGATTTGCTCTGCTCTTTTGTTTACCAAAAAGGCTGGACAACTGAAAGGGCTTTTGCTATCTCTAATGAATTTTCCATCAATCAATTCTTTCAGGTGTTCATCAATTTCTTTTACCTCAGTAGGACTCATCAGGTAAGCAGGTTCAAAAAGAATTACAGACTGGCAGTCTGGTTTTAGCCTGATCTCACACTCTTCATGATCCTTTGTCCAAAACTGTAAAGGATTTAAGCTGCAACAATCTTTTTCAAACTTGGCCTTTACTGGTTCTAGTAACAGAGGTAACTTTGGTCCTTGGGACTTGAGGGATTCTTTAAGTTTTTTGGCTTTGTCCGAAAGTTTATGAGTAACAACTTTCAGGGAAGGAATCTTTACAGGGCCATCTATGTGTTTCAGAGTAATCTCATGGGTTCGTAACACAAATGGCTGGTATTTGGTAAGGAAAGTGTATCCTAATAAAATATCTTCTCTGAGGCTGTCTAACTCAATAAAATCTACCACAAATTGTTTACCCTGAATTTCAATCCTAACATCCTGTGCATATCTGCCCATATTCAATTCATGACCATTTATGGCATAGCCGGCTGGAAGATCTGACTTTTCATTCCAGAATTCAGGAGGTATGGCACCAGTTTTAGCAAAACTTCTGGAAGAACCTGAATCTACAAAAGCATCAAGAGTAATTGGCTTATACCCTGGAAAGCAAAGGTTAGTCCTGATATAAGTGCAATTTTCAACCATATATAAAGCTTTTGCAGGTTCGCCTAGCAACTCTGGTTCAGACTGGGATGTAGCGTCGGCTTTGGTCAAAAGTTGTAAAATATTCCCCACCTGAGAAGAAAGTGTTTGGAGGGTTTTGGCTTGAAGAGCAGATTGCCGGGAAAGAATATCAACAGATTCTTGACAACGATCAACCTTGAGGCATAAAGCATCAATACTGCGACCAAGAGAGCGGGAAACAAAGCGGTGATGTTTAGAGGAGGGCGGATGAGAGGTAGACCAGGAAGGAACTATATAACCATGGGAAGATTTGCGGGAAGAGCGGGGAGGTGGAGAAGGAGAACTAGAGGAAGAACGTTTGGAGGGTCGTTTAAGTTGGCGGAGCAAAGCTTCCTTTTCTTTGGTCCATTTTTTGAGATTCAGGACTTGTTTCTTAGCGGCTGCTTTTCGGTCATCCAGGGATCCAGGCATATGATAAGGATCCTTAGCTTTTGCCATACTGATCTTGAATTCAAGATCATTCAGGGTCTTCTTGAGAGACTTGGTCACTGTTTTCCCATCAGAAGAACTGTCAGGTTCAGATTGTTCAGAACTAGAAGACTGAACTTTCTTGTGTTTATCCCTTGCCATGGAATATTGCTCAGGTAATATTTCCACAAGTTCAAACAAAGAGTCTGAAGTTTGGTCAAGAACATCAGAAGAATGAACTATATCCCATGAATCTGTTCTATACTGGGCATCAAACATAGCATATACCTTATTGTCCCGTTGGTATTTTTTTGGACAATCTGTAGCATAGTGTGGTCCTTTACAAATGAAACATTGTACAGTCTTATGCTGACCTTTGTGAGATCTATTCTTTTTTCTGAATAAATATTTGGGAGGCTTGCGATTCTTGAAAGAATATTTATTAACAGGTGCAAACCTATACTTTCTTCTGAAAGATTTATGCTTATACTTTTTCTTTCTATAATCATCATTATCACCAGAATATTTACACTTTTTACAAGAACAATGTTTTCCACAAGAATTTCTGCTAAATTTTCGGAGAGATTTGAATTCTTTTAACTGGCTGTGCGGTGGCTGATTGCAATAATCCTGTAAATTACAAGAATCTTTATTTTCACTTAAGGTCTTCATCAGACATCCTTTATTCACCTTATGAGTGACTAACTGCCTGAGTTCAATAAATCCATGAGCACCAATGTTGGATTTGTATTTTTCTGTTACATAATCCTCTACATAAGCTCCTAGACCACAGGGAAGAGAATTCAAATAGAATTTCTTTGTTGTAGTATCATAGTATTTGCCTGCTGCAATCATATATTTCTCAAATACTAGATTATACTTGTGCAATTTCCCTAGGTCTTTTAATTGTAGAGAATATAAAATTCTTTCAGCTTCATGAACTTCATTTTTCCTATTGCCACTGAATAAGCCAACTAAATACAGTTTCAAGGTTGCAAAACCTTCAGCAGAAATATCATTACGACCCATATCCTTTTCTTTGACATACTCATCTCCATCTGCATCTATTGAAATGATTCCATTATCTGGGAGAGAGTTCCACCAATTTCTTAATTTACCTGACATGAGCCTAACTGCATAGAGGACTTTGTTAGCTTCAGACCAAGTGGTGCCTCTGGTATCAAAGAAGTTTTCTAAGGTGTCACACCATGTACAAATAGTGTCATATGGATCCAGAATCTTATCTATGTTGAGAATATAACCTGAAGTAGCATAGGCTCTTAAGTTTTCTGGTTGGGAATTTTCAGACAAAACATCTTTCATTTCTATATCAAAATTATCATCTACAATTGTTTGATATAGAGGTTCCCAAATTTCGTTTATCTCAACTATAGATGAACTATCCTCCATTTCAGAATTAGGTTCTGTTTCAGACATAGAAAGAGAGATAGTTTCAAACAATTCTTCATCAGAAGAATTCATGGCTGCAGCTGGTTCATCCATATATACTAGTTCATTTACTTCTAAATTATTTTCTTCTAACCAATCCTTTAATCCTTCACTAGCTTGTAACATATGTTCTTTTTCTTTATTCTTGGGGAGAATAATTTTGGAAGGCATAGGAGGGTTATGACTTCTACATGTGACAACTGGTGTTTCTTCATTAACTTCTTCAGTGAACAGAATACTTTTCTTTTTCTGTATCCTTGGCCTAGGTTTTGGTTCACACTTCTGGGTCTTTTGAGATCTGACTTCATTAGTTTCTTCTTCAGAACTGTCAGCCCCTTTTTGTGATACTCTAATCTTCTTGACATATTTTCTGATTCTTTCTACATTTTTCGAGACATTGTCAAGAAGGATCTTCTGTTCTTGAGCTTGGGTATTTGCAGCAGATACAAGAGAATAAACCTGACTAGCAACATTCTCTATACGTTCTCCAGTAGCCTGAATGCTATTAGTCATTGTATGGGTCTGACTAACTTGATAGCTTACTGAACCAAAATTATTGAGTGTAGAAGTACACTGTTTATCAACTCTTGCTAGAGTAGTTTCTGAATTGTACTGGCTACTCTGGATTTGAAGCATCCCATCATAAACTGAAATTGTTCTCTTAATATCCTGCTTGACATCTAATGCAATGTCATCAATATTTTCAGAAGCAGTTTTCATCCATGCAGAATGCCAATTTCTTTGGGCTTCTGAATTCTTTTGTTTTGTCCCTATCTTTGTGTGTATTCTAGCTTCATATTTTCCAATAGTTTTATCATCTGGGTTAACCATCTGATAACTATCTTCTGTTGGCCATCTACCGGGTGTATAACTAACCAGTTCTGTTGCAGTAGAGGCATCTAACTGGACAGCACACTTTGTTCTTCTGTCAGATCCATGTCTAGGTAGGTGTTCTCTCATCATGCTTGCATGTTCACCTAATTTTGCTATTTTGGGACCTTTTCCTTTTCTATCTGATTCGTCTTGCTTAGGAGCAAGATGTAATCTGTCACTGACCCTTTTAGCTAATTCATCTATTTGGTCAGGGTGTTGGCCAGACATTCTCTGTGATCTGGAGGAAAAAGATGATCTGCTAGGAATAAATCTTTTGGAACTAGATCCTGAGGTAGAGGCTTCTTCTGGATTATAGTCAACAAAAGGTTTTTTGTTTGAGCTAGCATAAGAATGTGCCATAGAGCGGCTACGAGCTAGAGGTTGAGCACGAGCTTGGGATTCATCTAAGATAGGTTGCTCAAGTATTGTTTGGCCAGGAATTGCTTGTAAAGCAATAGTGCCAACTCTACGGGACTGCATTAGAGGTCTGTCTGAGAAGCGATTACGCTGGATGGGAAGGTTAGCAAACTGTGGTCTTTGTCTTTCTAATAGTTGTTCGATAATTGGAAATCCAATCTCGAAACCAGTGGAATCAATGAATCGGCCATAATCAAGCAGATTTGAAGAACCTTTGGGGAAAGATACCCCCGTGGGCAAAGAAACTGGAGGTGACACAGTGTTCATGAGCCGATATATGCAGCGACCACCAATAGTGGCGTAAACAGAACCAGGCATTAAAGACACACCTTTGACTTGCAACAACAAACAAAAGGCTGATGAAATAAACTTATCAGACAAACTAAGAGTAAAGTTTGGTTGGACAGACAAGACTCCATCTCCTTTTTCTGCACTGAGGATACCGCGAAATTGGGCGACTACGGCTTGATCCCAAATCTGACATCGGGTATCAATGAGAGTGGCGAAAAACTCAGCACCTATGTTATAATTAAAATGCGGATGGACAATCAAGTCTACATGAGGGAAATGGACATGAAAAAAGCCTTTGCTTCTCCATCTATCAACATCTTCGGGAATGAGGAAAGGAAGGTAAATTGGGCATATACCAGTTCCAGAGACTAATAGATTGATTTCACTTTGCCTAACTGAGTCACAAACTTTGGCTTTAATTCCTTTTTTAGGATAAAATGTGTTGATTTTCACATCTGGAAATTTAAAAATGCCTTTATCATCAACTACATGCGTGTTACCGTCTTGAAAATAATTGTGCAATATATCAGACAGAGCAGAACTTGCATCCATAGATCTTCTGAGAGCCATAAGTGAGAAAATATAACTTACTGGTTACTCTTTTCGCGATATTCCCTGCTACTTTCTTCGACTAACTGCCCTTCACAACGACACTATCCTTCGGCCTTCAACAACGAGTCTTACTGCGATCCTCCACAGGTACTACAGCACGCTACTTAGCAGTATTTTCAGCAATATAACTCACCCGGGGCAAAAAGAAAAGTATAGACAAACATGAACATGGCTCTGATTTTCTTGAGATGGCATAGCCACATTTTGTAAACATAATATTTTGAGTTGGCATATACATACATACACAATTACATTATTACACATTTTGTACACAAATTTGTATACATGTGTATGTACACAATTATACTCTACACAAGTTTATATATCAAAATTATTATTCTATATATTTTGTTTGTTAAATGCGCATGTTTTTCTACTTTGAATTTACTTTAAATTTGATTTTATTATATTGTTAAATTTGGTTGCCTTGGGCAACTTCACCAAATTTTGAGAACTTAAGACATCCCCTTAAGACATCATATTAGGACCCCTTAAGACATCCAAAACTAGCATCTTTGTAGGTTATTCAGATAGTGTGATAGGTGGAGTAGGCGATAACCTTTCACACTATCTGAATAAATTACAAAGATGCTAGTTTTAGGAAACTTCACCAAATTTTGAGAACTTAAGACATCCCCTTAAGACATCGTATTAGGACCCCTTAAGACATCCAAAACTAACATCTTTGTAGGTTATTCAGATAGTGTGATAGGTGGAGTAGGCAATAACCTTTCACACTATCTGAATAACCTACAAAGATGTTAGTTTTAGGAAACTTCACCAAATTTTGAGAACTTAAGACGTCCCCTTAAGACATCGTATTAGGACCCCTTAAAGACATCCAAAACTAGCATCTTTGTAGGTTATTCAGATAGTGTGATAGGTGGAGTAGGCGATAACCTTTCACACTATCTGAATAACCTACAAAGATGCTAGTTTTAGGAAACTTCACCAAATTTTGAGAACTTAAGATGTCCCCTTAAGACATTGTATTAGGACCCCTTAAGACATCCCATTACGACATAAATTAAGACATCGGATTGTTATGATGAGTCATCCTAAATTAGATGAATTGTGATTAAATATGAGACATGTAGTTTGAATTTTTGATCCCCTTAAGACATCATATTATGACAGAATAGTTTGAATTTTTCCTTTTAGCTAGTCATGTGAGTTTTTGAATTTATTTATTTGTGAGACATGATTTAAGATTTGATTTATTTTATTAGTGGAGATTAGACTAATTAATCAAATAGTAAGATTATTCAATTAATTAGTGGGGAAGGTGTAGGAAATTAGTTTAATTAAATAAATATGATTTATTTAATTAATTTGATGATGGAAGGCATGTAAAAGGCTAATCCTAATTAATTAAATAAATATAATGTATCTAATTAATTAGTGTCAGGATGATACAAATATGGTTAGGATGGGCTTGGGATATTGTTGAAAGTGTCAAAAGTGGTATTAGTGTTATGATGTTAGAAGATGATGTTAAGATATGGTCAATTTTAGATGTCTACACTTAGAACTGGTAAAAAATGAATAACATTATATTAATGACACCTTTGTAATTGATGGATTAAACTACACCAAACTTTGTAATCAATTTTCCACTCGGTTTTAAGATGGTATAGTGAATTAGTAATAAGAAAGGTAATCATTTTTGGGAGTTTTAATTAGGATTAATGACATGAAAGGAATGCAAAAGGCATATTTAACTTTAGCACATATATTGTATATTATTGATAATTATAAATTATAAAGTAGTGTACATATTGATTTGAACCTATATATAGACACAACTAAACAATAGATATACATAGGTATATATGAAAGTTTTAAAGTGATCAAAATATATTCTAACATGTCCTACATACACAAATACTCAAATACATGATCAAAATATGTAAATGTTCTAAATTTGAGTATGTAAATGCTATAGATCTCAAAGTATACATTATTAATGTTGTAGATAAAAGTACATGTGTCCGAGATCAAAGTGTGCAAATGTGAAGTAGATTAAAGTATATAAATACCATGGTTCTAAAAATATGTATACAAATGTCCTATCTATCAAAGTACATGAACTACTCAAAATACATCATAATATGGGTGAATCCTATCTCCTTGCTAAGTGACCCTCAAAGTGACAACTATTGTGCTAAGAATGATGAATGGATCCCTACAAAAATATACACATACATTAGAACATGAGCATTATAATAAAATTAGAACACATAGTTAATCTAATGTAACAATATACATAAATTATCACCTGATCACTACCATGATGTGAATCATGCATGTATATGTTCCCTAAGCTCAGACTAAGAATATCTAGTGTTCACCTAGGCTATGTGTGGAAAAAATATATATAAAATTAACTTCTAAACATCCACAATTTTGTGTATAGAGTAAATTTTACTATATATGTAAGCTTAATTATAAATTATTCTTATGTACTTGCAAAAGGATCTTTATGTCAATCCAAATCACCATATTTTGGTAGATATGTGTTAATAACATCATAAATAGAAGTCTCCACTACTTACTCTGATCTTAAATCCAACACTTGGGCCATTAATAATGACCTTAATGGACTATGAATGTGAGAGGGAATGGAACTTGAAGACAAAATCTATGTTAAATTAAAGCCTTATCCACCAAATGCTGAGGATATTTCAATGTTTGTAGATTGGGTGTGCATTGATGAGGTGATATATAGGATCTCTCCATGTTAGCAATGATATGATTAACATATGTCACTACATCTAAGAGAGGGACTCAAAGCTACATGGACATCACCAAATATACCTTCATCAAGTCTAATAATATACATCATATAGAATGATGCAATTGATTAGTATCAGTGATACGATCAAGCTCCTCCTAAGGTGTCCTCTTAAGGTAGGAAAGACAAAAATATAATATGGATCATGTTGCAATGAAGATGCTCGATGTGATGTAGAGGAGTTGTGTGGATGCCTCAACAAGTACTCACCCACCTCCTTTGGAGAGACATGGCCTAGGCCTAAATGGAAACCTTAACAAGGTCCTCAATTGCTTTCCTTTGGTAAGAAATAACCACAATGTCACCAGTATACTTAAAACCTGGGGTAAATGTATGCATCCTTTCACCAATAAAATATCTAGGTTGAGGAAAATATCATCCTCAATGATGATATGTGTCTCTATCACATACCCTACCATGCACTTTTCCCACATGGCTTGGTAAATATACATTATTTATGTTGAGACCCAAGTTCACCTTGACATACAAATTTTGTTGTTATTCAAATTACAATGAGATTTGGTTTTTATTTGGATAATGATCATGGGTATAGCTACAAACCTAGGATATAACAATGGTTTCATATAGATTAAGAATAAATGATTGGTCTAGATGTTTAGTTAATAGATTCCAAAGTTTCATTATATTGGTTGAAGCTTTGGGTAGATCTATGATTTATGCTAGGGTTCAACATGATGTTGAGGGTGTTAGCATCACTCTTGGGTCTAGATCCTTTGACCCATCTACCCTACACTTCATGGGCCTTTGTTGTTTAGTGAGGCATCCCTTTAGGATATTAAGTGCTTGCCTAATGATATAGTGATGGAAATTAACACTCTCCAAGTGCACTCTTTCTTGTGGAAGGGTAATGCTTTCACAATAATACAATATATTTTAATTATAACATTGTAATAGGGAAAATTGTACATACCTATGTCATTTTACCTTATGGACCATTTTACCTTATGTTTCGGGCCTAGGGAAAACTCTTTTATGAAGGAGAGCTCAAAAGGACTATCATTTATATAGTGTGATCAAGTCTAAAAAACATTCCTAAAAAAACATCATCACACACCTCAAGATTTTACTCTTTTCCATAAATAGTTATTTTCACTCTTTAGGTCAAACACACAAGTGTGGACCTAATCTTGATTAGGTCTGTGACTGTGGATCTGAAACCTAAAGTTTGAAGATTTAATTCAAATTCAAACTTGTCCCACCCCTTTACTAGCCATTATGAGCTAACTAAAGTGTGAATTGTGTGAAATTACTCATTAGGATGTTGTATTTAACAAATAACCCTGAGTGGAAATGGATCATCTAGGGGTTATTAGGAGAAGGATGCTAGAGTTTTATTAATAGAACAAATTTATTCTAAAGCATCATATTATTAGATAAATTATTAGAACACATCATTTTAGGTCTACTATTACTCTTGTTTTCCACCTTCGAATCTTCTCTCAAAGACATAAAGTCATCTTACTTTTACTCTTGTTTTCTACCTTCCAATCTTTGCTGAAAGTCATAAAGTCATATTTACTAATGATTTATATAGAAAACCTCAACTTTATTATCAAAGTTAATTATTACTTCAATAATTGTATTTATTTAATTACTAGTTAAAATAGTGGAAGTCTTTCATATTGACCATTACTTTTTAATATAAAAAATGTGGTACATTTCCATAACTAAAACAACATGATATTAAGATAAAAGCCAACTTCTCTTTTTATCTATACATTAGTTAACTCATTCTATTAATACAAAATTTTGATCTAATGTTCATTATTTAATTTCTAAAGACATGATATATAAGAATTGCCAACAATTTAATAAATGAAGTAAAAAAATTTCCATAACCTTGATGAGACATATTACTATTTAATACTTGAAATAAAATACTATAAAATACTGAAATGAAATAAAGTTTTGTATCTAGACCATAAAATAGTGAAATGAAATAAAGTCTGGATGTTCAAAAAATATATAAAGTCCATGACAATGCAACCCATGTTCAAAATATAAATTCCATGTTTAACAATATATATAAAGTCCATGACAAACAGTATATAACATAGTCCATGAAATAGTCAAATTATGTAGCCCATGAAATAACCTATCACATACTATATTTGTAATCAAGAGTCCTCTTCACACCATGCGAACTACTCAAATGCCCCGAATCACTCTGTAGAAGAGAAAGATTTAGATGAAATCAGATGTAAGATGATTAAAAATGATTTAATGACAATTTTTAAATTTTTAATTTATCATAAAATTAAATTACCATGTGAGGCTGAGAGGCATGCTTTGGTGCACTTGGACCTATCTCTACATGCTCTGAATCAATCTATTTAATACAAGAGAAAGAAAGTTGAAATTAGATGTAAGATGATTTAAAAATGATTTAATTCAATTTAATTTATAATTTATCATATTTAAATTATTATACCATAAGAGGTTATTGTGCATCCTCTATTCCAAGACCTGTCTCTACAGGCTTAGCTACATGACATGTCTCAAGCTATAAAAGAAAAAGAATTTTTAACACATGTCAACATATATATCTAATGAAATTTACTTTAAGTTTACAATGTATATTTTAATTGACTTTAAATATAATCTAAATTTTAAATTATACCGTATCAGGCTGCCCATCTCCTATGTCCTCCTACTCTGCATGTGTTGTGTGTTGATGAAACGTGTCACTGACAAGCTCCTACAAGGTCATTTATAACTTAGCACGTGTGTACAAATTAGGTTAAAACATATATATTCACTTGTGTACATAGGTACTCAATTTTTGTTTTAATCTATTTAAAAGACTTGTACACATATTACATGTAGACATAGATATACGTTTTTGAACAACCTGAAATGCAGTCAACTCCTGATATAAACTTGGATCATCCAAGTGTACTGCAATGCCCATCCTCATTGTTGTATCAACCTACATAGACATATATTTTTAATATATATTAAATAGTACATGCACGTTTTCAGATATAGTGAAATCAAAATAGAAAAATCTAAATATATATAGTTTTTTAAAATAATATACATACTGTAAAAGTGTCATGTGAGATGCCCAATGATGGAGGAGCACTCAAGACACCCTCATATGGAGGATTCAATGTGGAAGAACCCTAAAACAACATAAATATTTAATGTACATGTTCAAGACTGAATTACAAATTAAAATCAAGTAAATAAAATTATTTAAAATATAAATCATTCAAAATACCCCAAATGGGTGCCCAAGATGAACAGGTGTCGATGAAAAATTAAATCGATCAATAGTCCCTGTTGCCATCATCTACACCAAACAATTCGATTGTTAAAATATTACAATTTAATTGATCTATATGTTCATTAAAAACACATGCTTAAAATTTTTATAAATTCAACATGTGTGTAACCTATATATACCTGTGTCGAATGATCAGTGGGATGATCCTCAGCAAATAGATAATCAACAAATAATTCACCCATATTATCAGACGATGCATGTGTAGCTGAAGTGGGTGCAGCTTCCTGATAAGGTCCATAACACAACTGATTGCAACTTGTACATGTATGAGGCATCAACACATGTGGAGTGGTACTAGGACCACTTCCATCATCAACTCCTCCATGGTCTCTAACCCGAGCTACCATCATAGAAGTCTGCTCATCTAAGCTACCTGAGAGTGCACTCAATGTGCCTAGTGTGGATACCACTGCATGATGTTGGAAGGGCGCAGGAATGGCAGCAACAGGAGGGTCAATAAGAGGTTGAACAGGCACGGGTCGTTGGGAATCAATCCGTGCCCCCAACCTCTATTGTGGCATGCCACCACCAATACCCTAGAATGATCTAAAATCAAAGTAGTTGGGTTTCCGATTCATAACAAACTCTGCATATAATTTTCTCAAAAAATATAAAGGAACCTCACAATTAGCATGAGGTGGATAATCAAACACCATCCACCATCTATCCCAAAAATTGGTAGACATTCCTTCATGCCTACACCACCTGATTGATATTCTTTTCTTATTTGTAGGAATGGGTTCACTTGTAATGGGATGTCTAAAATATTACGCTAAATGACCTTTTGTGATTTTAAGATCTAAAATATCCTTATAGGAGAGGCCATCAGCATAAAATTGGTGCCTCTCCTCTCTTCATTTCTGGAATCCATCAAAGTCTGAGTCAATAGACCTCACAAAATCTACAATGTTTTGCATCAAAGTTGCAAAACATACCACGTGAGGTGGCATGAATTGTTCATTGTGAATGGAATTCAATTTTTCTTGTATGGAATCAACATTTTCATTAATTATGGCTTGCAAGCGAGCCTGGTCAGTTCTAGATGGGGGTGGAGGTGGGGGTGGAGATGGTGCCCAATCATCTTGTGCATTGAGGAAGTCTTCAACATCAAAGTGAATATCATCCAGATTCATGATATATATAAAAACTATATGAACCTGCATATATACATATAAACATACAAACTTGAGTACAAATTTAATTTTCAAGAATATATATATATGATTTATAAATAAACATATCCACATGTTCAAAAATTATAAATTATAAATAAACTAGATAAATTATATGTATGTTTCAAGAAATTACACTTGAAATATTTAAATTAAACGTACAGATATGTAAGAGTCCAAGACAACACTGAGAGGGGGGGTGAATCAGTGTTGTATAAATTTTAACCTTTTGCAAATTTTATCTTACAAGACAAAAGAGGAAGACATTGTTAAACACATATACATAAGACTACTGATAAAAGAGGATATAAAGAACACCTTATGAGTAAATCATACACACACAGAGAGAAGATCAATATGAATCATGACACAAGATTTGCACGAGTGGAAAATCCTCCAGGGGTAGAAAAACCACTCCAAAACTACCTCACTGGCTTTATCAAAAACCTCACTGATTACAATGTTTAGAAGCACCAACCCCTAATAGGTCTCACTGACCATACAAGCCTCACTGGCTGAAATTTGCCTCACTAGCATATTGTGCCTCACTGGCAAACACAATCACTATTACCAAAAACATCAAATTTTGTGTGCAAGACATGATTACTATTCAATCATATTTGCACCATTGTATACTATGTGTTTCATCATACATTCTTTTACACACTTCTACAAACAAGCTCCTCAATTATCTCTATAAATTGTCTCTATCAATCTTTCATCAATCACTGCAACAAAGCTTGATCCCTTGCAATCAAAAACATTACAAACCTCTGCAAGTGTTGTTTAATCTGCAAATTAGTTCACTCAACCATTCATATGTATCATCAAATTATCTTCTGTATCACACACATAGCAATATCTGATTCATCTATGTTTTCTTTTCAAAAGGATCTTGTAGAAAATGTCTTCATTTCTGCATAAATTTCCACACACTTACTTTTAATGAACTTGTGAAGCCAATAAATATGAGATACCTTTCCACATTCTGCAAAATCATTTTCATCTTTTCATGACCTTTCATATTCATTTTAATGTGAACATTTTGTTTTGAAAAACACAAAGCACATGCAAAACTTTTATCTTCAATCTTTTTATCTTCTCCAATTTGGAAAAAATATTTTCAATCTGTAAGAATATCATCAATCTACAAATATTAATCTTTTGATATAATCCTATCCTCTTCTTCAAACTCTTCATCTCCTCTGTATATTCACCTTGCATATATATTTTCAAATCCAAAATAAAATACCATAAATGATATCCTTTACACAAAATCTTTAGTCAATTCATCTTCTCTGAAAAAAATCAATCTGCCCTATTTGTCATTCATCTACTGCATAAAAATCTCCGTTAATAAATTAATCTCATCATCTTTAAAAAATCTTCTCACAAAAAAAATCATCTTTTTGTACCAAAATAATCTCCATAAATATTTGCCTTACAAAATCTCCTCAAAAATCTTGATGTCGTCTCTTTAAATTAGAAAAAACAATTTCTAATTTAAGAAACACTTATCACCACAAAAACCATTTGATAGCTTTTTAAAATAAAACTCACCATTTTAAAAGTCATAAACACATGGGTATGGGCCGATAAAAAAAGAAGTTTAATATTTAGAAAGAGCCATAAAAGAAACTTAATCGAAATCCCAATAGACATTTAAATATGGCTTTATGGCTTTTAGAGCTTATGGAATATAAAAAAACAAGGCCGAGGACAAAGATTCTAACTAAAAAGCAGAGCTGTTAAAAATAGCTTATGTGACCTTTAAAACAAAGACTTGCGGCACTCATCACTTAAGACATAAGGAGGCCGATAAAGTTTTAAAACTAAAACTTACTCATTGGCGCTCACAAACTTTATATGGAGACCGTTTATATGATGACCATTTCATAAGGTGAGTTAAAGAAAGGGTCGGTTAATAGATGTTCAAAAACCCCTTTAACCAGGTATTAGTAAGTGAATCTACATGCTACTATAAGTCAACAACAATTTATAACATAAAGTGTATGATATAGATTATGGGTATAGAAGACTTATGAATTTAGAGTTTGTCTTTAGGAAATACTTGATCCAACTCATGACCCTTGATAAAACCCTAAGAGGACATTTTGGTTCAAAGACATTTCACTAACAAAGACATTACATATGGCAACTAGAGTATTAGTCCTCATCAAAATGCTCTTGAATGTTAAACCATCACCAAGATCTTGAACAAGATAGGAAACCAAATCACCTCAAATGTGACACAATGAAGAGCTAACTATCACTAAATGTGTCACATGCCACAGTAATTATCATATGCCACTGTAAGAGTCTTGTCAACTGAAATTGTCAAGAAACAGAGATGAACATCATATGAATACTTTGCAAGAGACCATGATATCCAACATCATAACTGCCACAACTGAAACCAAGATCAAATGAAGACCATGCCACTATATGTGTCACAACTACCATGATACAAGAATATATTACAGAGATAAGCAACAATTGTCAATTGTCATAAGCATATCCTGAGAAGACCAATATGCCAAACACAAACAACTATCTCCAACACTAACAAGTTAGCATTACAAATAATATATTGTCTCTACATTAAACCTCTGTCACCTGAACCAACCTTGAAGATCTATGCACAAGATCAACCACAACTTTATCAAGTATCAAACACTTTGCATCCCTGAAATATTCTCTGCAAGTACCACTGATCAAACAAGTCCGGTCAAAAACAAGATGATAAAAACCAGACATCAAGAACATCCTTTTTGACATCAATGACAATCAGTCGCCATCAACATACATGTGCATACAAATTTCAAAATGTAAGAGCTATTATAGTGAACTATGTAATTTTCAAATTGAAGTTGGTATTTTCATTCAAGACCTAAATTTTGATTCTTGTAGTGAGGGAGACAAGAAAGATCAATTTAAGACTATACAGATAATCATGTTAGGTTCAATCAAATGCTAGGACAATCATGGGCATAAACTTGGGCATCTTTGTTTTAAGACTAGAGGTTTGTAAAAAAGGATTTGCATGCATATATATTATCAAGGTCATGTTATGCTTATGAGTTATCCTCTCATTCATCTTGTCACAACCCTCTCAATAGGACTGGACCCTATAATTGATTTTGTTATCTATGACTATCATTATGGTGTTTGATCATAGGGTGTTTGGTATCAAGATTAAAAATTTCAATATGCAGGACTGTCATATCAAAAGATGCCTCTTAAGGACTCAGAGAGATATCATTAGCCAAGCATTGTATTGTCACAGTAGTTAGAGTATAGCAATAGGGCTATTAGGACTACCATAATGAATTTGTTGTTCAAGGTTTGTCATCATATGTTAGGTCCAAGGTTTCAATTTTGTTAAAATTATATGCACAAAATTTTGAAGTCAATTCGATGCATGTTCATCAAGAGTTCTACTTCTATATATACAAGTTTCTGTTAGGAGAAAATATCTTTTGCCAAATTTGTATAGAGTTGTCTATAGTGTGTTCTAGGGTAATCAAATGATGTAAGTCACAATTTAGAGGGTTGAGGGATAAGTTTGTGTTGAGTCTACAGGAGGTGTTTTCTTACGTAGACATGTCCATTATCTAGGTGTCTCCATGTCTAACTCAAATGTTTCAAGGGATATTATATGTGTCTCTAAAGTTACATTTGTTGGCTTGATTTCATTCTTGATTAGTTGGCTATCACAAAAATTGTAAAATCTTCTCAATTTTTGATTAGTTGGCTGTCTCTAAAGGTTTGATTATGAAGCAAGTGATAAAGGTTTTATTATGCTTTGTTGTAATTTTTTTACATGACAGTTATCTATTCAATAATGCCTTTAAAATACAATGACATACATTAATATAAGTAAATTTTATAAAAACCTAATATATATATATCATCCCAATGCTATATAAATTTTGACAGTTTGTTCAAAATCTCTCCTTTCATATGATATAGTCGTTTCAAAATTTCAATTGTATTTTACAACTAAAATGTCTAAATACAGCTATTCAATCTCAAATTGAAATCAAATTTTGACAGTTTGTTCAAAATCTCTCCTTTCATATGATACAGTATTTTCAAAAGTTCAATTGTATTTTATAGCTAAAATGTCTAAATACAGCTATTCAATTCTCAAATTTAAACAAAATTTTGATAGTTTGTTCAAATTCTATCCTTTTATATGATACAATCTTTCAAAATTTCAATTGTATTTTACAACTAAAATGTCTAAATGCAGCTAAAGAACTCATAAATTGAAACCCTAAATAATAGTCTACGATTTAAACTTTGATTGTATTTTACACCAAAAAAGAAAGAAAAACTTCAAAAAAATTATTGACAAACTCAAAAAGTGGAAAAATCCACTTACATGATCTTTCGATGGCTGAAAATCCTCTTCTTGAACTCAGGATCCCGTTCTCAACTGTCGCCTTTCACTGGAAAAAATGGGGTTACAGCCATTTTTTAAAAAAACTTATATTTTCACAAAATGAGATCCCATTTTTTGGTCCTAGGTTCGGGATCCCGCTAAGAAACAGGATCCCGTTCTAGATTTTAGGCTCGGGATCCTGATCTATAATGGGATCCCGTGTTTAGTTACCTGATTTCAGATTTTTTATTTTTTTCTAACTCTGAAACTTCCACCTTAAGTGGACACAACTTCTTGCATTTACCCTAGCCCTTTAGCGGATCCACCTCGATCTATTGTCGATGTTCAGGCAAAGCCTATCCAACCCTCGTTGTTTGCCCCTCCTGGTCCTTCGATTGCTTCTGACTCTTGTTCTGCGCTGTCGGCACCCTCGCTGAGTCGCGTCTCACTGCCGGTGGTGGTTGTTGAGGATCTGCTCCTCTCACCTCGCTCTGTGGACTTTGATTCTGAGTCTTCTTGGTCTATTGTTTAGAGAAAGAAGAAGGCACTCCCCAAGGTTGTCGCTGCTTCGCGGCCTAGGGTTAAGGGAGTCAGATTTGTCCCCTCAGGTTCTGGGGTTGTCTAGTCCTTGTCTGTTGTTCGACTACTGTCTTTCAGTTGTTCCTGTCCTATTTTTGTTTTACGTGTGGTCTGTTTTGGCCTATTCTATCAAGCCTAGATGGCTCTTGTTGTTAAGGGTTCTCCCCTTGTTTGCTCTATTTTATGCCTCTGTGGCTGTTGTGTAATGGGATCGACACCCTTTTTTGTCGCTTACTTTATCAAAAAAAATTAATAATATTTTAAAAGTGTGAAAGCACAAATCTCTAAACATTGTTACCATCAACATTTTCTAAGGTTGTAAATGTAATATAAACAAAAAACTTCAAATACCATTGCTATCAACACCATTTTCTAGAGGTGTGAATGAAATATCAACATAAAATTTGAATACCAGTACCATCAAACATCACTTCTAAAAGTATGGATATAGCATCAACACAAAACTCCAAATACCATTACTATTGATAACAACATTTTCTAAAGTTGATAGTTATGATGCTATGAATGTATGGAATTCAATGGTGTTGTTCCTTTAAACTTAGATTTAATTAGTAAAAATCTATGTGTGAAAACGTAATTTGAGTCATTGGCTTGGCAATGTATTGGTAGATGACTTTTTTACCTTGGTAGATGCTTTTGAGGTTCAAAACCTAGTCCTAGAGATTAGATAAAGTGTAGGACCTTTAGAGTCCAACCTTTGGCCATGCCTAGAAATGAATTTGAAGCCAAATAGAACCCAATTGTTTACATTATGCTTGTTCCTTGCTCTAAATTGTCTGTTTTGCCACAAGGGGCATTCTAAAAAGCTAGGGGCATTTTTAGAACTATCAAGGCATTTTCATTTATGGTAAAAGGGATGTTCTTGTCTGAAAGGCACATTTTTAGGACAATGCATAGTAAATGATATTTTTCAATTTTTTTTCCTAAATCAAAGTTGTTCCTTAGGGTCTACACTTCCTTCCTATCACCTTGGATTGGTGAATTTTTGTGCCTTTAAGTCTTTTTTGTCCATTTTGTGAACATGTGATTATTCCTTGGAGTAAAAATGACCAATCTCGAGCAAGACAAACATGAGTTTTTCGATCTACCCATTGTTTTATCTCTTAGGTATGTGTTCTTGAGTTGTGCTTGTCATTACTCTATCATTTTTGTAATGTGTACATGTCTTTGAACCAAAGGTTGAAATGATGCTTAGGGTATCCCTTGGTTAGGAAATGGTGCCTCTTCCCCTTTCATTCTTGCCCATTTGTAAGAGATGATGTTAGCGGTCAAGTACCCTACCATCATGTTAGAAGAAGCTCTACCCTCTCCTTTATTCATCATGATTATGTTGTCCCAAGATATTGTTAAGCCTTCTACTTGCACAACCATGCTTTGTGTATTGATGTCAATGTTCTTTAAGTGTAATTGTGTTGTGTCACAATATATCTAGCACGTGTGTGTGCATTGTGACATGTTCATGTTGCAACATTGCATAAAAATTTGTTATCCCATTCTTTGACTATTTATGCCCTAATGTAAAAGTTGGGCATTACAACACCTAAATGTTGCATATGTTGTCACTAATGTCAACAGAATTGTGATGGAGAAGGCATACTGGCACATGTATGATGTCACCAGAATGGTAATCAATGATCAGAAGTGGTATTGTGAGATGGAAAGCACAGTCATGTGTAGTAATGTGTAGATGTTGTCAAAGTAAGAGATGATCAAAGAAGTTGTGAGTGAAGTCATGAGCATGTTGTTTGATCAGTATCATCTATACACAGTTGTACCTTATCTCCTGAAGTTCATGGACAGATAAAAGTTGTCAAGAAGAAGTTGTGGTTTCTTGTTTTTGATGAAACGAGTTGTGTATGTTGTCTATGATGTTGTGAGTATTGCATTCATTGTTTCTTATTTAAAATCATTGCATGAGACATGAAGGGAAGTGTACAAGGTTTCAAACTGTCAAAGGCATAGGAAGTTGCACTGAAGAAGCTCAAGAGAATGCTCTGCATTCCTCCGTATTTGAAGATATGGCCGTGCAGTTTGGAGGTTAGACAGAGACAAATATGAAGTATGTATGATCTAGTTTTTAGAGCATACAATTTACCGCAGAAGATTCCAGAACTAGCTGAGTGAAGATAGTGGTACAGTGGTGTTGCAGTCAGAAAGAGTCAAAGCAATACTCCGCATTGCTCTACATTTGAAGATGTGATCTTGCAGCTTGGGGGATAGTTAGATACAGATGAGAAGTATGCTATACTCAAAGTTCAAATGATAAGATGCACCGTAGATGTTCTCCGGAGTCAGCAGAGTAAAGACAAATCAAGTTGTTGTTTAGGGTTGTCAAAAGGAGAATGTAAAAGCCACCGCATTTCACTGCATTATGATGTTTGGCTTTGTTGTAAATGGAAGATCTGTTCATATTGTCTATATGTTAGATCATTTCAAGTTTTAGGTATTGAGGTGTACCTCAAGTCTATTTTTTAATGTTTTATTTCAAGACTGTGTAATCAAAGTATGCAAAGGATACCGGCTTCAGTGTTTGAGTGTTTGCGCCAGCATGGAGTAGCATGAAGTTGTGAAAGGAGTGTATGAGAATGTTATTGCAAGTCATATAATGTTTGTTAAGTGATCCACATGATGTTATTTGGTCTCTCCTATACCGCTTTAGGTCTGGAGCTAAATACATGGAAGGATAAATGTTTGTTGGGTTGACTTGGTATGCTTAGGTGATTGTACTATGTGTTTGGAAGTGTGTACTAGCGTGGAGATGTGTGCTAAGAAAAAATAGGTCCTGGTTATCACTTGGTTTGAACTGCATTAGATTTCTACTTACCGCAAATATTTTGGGAGCTAACTTGTTGTAGTCATTGCATGTTTCATATTACACGAAAGATCAAGTTTGTTGCAAAAAGTATGAGTGTGTGAGAGTGTGTAAATATGTATGAGTGAGTGTAAGAAGTAAGTACGGTTGTGTTGTGTTGTGAAGATAGAAGAGTGGTTGTGTAGAAGAGTTGATGTTAGTGTGGAAGTAGTTGCTACTGTGAAGGTGATTGAACCAACAAATTTTATCAAGTGATTTATTTAGAGGTTGTAGCCTCTTCTTGTAAGTGTTGTAGCACTTTAGGGAGTTGTAGCTTCCTTTGGGTTGGAGCCCATAAAACAATGTATTAGGGAGTCGTAGCTTCCTTTGGGTCGGAGCCCATAAAACAATGTTTTAGGGAGTTGTAGCTTCCTTTGCATTGTAGCCCATAAAATTTGTTGTAAACCTATTTTTATTTGTGAGGTTGGATTTGGATAGTAGATCCAAGTAGCTTTCTCACTGTGGTTTTGCCCTTCTAGGGTTTTCCACGTAAATCTGGTGTTATGGGTGTGTGATTGTGTTTTGAATTACTTCATAATCTGTTTAATGCAGTAGAAAGTTTTTGTTGATAAAGTTGAATTGGATTAAGTTGTGGCATATACTGATTCACCCCCCCTCTCAGTATATTAGTGTGTTCTAACACTAAAAGCATACGCATGTGCATGTGGCATATCCATGACTATGGTGGTATGGAAGCCTACAGGGCACATCACTTGTATATGCTTGAATACTCACAACTAGAGTAGTGTGTAGGTCATCAAACTCTTACCCTTCCACTAGATATATCAATGAAGATTATGATAGAGGTGTTCCAACATACACCTCCCTCGAGTGAAAATCATTATACAATCCTTCATCTCTCTGATATAATATATCAAGCCATTATGTAGACGAGTCCCTTGCCCATTAGTCATAACCATGACATCTATCACTATCATCATGATCTATAAGGAAAAAGGTGTCTCCTCCCCTTGTATCTACCACAACCTATTCAAAGATGTGTCCATTAGTGCCATCAATGTTTCATCTAAAGCCATAAATATAGCCTTGTCAAATTGACTCTCATGGCCACCCCTAAAGAGAAACCACCTACTAATCTGAATTTAACTAGAGAATTCAAAGAACAATACCTTGCATTGAGCCTATGGTATTGTAAAAATAAACAAGAGCTCAATGTGCAGAACTCGTAGAGAGTTGCAGGTAACCAAAGAGGATTTTATTTGCATCAAAAAGTGTTTATATATAATGAAACAAGAATGTGAAAATTCACCTTATCCATGGAATTTTAAATGGATAGTTGGAAGGTGACAAAAACAACAACTAACTAATAGAAATTCAAATTTTCAAATTTTCAAAAAACTGCTAAATTCGGACCCCACTTGTAACGACCCCCGTGTTCGCATTTTGGTTGTTGTTTTTCCTTGATGGATTATGATACTATTATGATGTTGACATGATTGGTTATCATGTTGGATTACATGCATATATGTTTATGTATTAATATCATTGTGTTTGTATGATTATGGACAGGAAAGGGATGATGTCGTAACACTTGTATCTGAGAGGCTTACAATGTCATGACCCTCTTCCTGATGTCCATTGATGCTTCATCTATATGATATATGTTATATGCACATGTACTTTGATGTGTGATTGGAGTGTTGCAAGTATTGAGTATCGACTTCACCTGGATTCACAGGCCTGAGCGTACTTGTATTCCCCGGGAGGTGGTGGTTTCTGGAGATAGTCACAAGCCCTGTTCCCTACCCGAGGACACTGTACCCTATTAGTGCAGTGTTCTCATGTTGTTGTCTTACCATTTGGTTACCTAACAGTAACATCTAGATTACCTTACGGTCGTATGTGGTTTACCGATGTCTTGTTAAGGTATTTTGTCTTGGTTTCCGTTAATCTTATTATGTGGCTATATATTTTGGTTGTTGATGTTGTGATGTGGTTTCCTTGGCATCTTTACATGGTTTCAAATGCGGTATTTAATAGTGTTTAATTTATTGGAGTCTCGACCACCTACTCAAACGAACAATTTGTTCTATGAGAAAAATGACAAAAAAGACTAATTTTGTCTTCTAGAAATTTTGAGCGGAAACTATTAATCTAAGCACATTGAGAAAAAGGCCACATGTAATCAATTAAATATGGGAAATTAGGTCAATAGACTTTCTTCGATTTGATTATATCCCAAAATCTGGCGGTAGATTTACACACTTTTTAGGCATGAATCGTAGGTAGCTTATTTAGTTGTCTCAACATAACCAAATGGATTTTGGGAGTCACAAGAATCATATCAATCTCCAACTGGTCAAAAGCACTTCCAATGATAGGGCATCTAGAGGAAAAAGATGTCACGTCCTATGGCATTAGTGTTTATATTATTGATACTAATAATGACATCTCAATTTGAATGGAAACAACAGCTAGTGAATGAATCAAATCCAAGTACAACACCTTCTAAACATCAACGGATTTTAAACAAGTAGGAAGTTATGAAGGGGCAGTCCTCTTTGCTGTGCTAGGGAGAAGTGGGTGAGAATGTTTAATGGAGCAGAAAATATCTTGGGGAGTAGCTCGTTGGGGAGAGTCAACGCCTCATTTTAGAGGTTCTTAAAAAGAAAACACAGAGAATAGAAAATGGAGGATAAAAATGAAGCATAAGGGACAGTAATATCTCAGGCGAGCAGATCAAGTTGCAAGATTTGAGGAGAGGTGAAGGGAAGTACGACTAGCAGCGCCTTAGCTAGAGTAAGGTCGTGGAGAAAATCTTAAGACAGAAAAAAGGTATTTGCATTAGCTATTTGTTTTCCAACACAAAAAACTAAAATCTGTTTGCTGCAAATTTCCTTATCCACAGAAAAATTGAGTCCCCATTACTACATTTAAAAAAAATATGCCAAAGTTTATTTCAACACAAGATATTTACATTGCCTCTTTCCTTGAATTGATTTTTAACATGCAAAGCTATTTCCTTAATTCTTTAGATAAAGGGGTTTATAAAGAAAGATCATGTGTTTCTGATTTATAATTTTTAGTAAAAACAAGGGTTCAATTTTATAGAGAATATAATGAGGTCAGCCATACAAAAAAACTAGGATGCAATCTTATAATGAGGGCAGCCATACAAAAATCTGGGACGCAATGATAGAGATTGAAGAGATCTAAGTCCCATGGAACTCTTTTTTGTTTTACGTTAACTTCTCTGAAGCAATTTTTCATTACAACTCTTCTTCAAAAAATTGAGTGGCTTTGTGTTTTGGTCATTACCGCCATATTTTTGCTAAATCACTAGCCATGTGGAAACCTTTGTCTTTGAGTTAATGAATGATATGGCACTAAAATACCTTAGATACATCGATCTGTGTTTGTGCATTGAAATTTGGTCACATAATTTCTAATTAAGAAAATTTGTCACACAAAGGGAACTACTGGAGGAGGAAAATTAAGATCTCCATTTTTGCAAGACTTTTTCTTTTCCTTTTTTTGTTTTTTTTTTTAATGTTAAATATGGTAGACAATATGCAAATTTCAAGTTGAGAGAAGACTTGCAATACCATTTGCCGTGCTTTTTCTTAGAATATACGTGCATTCCTTTATGTAGCGTGACCAAATTGGGGTCACTGGAGTTATTACACAACTGACCTAACTGACAAAGGGCTATTTTCAATAGATTACACTGTCATCGAAAGCTTTTGTTTTGTAGATCACAGTTTTCAATTTTGTATTTAATATTTATAAACATATTTTGTTTCTGCTGAGTTAGATGTGGTGTCCTTGGGACACGTCCCCTGCCCTTTGTGGCTATTCCAATACTTTGGGGATGGAATTTGTTCTTGCTTGGTTGATTTGCATATTTAAATAGCAGTTTTTACTTGACAGATTTAATTGATGATTATCATGGATCATGAGTGGTTATCGAATTGTTTTGATTTGGTTATGTATACCTCGTTGGTTAAACGAGATGAGCTTAGGTCTAGGATAATGAGTCCTCGTGTATGGTCTTGAGTGCTTGTAAAGGCTAAGGATGCACACGAGAAGGCCTATCCGTCTACGGGGCATTGAGTTATCCGGCTGTGAGGCGTCGAGTTATCTGTCTACAAGGCATTGATTCGGGCATGATTGAGTCTCTTCATCTGTATGAGAAGTGTACTTGATTCTGTGTGGTGCCATCCCTTCGAGCACGCATGATGACACTCCATCCAATCTGCACTCTAGTATCTAGTACCTTAGTAGTCGTGAGTAGTACCCGACCTATGATTTGGATGAGCATCTCTATGTTATGACATTGGCTTTATGCATTGTTTTTCGTGTCTACTCCGTGATTGATGTGAGTGTTGGCCATCATGTATACCCTTACTTTGTTACTTTTGTTGGGCCTTGTGACTACCTCTAAGCACGGTGGGGTGGTCTCTTATGAGTCCACATGGTTGGAAGGTGTTGCCACCGCCATTAGGGACTGGTGAATATGTTATTGGAGCACCAATTGGAGATGTTCTCTCTTGTATTTATTTTATCAGTTATTGTATCATATTCATGGCTATGCCATTGTACTTGTATATGTTGCAAGTATGGTCCTAACCGGTGTTGTCATTGATGTCAACATACTCTTGTCGCTTTGATGTCAAGGATTGGATGAGCTATGTGATGAGGATATTGAGAAAATTAGTCCTATCAGAAATAGTGGAGATAGTTAAGCTCTATGAAGTGAAGATCCTAGATAGATGAAGATCAGAGAATGTGCATCGAAGGGTTTGTAGATATGTGTCTAAAGATGATCCAGTCAAGATTTGAGAGGTCTGCATGAATATTTGGAGAAGTTATGGCCATATGAGTAAAACTAGTTCTGGCAGCTGTTTGGAGGTGACAGAGTGACACAAATAGGTCCGGTGAGATCCGAAAATGCAATATCTTGTTCTACGGATTTGGTGGAATGTTTAGGAAGCTAATGTGAATTCATAACTCAATTGGTTCATGGTCTGGAGGTCCGCAAGCATTTATTCTAATGTGACAGTGATGACAGACTATGTTCTTGAGGTTCCGGATGAAGATGCAAATGATTTCAGTAAACAGAAGTGGTGTGGATGTTTTTGGTGATTCAGGAAAGCTTGTGGGGGTCTCTAGATTGTGTCTAGTTTGTGTTGGCAGTCCACATTGAAGATTGAGCTCATAATTGAAGATTTACTCTTGGGTGATGGTCTTCTTCCTAATCATGGCTGACCAGATGTTTTATAGATCTTGCGGATGATCTTGAAGATGTTTTGCGAAGCATGGCATGTTCCTCAAAGAAGATTGAAGTCCTAGATATGTGTGGCCAATAGTGTGGTGATACACATGAAATCTTTGTAACAAATCAAGTTGTATTTTTGTAACTGCTCTATAATAAAATAAAGTATGTTGTGTCGACTTTGATGATTATCGCAAAGTCAATGTCTTGTATAAATAAGATTTGTGAAGTCATTTCAAAGTATCCTTGGTTGAGATGAAAAAGTGGTAGAGAGGAGAAGAACGAAAAGCAAAGTACAAGTGTTGAGCTTAAATGGAACTATCCCAAGCATGGTGAAGATGCTAATCTCCAGTTCAAGTATGTAATATTTATATTATTCTGTAGACAGTGTATCTCCTATAGGTAGTGGGCCTCTTGTGAGCAGTGTGCTCAGGCAGTGAGCCCTAATTGGCAAGTGCCATTTTGTTCCTCTTATTCTTTTAACAAAGAATACAATCTTGGGTTAGTCACCCCGTGGTTTTTCCCTTAACCAGTTTTTACACGTTAAAATCTTGGTGTTATATGTGTTAATGTGTTTTTGCTCTTGAGTTATTGCATTGTGCTTCCATGATTGAATCATTATTATGTTGTAGAAATATAAGAAGGATTTAAGTGTTTAAAGAAAAGAAAGGTTTTGTGACAACTGATTCACCCCCCCTCTTAGTTGTCTATCCTAAAACCAACAATTGGTATCAGAGCTAAGTTCCTCTAAAAGAGCTTAACCACTTGAGCAGATATGGGATGTCTTCTTACAAAAAGGATAGTCCAAGGTTTGATGGAACAAACTACACTCTTTGGAAAAGCTGCATGGAATGTCACCTGCAATGTATGGGATTTTAATATTGGAACATGACTATAAAGAAGTATATTCCTCCAAAGAATGGTCCGACAACTACATATGAAATTAGAGATGTTGAAGATAATCTTCGAGCTAAAGAAGCCTTACTAAGTGCCTTATCTGATTCAGAACTGACAAATGTTATGGATTTAAAAATTGCATATGAAATTTGGTCAAAGCTGGCACTTCTACATGAAGGAGACAAATATGTTAAATGTACCAAGCTACAAAGTCTGAAAGGAAAATTTGAAAACTTGAAGATGAGAATATCACTACATTTATGCCAAAAGTAAATGAGCTTGTTTGTGGCATTAGATGTGTTGGTGGAACCTTAGATGAAGATGAGATTGTCACCAAAGTTCTCAGATCCTTACCTCTTGCTTACAAACACAAGGTTATTGCTATTGAGGAATTCAAATCTTTATCAAATATCACAAGGGCTCAATTAGTTGGGAAATTAGCTGCATTTGAATTGGCTAAGTTTGGAGATGCACCTCCCAAGACTGAATCTGCATTCAAAGCTAGTGCCTTTGTAAAAGGCAAAGGTATGATCCAGGAGAAAATTCCTCAGAAATTATCATGGTATAAAAAAGAAAGAAAAGATCTGGAAGAAGATGAGGCAAAAGCTACTCAAATTGAAGCCCTTATTGCAAAAATACTACCAAGAGGATCTAGTAAGTATGAAGAAAAATTGCCCTTCAAATGTTTCAACTGCAACAAGATTGGTCACTTTGCCTCAAGGTGTCTGGAAAGATTTTCAAGGACAAATCCAAATAGATCAATATTCCAAAAGAAATGTTACTATGTTCATGAAGATGATGATGATGAAGGAGTAATAGATGATGAATCAAAGATAGGAAACAAATCTGAAAGTGACTGGGTTTTTATTGCCATTAAGAAAGAAGATCTAATGCCCATTGAATCTGTCAATCATAAACTGATAGAAAGAGCTCTGGATGCTCAAGTTGAAGAAAAGGATGAATGGGTCATTGACAGTGGATGCTCCCTACATATGACTGGTGATAAAAATAAGTTCATAGATCTGGAAAGATATGAAGGAGGAGTTATAAAATTTGGTGATGATTCTCCTGGCAGAATCAGAGGCAGAGGAACTATTTCTTTTGATGGAAAGAACAAAACCAGTGATGTACTGTATGTTGAAGGTCTAAAGCATAGTCTTCTCAGTGTTGGGCAATTGGTTGACAAAGGCTATGATCTCTGATTCAAAAATGGAAAATGTAGGATCTTTGAAAGTTCTGGATCAGAAATTGCATCTGGTACTCAAACAAAAGGTAACATCTTCCACTTGGTTGGTACTGGCAAAAGTTGTTTATTTGTTCAGATTGATCAAAGTTGGTTGTAGCATAGGAGAATGTGTCATGTAAATTTTGATAATATCATTAAGATAAGAAACACTCAGGCTATAAGAGATCTTCCAAGACTGGTGAAACCTACTAACAGTTTGTGCAAAGAATGTCAGTTGGGTAAGCAGAGCATAGTCACTTTTAAAAGTAAGGAACAATCTTCTATCTGATTGTTAGACTTAGTACACACTGATCTATGTGGACTGACAAAAATTGGGAGTCTACAAGGTGATAGATATCTCATGTTACTGATTGATGACCACTCCCAGATGATGTGGGTGACTTTCCTAAAAGAGAAATCTGAAGCTCTTGAGAAGTTCAAAATATTCAAGGCTATGGTAGAAAATGAAACTGGGTTAAACATAAAATGTCTTAGGTCTGATAGAGGTGGTGAATTCACATCCAAAGAGTTCATAGAATTATATGAGAAACATGGGATAAAGAGACAGTTATCTACTCCAAGGACTCCACAGTAGAATGGAGTAGTGGAAAGAAAGAACCAGACCATCTTGGAAGCATCTAGAACCATGATGATGGAAGCAAATGTCCCTCAGATCTACTAGAGAGAAGTTGTAAGCACTACTGTCTATACTCTTAATCGAGTACAAATCAGAAGCAATACTGGTAAGACCCCTTATGAACTCTGGTTTGGCATCACTCCTACTATGAAGTATTTCAGAGTCTTTGGTAGTAAATGTTATATTAAAAGAGATGAAAACCTTGGCAAATTTGATGCTAGAAGTGATGAAGGAATATTCTTGGGTTACTCTACTCAAAGCAAAGCATACCGATGTTATAACAAGAGATTAAGAAAGATTGTAGAAAGTACAAATGTGAAGGTTGATGAAGGCATTGAAAATCCCTCAAGGTTTTATGAGTATGAAGCAGATGATCAGAATGATGTTTTGGTCCAAGAAGATCTAGCCCCTTCTATAGTTCAAATTTAGATTGATCCAGAGAATCCTGAAATATAGGAAGAAGAGATAAGTTTGAATGAACCTATCCAAGAAATTCCCAAAACTCCCAGGTATGCAAGATAGAATCATTCTGGAGACTAGATCATAGGTGATAGAAGCAAAGGTGTTCAAAAAAGAAGAAAGATTGCTCAAGATTCAGAGAAGTATTGTCTAATTTCAAAGATTGAACCAAAAACAGTAAGTGAGGCATGCAATGATGAAAGCTGGGCCAAAGCAATGGAGGAAGAGTTGATGCAGATTGAGAAAAATCACACTTGGAATCTTTTTCCCAGACCTAGAAACAAAAATGTGATTGGGACCAAGTGGGTCTTCTGGAATAAACTGAATGAAGATGGTGAAGTAGTCAGAAACAAAGCCAGATTGGTCTGTAAGGGTTATTCTCAAGTAGGAGTTGACTTTGAAGAAACTTTTGCTCTGGTGGCAAGAATTGAAGCAATCAGATTATTTCTTGTTTTTGCTGCCTTCAAGGATTTCAAAGTATATCAGATGGATGTCAAGTCTACCTTCCTAAATGATAACTTGGAAGAAGTATACATTGAGCAACCGGATGGCTTTTAATTATCTGATCATGGTGATATGGTCTGCAAGTTGAAGAAAGCATTGTATGGACTAAAACAAGCCCCAAGGGCCTAGTATGAAAGATTGGATAAACATCTTTTGAAGATTGGTTTCAACAAAGGTACTACTAATAGTAACTTGTACTTCAAGATTGATCATGAAAATATCTTGATTGTTGAAGTATTTGTTGATGACATCATTTTTGGAGGAAGAGATAGTATGTGCAAGACTTTTGCAAATCAAATGAAAAGTGAATTTGAGATGTCTATGTTTGGGGAAATGAATTTCTTCTTGGGTCTGCAAATCACTCAAACAAAGAAAGGAATCTTCATATCACAAACCAAATATGTGAAAGAATGGTTGAAGAAATTTGGGATGGAAGATTCAAAGCCAATGAATACTCCCATGACAACCGGGTGTAAACTGAGCAAAGATGATGAATCTCCTAAGGCTGATCAGAAAAAGTATAGGTCAATGATTGGAGGACTATTGTATCTTACTCAAACTAGACCCAACATTATGAATGATGTTGGTCTTGTTGCCAGATTCCAAGTTGATCCTAGAGAATCTCATGTCATGGCAATCAAGAGAATTCTCAGATATCTAAAGGGAACAGTTGAGTATGGTTTATGGTATCCTAGGGATCATGATTTCTCTCTTCACGCATACACAAATGCTGATTGGAGGAGATGTGGATGACTGGAAGAGTACCAGTGGTGGTGCATTCTTTTTGGGGAAAAAATTGGTTTCTTGGCTAAGCAAGAAACAAGAGGCAATATCTCTGTCCACTGCAAAAGTAGAATATATTGCAGCAGTAGGTAGTTGCACTCAGTATTGTGGATGAAGCAAATGCTAAGAGACATCAGAGTGGAGTATGAGGAACCTATCACAATCTTCTGTGATAACTCAAGTGCAATAAATATATCAAAAAATCTGGTGTTGCATTCAAAGACAAAACATATATCCATCAAGTTTCACTTTTTGAGAGAGCAGGTGAACAAGAATGAAGTCAGATTGGAGTTTGTGCCCTCAAAGGATCAAATTGTAGACATTTTTACTAAACCTCTACCTAAGGACTCTTTTGAGTATCTCGGAGAGAAGTTAGGGGTTATTAGCCCTCCGGTTTTGAATTAAGGTGCACTAATGTGCATCAGTCCGGTGGATCTCACAGTCATATCTTGTGGTCCAGATTGATGATAGGAAGCTACCACTCAGGGGAGCAGTCTGTATGATTCTGAAGTATTGATGCAAGTATGTGCTCTTTGCCATTGATGTCAAAAGGGGAGAGGAGACATGTGAAAAACAAAATTGGTTGCTGATCAAAGGGGGGGAGCAAAGAAAGAGAAGACATATGAATTATTGCTATTAATAGGGGGAGCTATGTTAGTTAGTGAGAAGAAGTTCTTGTCTTGATGGTTAAAATAGTTTTTCACATCATATGTTGCCATTAATGACAAAGGGGGAGATTGTTGCAAGTATGGGCCTAACCAGTGTTGTCATTGATGTCAACATACTCCTATTGCTTTGATGTCAAGGACTGGATGAGCTATGTGCTAAGGATATTGAGAAAATTAGTCCTATCAGAAACAGTGGAGATAGTGAAGCTCTATGAAGTGAAGATCCCAGCTAGATGAAGATTAGAGAATGCGCATCAAAGGGTTTATAGATATGTGTCTAAAGATGATCCAGTCAAGATTTGAGAGGTCCGCATGAAGATTTGGAGAAGTTATGGCCATATGAGTAAAACTAGTTATGGCAGCTGTTCAAAGGTGACAGAGTGACACAAATAGGTTTGGTGAGATTCAGAAATGCAATAGCTTGTTCTGTGGATTTGGTGGAATGTTTAGGAAGCCAATGTGAATTGACAACTCAATTGGTTCATAGTCTGGAGGTCCGCAAGCATTTATTCTAATGTGACAGTGATGATAAACTGTGTTCTTGAGGTTCTAGATGAAGATGCAAATGATTTCAATAAGCAGAAGTGGTGTGGATGTTCTTGGTGATTCAGGCAAGCTTGTGGGGGTCTCTAGATTATGTCTAGTTTGTGTTGGCGGTCTGCATTAAAGATTGAACTCGTAATTTAAGATTTACTCTTGAGTGATGGTGTTCTTCCTAATCATGGTTGACCGGATGTTTTACACATCTTGCGAATGATCTTGAAGATGTTCTACGAAGCATGGCGTGTTCCTCAAAGAAGATTGAAGTCCTAGATATGTGTGGCTGATAGTGTGGTGATACACATGAAGTCTTTGTAACAAATCAAGTTGTATTTTTGTAACTGCTCTATAATAAAATAAAGTATGTTGTGCCGACTTTGATGGTTATCCCAAAGTCAATGTCTTGTATAAATAAGATTTGTGAAGTCATTTCAAAGTATCCTTAGTTGAGATGAAAAAGTGGTAGAGAGGAGAAGAGCGAAAACCAGAGCAAAAGTGTTGAGCTTAAATGGAACTGTCCCAAGCATGGTGAAGATGCTAATCTCCAGTTCAAATATGTAATATTTATATTATTCTGTAGACAATGTGTCTCCTGTAGGCAATGGGCCTCTTGTGAGCAGTGTGCTCGGGCAGTGAGCCCTAATTAGCAAGTGTCATTTTGTTCTTCTTATTCTTTTAACAGAGAATACAATCTTGGGTTAGTCACCCTGTGGTTTTTCCCTTAACCGGGTTTTCCACATTAAAATCTTGGTGTCATATGTGTTAATGTGTTTTTGCTCTTGAGTTATTGCATTGTGCTTCCATGATCGAATCATTATTATGCTGTAGAAATATAAGAAGGATTTAAGTGTTTAAAGAAAAGAAAGTTTTGTGACAACTGATTCACCCCCCCTCTCAGTTGTTTGTCCTAAAACCAACAGTATATTCTTTTATGTAATTGTACTCTCTTGAGAGAGTAGATGTAATCATATAATTTAATGAGAAGAGATGAGATGTTTCTTATTTGTCTTACAGATTCTGATGTGGGTATCAGATTTGCTTGTACTATGATGATTATGGATTCATATTTATAATTGGAAATGGGTTATAGGAACATTTGAGTTGGTGTTTAAAATGAATGTAGTTTTAACAATGTTTCCTCTAGAGAGTGATTTAGTCCTCTCCCGTGGGTTGTACATTTGGCCATACTTGGCCATGGATGTTGTCAACATATCGAATCAGAAACCATATCATGTGTATGTTATCTATTTATGTCAAAAAAATATTCTTGCCCTCTTTTGGCCCTTACCCTTCGGGGTTGTAGGGTGGGTTGATACACCACTTGGCAGGGTCATAACTCCTAGCCAGCTAGTCGAAATCTAGACTTCTCATAATCGGTGGAAAGATATCCAAGAGGGCTAGATTGAGTTGTGTCGAGCCCTTCCTGCGATTACCACTCAAAACAACTGATGAAAGTCTTGACCCCAAATTCCACTCTGAAGGCCTCCAAAAATGCCATTTACCGAGATGTAGACAATTCTAAAAAAATACTAAAAAACTAAAAACATAGTTGCATGTACAGATGCCACCCTAGTGCTCTTGAATCTTTGTGGGATCACCTACTCACCTCATATCAGCAACCATTGGATGTGCCACACATCCTCTAATTTGACTATGAAATCCATTTCAGAAGTTGGAAGAGTGAGGCATCTAAATATCATCTCTCCATCAAAGCTCTAAACATCTAATTGCTATATGTCATCTTAGGGAATTTGAATACCCAATACAACCCACCACCCTAAGATGCTCCTCTTTTGCTTGCATCATCACTTGATCTCAACAACTAGAGAGTAGCATATTATGCAACTTCTCTTTAAGCTTTAAGCACTCCTATCAAAACAACACAAAATAGTAATTAGATATGTTACTTCCTTCAACAAAAAATATATAATAACATCAAAAGCATAAAATGTTATTAAAAACTTAAAGTCTTCAATTAAAAACTCCTTAAAGTGCCTTCAAACCCCTCAAACACTAGTGAAAATTCCAACACCCCCACAAATTAGGGACATATTTATGAACTTAAGCACTGACTGCTTGGGTGGGACCCACAAAACTTGAACAACAATGGAACCTTGAGACATGGCAACACCCCTCAAGTATCCTCACAACTTGTCCACCCATTTTCTAGTAAAAATATGCTAAAAATCACACCAAGACAAGTTTCAAAACTTAACTCTCAAATTGTGATGCCCGCCACCATATTTGTCCTTAATGTGTTCAATCTCATCAACCTAAAATCTTGTCTCTGAGGCATTTTTATTAGTTTTTCACTCTTTTTCTCTCAAATTTCACTATTTACTATAGTACAAATGAATAGTAAAAACCCCTATTTATAGGATTTTCGGAAATCAATACCTTTCAAAATTTTCAAAATTTCACCCCACTTACCATACCTCTTTCACTAAAATGACCATAACTTACAAACCACAACTCCATTCCATATGATTTGTTTAATCTATAAACCGTACATCTCCACCCTCTTCCATATAACTTTTACCCAATTTCTCCACCAACAAACCTTTCATCTTGAGCTTCTTTGATGTATGTTCATATTTTCATGCTAGTTGTCTTGTCCATATGCTTCTATATAGCTTGATTTAAGTCATTTCTCACCCTTCTCGTGGGGCATACAACTCGAGAAGCTACCTAGGGCCATTTTTCCTCTCTCATGCTCCCTAGTGCAAGCCTCATTTCTCCCAATGCATGAATATTAGTCATAAGAAAATTAGTTCCTTTTGCAAGTCTCCGACCCTTTCTCTCTACATACACTTGGCATCCTTTCTCCTCAAAATGATTGCATTTGAATCCTTATGCAATCCTTATACATACACTCTATATTCTCACATACTTAGCCTGCTTCCACAATAATCACTTGATCATTGTCTTTGAGTCAATCTATTTCATGACCCCATAGTCATAACACTTGTTTTTTGTCCTTTGCACCACCTTTTGATAAATCACCTAACAGAGGAACCTTAGTTTCTCTCTCTATGTGGATGCCCTTCTTCTTGTATCCACTTTGATGTCCTACTCTATTCCCTTATGTATAACCATGTAGATACTCCTTATCTATGTCCATGGAGGTACACTGCTTTCTCCTTCTACACCTACATAGACATTCTTTCTTTCAGGCCTATGAAACATTTTCCTTTATATAAATACTTATAAGATAACTCTTATTGCATATGGATGATGACTAGATTATGCATATGATGCATTAATACCTATTTTGCAAAGTTTGATTTTTCTAACATTTACGTTGTAGCACCTGACCTACCTGACTATGATTATTTACAAGATTTAATCTCACTGACACAATTGTTTTGTAGATTATGCTCCTCTAACACATTTATCTTGCAAGTTATGTTTCCTTGATTAAATTACTTTGTGGATCCTTATCTAAGGGCATGTAGACCTCGTATTTAGACATGTGTATTTTTTTTACATTTATCATGATATTTCATATTTATGTAGTTTACTTTCAACAATTACTTTCTATACTTTAGCATAGCTATATCACCTAGTGACATTAGTTCACTATAGTGAGATCAAAACATAAAGTCAAAAGTTGCATACCCTACGATTCTACTCTATGCCCTACATTTACTTTAGTGTTCATTTTTGTATCATAATTATAGGTCAGTGGGTCACACTAAACTTGTTTCCCAAGCCTTTCCCTCATTAGATTACCAAATTATAACCTTGATTTGATTCCAGGCTTACTTTTATGATCTTGTGTTGTCTTATTTATATTTGGACATGAGTATGATTGCACTAACATCAATGCAACCATGGATCTGTCCATGATAGACAAACTCTTTAAGCATGTTTTATTTTCTTTTTTGATGATTAAAAACCCTATTGCCATGGTTTATTTCACCAACAACTCTTATTTTCACCTATAAGTAAACCCTATGGGCCTTATTTTCCAACTCTTAGAATCTTTTGAGTACATTTCTATGTCACTATTCTCTTTCCTTCTCTCTTCTCTAGTATTTTCCTTCTAGGATTTCTCTTCTCTTCTCTAATAGGTTCATCACATGTTACAACCTCTTATGGACAACCCTTGGAGGATTCTATGCTCTTGGCCATTAGCTCAAACTCTCAAATTTGCTAGTATTTTGTATATTTATTTTAATTATTTATCAATTTATACAATTTTTGCCCTCCAACAACATTTTTCCTTCAGCTGCTATAATATTTGGGTTGAAGCTCTCCTCTCGGCTTCCACATAAGCATTTGGGAGTTTCTTCTCTTGTCTCCCCTCTTCTCTTTTGAGGAAACATACTCTTCCTATCCATTTGCAAATCCATGTGATTGGGTTGAAGCTCTTCTTCTGTCCCCAAGAACATCTCAATATTTCTATTGTTGCTCCTCTTATTTCTAAAGGAACAATACTTCATTTCTCATTTACTTAGAATATTAAGCGTATAATCTTTTTCCTAGAGCTTGCCTACTATCAATTCTCTTCCTTCTCAAGAAACATAGAATTTTAGTGCTTAGCCTCTTTTAGAGGAAATATCTTTCAGATTCATGCTATGCCACTTGCAACCGACTGTTTTTAAACATCATCCACTTCAACAGTCAAAAGTTAATTTTGGCCAATAAAAATACGACAAATATTTACCACTTTTTATTGTGAATGAGGTGTAAAATTGCTATTAACTGTTTGACCATTGAAATGGATGATGTTTAAGTAGAGCCCGATTTTTAAGTAGAGCCCGATTTTTAAGTAGAGCCCGATTAGGTTGAAGAGAAATGAGCAGTAGGTATGAAAATGTTACCTTGTTTTTGCTGCCAGTGCTAAAACCAGAAAATAGAGATATTGAGGAAGAATTCAAGATTGACAATTGATATGATGGACAAAGATCATTACAACCCTTTGTCAAGATTACGTAACAGGAGGTTTATTTATCGTTTGTCTTCGTCTCTTCGATGACAAGATTTTCAGAGTGGAATGCAAAAACAGGTTGTGGGTATTTGCTACCTAGTCAGTCATATTGTGCCGCGGTCAATAGGCACAATCTAAATTTCCGTAGAAATTGTGTAGGATTAGATTTGCCGTAGGGTTTGTGCAACGTCATGGCATTAATGTGATGGAGAGAGTGGGTCTAGGGTCTTGTAGAAATCAATTGACCCTCACATCAACAAAGGGCTGAGCGAAACTGAATCATCTCTTAGGTCAATAAAATCCAAGAGTTTTAAGGAGAGCACTTATGATCTTTATGTATTCTTCATGCATCACCTGGGTTGATTGGAAAGAGTTGCAAAATTCAATTAGAAATAGAAGAGGGAATTAGACATGTTAGTTTATTTATTAACTTTGTTCGACATGTGGTCATGTTATACTCCATTTAAACATCATCTGATTTAATGATCAAACAATCAATAGCAATTTGCATCTCATCCACACCAAAAAGTAGTAAATATTTATCTTATTTTTATTGGCCAAAATTCACCTTTAACTATGGAATTGGATGGTATTTGAGAATAATCATCGTTCTAAGTGCATAAATTCCTTGGTGTCCCTATTTTTGTTGACCTGCGAATATGAATGCATATAAGTCATAAAAAGGCCAATTGTTTGTCAGTCTAGCAATTCACAATCACTCAAATTGTGGCCTATCCCATTAGTTGAGGGCCTCCCTTTCTCTCTATCAAGAAAAAACATAAATGTCATAATTAACAACATTTCAAAATTTTGAATAGATCATCAACATAAAATTTCAAATATTATTATCGATAACAACCAAATACATTAGTAGGTGTGAATTTAATATTGGCACAAATTCTAAATATTATTAGTTTCTAATTGTTTACAATATTTTAAGGATGCAAACACAACATGATCATACAATTTTAAGCATCATTATTCATAACCATTGACAACATTTCAAGTATAAATGCAAATTCAATGCAAAATTCTAAATATCACTATTTATAACATTTAATAATATTTCAAAAGTGTGAAAGCACAAATCTCTAAACATCGTTGCCATCAACATTTTCTAAAGTTGTAAATGTAACATAAACAAAAAACTTCAAATATTGTTGCTCAACAACATTTTCTAGAGGTGTGAATGAAATATCAACATAAAATTTAAATATCGCTACTATCAAACATTACTTCCAAAGGTATGGATATGGCATCAACACAAAACTCCAAATACCATTAATGAGAGGCATTTATGTTCCATTTTATCCCATATTTTATTCGATATTATTATACCATAATCCCCACATTATGTGCTCCATTTCCATATCATATCCTAGCCTTTTTAATATTTTTGTTCCATATGATTAATATTTAATATAGTTTTTAGGTAAAATATATGAAAATTAAATATTAGATTATATTTACTAATATTTGTTGTCATTATGTTGAGAGAATAATTCCAACAATGTATCAATAAAGGTGGAGATAATAGACTTCACAACAGACTTCTTGTCCCCATGGGTGCACTTGCCGGCAAATTATTTCCAGCTAATAAACACTTTTTACTATATTTGATAAGTTATATTTTAATCTTTTGTTATAACAAATTCTTATATTGTAATGGCCATAAGCTAAACACAATATCTGTTGGCCATAAATAGCTTTTTATACTCCATATTATTATGGCCACGAGACAAAAATAAATGTTCAAATTATTTTGTCTAAACCAATTTGATATATTGGTTATTTTGTTATGAAAATGACCAAACAAACCTGCCATGTTAATCACATCTTAGTTTCATGATTCTCTCCCTGATTTTCTCATTTGAAATCTGATTTTGTGGAGAGATCATAGGGAAGCATTATGTAAAATTAGTAAAATGATTAATGCCTTATTTCTTATATAATACATAAGAAATGGTGTGAGAGGGGATATATGTATTTTTAGAAAAGAAATAATAGACAGTAGTTTGTCTAAGTCTTAAGGAGTTTGTAGTATATTATTTCTGTCACCCCGTGGAAGGAGAGGAGGGCCCACTCTCATGAAATGGTGGTGAATTTATTTTTTATTCTTTTTATTTAAAGTTGTTTTGTTTTTCATTCAATTCATAGCTTGTTGAATCATAATAATTTATATTAATTCTCATAAATTTAATTACTTATTTCTTTGATAATATTTTAAATTATAGTTTTGCTCACAGTTCTTGTCGCATACAGTTTTAGAAATCTGCATAGTTCATGTAGTAGCCTACACAGTTCCTATAGCAGAATTGTTTTGAATTTTTGTAACAATTTTAAAAGAATGATTTTGTTTTCATTAGAATAGTTGCATTTCATCCATACTCACCTCACTACCTGCAACCCTTGTGCAAATAGCCATGATGCCTTTCACAAGTTTACACCCCCAGATTGACACGTAGACTAAACTGAATTTAGTTAGTAAAAATTAAATCTATTTCACTCTTTACCCCAGTTTTGGCCTATCATTTTGGTGTCGTTGCCGAGGAAAGGTGTTAAAGGCTTGTTAGCTTCAAGAGTTGAGTTCGGACCAATGCGTTAGGAAGAAAGCTCACACAATTGTCGACATTGCCTAGGTGATTAATCCTAATTTGTGTTGCTTTAAATCAAGAGATGCATGATTAGAGTTTAAATGTAAGAGTATATTTATTTTTAAGAAAGTATTGTGAGTAGTGGTGTAGGTGAATCTTAGAAAGGCAAAATTATTTACTTATCAACACCACATGCTGTGAAACAATTGGTGGGCAAGAAGCAAGTTTGAATCTATTTTGAAGAAACAACATAAAAACATAAAAATGTTGCATTTTTAGGGTAGTTCAAACACATCAATTTTTAGAGAAAATTACTTCAAACTTGCCCCCAGATCCCTACTTTCAAATTTAAAAATCAAAAAAGAAATTGGTGGGGAAATCATGTTGACACAAAGCATTGTTTTTATGACCCCTCTACCTAATGAATGCAACTTATATGTTCTTGATCCTCCACTACCATTGTCACACACATCTACAGATATCATTCCCGTAACTAAGCAAGAATGGATAATTCAAGAATTTTTAGAAGGACAATAGATTTTTGAAAAGGATTTAATAGATAAAGATTTGACCATTTATTGTTCTAATTGTTGCAGGGAAGAAGCTAAGTGTATATGTCAAGTTGTTCAAGAAGACATTGTTAAGAAGATACAATATGAAAGTGAGCTTCAACAGAATAAAAATGAAAGTGAACGAGTCTTTTTTGTAACTCAAGGATAATCTCAAAAATCAAATCAAGAAGATCCAAGTACGCCTAATGATTTCAATATGTCTTATAATTCTACTGAATTAGGAAGACAATATGTTTCTTCACAAAATGCTTCCCCACCTATAATTTTTGGTGAATGGAAACAATCTCCATATTACCAAAAATGGCAAAATGAATGCTCACAACAACCACAATACCCATCACATATATTACCATCTCCACCATATACGTCTTATCTATTACCATCTACTCTATATCCACAACAACCTTTACCATTTTCATTATCCCATTCATATAATCGACCATCTACTTCAACATATCCACCAAGGGCAACTATAATGCCAAATAAACTATTACCTAATAAGGTGGTTCAAACTACATATAATAGTGAGATTTCAAGAGTCCCTTTGCACCCTATTAACATGCATGGAAATGGTGCATCTTAATTAAAATCTATCAATACAACTGAGGGATGTGATTTTGGTATTATTGAATTTGAAGAACAATATGATCAATTAAAAGATACTCAACTTAGTTCTTCTTATCTACTTATCAAATCACAACATTTAGAGGGAATTCACACACATAAAGAAACACTTCAATTTGAGTCTATTTTATCATTGCACCCATAAATGTGTGTGTTAAAATTTATCATGCAATAAGAAGTGTTGAAATGTACACATTAATGATTCAAGAATTGCATGAGATGAAGAATGAAAACTTACAAGATCTATCACCTATACATGTTTTTATACTCAAGCATCTAGATCTTGGAAGGCCTATGGTCAAAATGTGTATTCCTCACACACTTGTTGATCTAGGTCCAATAATAAATGTTATTAGTACAACTAGATAAAACATGAGTTTGCATGCATTGATGACCATACAAAACATGCTACAAATGGCTGATCATTCATTACTCAAGGCTCAAGGTACTATTGAAAATGTCATTGTATTATCCTAATGACCTCATGATTTTGCAGTATGAAATTAAGTTGAGGGGAAATCCCTTGATTTTTTGAGATCCTTGGTTGAATATTAATAAAGCCTTCATTAATTGTTGCTTTAATGTTTTTAATAAAACCATGTGAGTGAAATTTGGACCAAATCAAGGTATGCATTCTTGTGTTAACTAGAATTGAATTTATATTGTGTCTACACAAGCATTCATTGTAATAGTATTTATTTCTTCATCCATTTTCCCATTATCAAGTATTTATTCATATTAATAACTCTGCCCTTCATTTTCTAATGAATCAAGTAGTTATTAATGGTGGAGTTATTAAATGGTTAATATTGCACAAATCTAGCATTACTATACTTGATAAGCTTGGTCATGAGAATATGGTTGCAGGTTTATTACCCAATTTACCCAACATTTTTGCACCAATACTAGTTGATGTTACTTCTCTATATGAGCATTTGAGTCTACATTTCATTAGCCTTGCTAATTAGATGGTGAAAATAAATTTTCCTTTGTGTTTCTTTTGGAGATCACAAGAGGATTATTGGGCAAAGTGTTCAAAATTCATGGGTAGAACTTCTCTTTTGCACCAGCCTAGATGTCAAACCATGTCAATACAACTCAATGTATGAGAACCATGATTCTTGCAATACACATTCACGGACAAGTTGAAGACATGAAAAGGATCTTGAGGACATTCTAATGCAAATCATCACACTCCATCATAGGGATTGATTATCCACCTACCTAAAGTTGTATGGACATATTGGGTAAGTTGAAAGACGACCATCGGTCTTTCACTACACAACCTTGTCTTTAGTAAGGAAGTATTATTTGCAGCTACAAATTTTCATACAACTTTAGAGTTATATATAGATATCTCTAATGCAACCATTAGAAGTCATTACACAATAGTGTGTCGTCCAAAGATTGCAGTCATTGTATGTCATTATTTCAACCAAGTGTTTGGGCATTTATTCCAAAGTTCTACAAGGAACTTTCAGGCATAGCGACATGAAACAACTGAGATCAAGATTGTTTGTAGCGATGGTGCTATGAACTATGCATGGTTAATCTTGATGAAGGTCTATTCCTTGTTGTTGGTCATCGTTTCGAGTTCTACATGCAACCAACTTTAGCAGTGACTTTTTATGGGGTTATAGAAGGAACTCAGGTTTTGGATGGTGTCACTTCAACATCCATATGAGAGTCTCCTTTTCTTTGAGTCATTATATGTAGTTTGTAAAAAGCAAAAAAATTAAAAAAATGAAAAATGAAAACAAATAAAAAATGAAAAATGAAAAAAATGCAATAAATTCTAACAATGAAAACCTTTGGGCGTTGTTAGATAACTACAATTTAAAAACCAGTTTAGATTGTAGTTGAATAAATTCTTAGTGGTGAAAATTGTTTTCACAACGCCACTAAGCAGTAAGTGATTGAAAACTAGCTTGCCAGCGGTCACTTGTCATTATCAAAATTGAAAAAAAAATTATTATGTACTCTATGAGCTAATCATTTTCCAGGTACACTCAGTTGCTTCCATGATGCTTCAATCTATTTGCGTGCTTATTGTACCTCATGTAGCTCACTTGTGTAGCTATGCTCTAACTTGTTGTGGTCAAAAAAATTTTATCATCTGTAGCAACTACAAAATACTACACATTCAGTTGAGGTGTTACCAAATGTGAAGAAAGAATTAGTTACCACAAGTACGATCCATGAATGCTTCAATGGGACAGAGATCTTTCATGTGTTGTACTTCTTTTTGTAGTTCCTATTACAACTCTTGGTTCCTTCCTTCTTGGATATTCACAGTTGATGAGTTACTTTGGCTATAAGACCTCTACATACATTGACATGCAAATTGGTAAACCAATCTATTTTATTTTTCATTATTTTATCTTTTAACTTTATTAATATTTCTTATTATATTTTAATCATACAATGCAGCATTCACACTTGTCCCCTCCTTGTTTCCCGAGGACGGTCAACCCTTTAAGTTGGGGGGAGGTACACCATACAATGTATTTATTTCTTTTGTTGTTATTACCTTATTGTCCCTAATTATCCCTTCATATTGTCCATTATCATTTAAAATTGTCCATATTATTCCTATTGCCTATATTTTCATTTATCTATCTCAGCTCATGAATGTGGAGATAAAAATTTATAAACCTTGGATTTCTTCTTAGTATGGTATTGTCTTATTCCAAAATTGTACAGTTGAACCCATAGGTGTTGCTCCACTAAGATAAGTTTATGATACCTCCTATATATAGAATTTAAAAAATGAAGAAAAGAATGAAAAAAGAGAAGAAAAAAGAAAGACAAAAAAAATTAAAATTGGAGGTATGCATATTCAGAAAAAAGAACAATTTCAAGTTGATAGTGAAAATTGAAGGAGACGTATAATCAAGCATGATCTATAATAGTCAAGGATAAAGAAGACATAAAATCCCACCTACAAAGTTCAAAATCCTTTTAGTGATAAAGAAATCACGAGGACGTGCAATATGCTAAGTTGGGGGGAATGATGAGAGGCATTTATGTTCTATTTTATCCCATATTTTATCCGATATTATTCTACCATAATCCCCACATTATGTACTCCATTTCCATATCATATCCATAAAACAAATTCCTTTGGCAACAAATGGTGTCATCATATCCTCAAAACTTGAATAATTACATAAAACTCCTGATCATAAACTATATATATCTACTTCGCTTCATGCAACTTCTCATTGAAATATGCAATGGGCTTATTTTCTTAAATCAAGATAGTGTTGGAGTAGGTGTGTTGTACACCTTGCATAACATTGGCATTATTTTATTTTGTAAAATAAATATTTAATTGTGGTGCATCATGTGATGTGTTTAGCCACATTGGATATTTATTTAGACGCCACTTGTAATCGTTGTATGTAACATTAGGTTAATTACTTTATTTGTAATTATTTGATTAATTGGGAAAACTTAGTACCAATAATCAAATGTGGGGTCAATGGTTTTGTAGACACATGGTTTCGGGGAAAATGGTATTACAATACCACATGTTGTATTTGTGTGAGCTTATGTCTATAAAAGCAAACACAAGGGTAGTTGTAGAGGTTGGTTGAGTTATCCATTTGGCTTGTTGGCTGGGTTGTAGCTTCTCTTGCAGGTTAGCTATGTGAGGGTTTGAATTGCATGGCATGGGATGTATGGTTACATGTTTGTTCACATGGATTGCAGGTAGAGAGAGCTTGATGTTTCAGAGGTTATCTCTACATATGTATTTGTTGATTATTGTTGAATAATACATGAGAGATGCATGCTTTTGGAGGCTAGGTTTTTCCCTCTATGAGGGTTTTCCCAGGGTATATCTTGTGTCACCATTGATGGTATGATTGTGGATTTCTGGTTTATTGCACATTAAATCTCTTATTGGGTTATGAGGAATTTGTCTCTATGGCTGCATATTTCCAACAGATAGCACCAATAGCCTTATCACTGGCATTGTGGTCTACTTGAAAGGCATTCTCAAAGTCTTGAAGTACCAATACTAGAGCCTTTGTCACCTTCTTCTTTAGTAGTTCAAATTTCTTTCCTATGGAAATCATCCAGTCAAATCCAAAACACCAAAATATCATCCAAATGAACAACAACAAACTTACCTAGAAAGGTTTCAGAACTTCATTCATCAACCTCATAAAGGTACTTAGTACATTGGTCAATCTGAAGGGCATAACCAACCATTCATATAGTCCATCTTTTGTTCTGAAAGTTGTCTTCCACTCACCTCCTTCATAGATCTTGATCTAATGATATACACTTTTGAGGTCAATCTTGGAAAAATAGTGTGCTCCACTCAAACAATCCATTAGGTCATCCATGCACAGTGACAGAAACATATACTTGATGGTAATATTGTTGATGGCATAGGAATCAATACAAATTTTCCATTCTCCCACTTCTTTGGCACTAGTACCATAAGTATGACATAAGGATCATGATTTCTTCAATCAGACCTTTCCTCATCATCTCTTCCACATGTTTGTTCAATTCTAAACTAATGTTAGGACTCATCTTATGTGGTGCCTTATTAAGCAAACTAGACCTTTGGATCAAATCCATGTAGTGTGAAATGTTGCAAACTAGTGGCAAACCCTCTAGTGCTCTGTTGTCCATGACATCCTCAAAATCCTTCAATAGTGCTCTACCTCTAGCTCCTCTAGGAGGACACAACTTACTATCCTCCACTAATGCAAGTTCCACAACCAATGAAAAACACTCCTATGATTCTTAAACCTTCTTCAAGAATTGCTTGGCCAATAAGAACTGTAGACACCTGAAATTGTCCACTCTTTGTCTCATCCCTAATACATCCCTATTCATCCCTAAACATCCCTAATTCATCCCTATCCATTTCTAAACATCCCTAAACCATCCTTAAATATCTCCAAACCATCTCTAGACACCCCTAAACTACATTTTCTCCACAATTAACTAAATAAACACATGTTTAGACGGTTAATTGATCAAATCCCCTTCAAACTGTGATTTTACAATATTTTATTATTGAAATCACTATTCATGTACTATTCATCTGTAGCCGTATTGATACCTGCATCGATACTTATCCCTAGCCAAAATGATTTATTAATCATTTATCCCCTTTATCTATAGTCCAAACATTAGATAAATTTAATTTATCTAATATCCCCTTTTTCCCATCCAACGAATTAAATAAATATTTATATTTATTTAATTCCTATTTCTACACTTTTGATTAGGTTTTCCTAAACCTAGTTAACTAACCTAATCCCCCACTTGTACAACCTAAATCCTAATCTAACCTTCATCAAATCCTCTCCATTCCCCTAAATGTACAAAGGCATGGGCCTTTTGTACATGTCCACATGGCCTTCTTACAAAAGGCATGGTCAAGGACCCATGTACAAAGGTCATTTTGTCCTCCATGCCCTATTCCTCCAATTTTAAATTGGGCATGTACCCATGCTTCCAATTTTAAATTCAAATCTAAGCCAGCTCATACTTTTTCCTCCAATTTTAAATTGGGCATGTACCCATGCTCCCCAATTTAAAATTCCAATCAAATCCATCCAACCCATACCTCCCATCTACCAAGACAATCTCATCCCTCCAATCTTCCCAAAGCCCAATCTTGACCATCCATTCCTCCTTGATCCAAGGACATCTCATCTTATCCAATCCTATCATGACACTTGTCAAGATCTCCTTGCTTGAGATCTCTCAACAATCCTCCACCCTTGATCTTTCTTCAATCCCAACCATCCAATTGAGTCTCCAAAATTCTATAAATTGGAGCTCAGCCCTTCACAAATCACACAACTTCTTCATGCACAACATAATGTTGTCATTTTCACTCCAAAACTCCATGAGAAGCAAGGTTATGATGTTCATTTGAGGAGCCATCACACATCCAACATCAAAGGAGCACATCCAAGTATCAAGGTTTGCATGTAGTTAAGTGTTTAACTTTTTTTGTTTTGCATTCCTTTTGCTCAATCCGAGGTATATTACGACTTGCATGAAATAGATTATGGTTTTAGCTTGTTTCTTATGTGCATTTTCTAGTGTATACAAGGACATTATGTATCCATCTGTGGCATCTTCCTTAGCCTTTAATGGTTTCAACTTGAAGTTATTTATATCCTTGGTGATGGTGAATGTGTTCTTTCTTCCATTATGGATGGTGCAAACATCATATTGTCATGGTCTCCCCAATAGCACACGATAAGCATCCATGGGAATCATGTCACACCATACCTCATTTGTATAACCTCCAATATGAAATGCCACTTAGCATTGATCTCTTGTAGTCATCAAGTGACATTTTTGTAGCCATGAAACACTACAAAGATTGGGATGTGGTACCCCCTTCAAGCCCAACTTCTCTGCCATCTTGATGGACACTAGGTTATCTATGCTTCCTCCATCTGTGATCATCTTACAATACTTCCAACCTAACTTACACTTAGTGCAAACCATATTGTTCCTTAACCATGGTTATCTATCTTCTTTAGTAGGCTTCAACAAGACCTTTCATAACATAAAATTCTCTCCAACTTCATGTGTCATGTTCTTTGTCTCATTACTTGATTCATCAGTCTCAAGTACAATGTGCACTCTCTTCTCAACATGTCCATATCCTTTCTCTACTTATGGACATTCAAATGCCATGTGGCCTACTTCTCTACACCTATAACAAGAACCACTAAAAGTCTTTCCATGATCCCCTCCACCTTTGCCTTCCCCTTTCTTGGAAGTCTTCTCATCTTTGGAGTCTTGTGTGTCACCACTAGATGTTGTGGTATCCTTTTGCACATTCTCTTATTTACTACTTTGCTTGTTCCTTATAACATTGCCCTTACCCTACACTTTCTATTTCTTTTTAGAAATCTTCTCCTCTACCCTCCATGCAAGTTGGTAGGCACCTCAACAAATTGAATTGAAAACTAATAAATATTATCTTGAATTTCATTTTACAACCCATTTAGATTCCAAAACACTTGCTCCACATCATCCTCCAAGTGACTTGCCTAGATGCTAAGTTTGTAAAGCTCCTTGATGTACTCCTTCATAGTCATTTCTCTCTATTGCAAATTATAGAATTTCTTAAATAATTCCAAATTGTAATTTACAGGCAAGAATTTACCTTTCAAGTGCACCACATAATCCCATCTGGGGATCTTTGGCCTATTATTTCCTACCTTGTCTTTCTCCACATAATCCCACTACAAGGCCATAAGCCCCTTCAACTTGGTGGTTGCATAGTTGACTCTCATAGGGTCTTCAATGAATTCAAACTCAAAATACTTCTCCAAATCATGGATTTAATCCAACAACTCTTTAAGATCTAGACCACTTAAATAACAAGGTTAAATCTTGGTTTAGTTTCTACTCACATCAATGCCCTACCAAATTTATCTTTTGGATTCAAGTCTTTTCCTGAACTAAAAGCCTCCTCATTCCATGGTTCTTGGATTAGTCTTTCATTACTATTGGCATCTTCAGTTTCAACTATTCTTCATGTTTGCATGGTCTGAAGGGCTCCCAACCTTGCTTCAATTGCTCTCAAAATGCCAGCCAATTCACTATCCTACTGCCCCTTTTGATTGTCTTCATCATCATGTTGTCATCTCTAATTTCAACCAAATCTTATTTTGTTAACCATCTTCTCCTATGACTAAGTTGCAGTGCAACCAATGCACAAGTTTCTACTATGGGGTTGCATTCAACCCTTTTACCAACCTAGCACAACTCAACTCTAGTACCACTTGATGCAATCACGTATAGAGAGTCCAATGAAAAAGTCTATTCGTGCAACCCAAACATGGATAAGCAAAATACTAGCAAAGGTACACAATAGAAACAAATTTAGAAGACAAATGAGATGTTGCAAATCAATGACACTAATAGTCAAATCTCAACAATGAGCATACATGTCACCTTCAAATACTCTGATATAATAGGTCACTATAATAGTTCAAGATTAAGAATGCTTGTTACAATTGTACATGGCCACTGGCTATGTGCCCATTACAACAATTGAGAATTTCAAGCCCACATGTTGGACTTATCTCCTCTATGTTTTGCCCTATTCTAAAGAGTTTGTTATCTTATTTATAGGGATCCCCTCTAATGATGAGATATTAATGACTAAAGGGTTGTGAACCTTCCTTCATAACTTTTATTAGGGCCAACTTAAAATATTATAGTAGGTGCAATATTCAAATTTTGGCACAAAAATCAAAAGGGCCTTTACATGTTACAACCTACCAATCAAGAGGACCTAAGGGGTTGAATGCCATGTTCATGAGTTCTATGCAGTGAAACTTGCGACTCTAGCCATAAACCTCCTTAGGACCAATAATCTTGAAAATGTCTTTAAATTTTACCATGAAGCTTGAATGTTTGTCACATTATGAGATTTTAATCTAGAACTCATAATGCCTAAGATGGTGACTAGGCAAGAAAATGCCTTTGTAGTGGAAACTATCCTCTACAACAAGAATTTGATAACTAGAAAACCACTAGAAACTATGCTTGAGAGAGAGAGAAAGAGATTGATTTTCATTTGAAATGAAAGAAAGAGAAGTCAATAACTTATGCATAAATTTTCATTCATACAAATGAAGATAAAGAAAAATGTTGTACCAATTTTTACATCTAAAATGTCTAAAGTATCGCTTCAATTGACAATAACTAGTTTTTAAGAAGAGAGACACCATCTTTGTTTGTCCATGCCTTTGGAAGCCATTAATCTACATTTGAGGAGAGAATTAAGAACAAGCATGCCTATCCAAAAGCTTATTTTTTCATCTGGTTGGTTGTTCATGATAAATTTCTTTCGAGGGAACAATTGAAAAAAAAAAAGAGGTTGGCCTTGAATCCTCAAATGTATTATGTGTGGTAATGTTAATGAAATTGGCCCTCACCTTCTCCTTCACTATCCCTTTTCCTTGAAGCTATGGGGGAAGTTAATGCTTAAATTTAAAATCTCCTAGATCATGCCTCTATTTGTTGAATTACTATTGGCTGGATGGAAAACACCCTTCAAAGGAAAAGTCTTCTTTTCTTATGGAATTTGATCCTAGCCATGCCAGTCAAAAGCATAGTCTACAAACTTGACAAGTACTCGCCATTAATTTTTTGCCTCGAGTTTTTACGAAGTAAACTAGTTAGGAGCATAGTCTACAAACTCAACGAGTACGGCCATTATTTTTTTCCCCGAGTTTTGACGAAGTAAACTCATGAATTTTTGTTGTCAAGTTTTTGGCAAGTTTGCACAAGTTTTGTGATGAGTATTTGTAGGGTACTCAGCGAGTCTAACCCTGCAATTCACATCCCACATCAAAAACGTGGATTAAATGCTCCAAAAATGTTGTTTTTTGGCTTTATAAGCATTGTTTTTTGCCTTTTAAAAATGTATGAAAATAGTGTGCCATGAAGGTTTGTGTGGATTTGAAGGTCTTCATTTGGGCTTGGTGGCTTGGTCGCAAGGGCTCCACCCCTCAACCTCGCCCTGTATCATGATAGGGAACGCGCCAAGGGTGGTGCCCCTAGACACTACTGGGGGCGCTACCCCTCGACTTTGTTGGGGGCATAGCCCCCAAACCCCCGCGAGGGGTGCTACTCCAAACCCCCACCAAACTCATTTGATAACTCATTTGATACATGTCATATTTGTGTTTTGCATAAGATTTATTTTTTTTCCCAAAAAAAAAAAATTCAAAAATTTAAGTATTTTTTTAAGTTGTCAAATTTTTGCTGAGTCAGAAATTTTGGGTCTGCTGAGTCCAAGTTTGCGAACTATGGTCTAGAGAATATGGCTTGAAAGGAATGCAGGGATGTTTAGGAAACTCACTTCCAAATGAAGAACAAGTTTGGAGCAAGTTTGGAGCAGGTTTGAAGTTCATATAGCAAAACTTTGTGAAATGCACCTTCCCCACATTCAATGCTTGGCATAGGAAATGGAAATTTTGAACTCTTGGGAGGCTATAAGATTTGTTGTGGACAAAAATCAGAGTAGTGCCAAAAGAAACAAAGCCAATGTTGAGAATACTGAAGATCTCTCTTGGACCAAGCTTGACCATGGATTTTGGAAACTCGACTTTGATGGCACCAATAAGGGCAATCCCAGTCCACCTGCTTTTGGTTGGATCTTGCGAAATAGTCTTGGCTCTAGCCTTGGCTCTCTAATTGCCCTAAAAGCAAGCTACATTGGCCAAAATACTAATAATCTTGCTAAAGCAAAAGCTCTTGTGAGGGATATATTAAGCTCCGTTCGTTTTCCCCACTATGATGTTTGTATGGAGGTGATTCGTCTGATCATTAATTAGTGCTTTGAAGAAAAGAACTATTAAAGATTGCATATTGACTATTAAGATAGAGGAAGCGAGCGAGGTCCTTGGCAAGACTCCATTAATCACCTTCCATCATGTGTAGCGCTCGGCCAATAAGTTGGACTGGTTGGCCAACTAGGCCCTTGACAATAGATTTCAAGAAGAGATTATTCCTTGGAGATGAGATCAATCGAGTGGAGTTTAGTAGGTTGCTAGACTTGATTCAAGATGATGCCAATTAATCTGTTGTTAATTTGTTTGGTTGGTGTTTCTATTAGTTTGATTGTATTTCTATATATTTGTTTGGCTTTGATGCCCTTCAATCTGTAACTGTTTGTGAACTGGTTCTTCCAGTTCTTTGTTCCATTTCTGATTAGTATTAATAGAGTTTTTTATTATTAAAAAGAAAAAAGAAAAGACCATAATTGGTTTTCAACTAAGAAACCCATTGTTTTCCATTCGCATGCTTATGAGTTCCAAAACAACATTTCGGATAACCAGTCCACTCTGTATGATTACATAATGTCAATCAAATAAGGAAAACATGTCTGCATCTCTCCCTGCCACATTTGTTATCCTAAGTGCTTTTGGGAGTTCAATGCAATCCCTTGTAAATAATAACAAATGTGACATAAAACTTTACATATTTGAATAATAACAACTGCATGTACACATAAATCACCTGAATTTTAGAACTTACCAAATGGCCTCAAAGACATCATTTTTTAATAGATCCAGAATTTACACTGGAGCCACTATTTCAGTTTACATACAAGAAGTCTTCTAAATTAAACATCACAATTTGTAAGTAATGAACCTCCAAATGTAAGCTTATAAATAGGATGAAAAATTGTGTAGATGCATTTTCTGGCTTTCCGTGCATGCATTCAAAGTTGCAACCCATTATTCTGTACTAAGAAAAATAACCCTGGAATGCAGGCACAAAAGCAATTACAGTAGAATCTATGATGCATGTCCAATCAAAATCTTCAAAATTGGATTCTAAATTCTAGGACATTGTGATTGTTGCTTTTAAAGGAGATAACCATATAAAGGCTGCATATGATATCTTGAAGCTGATAAACTTACAAAGGGATTATAAGTTAGTTGACCTTCAACCAGGGCTCGAATCTGGTGTAGGAGCACCCCTTCAACAGGATAAATATGCACAAGAGGGAGAAAAATAAGGCTTTTATATATATATTGACACTTCATGTTACCATGTAGCATTTGTATGTTATTAACAAATGTAACATTTTATGTTGGCATTTCATGTAACAAATTTACATTTCAGACATATTGGGTGATGTGAAGGGTAAAATAATGTGTCTTGTCATTAGGAGTTTTGTTGTCTTATGCAAAACAGATGTCATGGGATTAATTAGGGTTTCTATTAATGATCATTGGAAAATTCAAAATCCCAAAAACAGAGGTGACAAGGTTAACAAAAACGGGGAGAGATGGTCAAGAAAGGGAGTCTTTTCATTTTTTTTTTCTAGAACTGATCAAATGTAAGAAGCTGGAACGAAAGAATAGAAATTCTACAAATTATGTTCTGTAAATTTTGAATCCTGTGTGAAATCTTGGTAAATCGAATCGTTCTGTTTATTATCTGTATAGAACCGTTGTATTTTTTAATTTTAGTTATTCTGTTGCCGTAATGCACGATTAAATCCATTCCACTGGTGGATTTGTGAAACCAGTGGAATGGACTTGTAAAATAGTTTCCATTTTTTTGTTTCATCCTTTTGTTAGATAAACATGGAAATGTAGAAATTACAGAATCCGTCTCAGAGAAAGTCATCAGCGGAAAAATTCAAATATACATTTGAAGTATATACATGAAATGTATGTCGGAGATAGTCTATGAATATATCGCACCTGCTGCAAGCCTCATTCTGTGTATGCACAATAGAAAGTGGTATGTATGAAAAGTCTTGTTTGGTCAAGTTTGTGTTATTCAGCGAATATACATTTCCTGTATATATCACAACTGTATGAAGGTACTTTCTTTGTATATATCGCTAAAACATATTATGTGTTAACTCTTGTGTTTGTCGAAATTGGTTGAGGATATACATTTTGTGTGTATATGCCCAATGTATGCCCTAGACAGTTTGTGGATATATCACTATTGTATGTGTGCGTCAATTTGTGAGTATACTGCAATTGCATATCGCTGTTGTATGTAGTGAAGATGCAATGAAAATATACATAGCATAAGATGCAAAGGATGACCGACCGAGGTAGTAGCTCGCTTGTATATTGGATGGATGTTTGTCTGAAGATGCAAGAGATGACTGGTGATAGCAGGGAAGAGAACCGGCTCAGTAAGTCAATAAAGGTATGTTGAGGAATGTATATCGGCATATACATTAAAATATACATTCTTCAAAAGATACAATGGGTGACTGGCTGTGACAGTCAAAGTAATGAAGATGAAATGGGAGACCGGCGGTAGAAGGTCAGGAATTGCATACACAAGACGAAGTCATCGGCTTGAGGAGAACCCATCGGGAAAAGTATTGGGAGTCACAGCGAAGGTAGAGTGTCATCGATAGAAAGCACATCGGCGTAAAAAAAGCATCGAGTGAACGAAATATTGTGAAGCCGATAGTATATGTTCTTGCCGATCGGGGTGACAACTGAAAGTGTCACCGATGGAGAGTTTATCGGTATGAGTCTTATTATCAAGAGATGAGAAGAAAGCTACGCCGATGGTGGGAAGTCTGAGCGATAGTGATAAGTCATCGATGTGAGCGGTGCATCGGTGGGAGAAACCTTGAGTGACCCGATGGTATAAGGTGTGGCCGATGAATAGAGGAATTCGGTGAGACATTTGTATGTCCTTGTCGATATTGACAGAAGGGATTATTTTGTGACTGTTTCCGCTGTGTCAGCGCCCTGCATCATAGTGGTATCAGAGCGAAGGAGTGTTCTTTGGGTAGAAGAAGAAGACAAGATGTCAGAAGGAGAAGGATCAGAAACGTACCCAACAAAGATGACCAATGTTGAGTTGACGGCCTTAGTAAGAAAGCACATGGCAAAGAGCAGAGCAGATCAAACTCAAAATCAGGCATTGAAAGAAGAGTTAGAGAAGTTGAGGGACAGAGTAGAGAAGGGAGAGGAAAACTCTGGTGAACAAGAAGACAGGGATGAAGAGGAGATCCCTAAGCAGGAAGAGATAGAGGTTCCTGCAAACCAAAGACCCTTACTCAATGCCCTCAAGTCCATGGAAAGAAGGACCATGGATGTGAAAATAGACCTGCCAATGTTTGTAGGAAAAATGGAACCTGATTCGATGATGGAGTGGATAGACTCCTTGAATAATTTCTTTGAGACCGAGGAAATACCAGACCACCAAAGAGTGAAGATGGCTCAGTCCAAAATGAAAGGGGTTGCACTGACGTGGTGGAATTTCATCCAAGATGACAGGGTGAAAGAGGGAAAGAACAGAGTTGCAACATGGAAGAGAATGATGGCTTTGGTGAAGGAGGCCTATGTCCCATTGGATTACAATATCCAATTACATAAGAGGAAACAAAATTTGAAGCAAAAGGAGCTAGATGTCAGCTCGTACACAGAAGAGTTCATGAAACTATGTGTAAAAACAAAGGTAAAAGAGGGTGAGGAAGAGAAGGTAGCAAGGTACCTCAATGGATTAAGGTTTAACATCCAAGAAGATTTAAATCTGCATAACCCAGATACAGTCCAAAAGTGCTACCAGTTAGCACTCAAAGTGGAAGAGAAATTAAAGAGAAGGCATGAGCAGAACAATAGAGATAGAGGAAGACAACAAAGAAGAGGAAGAAGTCCTTTCAGAGGCAGAGGAAATGGATTTGTATACCAGGGTGAATCTAGTCAAGAGAACAGCAGAGGAGACAGCAGTCAGAACCAAGGGGGAAGCTACAATCAAAGGGGAAACTTCAGGGGCATAAGACCACCATTTAGAGGAAGATCTCAGGGCAGAGGACCTATCAAATGTTACAATTGCTATCAAGAAGGCCATATAGCCAACAGATGTCCAACAAAGGCAACAAGTTTAATAGGAAAAAGAGGATCAATCTGATCCAAGAATCTGATTGTCAAAGTGTAGCAAGCTCAAGCACTAATCAAAGTGTGAGTGCTCCTGACAGTTATGGGTATCCTGAGAATGGAGAATCTTTGATGATTAGGAGAGCAATGACCACCATGAAGGTGCCTGGAAAAGAACCTCCACAAAGGAAGTCTCTCTTCAGAACTACTTGCAAGGTAGGAGGAAAGGTATGTAAAGTTCTGATTGACTCTGAGTCTACTGAGAATTTTGTGTCCATTGAGATGGTAGAAAAGCTTAAGCTTAGGAGACTGCCACATCCTTGCCCATATAAAATTTCATGGCTCACCCAAGGTCAGCAAACAGTTGTGGAAGAACAGGCTTGGGTAGAATTTCAAATTGGCCCATACAAGGATAGGTTATTGTTTGACATTGCCAAGATGGATGCTTGCCATCTCCTATTTGGAAGACCATGGCAGTATGACTTGAAAGCATACCATGATGGAGTTAGAAACACATATTCAATCACCAAGAATGGTAAGGTGATAGAGCTGCTACCATTAATGGAGAATGAGGTGGAATCAAAAGGAAAAGAAGTTAAGGTGATGATGGTAGAAGGCAAACAATTCATGAAAGAGATAGTGGAAGGAGCAGTTGCATATGCTCTAATTCCATGCCTAAAGGTGAACAAGGAATAGCAGCAAGAAGTCAAGGGAGAGAAGAGGCAAAGGTTCATAGATCCTGTTGTCCAAGAGCAATTGGACAAGTACAAAGGCATTATCTCTGATGGAATGCCAAGGTCCCTACCACCTAGAAGAGACATTAGTCATTGCATAGATCTGATCCCAGGATCTACACTTCCAAACAAAGTAGCCTACAAGCTTACCCCAGAACAGAATACAGAGGTAGCAAGGCAAATTGAAGAGTTGTTGGAGACAGGCCTAATTGGCAAAAGTTTAAGCCCATGTGCAGTACTCGCGGTGCTAGCACCAAAGAAGGAAGGTACTTGGAGGCTTTGTACTGATTCAAGAGCTATCAATAAGATAACAATCAGGTATAGGTTCCCAATCCCTAGGATAGAAGATTTACTTGATTGTTTGGGGGGTGCTAAATACTTCACCAAAATAGATTTAAAAAGTGGCTATCATTAGATTAGGATTAGGCCAGGAGATGAGTGGAAAACTGTATTTAAGACTAATGAAGGGTTATATGATTGGAAGGTTATGCCTTTTGGTTTGTCTAACGCCCCTATTACCTTTATGAGGTTGATGAATGAGGTCTTGAGGGAATTCATGGGAAAATTTGTCATAGTATATCTAGATGACAACCTGATTTTCAGTAATATGAGAGAAAAGCACCTCATCCATATAGACTTGGTTCTCAAAAGGTTATATAAAGAGCAGCTAATGATCAATTTAGCAAAGTGTCTGTTTATGCAGGAAGAGATCATCTACTTGGGATTTGTTATCTCACATAACAAATTGAAAATGGATCAAGAGGAGGTAAGTGCCATATTGTCTTGGCCAACTCCCAAAACCTTGAATGATGTTAGAAGTTTCCATGGGTTAGCAACCTTTTATAGGAAGTCTATAAAGGGATTTAGTCATATTTGTGCACCCATGCTTGACACTATAAAGGGAGGACATAAGTGCAAGTTTACATGGACAAAGGAGGCAGATAATTCCTTTGAAACATTGAAGAAGAAGGTGGTAGAGCAGCCAGTTCTTGCATTTCCTGACTTCAACAAGATTTCAAGTAGAATGTGATGCAAGTCATATTGCAATTGGAGCAGTACTCAGCCAAGAAGGTAGGCCTATTGCATTCTTCAGTGAGAAATTAAATGATGCCAAGAAGAGATACTCATCCTATGACTTGGAGATGTATGCTCTAGTCCAATCACTCAAGAAATGGAGGCATTACTTGATGCCCAAAGAATTCATAGAGTTCACAGACAATGGGGCCCTCAGTTTTATAAACAGTCAAGAAAAGATGAACCATAGGCATATGAAGTGGGTGGAAACTTTGCAAGCTTTCACTTTCACACTCAAGCACAAGAAAGGGGTCAAGAACAAAGTAGCAGATGCTTTGAGCAGGAGGGTTCTGACCATCAATCAGATCCAATTGGAGAGTGTTGGGATTGACTCTTTGAAGAAAATGTATAACGATGATGAAGACTTTGGGGAGATCTACAAGGTATGTACTTCTTTTGGTGACAAGTATCATGTTGAGTTCTCTGAATTTCTGATCCAAAATGGATTACTTTTTAAGGGGGGGCAGTTATGTATTCCAAGGTGTTCTATGAGACTGAATATTATTCAGGAGAAACATTGTGGGGCCATGGCTGGACATTTTGGTTTAGATAAAACTCTTGATCTTGTAAAGAGGCATTACTATTGGCCTAAGCTACAGTCAAATGTGAGAAGATTTGTGGAGACATGTGTGATATGTCAGAAAGCAAAAGGGAGATCCACAAATGCAGGGTTATATCAGCCACTACCCATTCCTTCTAGGCCATGGGAGAGCATAAGCATGGATTTTGTACTAGGTTTGCCTAGGACAAGGAAAGGATATGATAGTGTTTTTGTGGTAGTAGATAGATTTAGTAAAATGGCACATTTCTTGCCATGTAAAACCAGTTGTGATGCTTCATATGTTGCTGATTTATTTTTCAAAGAGATAGTGAGGATACATGGTTTGCCATTGAACATAGTATCAGACAGGGATGTGAAGTTTATTGGCCACTTCTGGAGGACTCTTTGGAAGAAGCTTGAAACCAATTTGTCCTTCTCATCAGCCTACCATCCTCAAACATATGGGCAGACTGAAGTTGTTAACCGTTCATTGGGTAATCTACTCAGGTGTTTAACCAGGCAGCATGGAGAGAAATGGGATAATATCCTCCCACAAGCAGAATTTTCCTATAATGACACCATTAATAGGAGTACAGGAAAATCACCTTTTCAGGTAGTATATGGAATTCATCCAAGGGGTATCCTGGAACTGAGAGATCTGCCTACAGGAGAGCCTATTAGTGCAAATGGAGAAGCTTTTGCTTTAGCCATCAAAGACGTACATGATCAAGTGAAGAACCAACTTCAACAAACTACATTGCAGTACAAAACCTATGCTGACAAAAAGAAAAGAGATTTACAGTTTGATGTTGGAGATTTGGTGTGGGTAAATCTGAAGAAGGAGAGGCTCCCCAAAGGTAAGTATACCAAGCTAATGCAGAGGAAGATTGGACCATGTCAGATTTTAAAGAAGTGTGGGTAGAATGCTTATGAGATCCAACTTCCTCTTGATCTTGGATTGTCACCCATTTTCAATGTCTGTGATCTAACACCATACAAGCCGCAAGCAAATGTAGAACAGGAACCATTACAGGGTGCAGCAAATGATGATATTCCTAGGCATGATCCACCAAAGTTAAAGAATATCTTCGACTCAAGAGTGATAAAGAAGACACGGAATAAAGCATACCTAGAGTATTTGGTGGCTTGGCAAGGAAAACCGGATTCAGAGGCCATTTGGATGACTGCAGATCAGATCACAAGCCATGGTGCATACCTCCAAACTCTGATCTCAAAGGGGCTTGAAATCTCTTCTCCCGGGGAGTATGGTGCAGGAGCACCCCTTCAACAGGATAAATATGCACAAGAGAGAGAAGAATAAGGCTTTTATATATATATTGACACTTCATGTTACCATGTAGCATTTGTATGTTATTAACAAATGTAACATTTTATGTTGGCATTTCATGTAACAAATTTACATTTCAGACATATTGGGTGATGTGAAGGGTAAAACAATGTGTCTTGTCATTAGGAGTTTTGTTGTCTTATGCAAAACAGATGTCATGGGATTAATTAGGGTTTCTGTTAATAATCATTGGAAAATTCAAAATCCCAAAAACAGAGGTGACAGGGTTAACAAAAACGGGGAGAGATGGTTGAGAAAGGGAGTCTTTTCATTTTTCTTTTCTGGAACTGATCAAATGTAAGAAGCTGGAACAAAAGAATAGAAATTCTAAAATTATGTTCTGTAAATTTTGAATCCTGTGTGGAATCTTGGTAAATCGAATCGTTTTGTTTATTATCTGTATAGAACCGTTGTATTTTTTAATTTTAGTTATTCTGTTGCTGGAATGCACGATTAAATCCATTCCACTGGTGGATTTCTGTGAAACCAGTGGAATGGACTTGTAAAATAGTTTCCATTTTTTTGTTTCATCCTTTTGTTAGCTAAACATGGAAATGTAGAAATTACAGAATCCGTCTCAGAGAAAGTCATCGGCGGGAAAATTCAAATATACATTTGAAGTATATACATGAAATGTATGTCGGAGATAGTCTATGAATATATTGCACCTGCTGCGAGCCTCATTCTGTGTATGCACAGTAGAAAGTGGTATGTATGAAAAGTCTTGTTTGGTCAAGTTTGTGTTATTCGGCGAATATACATTTCCTATATATATCGCAACTGTATGAAGGTACTTTCTTTGTATATATCGCTAGAACATATTCTGTATTAACTCTTGTGTTTGTCGAAATTGGTTGAGGATATACATTTTGTGTGTATACGCCTAATGTATGCCCTAGACAGTTTGTGGATATATCACTATTGTATGTGTGCGTCAGTTTGTGAGTATACTGCAATTGCATATCGCTGTTGTATGTAGTGAAGATGTAATGAAAATATACATTGCATAAGATGCAAAGGATGACCGGCCGAGGTGGTAGCTTGCTTGTATATTGGATGGATGTTTGTCTGAAGATGCAAGGGATAACTGGTGATAGCAGGGAAGAGAACCGGCTCAATAAGTCAATAAAGGTATGTTGAGGAATGTATATCGGCATATACATTAAAATATACATTCTTCAAAAGATACAATGGGTGATTGGTTGTGACAATCAAAGTAATGAAGATGAAATGGGAGACCGGCGGTAGAAGGTCAGGGATTGCATACACAAGATGAAGTCATCGGCGTGAGGAGAACCCATCGAGAAAAGTATTGAGAGTCACAGCAAAGGTAGAGTGTCACCGATAGAAAGCACATCGGCGTTAGAAAAGCATCAGGTGAACGAAATATTGTGAAGCCACTAGTATATGTTCTTGCCGATCGGGGTGACAATTGAAAGTGTCACCGATGGAGAGTTTATCGGTATGAGTCTTATTATCGTGAGATGAGAAGAAAGCTACGCCGATGGTAGGAAGTCTGAGCGATAGTGATAAGTCATCGGTGTGAGCGGTGCATCGGTGGGAGAAACCTTGAGTGACCCGATGGTATAAGGTGTGGCCGATGAATAGAGGAATTCGGTGAGACATTTGTATGTCCTTGTCGATATTGACAGAAGGGATTATTTTATGACTATTTCCAATGTGTCAGCACTCTGCATCAGAATCATCTGCTTTGAGGACCATCTTCTAACAATCTAAACAGAGCATTAAATAGTCTTGCTTTCCATTACCATGATTTTGGCCACAAACTTGCTATGACAAATTATGGCCCTATAATTTAGGGAATTCAATGTCACTCTTTGAATTGAAGTGTTTTTAGATAGCAAGAATTCCAAATATAGATAGAGTAAGCTAGCTGATACAAATGAAACTTCTTTGTAAGCATTTTAGTACAGGAAAGAAAGCTTTGTTTAACATATCCATTGTATTTTTCAACCACAAGATAAAAGATGATTAAATCTAACCAAAACTTTGTGGAGAATTCAATGTATTTGCGAAAATATAAATGGCCTAGAAATCATGGAATGAAGAAAATATTATGATATCGAAAATTGAAGATACGATGAAACCTGATATGATATCAAGAAGTCGGGGTAAGATGAAGAATGTTTTAGAAGGCCATGACTTCATTTTCTGATTTATTTGTAATCGCTGCTCTTAGATACTTCTTACTAGCAAACAGAGTATGTTTCTGCTTATTTTGTAAACTCATTTTCAATATTAATACAAGATCTTTTATTTTTCCAATTAAAAATATGGAAAGTGAGGTATCTAAGAAGAACACGGGATGAATTCTTGGAGGAATCCACAATCACTCTTTTTATAAATTTATTTAAAATAAACTATTTGCAACTGAAAAAAAACACATTTTAGAAATAATATCATGGAACAGGGTATGAAAGATCCAAATAGTGATCTGATAATACTAAACTTTAAAACCTGCTTGGTACTCCTGGATACATTGTACTGTCACCATTCAGGACAATGTGCTGATGTAACTGTATGTATCATGAATTGGCTATAAACTTTTCTTGATGAAATAAAGAAGTGCTGTCAAATAAAGAAGTGTTTTCACTCCTATTTCTACTATAGCAAATACAAAAGAAGGTTCAATACATACCAAAATAAAAAGCTACACCCAACTAGGATTTGGTGTCATTATCTTCTGGCAGCTAGCTCTACATGTACCCCATTCCCTATATTTCTACTAAAGCAAATACAAAAACTGTCCATTTAGAGGAAAAATCTGTGACAATAGGGGTAATAACTTATTTGCTAAAGGGATCAATGAGGAACAGAGAAGATGACATTCGTGCCGATGAGAATTGCTAAAATTTTGAAAGAAAGGACATGAAAACAAGGAATGGCTACCAGAAGAAGTTTAAATTAAAGAGTTCTTTCCAACATGCAACCAAAGAGACGAGAATTACATGTAGTCAGGATGACAGAACTTCTTCAGTGAAACTTAACAATTTCCTTTATAAATTGCAACAGATTAAACTCTATAAGAGTATCTAGTAATGTATTTTATCATGGAATTGGGGCAGTGGGATCAAAACACTTGACTGTTTTTAGTTTCTTAAGATGGCGTTCTGTGGAGACAACCAACTCCTATGTTTCAAGTGCAGGTGGCCGCATGACAGATTTTTAAAATCCCTATAGTAATAAAAAGAAATCTTTACCATAAAAGTAAAGTGGACTAAATTTTAGATAGATTTGATGCCAAGTTGAAAGGTTTCTATTGTGAAAATTTTCAGAAGGAAACAGACATTTGTGTAAACTGTAAAGAGCCTTAAATATAACTTCTATTAGCTGAAAAATTTGTATTAACTGGGACCACTACCTTAGCAACATAAGAGAAAACCATTGATTTCAGAGCATCCTTAAGCTCCATTGACTAGGTTCGGATATGCACATTGACTCCAGGAAAGGCAGAGTTGAAATGGGTGTATTTCAAATCTTATGAAACATTAAGTACAGTTTTCTAGAACTTCACCAGACCAAAACAATTTTGACTTGTGGTTATCTTGTTTGAGGTGTTAACATAATTAGATTCTTTTGCAATCAGCTACATAGAATCATTAGCATCCAACATTTCAAATTGAATCCAATCTTCTTCTCCCTAAAGATGGATCTCTCAAAAATTAGCTTCAACCTCCTTTTCCTTGAAGATAGATCCAATCTTTTCCCTAGAGATGGATCTCTCAAACACATTGGCTTCAGTCTTCTTCTCCTTGGGGATGGATCGAATCTTTTTCTCCTTAAAGGTGGATCCAGAAGAGAGATCGACATGTTCAACACTAGCTCCTACAAAAGTAATACATAAATACAATTGTATAAATTTCAAGTTAGCTCCAAGTCAATTGGAAACTTCTCTATACCCTGGTTTTTATTCCTTTCTTTCCATTACATTTAAGTGTTTGTTACTTTCTTGTAAACATCGAAAATTGTTGGGCAATAATATATAGTCTTCACATTAAATAATATTATTTTTACTAGTGTCTGGTGAATTCTTTTATGGGCTTTGCCAATTTCATTTTAGTAATATAAGACTGTTCTCCAGAAAAAAAAGGGATCTTCAGATGAACCAACATCAATATAAATTGTTGAAACGAAACAAACCCATGGTCCATCGTCTATTGAGTCTTCAGATGAACCACCATCGGAATAATTTTGTAAGTTATTTGTGCTACAATCTTTGTTGATGTACGCTACACTACATTCTGGAGAACAAATAGTGGAAGCCATTGAACAATGCATATACAGGTTTCACCAATATCAAAAGGGTAACGCGCGATGATACCCAAAAGCAGCTCAAAAAGATGTGAAGCTCAAGGCCATCAAGTTTACCAAACAGCCAGAAGTTGCAACCATTTAGAGTAAATGTTGAAGATACGTTAAGACATTGAAATGTGCACAGAGCCATTTAGATCATGTAAAGGTAGACTGGTCAGAGAGATGACAAAACTTTTCCAAGTTGACCTGTCTTGACCAAGGAGGACAACGGACCATTTGACAGGGAGATGCTAAAATTGTGGAAGCTTTGTTTGATCAAGCTGCTGAGTATTGAAAAAATGTTAAAGCACATGCTTTAAGAAATCATGATGACTGATCAAATATTACAGGATGTTCTGGAGCATGAAAATGTCTATTACCATACTGGAAAATTGTCAATATCATGCAATATTTTATCCATCCAAGAAAACCAATGTTTCATATAATTCAACTGAATTAGCTCCTCTTATTGTTGTCATTTTTGAAAAATATACTGACAGTTATTGAAGCCAAGCCTTCTTTGAAACCCTTAAATATGTTGCTAATGACCAGTATAAGCAGTTTCCCACAGGTCATGGAAAGAATTGCAAGAAAATTATGAACTTACATTTATTTGTTAAGCTATTGTAGCAAAATACTTCACGAAATGTAAAATTTGAAAAAATAAAAAGCAAAAGAATACCCTTTCTATAACATAAGGTAATCAAACAAATTGAACGAAAAACCAAGAGATGAACAAAGAAAAAGATTGCTTGTGGAGGGCTTGTTGCCTAAATATAGAAAAGTTGGTCAATTCACCACCTAAATATAAAATCACAGTTTTATGCTAATATCCCCTTCTCCAGATGCCAACACGCTCGGTTCAATCAAAATCCTTGCAAAGAATTACACATTTTCTTAATTGTGAAGCACCAATATTAGCATACAAAATATAGATACCACCTTAAAAGTAGACAAAGATCAGTAATCAAACCAAAGGATATTTTAGAACAAGAGATCAAAAAATCAGTTTCCCACAATGGGAAAAGAAATGAATTAACAGATACAAATGATGGCATGTAAAATAAAAGCCATGGACTACAGAACACTCATCAATGGCATTGAGAAGGGTTTTTGACAATATGCCAATAAGAAGATATACAACTCAAATCATTCATCATAACCTACATTCTTCTCATCCTGACACCACCCTAGATGCTAGTAAGTTTAAAGTTGAAGCCTCTTAATTCTTACCAAATGTCAACCTTCTTAAATCAATAAAAATATTAGGAAAATAATTCCCAAAATTAGCCAGGTGTTTTCCACTTAAAACAACAGTTATGGAATATTTCCTGCACCAGACAAAGATCCGAATTTGAGATTGCTTGCTTATGTGCTACAACAACCAACTTTCTTGGTAGCTGTTACATCATCCTTGACATTTATAGACTGCCCTTGTGATGGGACAGCTGCAGTATCTTCCGAAGCATCCAGGGCCTTCTTACTCACAACCCTGTAGATTTGAGTAAGTACCTGCTTGAAGGCATTTTCCACATTTGTAGATTCCAGAGCAGATGTTTCTATGAAATAAAGCCCTTCTCGTTCAGCAAATGTCTGGGCATCTTCAGTGGAAAGAGCCCTCAAATGACGTAGGTCAGACTTGTTACCCACCAGCATCACCACAATATTGTGCTCAGTGTGATCACGAAGTTCTTTGAGCCACCTCTCTACATTTTCAAAGGTAACATGTCGAGTGATATCATAAACCAGTAATGCACCAACAGCTCCACGGTAATACGCACTTGTAATTGCCCTGTACCTGCTCTCAGAAAAAACATGCGTATTTACTAATGAGATGATTAAAAGTGCCCTAATTTGACGAATAGCTCAATTTCAACAATAAGAAAAATTCAAAAAATGCTAATAAAATCAGGCATTGACAATCCCTGACACTTTCTATTTAGAACAAGACAAAACAGAGCTGGATCTGCCAGGTGGGGATTGTTTTCAACAGTGACATACCTCCTCTACATGGAACAACACCTCTGTGACAAAAAGACACCAACAAAAGTATGAAATTGTACCCTCTAACTGAATTTTCAGTTAAACTAGATTAGAGTTTAACACAGTCAACTGCATGCAACTGTTCAGCTTGTAAAGATAAATAAATATTCATACAGAATATCAGATAATGTCAAAGTTTTAACTTCGCTGAAGCTTATCCTGTCAGACCAACCTCATAGAATTCAATAACAAAAATTGCATTTTAGTGAAACTTATCTGGGTTTAAGCATAGTTATTATGTTAGTTTACATAAGAAACAAAGCATAACCATGCACTTCATCATCCATGAACCAAAACATTATAGGAGTAATTTTGATTTCCTTAAAAGTATATAAAAGTCATACAAAAGGTGGATATGAGTAGATCCCTTGTGAAATGGAACCAAGAAAATGTTTTGCCAAGAAAAACAAAAGAAGAATAACAGGATGTACAGACTAATTTCCAAACATGATAGATATCTCAGAACAAATATAACAAATATAGAAGCCTTTTTATCATGTGTATCTATATGCAGGGATGAAAGGTGGTATAATGTATGTTTATGTAACTGGAATACTAGGACAGAAAAATTTAAAAAACCCTTTGTATTACCAAACTGTGTATGCATTCAACAGAGTTGAAAGAAGCATGAAGCATTGTCCCTAGTTCAAAATTCATGGTTACCAAGTTTAAAAATTCTGTTCATTTGGAAGGGTCCAAAAAATATCAGAAATCCGGAAACATCAGAAAGGTTCCAAAAAATCCAATTCAGAATTATATATATTAAAGAAGCATGAAGCGTTGTCCCTAGTTCCCAATTATTTAATTATACCCCTCATAGTTACCAAGTTCAAAAATTCGGTTCATTTGGGAGGTCCAAAAATATCAGAAATCTGGAAACTTCAGAAAGGTTCTGAAAAATCCAGTTCAGAATTAAACTGATACCCATGAGACATTTTTCAAGCTCAGAACAATTAATTTATTAAACAATTACATGTCCCATGAAAGCAAGTTAATTTTATCATGAAACCAAAACCTGTAGCCTGTTGAGTTCATGTTAAAGTTTGTCTAAATGGATCTTTTGTATATCATCAGCTAGAAGTTATAACTTATAATATGTCCCCTTTTAAGATTTTAAAATTTCCCAAATATTATGCAAATCAACCTTCTTCTGGGAGACCACGGAGATTTTAATGTAATAAGTCATAATAGCTCTTAATATTGAAATTCAGAAAACCACAAATATCAAGGTAAGTAAAACCCTCAAAGACTTGGCCTAGTGGTTAGTTGTGAGATTTTACTTTCCAAAAATAGTCCAAAACCCACACATGTAATACAGCAAATAAATCCTGTAAATTTAGCTAACCATATGAATGATAAGGCATTCAGAGATCAGATCAGAGCAGAGATGGCTTTCATAGAAAAAAAACAGCCATGTACACAGTTGCAAACTTGCAAGTGCCACAGTTATAGTTATAGTGCAAAGTTCAGGACAAAAAAATAAGTATTCAGATGACTTCATAATCCAAATACCCACATCCACAGCCTCAAGGCCCTGAAAAGCATAGTGTGGAAATCACTTAAGAACAGAACTCATGAACTAATGAAAATTTTAAATATACACATAACGAGCCATTGAAGAGTGTCATTAGTTGCCTGAAAATATATTTGCATCATTCACATGGAGGAGCTTCCTAACTTTCTCTGCAGGTGCTGCGGCTTAAATATAGGAACATTTTGTAGTGACCTGGTTGCATGTTTAGCTCTGCTATACAATTTTAGGAGTGCTACTTCAAATATTATCCATCCATTACTACTTTAGCAGTTGCAGTACACCCTTCATTCCCATTCTCCAGTTGCCAATCCATAGTAGCATTACTCAGCAAAAGAACACATGTAATCACAAGTGATCATGGACTAGCAATTTTCTTCTGCCAATTTGATGTGCCACATGGCACAGTGGTCAAACTTCGGAATCACCCAGAGAAACGAGCAGTCCTTTTCAAAAAAATACTATGCATGGCACAGCAGTCAAACTCGGGAATCCACCAGTCAAACAAGCAGTATTTTTGAATGTGTAAACCAAATAATGACAATTTATGGAAAACAATGCGGCAAGTTTATCAGTTATGAAATGTAGTTAAAAGGTTCTTAAGATTGGTGTTTGAAACTTTAATGGCATTGAAAATTGAAATGTTTACTGACATTTTCCTCATAGTTTTTATTATTTTGAATATTTTCCTATTTAATACATACATTACATGTTTATTTTGATTTCTATGCAATGTCTTTGCCTTTTTTTGCTATTTTAATTTAACATGTTTTTCCTCTTTTAAACCATGTAATGGAAAAACACTTGCACTTTTGTTATATGATGTTGTTGTGTGTCAAGAAAATGCTACTACGGTAGCCACCAAACAATTCCATCATAAATAGTAGCTGCTCCTATTTTCGGATAATGTTCGGTATTTTGCATTCTTGTGGGGCTGAAATATTGGGTCGAGTAGCCTCCTTCATGGAGCCCCTTTTCTGAAGTGAAGTGTTTCAAGCTGGATGCACTAGGTCAATGTCATATAGATCTCCTTGCTGTGGTTACCCAAACTAAATGACAACATATTGAAGAGTGGCAGAAAGAAATAAAAAATTAACATAGCTGATCTATTTTGGGAGAATCGCATGACAGAAAACATCCCAATTCAACTTGACATTTCAGAAAACAATTTACCAAAAGAATGTTAAAAGCAACATGCAAATGAAAAACTACAAACAAAGGTAAGGACATGGTCCCCATACAGGGGGCTCTCACTCCCTTGCACAGGTGGTCCCATAAAACTTTAAAAGGGATAAATTTAGCATCCTTCTCTAAAAGCTCATAGCAGACATATTTTAAGCAGAAACCGGAGAGAGAAGCATAAAAGTTTTCAGCAAATTGCTAGAAATTTCCCCTAACAACAGGTTGTGTGTAGTGGAACTTCTCAAGAAAATTGCAACAGATAAGTTTGAATGCATAATTGTGAAAAACTGTAGGGAAAGCAGGATATGTCATGTTTTATGGGACCATGTGCAGAGTTCTTGGATACTTCCCCCTCCCCCATCTGGAATCTGGATGCACGTATCTGCATATCGGATACAGGATTAGGATACGATACTCCCGGATGTGGCATAGGTACTGTATCCAGACGTAATCATATACAAGCCTATATTTGGGCTGTATCCAATACGTCTGGGTGCAGCACCACTCCGTCTGGTGCTGTATCTAGTTTAGGATTATGAAAAAAGATTTAAAAAACAAATTACACACACATAGGCACATGCATATACATAAATATTTAAAGTTTAAACCACTGCAGACACAAAACATAATATAACAAAATAAATATTATAAGCTAAATTATAGAAACCAATATATATGTATATATATATATATAAAGCTATGTTCTATACCCTTAAATGTATAAATAATTGAATATAATTATATATGGATATTTTATAATTGCCGTATCTAGCTGCATCTGTATCAGGGGATCTTGAAAATTTGCCGTATCCACATTCAATACCGTTTCCATGCAACTCAGTCACAAATGGATCAGAAATTTCCATAACAGCCCCTGTTAGGGAAATGGTCCCGTGGAGACGGGGCTAATGTATTTTTCTTATTGGGTGTTGTTGGGAATACTTCAGAGCCAATTGCTGTGACAGAGTCGCAAAAGAAGAAATATCCTACTCTCCACTACATTTTTTCAGGATTATGCATTTAAAGTTATCGTTGCAAATTTCTTGGAAGATCACAGTGACCACACAGAGTCTGCAATTTGGAGAAAAACCTAAAATTTAGAACAGGTATTAGAAACTTCCAGCCCCCACTCCCCATGCCCACTAAAAGTTTCGCCTAAAATATATGGTCACTTTCTAGAGATATTATAAATATTTCTGTTATTTGGTTGACTGTTTCATGAGACCTCCAACCCAACACAGATAACAGTAGTAGCCCCGTTCCATTAGTTTATATTTTAAAAAAAAATTGGTTGAAGAAATCACAACCCTGCAAATGGCTAGGTGAAGTTGATGTAAGGGATCCCATGTCTACAACTTATTGGGCCCAAAAAGGACTAGTTTTTCACTTCTGAACTAGTGATATCCAGGCTTAAATGCTAACGCACTCACTACGATACCCAAGCCCAATCTTTTAGTTAAGAAATTCTCCAGATAGGGCAACCCCAGTGACCAAGGATTGAGCTTCCTAGCAGGAGGAATCACCCCAGCCTTGCAACATAATAAGTTGTAAAGCTAAATTACAACTCTATACCGTGGCAACAGGACAGATCTACAATCCAGATTCCAAGCTGCTAAACTTCTCCTTTATATGTATAATATAGAAAAGCACAGCCCATTAACATTGTTCCACATGACTATGAGAAATCACATCACAAGGCAGCATAAACATCCCTTTTGGTGGAAGACATTCACTCACTACCTAATTAGAGCTTGCTACACCAAATAAAAATATCACTTCTCCCTTCCCCAAAAACGAAATGATGAATAGTTATGTACTTCCTTTCAGTAAAAATAAATATAATGAATTCTTAAGCAAGAACCAAAGACCATGATTAGTAGCATGGATCTGCAGCATAAATGACATGAAACACCTTTCTCACTATCGCACACGCAGGACAAAAATAGATATGCATCAAAAACGGTAAATACCTTTCTTGACCAGCAGTATCCCATATCTGAGCCTTGATCATCTTCCCATCAACACTGATGCTCCTTGTTGCAAACTCCACACCAATGGTAGATTTAGACTCCAGGCTAAATTCATTTCTAGTAAATCTGGACAAAAGATTGGATTTCCCAACCCCAGAATCTCCGATCAGAACCACCTTAAAAAGATAATCGTAGTCATCATCTGCCTTATAGGCCATCTTCCGACCGCAGAAATATCTTGGGTGTCAAGAACCCAAGACCTAGATATCCCACACGGCAAATATTTCACTGGTCCAATGGAAAAAAAATATGATCAAATTATTACAAACACACCCAATAGCCGGTTTCAATGAAGATACCGCTATTGCAGAAACCCCAACAGCTTATTCAATGGATAGATGCAGAAAGTAACAGATCAGAGACCCTCAGCCTGGTCGGAAGGATACACAGTGAATATATCCAGGAGTTGTGATAGGCTGATCTAGGAGATGGGTGTTGGATCCAGTGATTTGAAGAGGTTCCTTGAGGTGTTGGGTACCTCAAAAACCTGGGTTATGCTTCTTTGGGGTGATTATTAGTATTATGAGGTGGGAAATTTTTTTATGAGATCCTGTTTGGGTGATGATGATTTATGACGTGCAACTTTTAAAAAGAGCAGTGGCAGACAAAGAAGTGTCAGATGGGCGGCATCCAACCGGGGAACTGGGTATTAGCTGGAGGTGAGGGTGTAGACAACTGGACAATTGGATTAAATGATTATGAGTCGGGATTTGATGGGTTTGTTATATGAGGATCCGTAGGTTTTATAACGGAACATGTACCAGAGATCTTTTGGGGATTTGATTGTATGTAGAGGAAGTTGGACAAGCATTGTTTTTATTTTCGTTTTCCCGGAAACATCAAGAAATTAATAATAATAATAAGAAGTTGGAAAAGATCTAAGTCGGCCAACGAGTTGGGCATTTGTTCAAACAAAGGGGAGTTTTGCGTTGGTTTGTGAAGGGAGTATTTGAATTGCCCACGTTAATGCCGATCTGATAAAGTACATGCAGACTGATTGGTTGAATACGAGGGTTTTTTAAGGGCTAGGTATTGGAATTTGGGAGGTTCCATCGTATATATTTTTTTTAAAAAGTTCATGACGATATGTAGATTTTGGAAATAAATCTAGATAATGATATTAATTTTTTAAATGTTGATTGAATTTAGTCAAGATTTTATTTCAAAAACTTGTGTGATAATTTATGGACTTCAATAATGTTAGTTGGGATGAATAAGGTCTTATAATGTGGATAAGATCAAACTCGGGTAAGTTGTTTCAAATGTGAATGTGATGTTAGGTAGTCGTTGGTTATTATGGTCAAAGGTGGGTAAGAAAGAAATTGGAGGCTTACCATTCTAGAAGAGGAAAAAGTGATATATATATATATATATATATATATATATATATATATATATATATATATATATATATGGGAAAAGATTTAATAGTTGAGATAGTTTTAATGGCTCAAATAGTATTTGTGCATTTAAGATTCAATATTTTTAAAAGTTTAGAACTAGTAGTTGTGACTTTAAGGTTGTTAAGTGTTACTATAAGTACTAATAATTGAATGAAAAGTGCCTTTTAGATTTAAAAAGCAACCAATCATGTGATGCCACATCAACCCACCAACAAAACATGACTTAATGCACACCTATTGGTCCACCCATTTTTTGGGGGAACTATTTGACACCTCAACAAAAAGCATGTTGATTTGGCATCATATTTGATGATGTGGCCCTGAAACCTTAGTTATAAGCGGAGGCCTTACCAAGTAAGTTGCTATAAAAATTTTGGAGTGATTCGAAATTGCCACGTATGATTTTGAGAGGTGTGAAGTTAGGGTGCTCAACTACTGGGTCCTCTCCCCTATATTGTTTTTTTTTTGTTTTGGATTAGTTTGATTAATGTTTTAAGTTAGTATTTGCACTCATTCCCAGGGTTTAGACTTGACCTTCACTTTATCCATTTAATGTCTTGGATTAAATTTACACTTATGAAAGGATCTAGATCACTTCCACTAGGGCCTAAATTTGATGGTTGTATGGTCGTAATTAGGCATTTTGGTCGTAAAATACAATTAAATATGAAAGGGGAGATTTTGGACAAACATTCAAAATTTATATAGAATTATTCTGATTTACATTTAGTTTTTATATAATTTTATTTATAATAAGGTATGCATTAGTGTTTGAAGGGCAACTTCAAATGGATAATTGTCATAAGAAATATGTTTGACAGGTAGGGTCGACCATCAAATTTAGGCCCTAACTTCCACACTTACAAAAATGATCTCTTTGTTTCAAAATTAAAATTTGAGCCTAGTTGTTTTCCCTCGAATTGATTGCTATAGCCAACTTGAAGCATGAAATATTTGTTCATGGTGTACTAGGGTGTTGTATTTTAGGACAAACCCTAGTTCATTTAGAATATATAGAGAACACATTATTATACCTCCTAGCACACATCACAAGCCTAAAAAAGAATCATCTAATGATATCAACATTACATCAACATCCTAGGGCACACACATGATTGCTTGTTGTCCTCGATCCCATTCAAAATTCATTGACGTGGCATCCCTCATGTGGTTTGACACAAGGGACTAATTATCCCTACCACATATAAATCAGGAAGCACAAGAACATATTGTTATGTAGGAACGAAGATAATACTTTGAGGTGAGTGAAAAAATAAAATTATCAAAATTGGTACAGATCACATATGCATGTAGAGATCAAAATCGTGGGTATGGTTCGGATCTGCACTCGTGGGATCAATTCCATAGTTGCAGAAATGACCTTGACGAGAGAGTAGAGATTTTATAGATTATGATTCATTTGTCCAACTAACCTTAATTTTTTGCAACACTGACAAATTGTTTCAAGACAATTAACAAAGTCATATTCTACAGCAAACCTAGAATTAAGTACATGCATTTATTTTTCTAATTCCAAGCATTTAATTTTAGTATATTCATCATTCCTAGTTCTATTTTTTAGGTTATGTTATATTAATATAGAGAAGCAAATTATTTCTTTACAACTCTAAATCTAAGTATCTCTTTCTATTATGTTAATTTATCTACCTTAGAATATTCCTAGTTTAGTTCCTAGAAGATTATCTGTCCTAAACTAGATCACACCTGGAATATCATCCTCTAAATTGGATCATGGACCTATTTGATATAGTTTAATACAATTTTAAAATTTAAAGTTTCAACATTCTAAGGTTGACAAACCTAAGATATGACGGTTGCTTGTCAATGTGGGCATAAAAAGTTCAAATTAGGCATCTAGGGTTGTGTATTTTAAAACATCATCCTAGGACACTTTGATTATTGAGTATTGCTCTAAAAAATCAAGCATTGGTCATACACATTTTAAAATCAATGATATCAAACTCAATCAAATATCAAGACATTAGCATCCAAAAAAACTTTGTTTCTATATTTCAATCTTCTTGAATCAATCTTAGGAGCCTCATTGACATCAACAAAGTTTTATACTTTTTCTCCCAAAGGTGCTCTTTATCACCACAATATTTTCTAAACACATTTACACACACAGGTGAACATATTCTATAGGTAAGAAAGGACAAATCCAAAATCAAATGAAATCATGCCACCTAGACATAATTGCACCACCTAGACAAAACAATAGCTAAATATTTAAGGACTCAATCATCTTTGATCCTAGATTCAATTCCAAATTTTAGATATCAACTTTCTCTCAAAGTGTCTTAATAGTCATCAACATCAATACACTTTTTAGATAAGCCCTAATCCATCTCATCTTTTTCAATTAGCATTTCTATGTTATCTTGCATTGTCTCGAATATCAACTATTTAGTTAATTTAGCTTCTAATTACATTGATTGATTTGTCAATCTAAATTAATGTAGGGTGAGTCTTATTTGCTTACATTTCCATGTGTTATGGAGTAAAATGCTTACCCTTGTCATTTTACACCTAGTTTAACACCCGAGTGGACCTGAAATAATTAATTCTTAATCCCAATGCACAGAACCCAAAAGATGACTTTAGAATGGGACTAAGCACACTTAATTGAGCTTATCCTAGAGTTTAAGGGGCACAAAGGTCAAGGGAACCCAACGCCCTAGGCCCTCCTTAAACTCAGGGCTATATTAAAGGTATGTCAGCTTAGGACATCTCTAATGCTTCCTCATGTTAGCCTCATTTGGTTTAATTCCCTCAAAATTAGTAGGAATGCATATATAAGCAAGTTAGTTTATTCATTTGAACATCTCTAATGATCTCTAAGGATTCTAACTCTTACTCTCTCTCATGCTCTCTATTCTTCTCTGCATGATCTTGGAAGCTCTCTGTGGTAAATTATTGTTCTTGTACAAACTTCTTGTAGGTCTTGTGAATATCTCTCTACTTCTATGGGCTATACCAACTTCTTGAGTCAAGTTGTGACGCCACATCAAGCAAGCTAAATTACAACTATATACCATGGCAACAGGGCAGATCTACAATCCATATTCCAAGCTACTAAGCTTCTCCTTTATACGTATAATACAGAAAACCACAACCCATTAACATTGTTCCACATGACTGTGGGAAATCACATCACAAGCCAGCATAAACATCCCTTTTGGTGGAAGATATTCACTCACTACCTAATTAGATCTTCCTATAGCCAAATAAAAATATCACTTTGTTGATATGCACCGGACAATTGAGAGGGGGGTTGAATCAGTTGTCACAAAATCTTAGACACTTTCTGCAATTAAACATTCATCACTTATCCACAATTATTATGATTTAACAATGAGTGCATGAAATTAGAAACTTAACAACATCAAACACAAGAGACACCAGATTTACGTGGAAAACCCCAAGGTGGGGAAAAACCACAGAGAGGATTAACTCTCAATATATATTGCAATCTTGAAATAGTGATGTTCAGGCTTGGTCACCCCATGGGCCTAAAAATACTGGCTTACTGTCATGAAGAACAACTAGGTCTAGCAGGCTCACTGCCTCAACCCTAAACCTAGCAAGATTACAATAAGGGTTGTTAAACCCTACTGGTGACTTGCTACCAAATTCACTGCCATGATGAACACCTTTCTTTATTGTGAATAAACAATTCCTCATCTCTGCTCTTCCTCTACCCTACTCTTCCTCTACTCTGCTCTTCCTCTTCTTTCCTCTGCCTCTTCTCTACTCTTCCTTTGGACCTTTCTTAATATATTCTCATTTTCTCTCAAGGACAACTTTTCCATGACTTAGCTACAAGTGTTTATACACTACATCAACCTTGGAATGATCATCAAGGTTGGCATCAACCATTGGAACAATCTCCAAGGTTGGTATTACAAACATTTACAAAATAGGTCCTGACCTATTGCAACATCATGCAAAGGGAATGAAATGCGAATCACACCATGCCTTAGCTGGGACTCAAACATGATCTTCCATGCCACAACTCGCTTCTACAATCTTCTAGGGATCTCCGCAATCACTAGGATCAACCAGGTCGACCAAGACTGGTTACACGCTACGTTATCTGGGAACAATCTTCACACACCATCTCAATTTCTTAATGCAGACCAAAGTCTAGATAGGAACATGATTAAGAGACATCCACAAGCATGCTATAATCATTAGGAGCAACTACACGAACCTTAACCACTTTATTCATAGGAATCTTCTCATCGGAATACATGAACTTTACTGTCTTCAACTGTCATAAAAGAAAGATAGCTTGCGGACCACTAAACCATGAACCATTCCAACTGTAGGCACTTATCATCATCCCAGACTTCCCTTTAGAACCGTATAGCAAAATACTTTCTTGCAGAGGAATGTGGAGCCAAATACTATCTTCTTGTCTCAACTAAACTTACAGAAAAAGCAGGCTTCACTCTGGTGAACACAACTCACTCAGATCTTCATGTAGATGGCTCAAACCTAAAATGTAGCATCCTTAAACATACCTCTAACTTTCTTCCAATCTGCAGACCATGATCTTCAAGCAGGAACAATTACCGGATTGTTCTTCAACATACAACTCACTATCTATACTGCACTTCTCTGTGGCTTACTTGTTTCTTCCGGAGAGGCTAATTTTCTCAATATCCTCAACATACAAGTCTTCTAAACAAGTAATGGAATAGGATACAATTGACACCAATGACAACAAGAATATGTTGACATCAATGACAACACCAATTAGGCACATACTTGCAACAATCTCCCCCATTGTCATTGATGGCAACATATGATGTGAAAAACTGCAACAGCCATCAAGAGAAGATTCTCCCCCACACCTACACTATTTCTTTCTCCAAAATTCCCCCCCTTTCTCTTACACATCTACATTCTAAGTTTTTCACATGACTTCTCTCCCCCTTTGACATCAATGGCAAAGGGCACATACTTGCACTCTTCTACTCTGATCTAATCTCTCCTTTGAACTTTCTGACTACTGCCCCTTAGAAGTAGCCCTAAAAGGCATCAATCCGAACCTCAGAACACCTTCGGATTGATGCACCATCATGCATCTTAGTTTAGTGCAGGAGGGGTGATAACCCCTAACTTTTCTCTGAGATACTCAAAAGCATCCTTGGGCAAAGGCTTGGTAAAAATGTCTGCAATCTAATCCTTGGTTGAAACATACTCCAACTTCACTTCATTCTTTGTCACCTTTTCTCTTGAAAAATGATACCTAATGGATATGTGCTTTGTCCTTGAATGCACACTGGATTCTTTGATATATTGATGGCACTTGTATTGTCACAAAAGATTGTAATTGGATCTTCATACACAACTCTGATGTCCTTCAAGGTCTACTTCATCCATAACACTTGAGTGCAATTACATGCTGCTGCAATGTATTCTGCCACTGCAGTAGGTAGTGATATTGAATCATGTTTCTTGCTCAACCAAGATACTAATCTTTTTCCCAAGAAGAATGCACCTCCACTTGTACTTTTCTTGTCATCCACATCTCCGGCCTAATCTACATCAGTATATGCACTGAGAACAAAGTCACTATCCCTAGGGTACCACAAACCATAATGTATTGTGCCTTTTAAATATCTCAGAATTCTTTTGACTACCATCACATGTGATTCCTTGGGTTCTACCTGAAATCTTGCCACAAGACACACTACATGCATTATGCCAAATCTAGTTTGAGTTAGATAAAGTAATCCTCCAATCATAGATCTATACTTTTTCTAGTCTGCCATGGGTGAGTTATCATCTTTGCTCAACTTACAACCAATTATCATAGGTGTGCATACTAGTTTAGAGTCTTCCATCCCAAATTTCTTTAACAACTCTTTCACATACTTGGATTGAGAAATGAAGATACCCTTATCTGATTGACTTATTTGCAGACCTAAAAAGAAGTTCATCTCCCCAAATATAGACATTTCAAATTCATTTTGCATTTCTCCAGCAAAAATTGAGGACATACCTTCATTGCCTCCAAAAATAATATCATCAACAAAAATTGCAACAATCAAAGTTTGTTCATCATTAATCTTGAAGTAGAGGTTACTATATGTCATACCTTTACTGAACTCTATTTGTATTAGGTACCTGTCCAACTGTGCATACCATGCCCTAGGAGCTTGCTTCAATCCATACAATGCTTTCTTTAATTTGTATACCATGTTCCCTTGCTCTGATGACTAAAATCCTTTTGGTTGTTTAATATAGACTTCCTCTTCCAATTCTCCATTTAAGAAGGTAGACTTCACATCCATTTGATAAACCTTGAAATCTTTGTATGTTGTAAAAGCCAGAAACATCCTTATTGCTTCAATCCTTGCTACTAGAGAAAAAGTTTCTTCAAAGTCCATTCCTTCAACCTGAGCATATCCTTTGCACACCAATCTTGCTTTGTTTCTTACCACTTCACCATTCTCATTCATTTTGTTTCTGAAGACCCAATTTGTACCAATTACATTCTTGTCTACTGGTCTGGGAACAAGATCCCAAGTTTGATTCTTCTCTATCTGCATCAATTCTTTTTCCATGGCCTTTATCCAATTCTCATCTTTGCATGCCTCATCCACAATTTTAGGTTCAATCTTAGAGATCAGATAGAAATTTACTTGTTCTTCTACATCTTTTCTTATGGTTAAGATCCCTTTGCTCTTATCTCCTATGATTTGATTTTCAGAATGACTGATTCTAACATATCTTGGAGTTTTGGTAGCACTTGCTAGAGCTTGTTCTTCTTCATCTGTGATGTCTTCATGCTGCACCATTTCTGAAGCATCTGGATCATCTGACTCATATCCACTTGGTTCTAAAGACCTTTCTTTACACTCATTAACTTTGACATTTGCACTTTCAATGATTTTATTCAGCCTCTTATTATAGCACCAGTAGGCCTTACTCTTGGTGGAGTAACCAAGGAAGATTCCGTCATCACATCTAGCATCAAACTTGCCTAAATCTTCTTCTCTTTTAATATAACATCTACTACCAAAGACTTTGAAGTATTTCACAATAGGAACTCTACCATGCCACAATTCATAGGAAGTTTTTGAACTATTACCTTTTACTTGAACTCTGTTTAGGATATATACTGCAGTGTGAATTGCCTCTCTCCAATATGCTTCCAGAAGATGAGCTTCCTTCATCATGGTTCTAGCAACTTCTTGACCTGTTCTAAATTTCCTTTCAACAACTCCATTTTGTTGTGGAGTTCTGGGCGCAGATAGCTATCTCTTTATTCCATGCTCTTGACAAAAGAAATTAAATTCATTTGATGTGAACTCTCCTCTTCTATCAGATCTCAAACATTTGATTTTCAAATCCATCTCATTTTCAACCATTGCCTTAAATGCCTTGAATTTATCTAGAGCTTTAGCTTTCTCTTTTAAGAAGGTGACCCAAGTCATTCTAGAATAATCATCAATAAGCAGCATGAAATACCTATCTCCTTGCAAACTTCTTACTCTGGTAGGTGCACACAAGTCTGTATGCACTAGCTCAAGTAGTCCTCTAGTTGATTGATCCTTGCTTTTGAAACTTGTTCTTGTATGTTTCCCAAATTGACACTCCTTGCAAACCGAATTAGCAGGCTTCACAAGCTTAGGCAAATCTCTAACAATCTGTGCAGTACTTATCTTCATAATATTATCAAAATTTATTTGACACAACCTTCTATGCCATAACCAACTTTCATCAATCTGAGTCAACAAGCAATAGTTCTCGGTTCCTTTCAAGTGATAGATATTACCTCTGGTCTTCTTACCAGTTGCAATGACTATTCCAGAGCTTTCCCTGATCTTGCATCCATTGTCCTTGAAGCTTAAGTCATAGCACTTGTCACACATCTGACCCACACTCAAAAGATTGTGCTTTAATCCTTTCACATTCAAGACATCTTTGGTATTATGCTTTCCATCAAAATAAATAGATCCTTTTCTACAAATCCTACTAGCTGTGTCATCTCTAATCCTCCATCATCATCCAATCAAATGCCTATCCAAGAGCCTACTAGTCCTATCCTACCACCACCATGTAATTCCAATCCTAATTCATTAGTCCATCCACCTTCTAATCCACCAATCGCTTCATTACCCTCACCACCATCTAATCCACCATCAACTCCACGTCCTAGATTCAAATCACCTCTCTTAAATGACCTCTATAGATATTATGAACTATATTCCAAAAACAAACCTATGGAGTCATCCAAATCCACCCATCCAATTTCATCCCCCTCTAGCACAAGAAATCCTAATAGTAATCCACCACCTCCTATTATCCATCCATCTAATCCTAATCATCATCTTTGTCCAAAGCATATTTTAAGTCGCTAATGGGCAGATAGATTATGAATAGAAACTTATCCTTATCTATGGCTCCATATTCAACACTCGTCCATGCTCTTCCTCTAACCCAACTTACAAAAGTAAAAGATGCATCATCATACATAACCATACAACATCCAATGACGACTATTCACTTATTGAATGGAGACAAGTCTCAAACAGTCAAATCAAATGAGCTTTACATAATTTGGACACCTTCCCTTTCATAGAATTCAGGTTAACATTTACACTTCTTACTTTGAGGAATCAAAAGTTAATGGACTAACTATTGCATTCTATTGAAGTGCATTCACTTTAATTGCATATTATCATCAACTTTCCTTTGAAGATTAGTATTGATCATACGTAGCTGTGGGACATCCTGGTAAAGTATGATTTGGTTTGCTTCTTTTCATTATAGTATCAAAATATGTATGTGGTTCATTGGTTGAAACAAAGTAATTTTAGGGTTCCAATTTCTAAACTCTATTTTCTCATTTTTAATTTCATAAATATTCATAAATAATTGCAAATAATGATGAATCATAAGAAAATACAATAAATATATGTTGAATAATGACATATCTAAAGCATATACAGTGAAGATACATAAATACTGATGCATTTCATGCAAATTATCATAAATATCAGTGAATTGCATTCTTTTAAGAACATTCTTTGAACAAATTTGAAGTTCATAAGCAAAGATTAGTGCAGACAAGGGAAATATTAGAAGATCTTATCAAATTTGGTAATATTCTCATAATTTGTCCAGATCAGGGATAGATTCAAGTGAATTACTCAAAGTTAGGAAGAAATTTACATAAATTTGCACAAATCCTAACTTAAGATTGTAGGATTTAACATAATTGTCAAGGAGTATATGCAAATTAGGTGAAATAGGTTGGATACTAGTGAATATTGACAAAACTTGTAGAAATTATGAATTAAAGCACGTAAGGCCCCAGACATGGAAAACAACAAGACACATTAACCTTGGGTGATTATCAGATGATCAAGACCTGACTCACAGAGACTTGGAATCATGAATTCACTTTGAATTCATCGTATCTTTCAAGATAAATAAAGGTTTGTTGTAAATTTTTATTTCTGTTTGTGTGACTAATAACCACATCAACAGATTTTGGTGCTAGAAGGAGGGCCTGCGACTACAAATTTTTGTTATTCTGCTAAGTGATTGTAAATATCCCTTGTTTGAGAAGGATTGACTATATCTTTGCAAAGATATAGTCTAAAGCTTCAAAGATCAACCAGAATTTTAGAGCTTTAAAGTTATTATTATGAGATATGGGTAAGTGCAGGAAGATGGGGGACCAAAAAGGGGTCTTAAGTGGCCACTTTTTTTTCTGAAATCAGGAAATACTGGCCTTGGATGAGAAATTGAGCATAGTTACACTCAAAATTTGGAGATGCAACCAAAACAATGTTCGTAGTGCTCCGAGTCTACTTTCTAAACTACTATTTTGTTTTGAAAATGGCATAGATTAAGGGGTTCAAAAGAGGGAGCCATAGAAATTGGTGTTGTTTCTGTCAAAAAAACATAACATAGCATGTTTTGTGGCTCCCTCAAAAGGTCAACTTTTTTTGGTATTTTTAAAATCCCTTCAGTGAGAAATTAGCTAATAGCATGTAGTTTATGCCCGATTTTTCTGATAATTTTTTGATGAATATTTGATTTTTTACTAATTTTCAAAGTGGACACATCCTAAAAAATAGAATTTTGGCCGTGCTACCCCTATAAATTTTGAAAACTAATTGAAAATCATTTTTTTATTTTTTTAATATTTGTAGAATGGAGTCTAGTTTCTAAATATGTAATTTTTTTGAAATTTGAATGAATAGTTATTTTACAATGAAAAAAAGACCAAATAGTGGTTTTTGCCTAAAAACGGACACACAAACAAAAGAAATTAAAGATGAAAGGCTTAACATTGTTAAAATGTGAAAAAAATCACATCGTCAAATAGCTAAGAGAAAGCCTAACATTACCCATGTGTTCGATTTGTTCGACCTTGAAACACATGCAAATCTGAGGGTTAGCATGAACGAAATTATGTGAAATTCTGAAGAATATAGAAAAACACGTCTGTGATTGTTCATAAGGCACTCCAAGCCTTTGGGTTGGAAATCCAAAGATTCCCAAAGCAAGACATAACGTGAGCACGTTATAATGCGCTCGTGTTATGTTCCCCTTATATTTTTTTACGTTCAAGGCTATTAATCATGAGGGTTAAGGGATAAGGGATAGGGTTGGAGGGTTTAGGGATAAGGGATTAGTGTTTAAGGTATAGTATCGAGCCCGTTGAGGGTCTAGGAATAGGGATAGTGTTTAGGGTTTAGGGATGAGGGATTAGAGTTGAGGGATGACATATTAGGGTTGAGGGTTTAGGGATAGGGTTGAGGGTCGAAGGATCAAAGTTAAGGGTTGAGGGATTAGGGTTTGACATTGAGGGTTGAGGTTCAAGGGTCAAGGGTTTAGGGATAGGGTTTAGGGTCGAGGGATTAGGGTTAAAGTAGAGTGTGGAGGGTGTAAGGATTAGGGATAGGGTTGGAGGGTTTAGGGATAAGGGATTAGGGTTTAAGGTATAGTATCGAGTCTGTTGAGGGTTTAGGAATAGGGATAGCATTTAGGGTTTAGGGATGAGGGATTAGAGTTGAGGGATGATGGATTAGGGTTGAGGGTTGAGGGATTAGGGTTTAGGGATAAGGTTTAGGGTTGAGGGTTGAGGGATTAGGGTTTAAGGTATAGTGTTGAGGGTTGAGGGTTTAGGATTAGGGTTTAGGGTTGACAGATTAGCATTTAATGTCGAGGTTAGGGTTAGAGTGTCGAGGGTAGAGGGATTAGGGATAGGGTTTAGGGTTGAAGGTTTAAGGATTGAGGGTTGAGGCTTTAGGGATGAGGGTTTAAGGCTTAAGATATAGTGTCAAGTGTTGAGGGTGTAGGGATAGGGTTTAAGTTTTAAGGGTTAAGGTTTGAGGGATAGGGATTAGGGTTTAAGGTATAGTGTTGAGGGTCAAGGGATTAGAGTTAAGGGTTGAGGGATTAGGGTTTGACGTTGAGGGTTAAGGGTTGAGGTTCGAGGGTCAAGGGTTTAGGGATAGGGTTGAGGGTCAAGGAATTAGGGTTAAAGTAGAGTGTGGAGGGTATAAGGATTAGGGATAGGGTTGGAGGGTTTAGGGATAAGGGATTAGGTATTTAAGGTATAGTATCAATTATGTTGAGGGTCTAGGAATAGGGATAGCATTTAGGGTTTAGGGATGAGGGATTAGAGTTGAGGGATGACGGATTAGGGTTGAGGGTTGAGGGATTAGGGTTTAGGGATAAGGTTTAGGGTTGAGGGCTGAGGGATTAGGGTTTAAGGTATAGTGTTGAGGGTTTAGGGATAGGGTTTAGGGTTGAGGGATTAGAGTGAAGGGTTGAGGGATTAGGATTTGACGTTTAGGGTTTAGGGTTAGGGTTGAGAGATGAGGGATCAGAGTTAAGGGTTGAGGGATTAGGGTTTGACGTTGAGGGTTGAGGGTTGAGGTTCGAGGGTCAAGAGTTTAGGGATAGGGTTGAGGTTGAAGGGATTAGGGTTAAAGTAGAGTGTGGAGGGTGTAAGGATTAGGGATAGGGTTGGAGGGTTTAGGGATAAGGGATTAGAGTTTAAGGTATAGTATCGAGTCTGTTGAGGGTTTAGGAATAGGGATAGCATTTAGGGTTTAGGGATGAGGAATTAGAGTTGAGGGATGAGGGATTAGGGTTTAGGGTTGAGGGATTAGGGTTTAGGGATAAGGTTTAGGGTTGAGGGTTGAGGGATTAGGGTTTAAGGTATAGTGTTGAGGGTTGAGGGTTTAGGATTAGGGTTTAGGGTTGACGGATTAGCATTTAATGTCGAGGTTAGGGTTAGAGTGTCAAGGGTAGAGGGATTAGGGATAGGGTTTAGGGTTGAAGGTTTAAGGATTGAGGGTTCAGGCTTTAGGGACGAGGGTTTAAGGCTTAAGATATAGTGTCAAGTGTTGAGGGTGTAGGGATAGGGTTTAAGATTTAAGGGTTAAGGGTTGAGGGATAGGGATTAGGGTTTAAGGTATAGTGTTGAGGGTTGATGGTTTAGGGATAGGGTTTAGGTTTGAGGGATTAGGGTTCAGGGTTGATGAATTAGGGTTTAATGTTGAGAGTTGAGAGTTGAGGGTTGAGGGTTGAGGGTTGAGGTTGAGGGATAGGGTTAATGGTCAAGGTATTAGGGTTAAATAAGAGTGTCGAGGGTAGAGGGATTAGGGTTTAAGGTATAGTATCGAGCCTGTTGAGGGTCTAGGAATAGGGATAGCATTTAGGGTTTAGGGATGAGGGATTAGAGTTAAGGGATGACGGATGATAGATTAGGGTTGAGGGTTGAGGGATTAGGGTTTAGGGACAAGGTTTAGGGTTAGGGTTGAGGGATTAGGGTTTAAGGTATAGTGTTGAGGGTTTAGGGATAGGGTTTAGGGTTGAGGGATTAGAGTGAAGGGTTGAGGGATTAGAATTTGGGGTTGAGGGTTGAGGGTTTAGGGATAGGGTTGACGGTCGAGGGATCAGAGTTAAGGTTTGAGGGATTAGGGTTTGACGTTGAGGGTTGAGGGTTGAGGGTTGAGGTTCGAGGGTCAAGGGTTTAGGGATAGGGTTGAGGGTCGATGAATTAGGGTTAAAGTAGTGTGTGGAGGTTATAAGGATTAGGGATAGGGTTGGAGGGTTTAGGGATAAGGGATTAGAGTTTAAGGTATAGTATCGATTCTGTTGAGGGTTTAGGAATAGGGATAGCATTTAGGGTTTAGGGACAAGGGATTAGAGTTGAGGGATGATGGATTGGGGTTAAGGGTTGAGGGATTAGGGTTTAAGGTATATTGTTGAGGGTTGAGGGTTTAGGATTAGGGTTTAGGGTTGACGGATTAGCATTTAATGTCGAGGTTAGGGTTAGAGTGTCGAGGGTAGAGGGATTAGGGATAGGGTTTAGGGTTGACGGTTTAAGGATTGAGGGTTGAGGCTTTAGGGATGAGGGTTTAAGGCTTAAGATATAGTGTCAAGTGTTGAGGGTGTAGGGATAGGGTTTAAATTTTAAGGGTTAAGGGTTGAGGGATAGGGATTAGGGTTTAAGGTATAGTGTTGAGGGTTGATGGTTTAGGGATAGGGTTTAGGTTTGAGGGATTAGGGTTTAGGGTTGATGAATTAGGGTTTAATGTTGAGAGTTGAGGGTTGAGGGTTGAGGTTGAGGGATAGGGTTAATGGTCATGGGATTAGGGTTAAATAAGAGTGTCGAGGGTAGAGGGATTAGGGTTTAAGGTATAGTATCGAGCCTGTTGAGGGTCTAGGAATAGGGATAGCGTTTAGGATTTAGGGATGAGGGATTAGAGTTGAGGGATGATAGATGACAGATTAGGGTTGAGGGTTGAGGGATTAGGGTTTAGGGACAAGGTTTAGGGTTAGCGTTGAGGGATTAGGGTTTAAGGTATAGTGTTGAGGGTTTAGGGATAGGGTTTAGGGTTGAGGGATTAAAGTGAAGGGTTGAGGGATTAGAATTTGACGTTGAGGGTTGAGGGTTTAGGGTTGAGGGTTTAGGGATAGGGTTGAGGGTCGAGGGATCAGAGTTAAGGGTTGAGGGATTAGGGTTTGACGTCGAAGGTTGAGGGTTGAGGTTCGAGGGTCAAGGGTTTAGGGATAGGGTTGAGGTTGAAGGGATTAGGGTTAAAGTAGAGTGTGGAGGGTGTAAGGATTAGGGATAGGATTGGAGGGTTTAGGGATAAGGGATTAGAGTTTAAGGTATAGTATCGAGTCTATTGAGGGTTTAGGAATAGGGATAGCATTTAGGGTTTAGGGATGAGGGATTAGAGTTGAGGGATGAGGGATTAGGGTTGAGGGATTAGGGTTTAGGGATAAGGTTTAGGGTTGAGGGTTGAGGGATTAGGGTTTAAGGTATAGTGTTAAGGGTTGAGGGTTTAGGATTAGGGTTTAGGGTTGACGGATTAGCATTTAATGTCGCGGTTAGGGTTAGAGTGTCGAGGGTAGAGGGATTAGGGATAGGGTTTAGGGTTGACGGTTTAAGGATTGAGGGTTGAGGCTTTAGGGATGAGGGTTTAAGGCTTAAGATATAGTGTCAAGTGTTGAGGGTGTAGGGATAGGGTTTAAGTTTTAAGGGTTAAGGGTTGAGGGATAGGGATTAGGGTTTAAGGTATAGTGTTGAGGGTTGATGGTTTAGGGATAGGGTTTAGGTTTGAGGGATTAGGGTTTCGGGTTGATGAATTAGGGTTTAATGTTGAGAGTTGAGGGTTGAGGGTTGAGGGTTGAGGGTTGAGGTTGAGGGATAGGGTTAATGGTCAAGGGATTAGGGTTAAATAAGAGTGTCGAGGGTAGAGGGATTAGGGTTTAAGGTATAGTATCGAGCCTATTGAGGGTCTAAGAATAGGGATAGCATTTAGGGTTTAGGGATGAGGGATTAGAGTTAAGGGATGACGGATGACAGATTAGGGTTGAGGGTTGAGGGATTAGGGTTTAGGGACAAGGTTTAGGGTTAGGGTTGAGGGATTAGGGTTTAAGGTATAGTGTTGAGGGTTTAGGGATAGGGTTTAGGGTTGAGGGATTAGAGTGAAGGGTTGAGGGAATAGAATTTGATGTTGAGGGTTGAGGGTTTAGGGATAGGGTTGAGGGTTGAGGGATCAGAGTTAAGGGTTGAGGGATTAGGGTTTGACGTTGAGGGTTGAGGGTTGAGGTTTGAGGGTCAAGGGTTTAGGGATAGGGTTGAGGGTCAAGGAATTAAGATTAAAGTGGAATGTGGAGGGTATAAGGATTAGGGATAGGGTTGGAGGGTTTAGGGATAAGGGATTAGAGTTTAAGGTATAGTATCGAGTTTGTTGAGGGTGTAGGAATAGGGATAGCATTTAGGGTTTAGGGATGAGGGATTAGAGTTGAGGGATGACAGATTAGGGTTGAGGGTTGAGGGATTAGGGTTTAGGTATAAGGTTTAGGGTTGGGGGTTGAGGGATTAGGGTTTAAGGTATAGTGTTGAGGGTTTAGGGATAGGGTTTAGGGTTGAGGTATTAGAGTGAAGGGTTGAGGGATTAGGATTTGACGTTGAGGGTTGAGGGTTTAGGGTTTAGGGTTAGGGTTGAGAGATGAGGGATCAGAGTTAAGGGTTGAGGGATTAGGGTTTGACGTCAAGGGTTGAGGGTTGAGGTTCGAGGGTCAAGGGTTTAGGGATAGGGTTGAGGTTCAAGGGATTAGGGTTAAAGTAGAGTGTGGAGGGTGTAAGGATTAGGGATAGGGTTGGAGGGTTTAGGGATAAGGGATTATAGTTTAAGGTATAGTATCGAGTCTGTTGAGGGTGTAGGATTAGGGATAGCATTTAGGGTTTAGGGATGAGGGATTAGAGTTGAGGGATGACGGATTAGGGTTGAGGGATTAGAATTTGACGTTGAGGGTTGAGGGTTTAGGGATAGGGTTGAGGGTTGAGGGATTAGAGTGAAGGGTTGAGGGATTAGGATTTAACGTTGAGGGTTGAGGGTCGAGGGATCAGAGTTAAGGGTTGAGGGATTAGGGTTTGACGTTGAGGGTTGAGGGCATTTTCTATCAAGAACTTGATTATGAGGGCTTGCCCCTTCATTGTTATGCCTATCATATGGCGGAGCATCTGGCAAGCTCTTGCAGGAAAGAGATGTGATCAATGCAAAGGATGTGATGAATCTATAGTAGGACAAAATGCGAGCGCATTATATCATGAGTGCGTTATATCGCAAGTGCATTATATCGCGAGCGCGTTATATCACGAGCGCGTTATATCGTGAGCGCGTTATAATGTGCTCACATTTTGTCTTTCTATTGAAACAATAAAAAAGTGGTTACCCTCGTGATCCAGGCCCACATGCTCTATTTTCTTACTAATTCTGTGCATGCTCTGACAAAAAAGAAGTGCTTCATGCTGTTGGGAAGTTCACATGCACATTTGACACGTTGTACCACCTTTGCATGATATTTCCACCACCTTTTCTGCGTTGCCAACTTGAGAAGGAGGAAATAACATAGTTTTCACACCAAGTTTGATATATATCTATTCAAGTTTTAATTTTTGTATTGTTGCAATGTTAATTGTGATTCAATTTTAGGAATTTAACATTATAGATTGGTTAATAGTATTGTTGTTAGTAATTATATTTGAGTGTTATTCAATTTAACATTGAAAATGAAGCAAGTGGTGAAAAACTCAAATTGTTGAGGAGTTTGATGCAAGAAGAAAAAACACTACATAATTGGCTACTCTCTCCATTCGAATCTTCATTTTTTAGGTATGTCAATTCTTTACATGCATGTTCTTTACATTTTCCTTAATTCGAATTGAATTACTTTATCATGCTTTATCATACATGTTTAAAATAGACACATTCCCAATCAAGAAAGTAGCCTACAATCTCACATGATGCCATTTATATTTTCTACACTTGGGCTCTTTGATAATTATGTGTAATAAACAGACCTTAACATACCATGATGTCAAACTATACAAGAATAAATCCTTACAACATAATAAAAGTACAATCCCACTATTATCTTGTATTCATTTCTTAGGAAGTAATATTGGTCTCTTTATCATGCTATAGACAAATTCTCTGTCATGTCGAGGAAACGATCAAGAATTAAACCAACACAGGAAGAGATAGAAGCTAAGAATGCAAAGAAAGTAGTGGCTATGAGGGAACTTCGTGAGAAGAGGAAATTGGACACGATAAATGAAGACATACCAATTGAAGAGGAACCACAACCATCACAAAGAGATATGGTATTGGCGGCACAAAGAGAACGAATGCAAAAACTTCGTGGTATAAGAGATTTGAATACCATAGTTGGAGCCACGTCCTCTACCGCAAGTCAACATGTAGGGACACCATCTACCACATCTCAAGTTGAGAGTACATCATCACTCACATGTGATGAAGGAGGTACGCCATCGTTCCCACCTCAACCTCAAGGTATGTCATCTATTCCATCTTCGATCGAAGGTATGCCATCTAACCCATCTCATTTAAATATTGATGAAATTCCTAATGTTGAGATGAATTTACCTAACTTGACACCACCTAGAATTTTGCATAGAAAGCCAAAGTATTTGATTGATATTGATGAGAATATTTTGTAGCCAATGGAAGGTAAGATTCCAAAACGCACTTGTAGAAGATATGCTAATAAGATTTAGAGATTGTTCTTTGAAAAGTTAAATGAGACTGCAAGATGTCAACTATTCGTTGAAATGATGCGAAGTATAAAGTATAGGTCTATCATGAAGATTCTTGGGTTGAAAACATCAGAGGCGTCAAGTGAAAAATCTATTGTCAAGAATCTAATGAGTGCGTATGAGAGTGTGGGTAACACCTCATGCACAAAAGATAGTAATGCAACACGGCGTGTGATTACATCGACTATAGTAAGTAGTCAAATGAGGAAAGCTCGTCTCATTAGAAAGACAAGTCAAGAATTGAGAATTAATAGGAAAACTTTATCAAGAGCCGTTGGAAGACGCCAAAGAATTGAGGACACTAATGCCAATGAATTATGGGCATTCTTGGGGAGACTACCACGAAAAGATAAACCAATTGTTGAAGCATTGAGATCACTAATTGAAGACTTTTGGAAGAATTACACAAGGGTATCTTCGAATCAAAGGGATGTGGTAAGAAGGAGAATCGGTAGTCAGAACTACGAGCCACATCCAAAGCATTTTTTAGATGAGATTCAAACACAATTTTATGGTAAATTTCTAGAGAAGTATCCTCAAATTAAAATTTGTCAAAGATATTTTGAATTGCTAAAACCTTTCTATGTTAAGATAAATCACACACGCACTACTTGTTGTTGTAGATTACATATTGAATTTTCTAACCATTTTGATGCTTATAGGTCTATATGTTTAGATATGCATACTAACAATGATTTGTAGGGTTGTGCCATATGTGGCCCACCAACATCTTCAGGAGACTTCATATCAAGAATTTTATGTGAAAGACAGGAAGGTCAAATATTCTACAAGAAATTATGCTTGGATGGCACATGTCATCGTTGCGGTGGCTTGCAACATTTGCCAATATGTGAACATATGGAAATAACACATGCGGTTGGAAATGAACTAGTAGAGTTTGGCAAGTATAAAACAGTGGCATACAATACAAAAGATGGTAAAGAAGCAAAGAGGTGTGAATTAGTTATTGAAAAGATTCCAGTGTATCAGTTTATGACTATATTTCGTGACAGCATAGTGTATGACTATGCAAGACATGCCCATAGAGCTCGATGGTTGGACTTGCAATTCAAGTTATGCAAGGACACATTTTCAGTTGGTAGCATTGTTTCAGTCATTAACTTTGCAGAGAACTACAGTCTACAGCCACAGCATGAGGTGCAATCACAATATTACAACTCCACACAGATTTCTATATTTGCGCACATCGCATTCATTCATGCGAATGATAATACAGAGGATGACAGAAAGATCATAAGGGAGTATAATTTCTATATTAGTGATGATTGCACACATTCTACAGAGTTCGTGCAAGGTTGCTTTTAGGTGTTCTACAATGATTTGGATAGAAGGGGCATATCGTTCAGTCAACATATCATATGGTCGGATAACTGTGCGTCACAATTCAAGAACTCACAGAATTTCTATTAGCTGAGTAGGAGGCATAATTTTACAGGTATTCAACATATGTGGAACTTTTGTGAGGCCGGGCATGGAAAGGGGGAGCATGATGGTGCAGGAGCATGTATCAAAAGAGCCATAGCACGAGAAGAGTTAAAGTATAAAGACAATGCAAAGTTGACAGATGCAAAATCGATTGTCAAGTGGTGTAATGCTTCCATGGGTCTAGGCAATGAAGGTAAGTCTTCAGTTCGTAGATTTTTTTGGTTGATAGATGATACTAACATTGCACCATATGAGGTTTATTGTACACTGACAGGATTAAATGAGATGCACTCTTTCAGAAGCTCAATTGCAGGTTCATGGAGTATCCATACATGAAAGATGTCATGCTTTTGTTCTTCCTGTACAATTCAAGTCTGGGATGAGTGCGAGTCAAAGGAGTGGGTTGACGAATGGTAGTTAAGTTATCTTAGCCCACTTGACACGTATCGACCCCGACGGCACTGGAACTAACATAGATGGAATCGTCAGTTGACTTTGACCACATATCAGATTTAGTTCAACCAGGTAATATAGGGCACGTATATGCATCTAATTTCATCTAGTTCAACAGGTAATGTCATCTTACTTTGTAGTGTTTTTGTAATGTTGACTAATTTCATCTAATTTGCTACACATATCAATGTAGGGTACGTATATGCAGTTATTGCAGATGAAGATAATGAAGAGGGAACAGATTATTACTTATGTCGTTGTGTTGAGGCCAAAAAGAAATTGGAGGCCCCTGTTACAGATGGAGAAAACATCGAATACCCTACAGGATCAGTGGTTATTACTGGAACATGGCTTAGAAGGTACCCACATAAGAGTGTTAATATTTGGCTATTTCAGGACTTTGACACGCATCGGAAGATTCTTCATTACTCGAACCTTGTCGTGGCATCCAATGTTCATTTGATAAAGTATGGGGGTAGACCTTTGAACAAAATATTATGGAAGGTGCATGAGTCTGACCATGAAGTAATACTTGACACAATAAAGAGTAGAGCAGACCCGGATGGTTCATTGGATTAATTTGTAAGTATTCACATTGATTTTGTAAAGTCATGTTACATTGAGTTGTAAGTATGCACATTAATTTGTAAGGTTTGTCTTTTTTTATTTCCTCCTGCATTTTTACACATATGTACACATTTTTACAGCATCATGTTATGCATTTTTGGTGTCCTGCTCCTGATGCGACCAAACTCATAACTCGCCCTACTTCCTCTAGAGACCATTTGATGATCTCTCTAACACTCTAGATCCAGGGCGCCCAATCATGATGATGACCTATATACCATTCTCCCAAGGCGCTCATAATGAATGAAAAGAAGACCAAGGGCGCCCAAGCTTAATAGACTTATTTCTTTCAATTTTGATGATCCAAACTGGATGAAAGGAGACATGAAATGCGCCTTAGGACTCCATGCTAAGGTTTGAGCCATTAAAGTCTCTTGATATTAGGCGCTCATGATGATGAAACTTAGAGCTTTTTCCTTTCCTATGTGCTCATCTAAGATGTTTGAATGATAAGGAGTGCCTCGACCTCTATAATATACATTGGGCACCAAAATAAGGTGATTTTAAGTCACTTTGAGTCATTTGGGGTCAGTTTGAGTCTTTGAGTCATGTTGCAAAAAAGTGTTAATGTTGTCAAGTTGCACAAAGCAACTTTTGCATTTTTGGTGTCCTGCTCATGATGTGACCAAACTGACTATTCCAATGCGTCTAGATGAGTATATTTATGCTAGACATGGTCTTTTTTTTCACCCAAACATGTCGAAACAGTCTGAGCTACATTGTACCGACGATATCCCTGAAGAGTCTAAAGTGCAAAAAGGCAGCAATCTTTGGCGAGATGTTACTCAAAAATTGTGTCACTTAGAAACATTCCGTCTAAGGCAACGTGATCATGTAAAGTGCCTCTACAATAACCTCTCTCAGTTTTTTATATCTCTGAGGCATTTGCCCGTGGTGAAAGGTTTTCTGCTGCCCCAAAAATCGTCAGAAGGAGGCAGTGTAAAGTTGCAAAGGGGTGTAACTTTTGTCCTACTCCTGATGTGACCAAACTGACTATTCCAACGCGTTAGGATGGGTACGTTTATGCTAGGCATGGTCCTCTTTTTCACCCAAACATGTCGAAACAGTCTGAGCTACATTGTATCGACAATATCCGTGAAGAGTCTAAAGTGCAAAAAGGCAGCAATCTTTGAAGAGATGTTACTCGAAAACCGTGTCACTTTGAAACATTCTATCTGAGGCAACGTGATCACATAAAGTGCCTCTACAATATCAATTTTTTATATCTCTGAGGCATTTGCCCATGGTGAAAGGTTTTCTGCTGCCCCAAAAATTGTCAGAAGGAGGTAGTGTAAAGTTGCAAAGGAGTGTAACTTTTGTCCTGCTCTTGATGCGACCAAACTAACTGTTCCAACGTGTTCAGATGGGTACATTTACGCTAGGCATGGTCCTGTTTTTACCCAAACATGTCGAAACAGTCTGAGCTACATTGTACCAACGATATCCCTGAAGAGTCCAAAGTGCAAAAAGGCAGCAATCTTTGACGAGATGTTACTTGAAAACCGTGTCACTTAGAAATATTATGTCTGAAGCAACGTGATCACATAAAGTGCCTCTATAATAACCTCTCTCAATTTTTTATATCTCTGAGGCATTTGCCCATGGTGAAAGGTTTTCTGCTGCCCCAAAAATCGTCAGAAGGAGGCAGTGTAAAGTTGCAAAGGGGTGTAACTTTTGTCCTGCTCCTGATGCGACCAAACTGACTATTCCAACGCGTCCAAATGGGCACATTTACACTAGGCATGGTCATATTTTTCACCCAAACATTTCGAAACAGTTTGAGCTACATTGTACCGACGATATCCCTAAAGAGTCCAAAGTGCAAAAAGGCAGCAATCTTTGATGAGATGTTACTCGAAAACTGTGTCACTTAGAAACATTTCGTCTAAGGCAACGCGATCACATAAAGTGCCTCTACAATAACCTCTCTCAGTTTTTTATATCTCTGAGGCGTTTGCCTGTGGTGAAAGGTTTTCTGCTGCCCCAAAAATCGTCAGAAGGAGGCAGTGTAAAGTTGCAAAGGGGTGTAACTTTTGTCCTGCTCCTGATGTGACCAAACTGACTATTCCAACATGTCTGGATGGGTACATTTATGCTAGGCATTGTCCTTTTTTTCACCCAAACATGTCGAAACAGTCCGAGCTACATTGTACCCACGATATCCCTAAAGAGTCTAAAGTGCAAAAATGCAGCAATCTTTGACAAGATGTTACTCAAAAACTATGTCACTTAGAAACATTATGTCTGAGGAAACACGATCATGTAGAGTGCCTCTACAATAACCTCTCTCGGTTTTTTATATCTCTAAGGCATTTGCCTGTGGTGAAAAGTTTTCTGCTGCCCGAAAAATCGTTAGAAGGAGGTAGTGTAAAGTTGCAAAGGGGTGTAACTTTCGTTCTGCTCCTGATGTGATCAAAATGACTATTCCAACGCGTCTGAATGGGTACATTTACGCTAGGTATGGTCCTGTTTTTCACCCAAACATGTTGAAACAGTCTGAGTTACATTGTACCGACGATATCCCTGAAGAGTCCAAAGTGCAAAAAGGCAGCAATCTTTGACGAGATGTTACTTGAAAACTGTGTCACTTACAAACATTCTGTCTAAGGAAACGCGATCACGTAGAGTGCCTCTACAATAACCTCTCTCAGTTTTTTATATCTCTGAGACATTTGCCCGTGGTGAAAAGTTTTCTGCTGCCCCAAAAATCATCAGAAGGAGGTAATGTATTAAGTCAGGATGAAAGCCTATTCACTCTAGGCACCTGTTTTTCACCAAATTACACATGCGCCTTGAACAAGTGATGCTACAAGTGGTGAACAAAATGGGCGCCTTGAAGAATTGAGCCCTCCAAGACATCTTGCAATTGCCTAAAAGTCCAAAATTTACAGAAGTGAGTTAAGGCGCCATTTTCCATCTCCAGAGCCTCCTTTGAGCACCTTAACATGGAGTGAATGTTTTAGTCTATGAAAGATTGCGCCTAAAGAATATAACAACCCCTTGAGTCACTAGGATGAACTAAGTTAACAAAATGAACTTCATTGAGGGAGGCGCACTTATGCATCTAGACAACTCCAGTTTAGCTCCTGAGAAAAAGCATGTTTAGAGACACCCCTCGAATGAACCCTCTAGAACCAATAACCATAGCTCAAGATCCATAACCATGAGAAGATAAAGCATTAAAAAAATTCATCTAAAGGATGGGAAATACCTCTTAGATGATAGTCTGCCGAGTAGACCAAGAGTGGGGAATGAGAATGCTCATCGAAGATACACCAAGCCACAAGAAGCTCCCAAGCACATGACCAATGTACTCAATACCAAGAGAACCAACAAGACCACTGTCAAAACTCCAACTACAAAATTAGGTATCCAAACATGACATCATGATCTAACATCTCCTCCTAGAAGATCACATGCACCAATACAGACATCCTAGTCTCAAGAGAACCTGTATCATGCTAATACTCTAATCTAGAATTAAGAGTCCACCAAGACACACTACCAAACACCTCTAAACCAAGGATCAACATCTACAACCACATGAAGATAACCATATCCTCAAAATAGTAGCCAAGATGTCAAAGCACTCTCACTACAAATAATAATCATAATCCAAGAGTTTGTCCATAACACCCAACCACTATATAAGATCATCCATCACTAGGTGATGAATACACATCACTATCAAAGCTCCCACTGAACCATGATATGAACTACACATGGCATTGTTATAACCATCTCCTAAATAAAGATCACCATGGTCCACACACACTCAACTATAATACTAATAACTCCAAAGTAGAACCAAGATCTCCAATCTAAGAAGATAAACCATCATTACTGTCAAAAGCTCACACTAAACTATGCAACTAAGATATCCATGACATCATGATAAATATGCTACAAGTCCCAATAACCAACTATCCAATCATTCTCATCATCCATCATCTCATCCCAATGCAACATACCAATGCGCAAATGAGCATAGACAAGGAAAAATAACAAAGTCTACATCAACACTGAATCAATCCCGTGGATATAGGCAATATGCATTCAAGTCATCCCACTACAATCAATGAGGTGTGCATCCCAAAAAAATGCATAACTTGTAGATCCCAACCATTGAAAACATGCAAAATCATCATCACATTAGTAATCATCATCACATTAGTAAACATCATCACATTAGTAAACTAGTAAACATCATTTGCATCCATACTTTAACCAATCTTATTGTTGTGTTTGATGTGTCCTCTTTCAAACAACCATTTAACAAAATTTGAGTCCAAACAATAAACATTTACAACCATAAACATCTCAAAGTCCAAAATCCAAACATTCTATCATCCTTAATCATTTCCATCATGGACCCTTGGTTTGAAAAAATCATTATGCAAGATAAAAACCCTATGCCTATTACCTTGTTCGAGGCTCATGCAAAACCCAAAATCACAATCAAAATAGGTCCTCAAACCATGCATCCTTTAAATGAGATATTTTATCCAAATCAATCAAAAAATCCCTTTGACAATGATGATGATGATAGTCTTGTAGATCAAGATGACAATAGCATTAACTATGAGATCATTACATGCAAACTTTCCATAAACCTTCATCTCCCACTCATGAACATGCAAGAATATCTCAAACAAGAAATGACTAGCACTAGCTATCATGCCAATCCTAAATACACATCTAATGGTCATCCTTATGGTACCTTTGGTAATGGAAGAACCACTTTAGACCAAGGTCCTCATATTCAATTCATATCTCCAATCCCAACCGCATGTGAGAACTGTTTATCCTATGTATCCTATTCAAATCCTCCATCTCATAATCCTTACATTCCAACTTAGCCCATCAATCCAAACCCACTACATCCAAATCATCCTTTTTAGATTTCCTCCAAGGACTTCTAGTGGAGGAAAAATCTCAAACTATAAATCACAAATTCAATTAGTGTACCTCTCCCAAGCCTATCCAAAAGTCACATAGTACCATGCCTATCCATCAAACACCACAATGCAATCAAAATCCTAACAACATGCACATGATCCAAGATCAAGTGCAATCATGCAAAGGTATTATCAATCACAAGCCTATTAAGAATGAACTAGAGTCTTCTAGTACCATACTTTTCCATCAAACACCATCATGTAATCCATGGCCTATCAAGCCTATCAAAGAAAATGCAAACATCCTATGTAATACAATCGAACTTTAAATATTTGAAGTAGCCATCTACAAATATCCATTCAAACGTGGATTTATAATGCAAGTATGGACGCCATCAATAAAAAAGATTTGTATTAACCAAATATCCATATAGGCATACATCAATATCTGTCGATATAAGTATAACATATATACAAAATAGCCATATAGGCTTACAAGAATGCCATATAGGCATACAATGTCAACTATGTACAATACAAAATATATGTCCACAAATGCCATATAGGCAACAAAGGAACATAATAAAAAGTCATTCCCCTCTGGCTGGTGAAGAGAATAAATCATGAGCAGCCTTTGATCTTCTAGGGGATGGAGACGTGCATGTGGGTGGTCTACTACGAACCCGAGGGCTACTCCTCCTATTTAGTTCCTCCTGCATCTTTACCTGTTATAATAAAAAGTATAGACATTAATTTATAGAAATTACATGTTATAAAAAATGAAACATTTAACAAAATAATCACTTACTGCTAACATATAATCTGTCTCCTCGCTTGCCTCAGTAGCAAGAATAGGCCCTGGTGATGTCATGTCCTATAGAAACCATCTAGATATAAATTAAACTTCAAATCAATAATCTTTTGATTTTTCAAAAATAGACAACTATAACAATGAATGTAAATTGAAATTTACTAATCTGTCTCATACCCCTATCAATGCCATGGAGCTATGAATCGCAGAGGCCACACCCTGCTCCATTGCCCTATGAACATGGGGAGGTGTCTCTGCAGCCTGCATCATCTAGAAATAAAACAACATTATTCAATTATGAAAACTATAATAGTGATGCAAATCATGGCTCCTAACATACACACACGTTCATCTAAACATGGAAGTACACACAATAAAGCACACAAATCACATACAAAAATTTAGTAAGAACAATTCATTCATTAAACTATTTATTTTATTACCTCCGTAAAGCTTTGAAGTCCACCACCGCTGGCAAGTGTTGCCATGAAATCTACAGTATTAACCTATTCAACATCCAAAATCAGAAATTAGAATACCATTCATATAACGATGCTATTCACATGTAATATTTATAATTGTTTACTAGTTACATACCTCGACAGTAGATGATCTAGTGAAAAAATGCAAGTGGAGAACCACTGAAAATTGCATCGATGCTATGACCCTGAAATTTCATTAAAATCATCAATTTAAATTAATTAATCTTGTATTTCAAAAATAAAATTTAATAAATTAAATTCAATAAAATTGCTAATATTTACCTGAGTATCAAGGCCGAAAGTCTCACTCAGGAGGGTATTTGTCATCACTGTCTGCTCAGCTGCAGATGTAGCTTGTGCACCTGCGTCCTAACTGTCCATGGGGTCATAACCATAGGCTGACCCACAAGCCTGGTGTTGGTGCCTGAATTGACTGTCAGTTTCTGAGCAAATTTTCATGCAGGCACCATCCCAAAATATCCAAAAGGTTCTAAGTTTTGGCACCCCTCAGTGTTTTTCAGCATCTGCATCTCATTTCTTGAGGAGGGGTCTTCGTCTTTTCTCCATCGGCATGAGTTCGTTTTTGTGTCTTCGACATTTCGGTTTGAACTTGAACCCTTTTTTCTCTAAGTTCAATGGTTCAGCGGTTCTGGGTTCAATTTTCTTCTAACGGGTCGCATTATGCATTTGCCTTGCGCAAATATTGCATCGTTGAACCTCCTGCTTGAACCTTTTTGTTTTGGTTCAAGGTTCAATGGTTCGAAGCTTTGTTGCCTATGGGATTATTTTTGATGTTTGAACCTCGGTGTTGAACCATCAGGTTGAACCAGTTCATCGGTTCAATGGGTTCGCGAGGTTGCTTTTGTGTTGCCGACAGATTTGGAATCGGCGTTGAACTTCTCGGTTGAACCTCTCTTTTGAACCATCGGCTTGAACCGGTTCGTGGTTCAACGGTTCAATAGTTCAGCGCTTTATGTTTTTGGTCTTATCAGAGTGATCGGCTTCATCAGCGAAAGACTTTTTGGCTGCTCCGATTGTTTTGGTCTCGCCGATGGATGTCCATCGACGTGTGTTTGGCTATCGGTGAAGCGATTTTTTGGGCCCCCGATGTAAGGTGTTCGGCCGATGGGGTGTCATCGACGTGGGTCTGGCCGATGGAGGAGCGGTGTGTAGCTGGCAAAGTAGGCATCGACGTAACATTTGAGATCGGCAAGGGAGATTTTGGTTGCTCCGATGGTGTAGGTCACACCGACGGAGGTGGTAATCGGTATGACAGTGTGTGTCGGCAGGAGGATTTTTAGTTGGGCCGATGGTGGTCGTCTTGCCGAAGGCGGTGTATTTTGCTTGGCCATCGAAGAGACTTGGTAGATCGGCGAGGGTCTGGAGAGTTGGCCCGATGGTTCATCTCTGGCCGATACAGGGAAGTGTAGTGTAGCGGTCGGCGGGAGATTTTTGGGGCGGGCCGATGGTGTTAGTTTTGGCGATGGGCTTTTGGAGAAGGCTTGTGCGTCGAGTGCGGCAAAAGCGCTCGACACCTTTTATGCTCACGGCCATGTTTTTAAAGTATTGAAGGAGTCTCCGCGGCACCAATGTGGGATTAATTTCCCTACACATTTGAAACTTCATTAAAGTGCATTTTGGCGGGAACTTCTGTTTAAACGCAGCGACGGTTTCCAGGAAGACATGGGTGGTTGAGACCCTTAATGGTGACTGTGCTAGGGCATGGGCGAGTTGTTGCACAGTCAGGTACCAGATTTTTGACATGAAGACTCTCAGATGGCGGCGCAGGGCTCGAGGTTCCTCTATCTGTTGCTGTAATAAATTTTGAGCACCATTCCTTTGAAGGATCTATATCTGGCAGATTTTGTAAGAGTCATGTAATTAATTGCTGTGGTACACTCTCTGTCTGTTATAAGCAGACTGTGTTACCATTGTTGAGGTTGTTGAAAGTTGAAGATTTTTGGCTCTGTAATTCAAAACAAGTTGATCTGGTTGCTCTGTACAGCTAAACCTGTGAGTCTATGTATCTCTTGTTGTATGTTTTGGCATGGACCCATTGATTTCATGATTAATCTTATATGAGAAATGCTATCTTAGCATGTGTTTTGTTAATTCTGTCTCCAGTATTGCATGTATCTTTCTTCTGAGTCTGGATATTTAAGCAATATTTGAGACTCTAGAACATAGAATTCCTATGTTGAATGTATGATCTCTTAACTTCTGCTCAAGGGGTAGATCAAACTGTTTTCAGGTTGAACATTGGGAAGGGTATACTGCAGTAGGGATGCCATAAGTAGAGATAACTTAACACTCTGTATTGGGAGATATCTGTAAGGCAGGTGTCATATATATCCCCCTGAAATCTAGTTTTAGTTGTTTATGTTGATCATTCACAGGTGTATGTCTACTGACTCCAGGCCCTGGATAGGCACCAATCTTGCTTTGTGTTTGTGTTACAACCATGTCCAGCTTTGCATCCAAACTCAAAATCATATTCAAACTCTAAAACAACCATTAGGACATTAGAATTAGTTTTAGGATCCTCAGTCCTCTGTCTACAACTGCAAATAGGCCCAAAGCTAGCCCCTTTGCTCTTATCTTTCAGTTTTGGTCTACTTACAGGAGGACTTATCTGCTTTTTGACAGCATCCCAATCCTTGTATGCGTATCTCATGGATGCTGAGTAGGGAATACCCCCCTAGGTCTTGCAGAGCCTAAAGAAGAAGAGGAGATAAAATATAGAGTCTATCTCCTACACTATTGGCCCCTGGCCCAGAGATCCTGTTGATCACTGATGGCTACCTTGTAGGGAAATCTGGGAATAAGCATCTAGTCTGGGAAAAAACCAACACCTGGCAAGTATGCGGTGGGACCCTACTCCTCGCACTATCTCCCAACTCACTCTGTGTTGTAGGACCGGCATGCTCTATGATGCTCTGGGTCAAGGCACTAATCGACTGAAGTGTATCGATCTCAACACTCTCCTTCACAATGGAAGGGATAGAAACATGCTCATGGGCTGGTCTGCTGATTACTTGTCTCACTACCCACTGTGGGTCAAGACGTGCCCCTGGTCTATCTTGTGCTGAGCCCCCACCTCTACCCTGGAAGTCCCACATATCAAAATAGTTTGGCACTTTATTGAGGACAAACTTGCAGTAGAGTTTCCTCAAAAAGTATTGCGGGACCTCATTATTATTGCATGGAGGATGGTCAAAAACCATCCACCACCTCTGCCCAAAATTGTCCCTTATCACTTGGTTGTTGCACCAATGGATAGGGAACCTCTTGCATGTAATGGGTGGAGGTTGATTTGTTTGTTGGTTTGTGAAAATTGAACACAAGTCTAATTTTGTAATTTGTAATTTTTTGACATCTTGGTATGACAACTTGTCTGCATAGTAATCTCTAAACTCTCTCTTTTTATCCATCCAACTAGTTATTTGCTTGCTAATTGAATCTACATTTGATAACATAGACTCAAGAGATTCGGCAAGCGTGGACCTATGCAAGGTTGAAGTGGAAGGATCTTTCAACCTTGCAATTATATCTTCAATTTCCTTTTTGTTGTTTTCAATTTGCCCCATTATATTATCTTGTGTTCCAGGGGCATGTCGAGGAATGAATGGAGGAGGTTGTTATTCTGCAGGTATTTCCTCCTTAGGATTTTGTGGATTTTGAGGAGGAGGAGGAGGAGGTGCATTAACATTTCCTGACAATTAACGAAATATACATAAAAAATCAACAAAAACCTACCTATTTAGAAATAAATTCAAACAAAAAAATAAAGATAACTCACCCCTTTGGCGTGCTCGACGTCGCGGCGGCATTTTGGTGATGAATCGATAAGCTTTTTGTGTTGATTGGTGTTGTGCAAAACGCGAGCGCGCTTTTGAGGGTTTGGAAGCCGCGGGCAGAGGAGAAAATCAGAAAGAAATGAAATTAGAATGCTTTTTTTTTTATATTTATAGTAAGTCATAACGCGAGCGCGTTATAACGCGCTCGCGTTATGACTTAATTTTTTTTAAAATTAATTTGGCCACTTTTTGGCCCCCCATCTTCTTGCACTTACCCATATGTTAGATCTCCATAAATTTCAAATTTTCAAAATTTGAAAAAGTTGAAAAATAAAATCTCACCTTCAATGGATCTACATGAAGTTCCTAGTCTTAGAATTCCTCCATTTCTCAGAGGATTGTCTCAAAACTGATATGAGGAAGAAAATTTTCAAGCTTATATTCCTTCCTTTTAGGAAATTTTAAATGAGTGACTTTATCCTCAGAATTTATCTAACTTTGTTCTATCCAAAAAATGCAGGATACATGATTCAACAGAGCATGTTGAAATTAATTGCTTAACTTTCCTTACAAGGTTGGATTTGGATTTAAAAGAACTAATTCCTTTCACAAAAGTGTACAAGACTAAGGTTTGTCAGGAAAATGAAAGAATTCTAGAGCAACAAGAAGATACAACAAAAGAAGTCACGAGTTGTCCAGAAAATGCAATAGTTGGAACAATTCTGGAAGACAAGGATGGTGAAATTCAACTACAACTACCTTTGTTTGAACTATGTCATGGTAAAAGTGAGAGTTCTCAACTTCTTTGTCAAGGTTTGAATGTGAATAAAGCAGATTGCAGGTATGAATCTTTTAAAGACTGTAGAAAAGAAATCACACCTTATTTTCAGTCATCAGAAAACAAGGAAAATAAATATGAAAATAATCTTGATACCAAATCCTTGAAGTCAAAAAATGCTTGTAAAGCAAATGTTTCTAGATCTAATTTTAATAGTGAATTTGTTGCGAAAAAATTTCAATTATCTGATGAAAGTAATCATGTGAAGGAATTTAAATAGGTGTTGAAGGAATTTAAATGTGTAGCCCCTGAAGAAGATTTTATAACAGAAACCAAAGGAGTCATATAAAATAGTATAAATACTGACTTATTGTTTGATCCCTTTAATTTGAATGATCAATTCCAAGATTGTTGCAGGACAATGGAACCAAACACTTTACTGGATGGCAAGGGTGAGTTATTTGATAAACAATCTATGGAAATAGAGGATACATAAGGTTTTGTTGTTGTTGTGCATGATCAGATATTAGTCCAGTGCCATTTTGAAAATGAAATAGGGAAGTGTTCATATCTGTCAAAAGTTGTTTCACCTTTATAGTTAAATGATTTAGAAATGATAGATTTATGTATATCATATTCTGATGATGATGATACTCACCTAAATATTGATGTGCAAAAATTTGAGGAAGACATTGAGGTGTTTCCTGAGCTTAAAGCTCAAACGAGCATACAGAATGAAGATTATAGGTACACTGCAAAATAAATGGAGTTGGATAAAGATGATGGAATAATCAATCAAGAGTCACACATCCTTAAAGTTGAGGCAAGACAAGAGTCAATTAATAAAAATGCAAAATCATTAAATGGAGGACTAGCTGGCAGCTGACAGGCATGTCCAATAGAACAAGAAATACACCAGGGTGTATTTTTCCTTTCCCCAATGAATGATGTTGATTATTATTTTGATTATGGAAATTCAAGGGATAAAACATGTAAATGGATCAGCCATGAACATAATGAACTCCCTTAGTAGCTGATCATTAAGGGTTATTCTGTTAAGTATGAGAAATTCAGAATAGAAAAGTTTTTTTTTTTCAAAATACAAGGATGAATTTGTTAGGATCAAGACCATAACTAATGCCCCGGCACTCTTACATATTCTAAAAGGGCATGTAAATATGAGCATTTGTTGGTGTTACCCTAAGTTTTATTTATCGTGTAGTTGCTTGTATAGTTGGTTGCTTTTTTTGTGTGTGTTTTTGCATGCTTTGTTTTGTTTGGTTGAGTCTCTATTTTGGTTGGGTATGATGATGGGCACCTTTCACATTAGAAAGCCTTAGAATTTATGGGATTTAAGAAAGAACCTCAAATCTTTACATAGGTTGTAACCCTTGCAGCTCTGGTTATGTTGATCTATTCTATGAAATCATATTCATCAATCAAAACAAAAGGTCATCCAAGGAATCATCAAATCAACACATATAAAATTCCTAGGACTGGTTGAAAATGTTAGTGTCCATATTAAGTGAAAAATCTAAAGGTTTGCCTTTTTTACCACTATAATTCCCAACATAGCAATAGGTTTCATTATTGTGCAAACAATGAACTGAAATGATATATCTTACACAAGAATAAAAAACTTTGGAAATCAAAAGAGAAAGAGAATTTATTCTCTCAAGGTCATCTAAATAACCCTATCGGGGCTATGGACGCATGACTGGTAGTGGGGCTCTATTTAGGGGAATTATAAGTGATAACCTTGTTGAGGCTATGGATGCTCGACTGGCAGCAGGGCTCTATCCAGGGTTGGCTTAAAAGGTTAAATCCAACTATATAACTTAATGCTAATTACTACTTTTTCAACTTATCCAGTAGGAAGGAAATGAATCAAAGCACACACTTGCATTCCTTCTCATAACCTAGTTTCATTAATGAACATGATCTCATTTGAGCTAATCTAGATATTCATGAATAGTGAAGGTTGGAATTTTATGTCTAGATTTGCCTTTCTTTCTTAAATTGGCTTGAATTTGGTTGTGTTCTTTGATGGCAAGTTGTTGTGTGGTCTCACAACACACCCCATTTTGCCTTAGCAAAACAGGGACCCAACTTTTTGCTTGGTTTTTGCTTGTGTACTTTCCTTTTTTGGTGGTCTGGTAAAATGTCATGACCCGGTGTATCTTAAAATTCAACATCCAAGTTTTTCCTTGCAAAGGTCACCAATAGGTAGAGGATGGAATTTAGTGCAACTTTGCCTTTTGAACCATGTTGAAATTCAAGAAAATGAGAAAGTTGTGCATGGTCAAAGTTCTGGTCAAAGGGGATATGGATATATCTAGTGTAATATCCTGATCCTTCTCAATATGCATACCCTAATGATGTCATTTGATTTCGTTCAATGGAAACATCCTAAGGTTTTCTGATGTTATCCGGATATGTGTAATCTGGATATTCAAATCCCTTCCAAATATCCATATATGAGATATCTATATCCTTGGCATGTATCAAAGTTCGAGACTTAGCTGATATCCTTACTTTTGCCATAGGTTTTGGTGGGTCCTGAATGTGCCACGTAGCATAGTTTAACTCACCACCCTATACCCAAGTCAAAGTTAACCGCTTGTTAACTTTTTCGCGATTTTGCGGGTGTCGTTTACCCTCATATGATGTGTTCTACAGAATGGCGGAATGCACAAGATTGTGCCACGTCAACTCCGTGACCCCACCACAGTACGACCCACTGAGAGACCTACCACGTGGGGCCTTTTCCATGATTATGCGGGAGGCATTTACACTGTTGTCTTTGGCTCTATGGAATGACAAAATTGTTCGGCACTTGCCACGTAAGCATGGTGGGGCCCGTAACCATTTACTCAAAACATAGATGATGCCATGTGGCAGCATTCTGCACTTCTGTGGGAATGCCTTTGCCCCTTAATATCCCCTTCGTAGAATGGTGGAAGATGGCCATTTGACCGCCAAATTCTTAGCGGTAGATTGCAAATCACCATTCAAATATTTTCACATGTGTATTTATGTATGGACATTTCGCATTCCGAATATTCATACCTTTCACCGGGTATCCATATCTGGGTGATGTCAGTCAATTTTGTCCCAAAGAACCATTTCAAGGCTGGTGACATCATCCAGACATTTGCGACATGGATATTTTACATTCGCTTAATATCCATACCCTTCCAATATCTACATCCATATCCAGAGTGAATGGCCTCGCGCCATGTGTCCAACCCATGGACTTGTCAATATGAATATTCCACACAGGGATATTTTGCTACGGATATTGCAGATATCCTCATTTTCGAAGGCTAATTTGAGCGTGATAGTATTTTTCTTGGCTAGTGATGGTTGACCACGACCTATTCTACTAGTGTCATCTGGATACTATCATATAGATATTCCAAACCTGATATTAACACGGTAGACATTTATAGCCTAGTTTTCTCTTGCATTTGAATGTCATGCATGAATTATTATCAAATGGTAGATGATTTTAGCTAACATGGCAAGTAGCTCAAGGCTATCCAAGGCGAATGGCGGCATAAATTTCACAAGTGAGATTAAGTTTCAAAGTTTAATACAAATGATTAAACTGTGGTTATTTGTGATTGGTAGGTAGATACACAGAAGGCGCGAAAGAGAAGATTTAGCGGAGGACGAAGAAAGATGAAGAGTGTTGGAATGCTTATAACGAAGGATTAAAAAGAGGCCGAGGAGAGATGAAATTTCAAGGATGTTGAGGCAAAGATACTTGGAATATTCTTTTGCCAGCTGTGAGGTTGCCAACTTTATTCCACCAGAGATTGCCAACTGGCAATCATGTGCCACTGAATCTTGATGGTTGTTTATTTTGGATGGATCTTGACCATTGGATCAATTGTAACCAATCTAATCCTTAATATATAAAAGGACTATGACCTCTCTTTTCAGAGGAGAGATTGAGTTGTTGAAGCTAAGGGAGATTGAATTGTTTCAATTCTGAGCACCAAGGTTGTGATTTTCTGCAACTTTATGAATTCTCTCTCAAGGTTCTGCCTCAAGATCAATGTAAATGTATATGTTGTTTACATACCTAATGGAGATGAAGTTGTAGATTACCTCCTGATTGTAAATCCTACGTAATCTTTTGTTGATTTCTGATGTGTAATGGTGAATTATTGCATTCTATTGAAGTGTGTTCACTTTAATTGCATATTGTCATCAAATTTCCTTTGAAGATTAGTACTGATCATACGTAGCTATGGGACATCTTGGTAAAGTATGATTTGGTTTGCTTCTTTTCATTACAGTATCAGAATAAGTATGTGGTTCATTGGTCAAAACTAAGTAATTTTAGGGTTCCAACTTCTAAACTATATTTTCTCAGTTTCAATTTCACAAATATTCATAAATAATTGCAAATAATGATGAATCGTAAGAAAATATAGTAAATATATGCTGAATAATGACATATCTAAAGCATATACAGTGAAGATACATAAATACTAATGCATTTCATGCAAATTATCATAAATATCAGTGAATTGCATGCTTTTAAGCACATTCTTTGAACAAATTTGAAGTTCATAAGCAAAGATTAGTGCAGACAAGGGAAATATTAGAATATCTGATCAAAGTTGGTAATATTCTCATAATTTGTCTAGATCAGGGATAGATTCAAGTGAATTACTCAAAGTTTGGGATAAATTTACAAAAAATTGCACAAATCTTAAGATTGCAGGATTTAACATAATTGTCAAGGAGTATATGCATATTAGGTGAAATAAGCTGGATACTAGTGAATATTGACAAAACTTGCAGAAATTGTGAATTAAAGCATGTAAGGCCCTAGATATCGAAAACAACAAGACACATCAACCTTGGGTGACTGTCAGATGGTCAAGACTTGACTCACGGAGACTTGGGATCATGAATTCACTATATCTTTCAAGATAAATAAAGGTTTGTTGTAAACTTTTATTTATGTTTGTGACTAAGAACCATTCTACAAGGACCTCACAATCATTGGTACCAAATTCAAGACCTCCTATTATGACCGGGGGTTTCTTATTGATTATGATTTTAGTTTTTATTGTCACAACCATTTTAGACAAAAGAAATGAATTATGGGCTAAGTGGGTTTGGACCTTGATTGGATAGGAAAATTGATTAGGATTAGGGTCCTAAATGATGGTTTGGATTAGATTGGGGATAAATGGAGATGATGTGGATAGGATGATTGGGATGATTAAGAGAACTAGGGTAGATAACTAGGATGATTAGGATTTGGATTATGATGAAGGTGAGTTGGATTATGATGAAAGTGATGACAAGGATAATTAGGATGATGTGGAGCGTAGGTATTGATCGCTTGACTTAGGCAATTTGCAAACAAAAGATTTCACATGTACATGCATAGATTTGCAAAACACACAAGACACAATGACAAGTTTGACTTTTCAAAATTGATTATTGAAATTTATGAAGACACATCAACAAGCCTAATATTTATCAAATGGGTGTGGCCAAGGGGTCTTAAGCTAGGATGAACAAGTTGTCTAAAGATATCCCCAATATACACAAGGTATAGGGGGCCCAATTCCGTGATATGAAAGTGAAATAATGCCAAACACCTGGGAGAAAGGGGTAACCCACCCTTCACCTTCACTTCTCCAAGGTATAAAGTTCTTGGGGGATTAGCCTGAATGACAAGATTTCAAATCCCAAGAGGTGTGTCTTTTAATTCATTCCTCACTTTTTACACTCTGCTAGAACACAAGAGTTGAGGTCGTCCCTTAGAGTGGTGTGTCTCCAAGCCAGCCTAAGAAGGGTGACAAAAGCAAATCAAGTAGTGATTTTGATCTCCAAGATCACCTTACAGTGCAAGGAGAGAGCATACACACACACTTGACTCACACTCACAATGTTAATTGACCCTTAGAAATTAAAATTTGTGTGTGAAGATGAATGGATTAAAGGATGCTTTTGATTCCCAAGATCACATGAAATGCATGGGAAGAGCATACACACCCTAAATCACATTCAAATCCACCAAGTAAAGCAAACACAAGTTCATTTTTTATCCAAGACCAAATGTAATGATGAAGACACATGTTCATTTTATGCCCAATATCAAGTATGATGATGCAAACAATTGTTCTTTTTAATCCCAAATTGAAGTGTGATATTGCAAACAATTATTTTTGATCAAATGAAAAGACAAAAGTTGGATTGTGTGCACCTGAAATGTTTGTCTTCAAATCTAATGTTGATGTTGATGCAAATGTAGCACCTTATGTCCTTCTATATTCCACCAAACAAAAAGGAGAAAAAACACTTGCAAACCAACTAGTGAGATGGAAAATGAAATCTGGAAAAAGTCTGATAAATATAATCAGTGACAATAGAATGGATTTGATTATCAGATTCTATAGGAAATTCTATGTTGTTTCAAAAAAAATCATCAAATTCTGTTAAGATTTGCAAAAGTTATGGCGATTTGAAGATTTGCAATGAAAGAGTGTTATGCCATAAACTGGCGTTTGAAAAGAATTTTCAAAAAAAAATCCATTTCTACCACATATTTGAAAAAAGAGTGATATAGAAAAATGGATTTAAATATTTCTAACCACTTGCAAAAAATAGAATGTCATTTGGTTACCTAGATTGCAAGATATGAATTTTTTTTTCGCAAAAGTTGTGTGTCAATTTTTTTTGAAAAATCAGAATCGCAGGGTCAACTTCAAATCGTCATAGCCCCTTCAATACTAATCCAAATCTTTAATGTAACCACTTATCGGAAAGGTCACAAAGTCCTCTTTCAAATGTATCTAAGATCTCTTTTTCTATGACCCGTGTAAAACAAAAAACCCTCTGAAATAGATCTAGTCATATACAAAGAAAATCAACAATATAAAATATCTTCAACCTACAAATCAAAGTGCATAAACCTGCAACAAGCGAGGTTAGACCAGCGGGGCATGCCAGAAATGTAGATAGAAAATTGATCTAAAGACAATATACAAAGATAATGACAACAAAACCCAATTACCTTCACCTTCAAACCAATCCTCAACATGTGATAAAATGGAGTAGATGCACCCAAATCTACTAGCTTTGTTCTCTTTGATAGATGATGAATAAGATGAGATGTTGATTGCTCAAATATGTAGCATAACATTAGTATGAAGATGATGGATGAGAAAATCTAGAGTGATTTGGACAACATGATGATGTATGAAATGTGGATGTGTTTAAGCCCCCAAATGGCTTGGGTGAGGCTTGATTTATAGGAGATGAGTGATAGGAATGGACGACTAGGATTAGATTAGTGATGGATGACTAGGATTAAATGACACAAGAAGTTGTAGTCATGTGACAAGTGTCTTATGAGGGTTGAATGAGAGGAATAAACTCAATTGGCTTCCACATAATAAGGATTAGAAGCTTCTAGCCATGTGAAGATAGAGACAAATGTGGAATTAAATAATAAAATTATTTAATTTTTGGAAAGGGATGATGTGGAATACATTAATTAAATAAATCTTTAATTTATTTAATTAATTTGGATGAGGGAAAAGTGAGAATTAATTAAATAAATATAATTTATTTAATTAATTGTTTAATGGGATTAAATGAGTTATGATGGGAATTAGTTAAATAAATAGGATTTATTTAACTAATTAAGTGATGAAAGGGTTTTTAGGACAAAACGTGTTACAAAGTGTCTCAAGTGATGTATCAACAAGACATGGTCAATTTTAGGTGTCTACATATATATTTTTCTCTCTGCCATATCATGATATAAAATACATTAACATTTATTTATGCATTGAAATGTTAGATATATCATGCTGCACCGGATTTCTTCATGCATGCATGCTTTAGTTTGCTAGACCCCTCACGAAGGGTTAAACTTTTCCATTCAGGAGTAAGACCGAGGAGGTGTGAGCCTTGTGGCTGGGTGGTAAATCTCCTTGATGATGCTCTCTCTCCACTAGGTTCAATGTCGAAGATATGGTATCGTATCGAGGACATTGTATGGTGATATTCTTTTGTTATAAGCCTATATGGCTAGATGTTCTAAGGCTTGGTCCTATTTGTAAGCTATTTGACTAGTTGTTGTAATGATCTTTATTTATATAGATTTATGGAAGTTATTTATTCCATGAGTTGTATTTTATGGGAAAAAAAATTAATCTTCCCCTTTTTCCGCATTAATTCATTAGAATAATAATATTTTATTCAAGAGTATATTACTATGTTTAAAAATGAAACAAATTATTTTTCAAAATTAAAAAAAATTAGAATTTACACATAAAATCTAAAAAATCGTTAGTTTACACCATCTTCAAATTCTTAATAGTTTGCTTGCTATAAGTGAAAGAAATTGAAATCTTGGTTAAAAATGTTGATTTTAGTGTCCCACTTGGGCAAAAAGTGGGACACACTTTATGCTTCCACCATGTCTTACTCTTATTTACATTTTCAAGTTCAAATCAAAATGTATAGTTGATTTTGTTTACACAAATATATATTAAATAATGATTATTATATGGATTATCCATCATAGTTTTACAATCAAAAAGTTAGAAACATGTCAAACCAATTTATCCTTAGAACATGGAGAAACGTCCTTTTGATAAAGGTAAATGATACTTCAAGTACCAAGGGGTTTGATGAAACGACTAGTAAAAAATCCTTAAGAAATCCTTGATGTGTGAATGAATACAAAAGGTTAAAGGTTGATTAGGATCCTGATGCAAGGACTTCCGGAGGTCACAACTTTTGACTCGGATGTGGGTTTGAGCTGAAATTTTATAGGTGGATGCATTATGAGGTGGCATGTGGATTCCTAACCGACCCTAGTCGGTTGGACCCCATTTTGGCACTTTTTCAGGGCTTCAAACTTTTAGCTTGGCCCTCAAAATGGCAATTTAGTGTTTTTTCCTAGCTTTTTAAAAATTGTTTTTGTTAATAACTTGAAACTCATATTTCAAATTTAGGATGTTAGTTGGCTTTTTGTCCTACCTTAGTTTTAGGAATTTTTGGGAAAAAACTAGATTCTCAAGATATGCATGTAAAATTACCTAAAATGGCAAAATCTAACAATTGTCGAAATATGCCAAAAAAGGTAATTTTTTTATTTTTTTGTTTTCTTAGATATAAGAGAGTTTTCTCTCATTGTAGCAGTAGAGTTGGTGAATAGAAGTTTTTTTATTTTCCAATTTTTCAAATCTTTGGCTCTCACACATGATTAATGGCACAATTCTATTGAGTGTATGTTGTTGGCTACATCAGATCCTAACTAAACTTTTGCAATGAAAGCCACACAAAGGGGGGATATTTAAAGTGAAAATCAATCAAGGGCCAAACCCTAAATAAGGTGATGAAAGGTTAAGGAGAAATAAAATTTAGAAAATGTTGGGAAAAAATTAGGGCAATCAAATGTAAAAATTAAAAAAAATTATAAATCCTACCCAAAAGGATAGGTGTGGAAGATATGGGTTCATGGTGTTATGTAGAAAATGAGATCTAGGCTAACATATACATTACCCTTTATCAATCTTTCTCCACATAACATTGAGACACGAATCAAGGAGACTCAATACTCAGCTATAGTCCTCAAAGGGAGGCAGAGGAAAGAAGAGGAAGAGCAGATAGAGGAAGAGTAGGGCAGAGGAAGATCCGAGCCGAGGAATTGTTTATTCACAATAAAGAAAGGTGTTCATTGTGGTAGTGAATTTGGCAGCAAGCCACCAGTAGGGTTTAAGAACCCTCAGGGTTTAATAGCCCTTATTGTAATCTTGCTAGGTTTAGGGTTGAGGCAGTGAGCCTGCTAGACCTAGTTGTTCTTCATTGCAGTAAGCCAATATGTTTAGGCCCGTGGGGTGACCAAGCCTGAACATCACTATTTCAAGATTGCAATATATATTGAGAGTTAATCCTCTCCATGGTTTTTCCCCTCCTTGGGGTTTTCCACGTAAATCTGGTGTCTCTTGTGTTTGATGTTGTTAAGTTTCTGATTTCATGCACTTATTGTTAAATCATAATAATTGTGGATAAGTGATGAATGTTTAATTGCATAAAGTGTTTAAGTTTTTGTGACAAATGATTCACCCCTCCCCCCTCTCAGTTGTCCGGTGCATATCAACAATTGGTATCAGAGCCAAGTTCCTCTGAAGAAAGTTTAACAGCTTGAGGAAGATCCAAAATGTCTTACAAGAAGGAAGCGTCGCATTTTGATGGAACTAATTATGTTCTCTAGAAGGCTCGGATGAAAAGCCATCTTCTTTCTTTTGGTATCAAAGTTTAACGTGAACTTTTCAAAAGTTTGAGAATTCTCAAGTTCATCGATTCGGCAATTCCCCGGTAAAGGAGAGTAGAAGAAGACAAAGTTTAGGGAAAGTGAATTTTCCTGACAAAGGAAGGATTTTCAAGAAATTGGCTAAGGAGAGAAAAGAAGACAAAGGCTTTGTCGATGATTTTCACAAAGTGCAAACTCTTCAAAAGTTTGAAATCTCTGTGGCTTGTTGACAGGGAAAATCACCGACAAAGGGTGAAAAGAGCAAGGGAGAAAGGTTCACAAAAAGGTAAATGTGCCGATAAAATGAAAATTTGGCTAAGGCATAGTGAGTTCAAAGTTTCAAGTTTTTGTCAATGGAGTTTTTGCCAATAAGGCAAAATAGGAAACAAAAATCAGCTAAGTAAAGGAAGGAAAAAGACCCCTCTATCGGTGAATCGGGGAAAGTTCAAACTCCTCAAATAGTTTAAAATTTCTTTAGTTCACGGATAGGGCAATTTGCCGATAAAGAGGAAAAAGTTGGCCAAAGGCAAAGTTTGAAAAAAGATGATTTTGTTGATAAGGCAAAAAGCAAGCTTGGTTCATGAAAGTGATTTTTTGTCGATAAGGCAGAAAAGATGAAGAAAGGCCGAGGTTTGAAAAAGTGCCTCATTCAAATGGTAGGATGAACTCACTTCATCTACAGTAGTCTGAGCTAGTTGTTCACATAGTCCTCTACCTCTAATCAGTTTAGTGGCCTTGATGATCACATCATACTCTAGGATCTTAGTGACCCAGCTCACCCTCTTTTCACTAATTTCAATACCCATTATATAATCTCTCATACTAGGATGAGAATCTAAAACTTTGATATGATTATTTGCCAGCATATATCTAAATTTTTTCAAGGCTCTAACAATGGCAAATACCTGTTTATCCATGGGACTGTATCTAACCTCATAATCTTTCAAGGTTTGACTAGAGAAGGCCAGAGGATGTTCCATACGCTATTCATTTTGCTGCATCAGAACAATAACATTAATGTTTCTCTATCCTTCATGTGCATAAAGGATGAAGTCCTCATAATTTGGGTTCATGAGAGTAGGAGCTTGGGCAATCTCTTCTTTGATCTTCTCAAAACCATCTTTCCCTTCCTTAGTCCATCTGAAAACAACATTTTTCTTAAGCATAAGGGTTAGAGGTTTTACCAAGCTAGCACAGTTAGGAATGAACTTCCTAACAAAATTGATTTACCCCAGAAATGATTGTAAAGATTTTTTGTGAGTAGGCACAGGAAGAGAAAGAAGAGCTGATGTTCTTTTAGGATCTATGGAGATCCCATCCTTAGACACTAGATGGCCTAGACCCTTACCCTGAGTAACAACAAAAATACATTTTTTAGGGTTCAAAGACACCCCAAACTCTCTACATCTTTGGAAAACTTTCTCCAGATGCTCCATATGATTTTCTCCTCTCTTGGAGAAGACTGTAATATCATCCAGATAAATCAGGATGAACTTGTTTATAAAACCTGTGAAGGCAATGTCCATTGCCCTTTGAAATGTGGCAATGACATTAAAAAGAACAAATGGCATTTTTACATATACCATTGATCCCCACTTAGTTGTAAATGTTGTTTTAATTCTATCCTCCTCTTTGACAAAGTTATGGTTATAACCATAGAAGCCATCAAGTAGTGAAAACCTCTCTACCCCTGCAACAGTTTGCAAAATTTGATCCATAGAGGGCAAATGGTAGTGATCCTTCAAGAAAGCACAATTCAGATCCTGAAAGTCCACGCAGAGCCTTATCTCACCTTTTTTATTCCTCGCAAGTACTAGATTAGCTACCCAAGTGGAGTACTTAATGGGAAAAATAATTCTTTTCTTAATGAGCTTAGCAAGCTCTTTCCTCATCAAAGGCTCAATCTTAGGGTTTATGGGCTATTGCTTTTAGCAGACAGGCTTGGCATTTGGATCCAGATTGATGGAATGTTTGGCAACATCTGGATTAAAACCCTTTAGGTCTTCATAACTCCACCCCAAAACATCACTATACTTCTGAGAAAGGCATATAAAATCTAGTTGTTCAACATCGCCACATACCTTTCCCAGCATTAACTCTTTATCTTGGGTGACAATAACCTTTTGGTAGTCTTTCTTTTTGAATGTCATGTTCTTTCTCTTGCCCTTGAACTCATCATCAAGACTGAAAATGCCCTCAAGAGTGACTAAACCCTTGGGCAACTTGTTGGTTTTCAATTGAATGATTTGATCACCATATCCTTCTTGCATCCTGGACTATGCCATGGATGAGAACTCAGCTTCATTTTGGATGAAGCTTGCAATATGCTCATTGCTATCAAAAATTTGCCATTGTATATCATTGTCAGGAACAGAGGGTCTGACTACTGTCTTAACATGCTGATTAGGACCCTAAAAGAAATCTATAGGTTGAGAGAACTAAGTACCAACTGTTGCCAATTGGTCTGCCTCAACATTCAATTTCCTCAGGATTACCTGTAGGTTTAGAGCATCAAAACTCTCAAACATGCCCCAAACTCTGTGTCTGTAATCTCTAAGAAGTTGATTTTTAGTTGCACATTTTTCTCTGACTTGGTTGACAACCAACTCAATGTCTCCAATTATCTCTAAATGCTTGATGTTCTTCTTCTCAGCAAGTGGCAAACCATGAACCAATGCCTCATACTCTGCTACATTGTTTGTGCAAGAAAAATGTAGTCTGTGAGCAAAATGCAGTTTCTTACTAGTCGGAGAGACTAGTAAAACCCCTGCACCAGCTCCATTTCTGCTCTGTGCACCATCAAAGAATATTTTCCATGGGCCATTAGAGTCATCATCCAGTTTAAGTACAAAAGGGACTGAAGAATTCCCTTCATGGATCATATAGGTTCCCAAGTCAGTTGCCTCAGTGGTGTCATAAGGATCAAAATCATAGTGATCCCTTGCCCACTCATCAAGAAAAAGATCAGGGGTTGGAAGAGGTGAAGATGCTACCTCAAGAGACTCTAAATCATGCACTTCCTTGCCCTGAATCATAATGTGAGGGTTCACCAGGCTGGGGTCATAGTTTTCCACATGATAGTTTGAAATTGGTTCAGCCTTGATGGTGAACCTTGTGCCATATCCGGTTCTCAACATCATATGAGACCAGTTAGAAGAAAGGTAGCCACCTACCTTGGCTATGAAGTCTCTTGTCAAGCAAATAACAAACAAAGGAGGAAGATCAATGACTAAAATGTCTTGACTAAAAGTTAAGTCTGGACAAGCATGTAGAGTCAAGTCCAGTCCTTTGACCACTCGCACAGTGTTTACAGAAGTGCCATCCAACTGTAATACTCTTGATGAAACATGGGTATACTTGATGCCTAATGCATCTGCTATCTTCTTGGGCATGACTGAAACACTAGCCCCTGAGTCAATCATACAATTGTGCACTAGAAACTTGCCAATGATTAGAGACAAGTAGAAAGAGGATGCTTTCTTTGTTAAACTCACTTTCTCTTCCCTTGGTTGTACAAGACTGACTGGGCTCTTTTCTTTCTGCTTTAATGATGAGTCTGTTGTTGTTGATTTGGTTGATGGGAATTACCTTAAGGCTTCTCATAACAGATCCCTTTGAGAGGGGATTGACATTACTTCCCACATTGAGACGTTTATATTTGTTTTCTTCATCCATTCCAAAATATTTAGGGGAATAGTTGTTGCTTTGTGCATTGAGGGAATCCACGTTCCCTTCTTTGATTGTTCTACATCTTGTTCAAGCGCTTTTGGGCCTGATGGAATTTCTTTTGCAGTAGCAGATCTGCTGTTCTGAATTAGATTTGTAGCACTGGCCACTTTGGCCTTTGAAATAGACTCCTTTTGTAACACAGTAGGCATGAGGCTATCCTCTAGTTGCCTCTTTTTTGACCTTATGTTGTCTGCAATAGGCATAACAACACTGTCCATAGGCTGATTGGCAACACAAAAATCCTCAAGAGTCCATAGCATCATATTGGCATCATAAGTAGCCTCATTTGATACCTCTGAGTTGCTATTTTGTTGCTTCTACCAATGATGCCTACTGGGTATGAAAGTTTTGCACCATTAAAGCTCTTTCTTGTGCTCTAAAAGCACAAGTGGATTGATTGTGAGGTTGGTTGCAACGGTAGCACTAATCTACCTCTTAGGCCAAATTGTTGAGTAGGGACTAAAGCCCTAACTAGATTTACAGTCAGAATCTGTTGGATAGGTCTAACTATTTGCAAAGGCTGAGTAGGGTTAGGGTTTTGATACCTATTAGGCTAGTAACCCTAATTCCAGTTTTGATTTCTGTTGGAATTATACCCATGCTTCCAATTTTGATTAGAAGACTTCCCTTGGTTATAATTTTGATGAGGTTTGGGGGTAGTTTGAATAGATATACTATTCACTTTGTTGGTCAAATTAGCCATTAGGGTTTTGAGATCATAATCTTCTTGGGAAAGAGAAGAAGTGGAAGCTTTAGGCTCTAGAATGGGAGCAATAATGGCCTACTGGAATGGTGAAGGTAGCTCTAGGAAAATGGGTACAGGTCTGGGATCAATTTTCCCAGCCTGTATTAAACAATTTTTAGCTCTCAAAGCTATCTCATAGGCATTATGTAGGGTTTGAGCACCCATTGGCATGATAAACCCTACCTCTAATGCTAGTCACAAGTGGGTTTTGACTGTAACAGACTACTTCACCAGATGGGTTGAAATAGTCCCACTTAAAGAGGCCATGGAATCAACAATCATAGATTTCTTGGAAGAAATCATGACAAGGTTTGGAGCTCCTCACACCGTTATTTTCTGATAATGGAAAAGCTTTCACTAGTTTTACAATCATTGATTGGGCTCTAAGGTATAATGTGTTCTTAAAGACTTCATCCAACTATTAGCCCCAAGGTAATGGGCTGGCTGAATCCACTAACAAGAACCTGATCAGAATTCTAAAGAGGACCATGGAGACAAACCATAGGCAATGACACAATAAGATCAAATTAGCGCTTTGGGCTGATAGGATCACCTACAAGAGAGCCATTGGTAACTCCCCTTTTATTCTTGTGTATGGAAAAGAGGCTAGATAGCCTATATCTTTGGAGCTTCCTACATTGGAATTGGCTCAACAATTAGAACTTGAAGGAGAAAATAGGTCTATAAGAATGGCTGAATTGACTGAACTAGAAGAATATGGACAGTCAACCATGGCTACCTTGGAATAACATCAAAGGCATACCAAGAGGTATTTTGATAAGAAGGCTAAGGTTCAGACTTTCAAGGATGATGATCTTGTTCTTAAATGGGATGCTGACCGAGCCAAACTTGGAGGCCACACTAAGTTTGATGCACTTTGTAGTGGGCCATATACCATCATCAGTTGTAAGAAAGCCAATGCTTTCATTCTTTCAAAGCTAGATGGTGAAGTTCTACCAAGCTTAGTCAATGGGATCCATCTCAAACCTTACCTCTAAGGTTGGTTTGAGATTCTGTACATATTGTTTTAGTTTTGTTTCTGCTTTAGTTTTCCCTTTTCCTAAGTGTTGTTGCACAGGCTGCATTCTCGTTAAGAGAATGTAGACCTCATTTTGAAAGGCAGGGTTTCAGTTGTTTTGGCCTACTGCAGTCCCCTTTTTGACTCCATGTCCAATGGATGCTTAAGGCCATTGGTCCATTTGTTTAGCAGGCAAACATCCTTGAGAGGTCACCAAAATGTTGACCTATTTTCCTCTTTCCAGAGTCAAATAGATGAGATTGAAGATATTGATGAAATCCATTAAAAGCCTGATATCCTTTAGTTTTTAGCATAAATCTAAAAATTCCTAGGGAGAATCCTTGCAAAAAACCCAAAAAAACCTAGAAATTTCTAAAAACTTCAGGTTCAGGAACCTACCAATTCGACAACTAGCCGATTCACCAACTAAGGTAGGAAAGCTCAAAAAATGACTAAGTAAAGGAAAACATGTTTCCCTTTGTTGGCAATTTTCATGTTTCATGAACTTGTCCAAAATTTCAAAATTTCACAAGTTCGCTAATTCAATGATTTGCCGACAAATGGCCAAGAGAGCGAGTTTCTTCAAATTTTGTCTAAGGCATAAGGAGCCAAAGAATGCCTTTATCGACAATTTTCTAAAGTTACAAACTATTCAAAAGTTCAAAAATTCTTAAGTTTGCCAGTTTGACGATTCCCCAATAAAGGAGAGCATAAGAAGACAAAGCTTGGGGAAAGTGAACTTTCCTAACAAAGGAAGGATTTGCAAGAAATCTGCTAAGGAGAGAAAAGAAGACAAAGGCTTTGTTGGCGATTTTCACAAAGTGCGAACTCTTCAAAAGTTTAGAATCTCCACAGTTCGCACAGGGCAAATCATCGACAAAGGGTGAAAAGAGCAAGGGAGAAAGGTTCGCAAAAAGGTAAATGGGTCAATAAAAGGAAAATTTAGCTAAGGCACTTTGAGTTCGAAGTTTCAAGGTTTCACCGATAGAGTTTTTGCCGATAAGGCAAAATAGGAAACAAAAATTGACTAAGTAAAGTTAGGAAAAAGACCCCTCTATCGGTGAATCGGAGAAAGTTCAAACTCCTCAAATAGTTTGAAATTTCTTTAGTTTGTCGATAGGGTGATTTGCTGATAAAGAGGCGAAAGTTAGCCAAAGGCAGAGTTTGAGAAATGATGATTTTACTGATAAAGCAAAAAGAAAGCTTGGTTCATGAAAGTGATTTTTGCCAATAAGGCATAAAAGATGAAGAAAGGTCGAGGTTCAAAAAAGTGTAAAATCACCGACAAAGAGAGTAACCAAAGAATAGTTTTCTGAAAAAGACAAGGCCAAAGGTTCAGAAAAGTGGGACTTTTCTGATTAAAGGAAGCAAAGGCAAAGTTTGACAAAATAGGATTTTGCCGACAAAGAAGAAAATGTGGAGCCAAGCCAAAGTTAGAAAAAGTGGGACTTTTCCTATAAAGCAAGACCAAAAGTAAAGTTAGAAAAATGGCATTTTGCCAATAAGGCAAAAGATGATCATGAAAAGAGTTCAAAAAGTGATGGTTTTGCCAATAAGGAAAAGGAAACATGGAAAACTTCAAGAAAAGATAGTTTTGCTGATAAGGCAAAAGGAAGATGAAAAAGACAAAACAAGCCATAGTTCAGAAAATTAAAAAGTTGCCAACTGAAGATGAAAATATGCAGAAGGCAAAGACAGAATGGTTTGTAAAAGGTAGATTTTGTCGATAAGGCAAAATTTAGGCCAGAGTTCCAAGTAAAGTGAGAAATTAGTAAAAACAGAGTTGTAAGGCATTGTAGGCTTTAAATATTTGAATTTTAGTATTTAAAGTGTTGTAAAAGCTCTTTATAGGGAGATTTTGGTGGGAAAATACATTTTAATATTAGCTTTAGCCATTAATACAGAATCAAATATTCTAGCTACTTCATCTACATATATTTTGCATTTATTGTTGCAGGTGATGAATCAGCTACCTACATTTAAGGCAACAAATATCTCACAGCTACTTCAAGATCCAAGAGATTTTCTGCATTTAATTTTGCAAACAGACATTCCTTTTGACAACAATTTTTTCTAACAAGCCCATGGGGCAAATTTATTGAGGCAAATGACTTAGGTCAATGTAATAAAATGCTATATATACATGCAAAAAAGATGTAATGAGGGTTGGATACATAGACATTTTTGTACTCCAAATAGAAGCCTCCTCTACTATAACCATGCCTTTCTAATTAATATATGTTGGTTGTTTTTACCTCTTCATGTTGTTTTAGCTATGTGTAATTTAGAACTGGTTTTCCTGTGAATGTTTATTTCCTCTCAACCCTATTCTTCTCTTTACCTCTATTAGAATCTGCTACATCTGTGTAAATTTATCAGTTGTATCTAGTTATTTTATGCATTTTAGTTATGTGAGTATTCTATATTCAAACCTGGTGTATCACCTCTTTTAAGTTCTAGTTTCATCCTTCTTCCCGTTTTTTCCAATGGTGGATAGATTAGGTTTAGTCTTAGCAATAGTTGAATCTCCCATTCAGTGAAGGAACGAGCCTCTCTTTAGAGATTTGATTTCCTTGTAGGGTCCCACACCTAGAAATCATCTCAATGTTTCACTAGATTGTTGAAGCCCTAAAACGCTCCAACACAGGGTGCAAATCCTAGTGACAACACTATCTAATGAGCAAATTTCTAGTTTTCATACTAAACAATAATTCAATAAGATAGGTCTTCTAGGTTTATAAGATTAAATCTAGACAAGGTATAGATACTAAACTTTTGAAAGCTTTCTAAAACATAATCAAATAACTTAGACATTTTGATCCTAATCAAAATGTATCATAAGTAATTAAACAAGCATTAAAAACATTGAATCGACTTCTAAAACAAGAGGAATTAATCATATCAAAAGCAATAGTATCCCATATAAAGTACTTAAGAAACAATCATCTAGGTAAATTAGTTTCACAAATTCCATACATGGATTTCTATATAAAAATCAGGGAAGAGTCAAGCCTCACTTGCCATTCTAGAGGTATACAAATCTATCCTTAGCTAAAATATATATACTATACTTTAGGTATCCTAAATACTTACCCATATATCTGGATCAAAAGTCATTGTATTTTTTAAGCAAAATAGTCTAAAGAACGTTATGATAACATCAAAGAGTATGTGACAACATTAATAGGTCTACTTGCAGAAGAATCCCCTAGGAGGTACTACCTATGACTATCCACTTATCCAAACAACTAACCTTGTAGTTATAGCTAGGGTCATCATCAATCCAATGTCATAAATCAACCCTCTATGATATATCTCTACTAAATAATAAACATTAAGAGACTCTTCATACCATTGACCCTTTTTTGGACTATAACTTAATCATTGAAACAATTGCACCTTTTGGTTCGAAGAGTGCAGTCAAGGGGAGATAAGACTAGGAATGTGCTACTATGTCTAAGTAGATGGTCTCAAATTCTTACATCAGATGCCTACATGGATATACTAAATGAACAAGAGAGAGAAATTATGGATAAGAGAGTTGCAAGTGAGGAAAAGGGAGCAGATGAGAGAGAAAAGTAGAATGAGAAGCCAACCAGCAAGAGAAGGAGAGAATCGGGATTGAGAAGTAGTTAAAAAGTAGTAAATGGCGGAGGAAAAGTCTAGGCTACAATGAGAGAAGGAAGTTCAACGTGAGTAGATGAGGATTGCCTGATAGTTGAAGACAATGCAAAGGCATGTGGGCCAATCAACAAATGACAAACATTTGAGTTCCCCACAATATCCTCTACCGCTGCAACATCTCATTTTAATGGAGATGTTCAACATATTGAGCCTAGCCTTTGCAGCTCTAAGCAATCTGTAGGCAGGGTCTATCCCTGAATGCTCTAATGAGTTAGCTTTAAATGCAGAATTAAATCAAGCTTTGGTTGCCCAAATAGCTACATCACTATAGAATATAAGTGAACCAATCAATTTAACTCAGAATGGAAATGAATGTGCTACTGCAGAAGAGGAACAACATATTCGTTTTCTTGGTTTTATGGAGAATTGAAGAATATATGCGACAATATGGTTTTATTTTGGATGGAGATAGCTGATATTTGTGAAATAATTTTGCGTAGATATCATTTTTCTAAACTCTTTTGTAATAATTTTTTTGAAGTGCAACAAATTGTTGAAACATAAATTTATATATAAGATATTTTTATGTCATAATGCTTCCTTATTTATATGTATATAGGTTTGTTTCTTTTAATGCATATGTGGGTATACACTAATATGTTTTTATCTAGGTTTTGATTGTCAAAATTGTGTGTGTATGTGTGTAAACTAATATACTAATATTAGTAGAAACTTGTATTTACAAAATTCAAACCCTCAGTATATAATGGAACATCTTAAATAATCAAATTATTTAGTTTCAAAAAGATAGTTAATGTAAAGCTTAAGGCAACATGTTACTAGAAGTTCTTTACATAAAATCAATAGCAACAAGGAAAGAAAACATTAAGTTGTCTACAATAATCAACATTAAGAATGAAAAGAACCTAAACAACAAGGAAAAAAAACTAAAGCTTAGTGGATCATTGACAACGTAAAGTCTTATAAGACTTTACCTGAATTGAGTGCTCACAATGCAAGGTGCTCTAGAAACCACCCACCATGCTCATATGCCTACAAACATACAAATCATAACCGGGGTAGTAATCCAGGTAGTAATGAACATATATCAATTTATCCCAATAAATTTAAGCACTACATGTACATCTATCTAAAGATATTTACATATCCAAAGAAATTATATAGAATTGCATAGTAACAATGTAAATAACTCAATTAGTGGCTATCAAAGCAAAATATCCCAATAGTGGTAGTGTGTTAACAAACACAATTTCATATTACAATTCCACAATCAGTGGTGTAAGTATTATGCACTTGTGTTAAGAAACACAACAAATGAGACAAATTTCAAACCAAACATATAACAATATGTTAAAATATGTAAATTTCCATCTTTATTGTAAACATAAGCAAGTGAGATTTGCAACAAAGTTATATTTTATCAGATCGAGGCATTTATGTTTTATATTCACACCAAAAGGTAAATGTGTTGTTCTATTTATATTATATATTCACATAAATATACATATACATATAGACATACATATACATATATTATATATACATATATCATATGTACATGTATATATTATATACATATATATGTATATAGATATACACATACATTGCTCTCATGAATGGCAGTATGCGTATGAAATTATGGCTTCCCACTTTGGAGTGAAGTGTAGGAGCAACTTGAACAAATCGACTGAGGAGCAAATTTGCTTTTCTCTTTTGCAAGGCATCTGACAAAGAGAAGGAGGCGATTAAGAAGGTGGTGGGAGCTAAGTTTTGGGCTAGCAAGCACACCCATGACAACCAAGTGGTGGAACTCTTCTTTCAGATGTATGTGCAGGTGGTTGGCACCAGATTGTGGGGTGTTAGAGCTACGGGTAAATTCATCTACCCAAATCTCACAGATTTAATCATTTGGGCTATGGACAGCGTCGCCACCGAGCTCGAGCAAGGTTTTGCCTTGGGTATCCTCAACCTTAACGAGGAAGGGAAGAAAGTGAAACTCCACAAGGCATGGTCGCTATTCAAGAAAGGCGTGGAAAAGGACTATAGAATTGAGGAATTCATGGTCTTTCTAGAGGCTAATTCTGGGCTTATTGAGTAGAATGTTGTAGCTAGGCTTGTCGATATTGCTGATGGCATTGTATACCTTTACCACTAAATGTAATACCTCAGATAACCTATGTATTTGTTATTATTTTATCAATATAGGGAGCTACCCCCATACTTGGTAGTACTTACCCCAAAAAAAATAGATACACACACATATATATAGTGTATATATATATATATAGTGTGTGTGTATACACACACACATATATACACATAGTATTTATACATGTATATATATGTTTAATACATTAACACACCTGCCTAAATCATTACCACGCCCACTTAAACTAGATTGAGGCATTTAAATTTTATACTCACACCAAAAGGTAAATGCATTGTTCCATTTATATTATATATTTACATACATATACATATATTATTTATACATATATCATATGTACATGTATATATTATATACATATATATGTACATATAGATACATACATACATACATATATAATTAACATATATCAGCTAATTTGTGAAGATGAGGGAGCATAGCGAATGTATGTTTTAACAACAAATCCAAGTGAAACCACAATGAGGAAGTGCGCAAGAGAAGTGATCACCAAATCTCATTTTTTCTGCAAGGAAGAACGAAGGGAGTGCTCCATCGAAACCCCTCCTATGCAATGGTATCTCAAAGGAGAGAAAAAAAGAAAGCGAATCCCTTGCAAAGATGTCATTAATTTGCCACTTCATTGGACCGAAGCTTAGCAGAAGCCAGATCAAGGCATGGGTGGAAGAGATATGGCAAGTTCAATGTATTCTCAAATTCCTTGCCAAAGGCTTTTTTATCGCTGCCATCATAACACTCGCTGATAGGGATTTTATCCTTAGAGGGAAGAATTGGACAATAAATGATTTGCCTTTGTACATGAGGAAATGGGTGCCAAATTTTGATCTGACAATATGCGATCCATATGAGGAACCAAAGTGGATTCGACTATACAATCTTCTGCCAAAATGTTGAACGAAGGATTGTCTGCTTAAAATTGGGCAGTCTCTAGGCATGGTGTTAGCTATTGACGCAAATCTATTTAACAATGATTTGTTTCTATTCACCAGAATTCAAGTGGCATCCATTTATAAAATCCCAGCTGAAATTATTTTACACACCCAAGAATATCAAAGGGTTCAAAAATTAGAGATCGAAGAAAGGTGCTTCCTCTGCCTAAATTGCCATAGTCATCGGCATTCTCAAGACATATGCCCCAAGATAAGGGACACAGTTGCAAATCCTGGATGGAATATAGAAGGGATGACCAATCCGCAACATGGTACACCCATGGACATTGAAGCTTGAGGTTCCCAAGGTCAAGAGGCTCATCTACTTCGGGAAGAAGTAGCAGAAGACGGTACCCATGCCTTGGATCTAGCAAGTGTATCAAACACAGAAGTCCCTTCCCAAACATAGAATGATATCCTTGATCAGGTCATGTCACTCGCTAACCCCCAGGCCAACATATCCAATCCAAAATCTGACAAGAATCTGGAACGATCAAGGGATAGGGCTTCAAAGCGATCGACGGAGGGTCTTGGCATGAAAAATCTACTCGTGACTACAGGGAAAATGTCAGAGATAGGTAATCACATAATAAACATGAAATTATTAGACTTCCTCAGGGGCACCTCAGGTGGGGTGCCGAAAGCATCATCGACACTAAAGAGTTAAGGGGTTGTTAGCCCCGTCTTTGGCATCTTAGTACGCCAAAGATACCAATGGGACTCAACTCCTCTATGTTCCAACTGGACCTGCACCGCGAATTATCCTAAGCAAGAATAGTCACATATGCTGGACTAGTTTGTCCCACAGAAGATCTATTTTAGAAGAACAAATCGATCCTCTTAGATCTGAAAATAGAGAGTCACATGCATTATTCGGGATCCGCATTTCTTGGAAAATAATCACAACACTAACAAGAAGGAACTCCAGGACCGTTAGTTCTTGCAAACAATGTGGCATACATTATGACAGTCGGGCATGCCAAAGATAGAGGACAAAAGTAATCTGCCAATTTAGATATAAGGAATCAGAGATAAGATTTAGTGTGAGGGTCGAATTGATTGAACTTCATTCCTAGCCAAAATATTGCTAAGGCTTCTCTTGATAACTAGTCGTCCTAAACTGTAATGTGTTATACCTATTTGTATATTTTTAAAAGATCTTTTTATGTGTTATTTTAATTTATAGAGTGTGTTCTTTCAGACTAGACAAAAGATGTAGAAGGGGTTTTAGTTTTCCTGCAGATGTGTGTTGCCAGAGCATACAATATATGACATATATTGAAAACCCAGAAAAAGTAAATGAATTTGCATAAACAAACAATGACCTGGATCATAAAATCACCAAATATTAATTATCATTACATACCCATGTCAAGTTTTGCACTTTGATATTTATGTTGTCGCTGGACCAACCAATATATAGCATTGCTTTCACTCATAACTCCATGATATTGCAAGATATGTGCATACAATGAGAAGAGACAATCAATAAGGGTCTAGATGCCTCCAATAGAGGGTAACAATGGCTGCTATCAAAAGTAATCAACCACAAACATCTGCAGTGATTTCCCAAGTGAGTGGTCTAGCCTTGGTGGTGAATGCACAACAGTATGCTAGCAATAAACTCCTCAGAAATAACTCAGTTTGGATTGTATGCCTTGCTGAAGCCAAAACAAAGATATGAGAGTGAATAAATCTGCATTAGAATCCCCCAAATCACCCCACACAGCAGTACAACCAAGCTGGAAAAGTACGGCCAGCCAGTAGAAAATTGTAGCAGTCACAATCCTCACAGAAACACTTCCAAATCCACTCTAAACAAGCTTATCATCTACTCAACAATGTCTTTCAAATATTATAACCCATGAAGCCTCAAATATAATAAAATACTAGCTCCAATGAAGTCCAAATGCGAATACTAGATACATCTACCAATATAGTATTTGCTAATAGAGGTTTTTGTCCCCAAAATCCAAGAACAACACTATCTTGCAAGGGTTTTCATCTTAGTAAGACAATACCAAACCCTAGAGCCAAGCTCCAGAAACCCTCACAGGGAAAATCTCAAAGAGAGAAGAAATAATAATCCAAGCATATCCAAATGGGAGCACTTTTCCCTCTTTTATAACTCTCCAAGAGGGGTGTTTCACCTTTTGAGGGAAATATTCTTTTAATTTTACATTTAATATTTCCCAAGGTGAGTGCTCCATAAAATGACTTAAGTGACTTTTAAATATTTTATTTTTCATCATTTAACCAATAAAGCCCAAAGTCCAATATTAAATAATAATATTAATTTACGGACTTTAAAATGGAGGCCCAAATGAACTCAGAATTTAGTGATCTATAGCTCGTCAGAAAGGTCTCAACAAGACGCATCCAACCCCACTCTAAAAATCCTAATCTGACACCAAACCTGAACTTACTAAAAATAGTAACAGCCATAAGCAAACTGAGCCAACACAGAGGGTGCCACCTAGATCCACAAACCATCTGATAACTCTGAGCTCAATGCAAAGTTTGGGAGAGCCAACAACTGACTGCCAAGTCACCAAAACAGTGCCAAACTGACACTTACTAAAAATAACAGTGTTCCCTGAGGACCAAAGAGAACAAACCCAGAAAAAACCTAAAAAGATTGTTGACATGCAAGCACTTACTATAAATTGTAAGTACAGACGAGTTGTCTGAAATCTCTTGGGAAACTATCAACCAGCTCCATTGGATCACCCAAACACCCTAGTGACATTGAAATACTCCTCTGGTTATGTTGTCACCAACCCAGAAAGTTAGCTCTAATTGTGCTGCAATAGGACTCAAAAATGGGGACATTACATAAACATGCAATTCATTCCCAAAGGCATATTCATATCCTCATAAGATCGTGTGCCAGAACCTCACATGGGAGTGGTTGTATCAATACCTTCCTCCTCTTTGTTTATTTAAAACAGAAGCTTTTGATTAAGCAAAACAAACTTGGAGCAATGGCGAATAGAATGAGTATCGAGTGTGTGTGTAAATGTCACGGTGAGGAAGAAGGAAATGATTCAGAGGAAGAATTGGACTCGTAGGCTGAAGAAGAGGAAGGAGATGAGGAAGAGGAGAGGAGTGAGGTCGAGAATGAAGAGGAATCTCCAATCAATCAGATAAAATGATTATTCAAGGCTGATTTAGAAGTTGTGAAAGCCATCTTTAAGGTCATCAGGTCTAAAGTCTTCACCAGAGGACATATTCATGATGGGGTTCTTTATGAAGAATTTCGCTCTTATCCTAGGGAGGAAGAATAGCGGCAAGGTGATGGCAAATAGCTACATTAAGGATCACATGTATCAAGTTGCATCCACTATTATCTCCAATTTTAACAAGCGTCCTAAATACAGGCTCATGGTAGGGGTTTTCGACGGGTCAATGGTTAACAAGGAGAACAACATGATGGGCCAAGCACTAGCAGTCTTCAACAAAGGCATCCGTACATATACATATATATGCATGTATAAATATATATATATATGTATAATACATTAACACCCCTGCTTAAATCATTACCACACCTACTTAAATCAGATTGAGGCATTTATATTTTATACTCACACCAAAAGGTAAATGCATTGTTCCATTTATATTATATATTCACATACATATACATATACATATAGATGATCATGGTGAGAGGAGGGTGCTATGAGCTCTCGGTGGGAGACCAAGGGTTGTCTGCCCTTCTATGCTTGGGTACTCCCAGATTCTATTTCTTGTAGGTTTGGTAGAATTGCAGTCTTGTTTGTCTGTGTGTTTGGTTTTATGGTGTGTTTGGTGTTTAGGTTGGTGGCTTTGTAATAATTTTTTAAATTTCTAGTTTTTTTGAATTGGGTTCTCGCCAGTTTTTTACCCGCGGCCTGGGCACCTTAGACTGGAGGTCCTTAGGGGTTGATCTATGAGAGCAGTTGATGACGGGCAATTAATGCTCACAGATTGGAAGGACAATGGTAGGTATTTCCTTCATGTCGGCCAGCTTTGTGGAGTTGGAATGGACTGCAAATAGTAATGGTCAAGATATAGGAGGTATTAAGGATTTGGATGTTGTTTTATCAGGGAAGGAAGGTGAAACAATGCCCTTTCCCCAATCTTGGGATATACCAGCCCAAGAGAAGCAAACATACAAAGATATTCTAGGAGAAGGAAGCAAGACCGTGCCAGACACAACAAGATTTGAGGTGTAGAATGTCGACTATGGAGGGCGAAGGTTAGGAGGTCACATCAGAATCGAAGGAGGCAGACCTGGAGAAAGAAAACAAGGTGAGATGTCTCCATTGGTTAAGGTTCTATTTGTTGTTCCTTCGAATGATATGTTACATGAAATTAAGGAAGAGGAAAAAAGGTTGAACAACACTGCTATATTCTTTGTTTTCTTGGATATCAAGGCTCTATTGTCAAGGAAATTTTTTGATGACTAGGTTAGGAAATTATGGGGAAAAAAATGGGGATCTATGTTAATTTTTGTTGAATGATTCATATGGGCCTATTTGTTATTTTTATTAAAAATCAAAATATGCATTCTAGAGTCTTGAAGAAAGAATTCTAGAATGTTGGGAAGTCATTGTTCAAGGTAGTTTCATGGTCTGCTGAGGCCAAACCAGAAAAAATCTTAGAGTTTTTGACTCCCAGATGGATTGAGGTAAAAAATGTGCCTCCACATCTTTGGAAATTTATTCCACATTTCCTTAAACCTATTGGTGAAGTCCTATAAGTTAAAGAGAGTAGAATCACCCTACCACATTTAAATGCTCATGTTTTGATCTCTATTAAACCAGATATGGATTTTCCAAAGGTGTTGGAGTTAAATATTGACTCTAAATATATTTGTTGCCCAGTAGAATTACCAGGTGATTTGAATGTGTTATTTGTGTAAAAAAAGTGGGCATATGAGGAAGGATTGCCCTCAGAATAATAGGCTGAATTATTATATCTCCCTCAATGTGGAGAAAACAACTACTCTCCCTGAGGTGAAGAAAGTAGGGGAAAACCCTATTGATCCGAGGAATAATGTGTCTAAGATAGACTATTTAGACACCGAGTGGTGGTCTAAAGTGTATAATGTTGTCACTAATGGTGGGTCTGAGGTGGGAAATGAGGGTGGTTGTAAGGCTTTTGGGTTGCCACCTGATGAAAACACAAAGCTAGTAGTCATCCCTACAAAAGAATGCATTGTGACCTCTCCAATGTTCTTTGAGAAGCTTAACTTTCAGTAGTTAGCGCTCCAAAAAATAAGGGAGTTCATGGAGCCTCTCCATGTCCCTGCATCCCCTATGAACTCTAAGGATTTGGACAATTTGCAAAATTCCCAAATATTAAGTCTTAAGGATGATGTGCAGACTGGTAATGTTCTTGAGTGTGATAGTATGGAGATAGATAGCTCCATGAATGAAGGGGAAAACAAAAAAAGGAAATCCTCTGGCCTAGCTAGAGTGGATGGTGGGGTGAAAAGGGGGCCTAAAAAGAGCAAAGAAGAAAAACTTCCTAAATTCTTTGATAAAATTAGCAAGTCCCAAAAGCCAGGAGTGGCTAAATGCCCTCCTAAATATTCTACAGTGCTATAGTTGGAACATCAGGGGATTGGAATTCCCTGACAAAAAATAAATCATCAAGAGGTTTTGTAACAATAATAAGGACATGGATGTACTCTTCCTACAAGAGATCAAATCTACAAGCTTTCTACTTGGTCATACTCTCAATTTTGTCTGGAGGGGGCACAAATATTTCATACTTTTCGTGAGAAAGGGAAAGGTGGTGATATAATACTACTAAAAGACTGTTGGGTTTGCCATGTTGTGGAAAATGGGTCCTCTCCTTGTAACAGAGTTGTTCGGGTCAAGTTAGAAATTGAGAATAATACTATTGGGATATGTTCGATATATGCTTCTAATGATTATAAGGAAAGAGCTAAATTGTGGAATTGGATGGCATTGTCACTTCCCAAGGCGCTCTGGGTTTTGGTGGGGGATTTTTACATGATTGAGAATAAATAGGATAAGATTGGGGTAATGAATTTGTTTGGAAAAGAAATGAATTATATTTATGGTATAAAATGAAACGATCTCTCAATGTAGCAGATACCATGGAGAATCTAAAAGGCTCTAAGAGCAAGATATGGTTTACATGGTGCAATAATCAAGGCTTTGGTAGAAGAGTGTATTCAAGATCAGATAGATTTTATGTGGACAAGGGTTCCCTTGGTATGGTACATAATTCTAAAGAATTCCTTGTGCAAGTGAAGCCTAACACTATGTCTGATCACTCTCCTATCTGTGCAGGCATCACTCTTAATGAGTCTGCCTGCTCCAGGACTGATCATCATCCCCAGTCCTTAAAACTAAACACCACAATATTGAAAGATGATGATTGCTCTAATGGAATCCGAGAATCAAAATGATTACTAAAAGTCTCTACAAAGGTTTGGTTGTTGACAGATGGGATAAACTTATGCAGGTGTGGAGGGGTATCTTTCAAATAGTGGGAAAAAAAGAGCTCTTGACATCTAAGGAGAGATGAAGATTGGTTAGAAGGGAGATTGCTTGAGTTAGAAATGGGGACTCAGGTAAGTGCGGGTGATCGGGGATGTGTTGAGGAGTTGGTGAAAGTTAAGCACAAACTCAGGGCTCTTCAAAGCTACAAGATTCAGGAAGCAAAAGTCAGGGCTAGAATGTAGTGGTTGCAAGAAGGGGATAGAGGCACAAAATACTTTTTTAACATTTTGAAAGCTAAACAGAGGAGGGAGAAAATTGGCCCCATTCAAGTAAATGGGTGTTTATGTGAGGATGCTAAAATAATAAGTGAAGCCTTCTTCCAATTTTATAAAAACCTATTTTCCTATGAAGAAAATGAACAGAGTCTGGATGCTAGGAATTTTTGTTGTGGTATTATCCCTTGTAAAGTACTGGAGGAAGACAGAATATTTGTGTAAAGATATCACTTGTAAGGAAATTTATAGAGTCATACAGTCCTTCAAAGTTGGGAAGGCTCCTGGTTTAGATGGAATACCCACTAAATTCTATAAAGCAAATTGTGATTGGATTGCTGAAGACCTGAAAGAAGTCTATGATGAAGCTTTTGATAATGGCTCATTGGGTACAAAGATTAACAAAGGTCTCATCAAGTTGTTGCCTAAGGAGAGGGATAAAACACAAGTCAAAAATTAGAGACCTATTACTCTACTAAAATCCTCTTATAAAATATTGGCCAAGATTTTGGCAAGTAGGATCTTTGGTATTCTAAAGAGGATTATCTCTATCAACTAAATAGATTTTATCAAAGGCAGATATATTTTAGAGAACCTTATTACTAGTTAGGAAATCCTTCACTGGGCTAGACATACTAGGCAGGAAGCATGTATGGTGCTATTAGATTTTCAAAAGGCCTATGACCAGATAAAATGGGATTTCATTTTTGTTGTAATGAAAGCATTAGGGTTCCCTGATGTTTTTTTGTAAATGGGTTACAATTCTGTTCAAAGATGCTTCAACTATAATAGATGTAAATGGGGTTTTATATGAACGTATTTCCCTTCAAAGATCAATCGAATAGGGTTTCCCTTTGGTGCCAAATCTTTTGTGATAGTTGTTGATGCTCTCCAATTCATGTTGAACAAAAAATTGATAACTCCTTTGGTGAATGGTATTTTTCTCCCCAATGGTGATAATCTGGCAAGTGCTCACTTTGCTAATGACACTTTATTATTCATGGAATTACATAAAGAGAATTTTAGAAATGTTTTTGATAAACTGTCTATATTATGTGATGCTTCTGGGGCTAAAATTGCATATCACAAATTGACTATTTTGTGTTGGAAAGAACATCCGCTAGATTAGTTAAGTGGGTTGAATTGGAAGTGGGGTGGCTCGAACAAGATAGTTAGGTACCTTGGTAATCCTTTTTCTGTTGAGCCTTCACTGAAGGACATGTGGGAATGGATGATGAAGAAGAATCAAAAGAAGAATGAAAATGGCATACACATCTACTATCTCTTGTAGGTAGGGTTCTGTAAGCACAAAAATCATGCACAGCCTCCACGAGGACCCCTATGATGATATACGATCCTTGTCATGTACATGTAAGCATGAAATAATGTCCTCTAAGAAGTAGACCTCTTAGTGACATGTCATTTCTTTTGTCTTGTGTTGTTTCCTCTTTGTCATTTTCCTTCTCTCTTTGTCGTCGATGCTTTTTGACACTTTTATGACACTTGTCAATTTGCATTTTCTAAGCTTGCAACCTTTTTCCTAAGACTTGTATGTGTCTTGTAGGTGATTTTCACCTTTCCCCTATGTTTTTCATCTTCTCCACCCCCTAGAATCCTTCTTGATGTCCCCCAGACCCATCTCCCACTTTCGGTTTTTAGTTTCACTCAACCAATCTAAATCTCGCCCTATTATTTCCAAATCTCCCACTTGGAGATCCTAATTTGCAATTGGAGATTTGGATTCTTGCACATGATTGACCTATTTCTTGAGGTAGATCCCCTCTTTTTCATCTCTTCTACCATCTCCCATCATGCATTTTCTCCCAGACCCCTTTCTTTCTGGATCTCTCGCCAAGCGACCCTTAAAAGCAAGATCTCCCCTAGGCGACCCTACTGGTGAAAGGGGCGACCCTGTCACGTTTCCATCTACATAAAAAACTCGAGTTTCTAACTCAAAATAGCTCCATTTTCACCTATTTTTTCTTCCAGTTCACATGATTTTTGATGCCTAATTTAGAGTTGACTATTTCATGCACCCACACATGCATAATTAGCTCCATTTGATCTAAAATTAACAACTCATTCTCTTCCATGCATTCTTCTAACTCCATTTCTTATTCAGATAAGCTATTATTACTTTATCACTCCCTAATTAACTTGAGTTCATTGGGTAATCAATCCAATTCACTCCCCAATCAATCCTTGTTAACTCTTCAATAAATTGAGTTAACTTCTCAATCAATTCTCTTCTTCTAACCTATAAATACCCCCCTCCCTCAAGCACAAAGAGAGGTAAATTCATTATGCACACAGCTCTTGCTAAGTTTTTGCTCTCCAATTAGCATTCTCATGCTCACACAGGACGAAGGTGCCTTTTATTTGTTTATTTGTTCATCAAGCTTTCACATAAAGATCTTCAAGCATCATTATGCTTCTTCAATCAAGCCATTGTGCTCATCAACATATCTCATTGAGCTCATTTCGTAGATTCCAAAGCTTCTTTCACTCCTTTGTGTTGTCTTGTCATCAAGAGGTTTTCCCACTGCTTCAAGAGGATACGAGGTTGCCATCAAGGATCTCTAAGGGTAGTGAAGGCTCACAAGTCTTCTTTATTTTAGGTTCCTCTATACTTTTGTCAATTGCTAGTAATTAGAATTAGAAATTTCTCTTGGGATTGGTAATTTATTGCTTTTTCCTTGATAGAATAGTCAGATCTAGAATTTTAGAAGTAGTTTGCATTCATAGTTTAATTCAATTACTCGCAATTTCCTTTTCTAGATTAATGATTTCAAAACATTTGAAAACCCCAAAAACATAGAATAATTGCATTAGGTAAAATTCATTCTAGTTGCTTTCATATTTCCTTTCCTAGATTAAAAAACATCTTTATTTCCAAAAATACCAAAAAAAGCACAAAAACAAGTTTTACATGTCATATAGTTGCATTCATAAAAATATAGAAAAGAACAAAAACATTAGACATTTAGATACATTGCAAACCCTTGATACCATCACAAGGTCAACAAAAATCAATGCACAACTAAACCTTAGGTCAACTCAAATCCCTAAGTCAAAACCCTAAGTCTAGTCAAGGTTAGTCCACATACGCCTATCTCTTGTCTTGGTTCATGAATGTGCCTAGGATTAAGAGGTGAGTGGGTGAGGGCAGTCCTCAGTGAGATTGAGGAAAACCATTTGAGACCTCAGCAAGATCCATTTGTCTTACAAAAACTAGAGGCATTTAGACAAGAAGCCATCAATGAAAGTAACAACTTACCCACATAAAGGTGGAACAATAGAAACCCTACCCTGGACGAAGAGTAACTAGTGACCCTTCAGGTCATAGGGTTATCTCTACAACAACAATCATTGAACAAACTATACATATTAGTACACAACAACAAAGGCCCCAGGATGTGCCGACCCCTCTCCATGAAGTCCAGCTCTCCATCGAGCCAAACCACCATCGTGTCTTGCCTCCTCTTAACTAGCAACTTCCATGGGAGTGAGAGTGACGTGGTGGTTCACCCCGTGGCAAGGAACGAAGGGTCCGCGTGCATACCGAAATCTGACTCGACAACCCCAAGCAACTAAGGTTGCGATTTTGAGCATACATATTTTGGTGAACCCGATGTGAAGAGCAAAAACTTTTGTTTATGCTTTTTGCGTTCCAAACGTGTAGATCACATCACAACTTAAACATTCAACACTTCAAAAAAATCGTCAAAACATTTTCAATTTATTCTTCATAGCTGCTTCCACTGCTTCAGCTTCTGTCACCTTCGCCATCTTCTGTTCCATTTATTCTGTGGTGTCTATGGCACCCCCAAATATGATAGAACCTAATCTAAACCAAGGGAATATTCCCTCAAGGGAACTATAAACTCCTTTCGATAGGTATATGTCGCTGCATCCAGATGCACCAATCACCAACTACTATGACTACAAAGATTCAGATTATGAACAAGATTAAAGAGAATCCAAGCATTCTCTGTCTTTCAACAACCCAGCTTGGAAAAACAATCTGACCATACCAAATGTGCCACATAAAGCTAGGAGGGTAACGTTAGAAATACATCACTTGATCAACCTTCCACAAACACATCAAGTACTCATCTCGATGAGGAAGTGAAGCGATTAGAAAGCCACCTACAAGAAGTGAAAGATGCTCAAGAGGCATTAAGGGTTGCCTTACGAGAAGAACAAAGAGAAAACACTACATGAGAAGAAGCATACCACCATGACAATATTCAGAGAGATAATCCTAGAAATAAGGAAACACCTAGAGCTGCCACTCTTATAGACTTAATTGCAACTCTAGTGCAAAGGATTAGAATCTTGGAAGCAGAACAAGCTACTCCTAAAAGAAGACAAAAGTCCCATGATGACGCTCAAATTAAACAGGACCATGGGGCATCTCAAAATCCCCCTATCTCAACTAATATTCATGAAATGCCAGTAACCACACGTGTCTGAATGCAACCCTCCTGTTCAAAACAATCCAACCGTGTTGGGAAATCTAACAAATCGGACAATGGGTTATCAAAACCCACCTACAGGGTTATTGCTATCAACCCCTCAATCTCAAAGCGCCTTTCTTAGAACATATCTTGAGTATTTGAAAGAACCTCTTGATCAAAACACAAGGAACATGCCGTTACCTCGACCATTGCCTAATCTCTCAAAATTCAAAGGAGAAGGAGATCCAGATTCACATATTAAAGCTTACACCACTATGATAAGAGAACTTCTTCCTTGGGATGGGGTTGTTGCCGAAATCTTTCTAAAAACTCTCGAAGGAATAGCCCTAGATTGGTACTATCATTTGCCAAAGGCTTCAATTCACTCATTCAGACAACTAATTGGAGAGTTTGTCATGGCATTTGACATGAACAAACTCGTCAAAATAGGGATCAAAGAATTTCTAACCATGAATCAAGAACTGAATGAATCCATAGCCCATTTTGTGACTAGATGGAGGCAAGTCCTCTATTCCTCAACCAGTGCCCTAAATATGGACCATCATGAACTATGTAATCTTTTATTACATGCCTTGAACAAGGATATGAGAGAAGATGTTCAAAAATTACCGTATAGATCCTATGAAGAAGCATTGTAAAGTGCTTTGAGGATCAATCAATCTGACATTGACAGTGGCAAAAAGGTCTATGGGTCAAACAAAAAGTTAACAAGGGAAGACACAGGGAACAATGCTCCCGTCATGAAAATTCTTAAGAACAACAGAAATGCAACCACAGATGGGGTGACAGATCAACCCTCAATCAAAAAAATAAGGGACGATTACAATGGGAGAGGCTATTATCCTCCTAATGTCAATGCAATTGACTGACCTAGAAATAATGGATACTATCCTAGGGACAATTACCAAAATTGGAATTGCAATGGAAATAGAAATGATGGAAGATATGAGAGACCCCCATATGAGTACAACCAATTCTATTCTTTTCATAGAACAAGGAGGCATAACATAGAATCTTGTAGGGAATATAACCAATTTATAGCAAGGTTGTTGGAAGACCAACAATGGTTGTTCATAGAAATGTTCTTGAACCCATAGGAGGTCACACCAGATCACAAGGGCACAAGTCAAACCCAAGCCTTGATAGCCCCACAAAATGCAAACATGAGAATCTATCAGGACCCATTTCCCATGCATAAGGATGTGGAGACAACAAACCAAAATGAAGTAGCCCAAGGTAGCAACACTGGCATCCCACCAGAACTTGGGCGGAAAGGTGAAGCTAGGATGATGGGATTCGTCAAGATTCTACACAATGAAGAAGAAGAGGAAGATCATGAGAATGAAAACAAACAAATAGAAGTATATGAGGGTGTCATTTCGGTAGTCGAACCAATAGCAAATCCAATCAGACCTTATGAACTTATTGAAGACCTAAAGAAGACATATACTCACATTTCATTCATTGACTTGCTCATAAATTCCCCTTCACATCGCTCAATGAAAGCAATAGGGTTAAATTATCTCGACCAAATTACACCACCACCTAGTTAGCAGATCAATCATGTGGACTATGACATCAACCCACCAAACTTAGAACTCAAGGATCCAGGATTCTTCTTTGACTTAAAGCAAATGCCTTTTGAAGCTGAGCTAACCAAGAAAGGAGACCCCACATTGTACTTACAAGTTTGGATCTATGACACTTGCATTAAACGAACCTTAATTGATGATGGATCCATAGTGAACATAGTTTCGTTCTCCCTCCTAGAGAGTATGGGTTATGGGCATACAAATATCACTGCTTCATGAGACACCCTGAGTGGGTACGACAACCTAAAGGCCGCTACAATAGGGAAGATCACACTTCCCGTAACTCTAGGGCCCAAGACTATCCTAACAACATTTTACAACATCAACAAGGACATAAGATACAATTTACTCCTTAACAGGCCATGGATCCATAGGATGAAAGTCGTACCATCAACGTTATTCAAGAAGCTCGATTCTTACATCTGGGGAAGGTATACGTTGCGAAAGGGGATCCAAAACCTTTTAGCATGTTGAATTCAAACACATCAAACAAGCGTATAGGCATCCCCATAGATTATGAACTTCCCACCAACAAATTGATTGTCTCTAGTCCTATGCCTCAATCAATATGCATCAAGTGAATAGAAACTCTAGAGAAAACCATAAACACCGTGGAGATGAAAACTTTAGAAGATGAGGTAGCATCAAAACAAAAATAAATTGTTCCTAAGGAAAAGATAGTTAAGATCGTGGAATGGATAGAGTAGGATGGACCTCTCCAATTCCCTCTAGAAGTACTCATAGTCAATTTTCAACCTGCCTACAAACTCTTCCCTTGCACAGGGGAAAAACCTTATAGAATTGAAGGTCCAGTGTTTGAAACCACTACGTTAGATTTGAGAAATGTAGACCTGCACGCTTTCTTAGATCCTAAGGAAGACATAACAGAAAGTTACACTCCTTTATCACCCTAAAGTGAATCGTGTGTCCTCGAGACACCAGAAGAAATGGAGTCTTATGAGACTCTCACACCAATAGAGGATTCATCTAGACCATTGACACCCATTAAAGAGGTGCATTCTATTGACAACGAATCAACTAATGCAATAGGAATGCTACCTAGGATGTTCATGGTGTCTCAACCACAAGAGAAGCCAACCACTTCTGCCTCAGTTTAATCAAACAAACTTGTTGAGTGGGAAAAACTTTTAGTGCAAATTGAGATGGTTGAAAGACTCCCTGACAAAGATGAAGAAAGTGAGGGAACATTTTACAAGGAGTGGAAAATGAGTGTCAATTGGCACTGATGATCCTATCATTTTTGAGTTGCTAGGAAGTTACATCTGGTATTCCATGGATTTAAAACCAAAACCAAATGGGAGGACTAGGATAATCTTTGTCCCTCTTAATGAGCAAAGGGATCCACAAACTCCCCTCGAATTGTTTCAATTCTTGCAAAATATCCAAGATAGACAAGATGTAAAAATCTACATGCAGGATCAGTTCAACCTACTAGCAGAGTTATTGAGATGTGATGGAGTCCTATATTGGACCCCTTCCCATCAACAAGCCTTTCAAGACTTACTTTGTCTCACACTGTCAAGGGAAACCACCAAGTTGTAAATAATAGAATCAAATGATAAACCCTTCAGAATAGGAGAACTTGTCCTAAGAAGAGGTAGCATGAACAATAAGAAAAGAAGACAAACAAGAGCTTTTTCAGAAGACTGGAAAGGACCTTACTATTACAAGTATGAGGTTAACCAGTGTTGTCATTGATGTCAACATACTTATATTGCATTAATGATAAGGATTGAATGAGTTGTGTGCCAAGGATATTGAGGAAATTAGTCTCAATCAGGAATAGTGAAGAACTGTGATGAGAAGAAGGCAAAATTCCTCAATAGGTTGAGGATCAGAGGATGCGGTTTAAAGGGTTTGTAGATATGAGTCTTGAAATGCTCCAATCAAGATTTTAGAGGTCCGCATGAAGATATGAAGAAGTTATGGTCACTGAAGTAGAATCGGTTCCGACAGGTGTTCAGTGGTGACAGAGTGTCACAGATTGGTCCGGTGAGATTCAGAATTACTTTATCTCATTCTGCGTATTGGAGAGAGTGTTGAAGAAGTTTGTGTGAAGTGAAAACTAGATTTGTTCATGGTTTGGAGGTCCAGAAGCACCTTTTTCATTATGACAGTAATGACAGACTGTGTTCTTGAAGTTCCAGATGAAGAACAGAAGAATTCCAGTAAGCTGATAAAGTGCGGATGTGTTTGGTGATTCAGGGAAGGTTATGATGATCATTGGATCATGTCCAGTTAATGATAATGATCTGCATTAAAGTTAGAGTGTGCATTTGAAGAATAACCATGGATATTGGTGTTCTTCTTGAGACTGGCCGACCGGATGTATTACACGTTTTGCGAATGATCTTGTAGGTGTTTGCCGACTTAGATGATTGTTCCTAAGTCGATGCCTTGTATAAATAAGGGATTGTAAATTCATTTTGAAGTGTGTCTTGCGGTGATGAGAGTGGTATAGCGAAGAGAAGTGCGAAAGCCAGAGTAGGAGTTTTGGGCTTACATGGAACTGATCCAGGCATGGTAAAGATGTCAATCTCCAATTCAAGTTTGTAATACTTGTTACTTTGTAGACAGTGTGTCTCTTGTAGGTAGTGTGCCTCTTGTGAGCAGTCTGCTTGGGTAGTGAGCCCTAATTGGCACGTGCCATCTATTTTTCTTATTCTTCTAACAAAGAATAATCCTTGGGTTAATCACCCCGTGGTTTTTCCCTTGACCGAGTTTTCCACGTCAAAATCTTGGTGTCTCATGTGTTGATGTGTATCTGCTCTGGTGTTTATGTTTTATGCTTTCATGAGTGATTAATTGATATGCTATTAAATAACAAGAGGATTTAAGTGTTTGAATTGGAAGCAAGTTTTTGTACAACTGATTCACCCCCCCTCTCAGTTGTGTGCCTTAGATCTAACAATTGGTACCAGAGCTAAGTTCCTCTAAAAAGAGCTTAACCGCTTGAGGAGATCTAGGATGTCGTCATACAAGAAGGACAATCCGAAGTTTGATGGAACTGACTTCACTCTTTGGAAAGGCCGCATGAAATGTCATTTGGAGTGTATGGGAAAGGCGTACTTGTCCATGGTCACAAAAGCATGTACACCTCCCCAGGGTGGTCCGACAACTCTAAATAAAATCACAGATGCTGAAAACAATCTGTGGACCAAAGAGGCTCTTCTAAGCGCATTAACTGACTCAGAGCTTTCAAATGTTATTGACCTACCAACTGCCTATGAGATCTGGATTAAACTGGAACTTCTGCATGAAGGAGATGAGTATGTTAAGAGTGCAAGGTTGCAAAGTCTCAAAGGGAAATTTTAAAGACTGAAAATGAGAGATGATGAAAATATTACTACCTTTATGCCAAGAGTAAATGAGCTGGTGTGTGGAATCAGGAATGCTGGCAGAGTTTTGGATGAAAATGAGATTGTTGGCAAAATTCTCAGATCCCTTCCTGCTGTCTACAAAATCAAGGTTGCTGCCATTGATGAATTCAGAGCCCATACAACTGTCACAAGAGACCAATTAGCTGGCAAACTGGCTGCATTTGAAATGACCGAGTTTGGAGATGATCCCCAAAAGACTGAATCTACATTCAAAGCCAGTGCCTCTGTGAAAGGTAAACAAAGATTTGATCCGGGAGAAAACTCTTCAAGGAAGCTATCATGGTATGATCAAACAAGAAGAGACATGGAAGTGGAAGAAGCAGAAACAGGTCAACTTAAAGCCCTCTTTGCAAAGAGACTGCTAAGAGGATCCGATAAGTATGAAGAAAAATTACCCTTTAAGTGCTTCAATTGCAATAAGATTGGTCATTTTGCCTCAAGATGTCTGGAAAGATCTACAAGGTCAAATTCTAACAGACAAAGGTTCCAAAAGAATTGTTATTATGTTCATGACGAAGATGATAATGAAGGAGTAACAGATGATGAATCAGAGATAGGAAACAAATCCGGAAATGAATGGGTGTTTATTGCCATCAAGGAAGAAGATCCAATATCCTCTAAATCTGTCAATCATAAGGTTGTAGAAAGAGCTTTGGCTGCCCAAGTTGAAGAAAAGGATGATTGGGTTATTGACAGTGGATGCTCTCACCATATGACAGATGACAAGAACAAGTTCTTAGATTTGGAAAGGTATGAAGGAGGAGTGGTAAAGTTTGGTGATAATTTTGCTGGTAGAATCAAAGGAAGAGGAACTATTTCTTTTAATGGAAGAAACAAAACTAGTAATGTGCTATATGTTGAAGGCTTGAAGCACAATCTTGTTAGTGTTGGATAGTTGGTGGACAAAGGCTATGATCTCTGATTCAAGGATGGAAAATGTAAAATCCTTGAAAGATCCGGAACATAGATTGCATTCGGTACTCAAACTAAAGGTAATATCTTCCAGTTGGTTGGTTCTAATAAAAGTTGTCTATTTTTTCAAGTTGATCAGAGTTGGTTATGGCATAGAAGGATGTGTCATGTAAATTTTGATAACATCATCAAGATAAGCAATACTCAGGCTGTAAGAGATCTTCAAAAAATTGGTAAAACCTACAAATAATTTGTGCAAAGAATGTCAGCTAGGTAAACAGAGCAGAGTCTCATTCAAAAGCAAGGATTAGTCCTCTACCAGATTATTAGAGTTAGTTCATACTGATCTATGTGGTCCGACAAGAATCAAGAGTATGCAAGGTGATAGATATTTCATGTTACTGATTGATGACCATTCCCAGATGATGTGGGTTACCTTTCTGAAAGAGAAATCAGAAGTGTTTGAGAAGTTTAAAATCTTCAAAGCTATGGTAGAGAATCAAACCGGATTAAAACTGAAATGTCTGAGGTCTGATAGAGGTGGTGAATTCACATCCGGTGAATTCATAGATTTTTATGAGAAGCATGGTATAAAGAGATAGTTATCTACCCCTAGGACTCCACAGCAGAATGGAGTAGTTGAGAGAAAGAACCAAACCATCTAGGAAGCATCCAGGACAATGATGATGGAAGCAAGTGTTCCCTAGATGTTTTGGAAAGAAGTTGTCAGCACTGCAGTCTACACTCTCAATCAAGTTTAAATCAGAAGCAATACCGGTAAGACTCCTTATGAAGTTTGGTTTGGCATCACTCCTACTATGAGATATTTCAGAGTATTTGGTAGCAATTGTTACATTAAAAGAGATGAAGATCTAGGAAAGTTTGATGCTAGAAGTGATGAAGGAATTTCTTGGGTTACTCCACTCAAAGCAAAGCATACCGGTGTTACAATAAGAGACTGAGAAAGATGATAGAAAGTACAAATGTGAAGGTTGATGAAGGTATTGAGAAGCCCTCAAGATTTTATGATTATGATGAAAATGATCAGAATGATGTTCTGGTTCAAGAAGCTCCATCCTCTCCTGAAAGTCAGATTCAAAATGATCCAATAAATCAGGAAGAAGAGACAGGTCTGAATGAGCATGATCAAGAAGCAGAAGTGCAAGAAACTCCCAAAGTTCCGAGGTATGTAAGATTAAACCACTCTGAAGATCAGATCATAGGTGACAAAAGCAAAGGTGTGCAAACTAGAAGGAATGTTGCTCAAAATTTAGATGAATGTTGTCTGATTTCAAAGATTGAACCTAAGACAATAAATTAAGCCTGCAATGATGAAAATTGGACCAAAGAAATGGAGGAAGAGTTGATGAAAATTGAGAAAAATCACACTTGGGATCTTGTTTCTAAACCTAGAAACAAGAATGTGATTGGAACCAAATGGGTCTTCCGGAACAAACTAAATGAAGTTGGTGAAGAAATCAGAGATAAAGCCAGATTAGTCTGCAAAGGCTACTCTCAAATAGAAGGGATTGGTTTTGAGGAAACCTTTGCTCCGGTGGCAAGAATTGAAGCAGTCAGACTATTTCTTGCATTTGCTACCTTCAAGGATTTCAAAGTGTATCAGATGGATGTCAAATCTGCTTTCCTGAATGGTGACTTAGAAGAAGAAGTTGCCATGCCCACATTTCACGTGCAGTCACAACACACAAACATGCGTGTTGTGTCCACATATGACATGTAGACATGATACGAACTATCAAAATTTTTTCCTTTACTACATGAAATCTTTCCCTCGCACGCGTAAGCATGCTCAGTTGCGTATGTTTAAGTTGTCTAAGTGATTGTTGCTACGAAATATTCCACACACATGTGCATGTCGATATCGATCACTAAGTTTGAGTTGGATCATTTTGCTTCATTAGGATTCTCTTGGTAGATGGATGATCTTGGTTGGTTATCTCTATCTGTTAAATTCTTCCTCGCATTCTTTATTTATTTCTCTATCGATTTGTCAAAAATGTTGTTATTTCACCGTTTACGTTTTTCTTAATTTATTTATTTTTTATTTGCATTTACATTTTATTTACGTTAAATCTTCTTCCATACTTGGTAATTCATTTGTAAAAAGAATTACTACTCAAAAAAATAAATACAATTTTCTTAAAAACAAATTTAATGTAATTTGTTATTAGGGCAAATTACAATAACCCATTTATATTGCCCAACTACTTATATATATATATATATATATATATATATATATATATATATATATAATTTCCTTATAAACTTGTGGAAACTCCACTCAAGTATATATATATCTAATTTCCTTATAAACTTGTTGTGGAAACTCCACTCAAGTATATATATATATATTCTTTTTATTTTAAAAAATATCTTTTTATTGCAAGCTTATTCATTTACAATTATTATATATATAAATATACATATATATAGTGACACACACACACACACACACACACACACACACACACATATATATATAATTGTTTAATTGTTATGGATAGTGGAAACTCCACTTAGTTTTAATACCATTTTGTTTAAACTTACCAACTCATATGATGGGGTTAAATAACCCTAATATTTCTTATTGTTGTTTGTAATGTTTTGTTGCAGGGTTATGGAGCTATGGTGGTGGCACCAGAGAGGGAGGTCGGTGCTGGCAGGGGGGACCGAGGCCATGGAGATGGAGGGGAAGTGGGGTGGTTGTGGGTGAAGGTTGCAGAGGCGAGGTGGAAGGTGGAGTGGTGCGGCGGGGTCGATGTTGGTGGAGGGCTGCAGGGAGGGCGGCGCTACAAAGGATCCCGCGGGCGGTGCGGGCTTAAGGCATAGTCACGGAGGTGGGGGGGATGTGGGGAGGGGCAGAGCCCCACCCACATCCCACGCCGTGGGGTGTGGGTGGGGCTCCGCCCCGCCCCACACCCTCCTCATTGTATAAGGTATTCGGAGGGGGTTTAAACCCCCACCACTCTACTTTGTAAAATGTTCGGCTGTGTAAACAGCGATTTCCCCACAATGTATTTTGTTTGCAAATTTTAAAATTTCCATTTATTATTAATTAATGATATATATATATATATATATCATTTTCACGATTACATTTAATTTTTAAAACTATATATATATACACACGATTAAACAAATTTCACAATTTCTTTTAATTTTAACTTTTGAATAAATCAATATATATATATATATATATATTTATATCAGTTTTCTCAATTTCATTTAATAATAAAAATATAAATACAGATATAATAAATTTTCACAACTAAATTAAAAAGTAAATTGATTTATATATAATTTTATATATATCTTTATATAGTGAAATTCCATAGCAAAATTCTTTTCACACTATCTTCAACATTACAATTTTAATATAACAATTAATCAAATGAAAAAGAGACATTAACCATTTAAATCTGTATTTGCCATTTGTATTCTATCAAGTAAATTTTCCATTTCATTTACATTTAAGGATCAGAAATAAATACATGAAATTATTGAATCTTTTTATTTCAATAACACACAATAGTCAAGTAAAAATTCGATTTAGATTATTTCCCATTGCAAACTTAACTCCAATTTTAGTTTTGTATTCAAGGCAATTTTGCATCTTTCATAATACTGTAAAAAAAAATAACTTCCTCACTAAATAATACAAGGGATACATTTTTATCAACTAATCCAAATCAACAACCAATCTGACAATCCACTATTTTGATAAACAAGAACAAGCATCTATAAAATCCCACAACTCACAAACATTCTAAGGGAGTAATTTACTTTCTTCTCCCAGCTCACACAAGTGATGTAATGTAAAAACCAATTAAAAATCACAACATTTAACATAATGAGGGAGGATTATCTCTCCACTCCCTAGATAACAACTTTTACAACAATTTCAAAGAGAGAAGTTCTCTCCTCTAAAACTTTTACATAATGGAACTTAAAAGGCCAAGCTCTCATTACAAATAGTAAGATAGAATATTTTCTTTAATCAAGGTAAAATCCCTTTAATCCTTTTTACATGCTCCAACAGTAACCTGCAAGACAACAAGGGAGAAACCAACAACCATCTAGCTCTCCTCCCTACCTTTGACCTGCAAGAGGGTCACCCCGAGCTAGGGAGACCATCCACATACCCAGGGTAAATTATACCAAACACTTTACAACATTTACAACAACAGACAAGCAAATAACGCACACACACACACACCCATGGTATACTCACAATACAAAGACTTAACTTAGGTGAGTTCAGGGAGGGTAGGGAAGTAGACATCTCTACCTCTAGGTGTCATCCTTTCACATTATATCACATTTTATTACAAGGCCTCTAGCCAACAAATTAATCTTTCTCAAGGCCTCAAGCCTTCCAGTTAATTTAAATTACCAGGGATATCCCAATAGGCTCTCAAAGCCTTAAATCCCTCTTGGCTAAGTACCAACATGCCCTCAAGGCATTTCTTATAACAAGAAAATAAGATGACACTCGAGGAGGGTCACACCTCCCCTTCCCTATACAAGATGAGCATTGCCTTCCAACTGGAAGGAGCTCTTTCAACACCCAAAACAAACCCCAAAAATAACAGAAAACTCATAGAAGACATTTGTAAACTCATTCAACAAGCAAGAACAAACATACATAACAAGCAAAAGATCACACAAGAGAGTAGTCTTGTTCACCAACCTTTCAAAGCCCAATTATGGATGAAATTTGATGAAGAGCTCCTCTCTAGCCTCCTCCAAAATCTCCTCCTTTCCACAATAATCCAACCCCCTTACTCTCCTCCTGCTCTCTCTTTTAAAAACTAATTCCCTCTATTTTCCTAATTTCCCAAGTGGCATTAAACAACTAATCCACAACTCATCCATTATCCTAGTGGTCTTAAAACAATTAACCCCCACTCAATAGGTTCCCCACTATAGTCCTTTTAACAACACATGGAGAATTAAAATACAATAAGTAAAATTAAAATACAAAGGGAGTGGATGACACACTACCCTTATTAAGGGGAACCCCACCAAAAGAGAAGCACAAGGAGACAAACAATCCATTATTAGGGGATCATGGAGTTGTTCCATGACTTGGAAGTGGGCCTGAGTGTGGATTCCACTTATCCCATTGTCCCCATGCTTCCAAATTCGTCACTTAACTTCACTGTGAAGTTTAAGTGACCATATGGAGGTTAACCCAAGGTTATCCTACTCAAAAAGGTCCCTAGACCCATGGGGTATAACCCAGGGTTGATTTTTGCCTAGTTAGAACTTCCAGAGTCAAATAAAAACACAAGAAAAAGGTCTAAAAGAAATAAAGTTTAAACAAGATTAAAAACAACATTTCTTACAACACTTATCATAATAAAAATAAATCAGAAGATAGCCCTTATTCCCTTGACCTCATGCAACATTAACAAATTACAACATTACAACATTCCTCCAAACACGAGGTTGATCTTAATTCCTCGTGGAACTAGATCAGCTCACAAGGGATACAACATAGGGTATGGGATGATCTCCTGTATTCGTGGTTTTGTTAGCAATACCTCCACACTCAAACTTGAAGTCAATATCACATAGAGATATCATAGCCGAAGCAATTTAAATACATGCATCCTAAACATTCTACCATATAATCCTACTGAAAACACATTGAAGTTCCATATCCATTCATCATTTTCTAAAAAGCAACATCTACTTATCATTGCACAATTATTTCCTTAAAATTCAATTAGGTTTAATAAACAAGGTTCAAGATCAATAGTCTCTCAACATAAAAATAATAGCAATATCACTGCAAATAGTCTCATGAACAGTAGTGTAAAAAGTAGGCCTCACATCCTCTCCCCCTAAGATTGTACTTCCTCCTGGAAGTCATCAAAGAGGTGAGGGTAAAGCGTCTTCAGTCTCGTAGCATCTTCCCATGTTGCAGTGACCTCATCGTACATATCCCACTGGACCCTAACCTGGTCCAGCTCTCAACCTTGAATGCCTAGTGTCCAATGAGCCAATATGCATATTGGCTCCAAAGCCAGCTGTCCGTCTACCTCTACCTAAAGAGCACTCCAATCCAATACGTGAGACAAGTCAGATATATAACGACGTAAAACTGAAACATGAAAGACATCGTGGATATGAGACAAGCTAGGTGGCAAGGCCAAATGGTAGGCTACAGGTCCTATCCTCTCTAGGATCTCAAAAGGTCCTACAAACTGGGGTGTGAGCTTAGAGCCTTTTTCGGAATGGATTGGACTCTTATGCGGTCGCACTCTCAAGAACACCCTGTCACCTACTAAAAAGCTTTGATCTGTTCTCTTTGCATCTGCATACTTCTTCTGTCTATTCTGAGCTTTTTGCAGTCTCTACCTGATCAAAGTAACCTGCTGTTCCATATCCTGGATTATTTCAGGACCAATGGCAACTCGGTCCTCTAATCGATCCCAACTCAAAGGCATTCTGCAAGGTCTGTCGTATAAAGCTTGGTAAGGAGTCATACCCAACGAGCTGTGATGCCCATTATTGTAGGTGAACTCAACCAAATACAGGTACTCCTCCCATTTAGACTGATGATCCATAACATACATGCGCAGCATATCCTCTAACACCTAATTAACTCTTTCTATCTGGCCGTTGGTCTCAGGATGATAAGTGGAACTGAAGTTGAGCTGTGTGCCTAACACCTGATGTAAAGCTCTCCAAAATGAAGATGTGAAAATAGAGTCTCTATCAGATATGATACGGCGAGGTACTCCATGCAGTCTGACAATCTGATCTAGAAATACTCTCGCCACTGATGGTGCATTATACGTTGTGCGTACTGGTGAGAAATGCGCCACCTTGGTCAACTTGTCAACTATCACCATGATGGCATCATGGTGTCGTGATGACATAGGTAGACCAACAATGAAGTCCATGGAAATGGTGTCCCATTTCCACTCAGGTATCTCATGTGGGTATAAGAGTCCTGCTGGATGCTGATGCTCGACCTTGACCCTCTGACACTCAAGGCATCAAGCAACAAACTCTGCAATATCACGTCTCATTCCAGCCCAATGGTATAACTGCCGCAAGTCCGCATGCATCTTCTTCACTCCTGGATGAGCTGCATAGGGTGCTCTATGAGCCTCAGAGAGTATCACTGCACGCAGATCACCTGCATGGGTACATAGATGCACTACTTATGTCTAAGTAATCCATCTGACTCCAGGGAATATCCTACGAATTTACCTTTCAGGACCCTCTGATTCTGAATCTCCTGCTGCACCTCAATAAACCACTCGTTCTTAGGCAGATGTTGTAAAATATGTTCTCTCAAATCCACTTTCAAAGTTAGAGTCAGGATCTCGTGGCGCCTTCGACTCAAAGCGTCGGCGACCACGTTCTCCTTTCCCTTGATGTAGTGGACATCAAAGTCGTACTCACATAAGAACTCCATCTAACGCCGCTGGCGTGCGTTCAAATTTGGTTGAGTGAAAATATACTGCAAGCTATGATGGTCCGAATGGAGCTCAAAACATTGGCCTAAGAGGAAGTGTCTCCAACGAACGAGAGCATGAATAACAGCTGCTATCTCTAGATCGTGTGTACGGTAGTTTAGCTCATGTGTTTTAAGTTTTCGCAATTCATAAGCAATCGCTCTACCACCCTGCATAAGCACAACACCAAATCCCTCTAAAAATGCATCCGTGCAGACAACAAAATCTTCTGCCGGATCAGGAACAGCGAATATGGGAGCGCTGGTAAGACGTTCCTTAAGGATTTCAAAGGCCTTCTCACACTGCTCAGTCCAGGTGAATCCTTTCCCTTTTCGCTGAAGGGAAGTGATAGGATGAGCTATTCTGGAGAAACCTTCGACAAACCTACGGTAGTAACCGGCTAGTCCCATAAAGCTCCTTACTTCTGTAACACTGGTGGGTGCTGGCCAGTCCTAAATTGCCATGATCTTTGATGGATCTACGGAGATACCATCGCCTAATAATATATGTCCCAAATACTACACCTTTGTCCTGAAGAAGGCACATTTTGCTAGGTTGCCATACAACTGATGCTCACGTAAACACTACATTACCTGATGCAAATGGTCCACATGTTCCTCCTCGGTCCGTGAATAGATCAAAATGTCGTCTAGAAAAATGATCACAAACCGACCTAGGTAAGTGCGGAACACCCCGTTCATAAGACTCATGAACACTGCTGGGGTGTTCGTTAATCCGAAAGGTACCACTGTAAACTCATAGTGACCATATCTGGTTCAGAAAGTAGTTTTATGAATATCTGCCTCTGTAATTCTCAATTGGTGATACCCAGATTTTAAATCAATCTTTGAAAACACTCTGGCTCCTTACATTTGGTCAAACAGATCATCAATCCTCGGCAAAGGATATTGGTTCCTCATCGTCACTTTGTTCAACTACCTGTAGTCCATGCATAGCCGAAGAGATCCATCCTTCTTCTTTACGAAGATAACTGGTGCACCCCATGGTGAAACGCTAGGTCGGATGTGTCCCTTCCCTAGTAATTCTTCTAATTGCAATTTCAGCTCATTAAGCTCATGTGTAGTCATTCTATAAGGTGCTCGAGATACTGGTTCTGCCCCTGGTACTAGATTGATGTGGAAATCAACTTCTCTGCCTGGAGGCATACCAGGTAACTCTGGTGGAAAAACATCTGCAAATTCTCTTAGGATGGGGTGATCGTCTAATGTAGTCTCAGGTTCATCTTCTGATCTATCACTGACTGTGATAGCAAACAACTAACAACCCTTCCGCATGCAATGCTTAAGTTGCTGAGCAGATACCATTCAAGCAGTCGTGGGCTTTTGTATGCCCACTATCTCTACCAGTGTGCCATGATCATCTGTGCAACTAATCATCTTCTGATAGAAATCTAGCTTGGCTCTATGAGCAGCAAGCCAATCCATGCCAAGAACTATGCCGTAGGTTCCTAATGGCATCACCCTAAGATCCCATGTTGTAGTGAAAGAACCCAAGGAAACTTCACAATTTCTGACAACGGAATCAACTGACATCCTGGCCCCAGAGGCCAACTCGACCTCCCACCTAATGTCGAGCCTAGAAGCCACTAGCCTGCAACATCCCACTAACGATGTAGATATAAAGGAGTCAGTAGCTCTGGAGTCAAAAAGGATAGAGATGGGAGATTCTGCAATCATACCTGCTGTCTCAATAACCAAAGCCTAAAAATCGGCTTGGTGGTTGTCAACCGCTGCAAACATACGGTGGGATTTTCCCACGTCACCCACAGTCTGCTCGGAACCTCCTGCATGATGATGTCCCCCAATTGTATAACCCTGTGGGCACTCTCTAGCTATGTGACTAGCTTCACCACATGTATAACAAGGGCCCCTAACTTGTACCTGTACAGTCTGAGTCCTACTCGACTGCTACTGTCATGTTGTGCCAGTAGACCCCTGTGAACCCTTGTACGACTACTGCGGTCTCGCAGGTCCCGCAGGTGGTCCCTGTTGTCTCTGATCTCTGCGCGGGCCCTGCTACTGCTAACCTCTATTATTTCCCCCATACAACTTCTGTTGTGTTTTATATTTCTGTTACTGTTGTGAATGCTGTTGTTGTGGGGGCCTAGGAGGTAATGGTGCTGAACTGTATCCTCCTCTAGGGGGTGGCTGGGTTGGCCTACGAAAATTCTGTTGATGCTGCTGCTGTCCCTGATCCTGGAACTGAGGGCAAGAACTCTGCCCCCGTCCCTAAATCTCCTCAGCAATATAAGCCTTCTCGACAGCATCACTCAAAGTTTGGGGATCTGCCATCCGAACAGGTCCTGCTATACTATGGTTTAGACCTCTGATGAACTTATGCACCAGGAGTTTCTCATCATGGAGATACTCCGCATACCTGGATAACTCTGTAAACTTACTCTCATATTGTGCCACTAAGAGTCCCCTTTGCTGTAGATCATGAAACTCATCTATAAGATGCTATCGGTAGTGGTCTGATAGATATCGCGCGTTGAAGCACTCAATAAAAGTCTCCCACGAGAGGGTGTCTATGGAAAGGCGACGCTTGCACTCCTCAGTGCGCCACCATGTAGCTGCTGCATCCCATAATAAGTGTACTACCACACGGGCCTTCGTGTTGCCTGCGTATGGACGCAACGCGAAGCACCTGTCCAAACTGATAAGCCAAGCCTTTGCCTCGGCTCCCTCTGTGGTTCTAATGAACGTAGGAGGGTTCAACCTCAATATATCCCTAATGGGATCTCCTCTATCACTGCACCCCCTGTAAGGCTCATCTACATGATACTCATAAGGCCTAGGACCAAAATGCTCTACTCTCACTATGTCGTCATGTCGGACATGATGTGTGGGGCTCCTACTACAGGCCCTGCCAGCCGAACCAACCTCCTCTGTATCAGGCAGCTCGACATATGGCTCCACACGTGGTATCCCCTGCGGCTCTACGCGGGGCTCCTCACGTGGCTCGGCATGAGACTCAGCTCATGTCTCCACGTGTGGCTCCTATTGCGGAACATTGTGGGACTCGTCACGTGGCTCGTGTTTCCACAATTTCTTTTAATTTTAACTTTTGAATAAATCAATCTATATATATATATATTTATATCAGTTTTCTCAATTTCATTTAATAATAAAAATATAAATACAGATATAACAAATTTTCACAACTAAATTAAAAAGTAAATTGATTTATATATAAATATATATATAATTTTATATATATCTTTATATAATGAAATTTCATAGCAAAATTCTTTTCACACTATCTTCAACATTACAATTTTAATATAACAATTAATCAAATGAAAAAGAGACATTAACCATTTAAATTTGTATTTGCCATTTGTATTCTATCAAGTAAATTTTCCATTTCATTATATTTAAGGATCAGAAATAAATACATGAAATTATTGAATCTTTTTATTTCAATAACACACAATAGTCAAGTAAAAATTCGATTTAGATTATTTCCCATTGCAAACTTAACTCCAATTTTAGTTTTGTATTCAAGGCAATTTTGCTTCTTTCATAATACTGTAAAAAAAATAACTTCCTCACTAAATAATACAAGGGATACATTTTTATCAACTAATCCAAATCAACAACCAATCTGACAATCCACTATTTTGATAAACAAGAACAAGCATCTATAAAATCCCACAACTCACAAACATTATAAGGGAGTAATTTACTTTCTTCTCCTAGCTCACACAAGTGATGTAATGTAAAAACTAATTAAAAATCACAACATTTAACATAATGAGGGAGGATTATCTCTCCACTCCCTAGATAACAACTTTTACAACAATTTCAAAGAGAGAAGTTCTCTCCTCTAAAACTTTTACATAATGGAACTTAAAAGGCCAAGCTCTCATTACAAATACTAAGATAGAATATTTTCTTTAATCAAGGCAAAATCCCTTCAATCCTTTTTACATGCTCCGACAGTAACCTGCAAGACAACAAGGGAGAAACCAACAACCATCTAGCTCTCCTCCCTACCTTTGACCCGCACGAGGGTCACCCCTGAGCTAGGGAGACCATCCACATACCCAGGGTAAATTATACCAAACACTTTACAACATTTACAACAACAGACAAGCAAATAACACACACACACACACCCATGGTATACTCACAATACAAAGACTCAACTTAGGTGAGTTCAGGGAGGGTAGGGAAGTAGACATCTCTACCTCTAGGTCTCATCCTATCACATTTTATCACAAGGCCTCTAGCCAACAAATTAATCTTCCTCAAGGCCTCAAGCCTTCCAGTTAATTCAAATTACCAGGGATATCCCAATAGGCTCTCAAAGCCTTAAAGCCCTCTTGGCTAAAAGTACCAACATGCCCTCAAGGCATTTCTTATAACAAGAAAACAAGATGACACTCGAGGAGGGTCACACCTCCCCTTCTCTATACAAGATGAGCGTTGCCTTCCAACTGGAAGGAGCTCTTTCAATACCCAAAACAAACCCCAAAAATAACAGAAAACTCATAGAAGACATTTGCAAACTCATTCAACAAGCAAGAACAAACATACATAACAAGCAAAAGATCACACAAGAGAGTAGTCTTGTTCACCAACCTTTCAAAGCCCAATTATGGATGAAATTTGATGAAGAGCTCCTCTCTAGCCTCCTTCTCCAAAATCTCCTTCTTTACACAATAATCCAACCCCCTTACTCTCCTCCTGCTCTCTCTTTTAAAAACTAATTCCCTCTATTTTCCTAATTTCCCAAGTGGCATTAAACAACTAATCCACAACTCATCCATTATCCTAGCTCGCTGTCAGTCCATTCAAATTACCAGGGATTATTGTACTATTCATTTATTGAATATATTTGATCTGAGACGACTTTTGTTGAAATTAGAACAAAAAGAATTACTCCCTCTTATTATAGTATTTATTATTAGTTAAAGTTTAAACTTTATTGACACGTGTCATGGATGCATACGTGGAACATAGTTTGGAAACACTATTAAGTATTATCTATATACTGACATCAAATCAAGTACAAATATTTGCATGCATATTAAATTCACTTAAATTCACTTGAAAAGATATATCATATCACTTAAATATTGGCACGCTTGGAAAGATATCCAAAAGCTTTGAAGTTGAGCGCCATTAATGAGTCCTGGCTCTATTTAATGGAGCCCAACAACGCCTCTTAGTCATACCAAAGTTTGAAGCTAGCTTGCTGCTTAACAAAGAAAATGGATACACCAATTTGCCTTATAGCACTATGAAGGCAAATTGCTTTCTTGGGTTTCATAACAGACTTGAGGCTTAGAGCTATAACAAAGCCCCACAAAATTGCCCATTTGCGCTTCCTGGAGTTGGAAGCCATGAAAATTATGCTTGGGAGGGACTTCTTAATAGATGGGGACAAATAGAAAGTGAATTCTGGCATAACCTCTTGGTTCTTGGTGTCATTGCTAGACCTTGGACGTGTGAAGGAGGATATTCTCATTTTGTTGCGAGAAATTTTTAAGGCAGATTTTCTGGGTAATGATATGGAGGTGGTTGTTGGGTCAGAGATGGATGTGGGGATTCTGCGGTCTTCTAACCTATCAATGGTGTTATTTGGGGGAGAGATGGGTGTGGGGATTCAACGACTTCCCTTTCTACTCAACATGACAGATGGGGCTCTCACCCGCCACCGTCACTGGGCCACCATCGGTCTAAATTTTTTAAGGCGCTCTCAAGCTCTCGACATGGAGCCGAATGCGGAATGGGTGCTGCGCTTTGTAGACTTGGTGGAAATAGGAGATTTTTATGGTTTCCCTTAGCTAGTGGCCTAGTGTTTTGAACTTTTGATTTTTTCTATGTAATATTGATGTAATATATTATATTATCATGGGAAAGAATATGTATGGGAATTTTTTGTAACATAATGATATGCCAGGGGCGTAGCTATCCCCCAGTTGTAACAATTTTTTGAATTAATATCAATGAATGAATGAATGAAAGTTTTTATTGATGTCCACGAGACCAAAAACTGTGAATAAATTTTTTATTACTATTAAATAGAATGTAATTAAATGATACATGTGACTGTAATTAAATGATAAGTGTGAATACCTATTTTTCTAATGTAAAACATAACAAATATTTGCATGCAGATTTAAAACATAAATCAATACAAATGAAAAAAAGAAAATTGCCAACAAATTGACAAATTGCATTTTAAACACTAAAAGTTGTCACTAAAACTAGATTATGTTTATTGTTTATATCATAAATTACTTGACCGTTCGATGAACATTTGATGGATGGTTGTAGTTGCATTCTGGAATGAAATGCGTAGAATGCTAGGCTTGCGAACTTAAATCTCTGGAATCACCCTATAACCATTAGATTTAACAAGATCAACAATTTAGAAATTGCTATGAGCTGTCAATCCAGGATAGCTATCAGACATGTACTAATAGCATAGTCCAGAAACAACACGTTGACTTGACATTTCATTCACTAAAAAAATTCACTTTATAAAAAAAAGCAAACTTTCTAGTTTCTACTTTTTATTACTAGGTGATTTTATTTTTAAGTGAGAGCCGAGAGGGTCAGCACACAGGGAGATTTCATATTGCTCATTGCAGTGCACCAGAGAGATTTCATATTGCTCATTGCAGTGTCATTTCCAACAAAGCCAGTAAGACAAAACATAGAATCCCTAGGCTACGTTTCATCATTTCTTAAAATCTTATTTTGTCAAACTTTTTTCATAAAATCTTATTTTGTCAAACTTTGTGTTTAGGGTTGAGACTTAAGAAAAATTAAGGACTTGAGAGGGAATTCACAATTTCACACTGTATAAGCATGTCTACCACCACTAGCAGACCATACAAAGTTTTTGGGAAACGTAGAGCAAGTATGGATAGAAAAATAGATTATTCTGAATTACTTAAAACCTCAGGTTTGACTGATGAATACCATGATATTTATGATCCTAACTTGTATGGTAAATTTACCTCAGAACTTAGATTTTCATATGAGAATAAGGCTGCCAAGAAAAAGAAAGTTGATAGTGATAAGTAGGAGGTATTTTTCGCAGCATGTCAAATTATGATATTTTATTTCAGGGTTTAACTGGGTAGTTTTTGAGTCAAACACATGACCCATATTTCATGAGTAGTGGTTCACATAAACCCATCTCTCATGTTAATGAATGGTCCACTTAGCACTCATTGCATCTAGGTGATGCACACAAGGGTGAAGCATCAGGACTTCCCGGGAGGTCACCCATCCCAGTACCACTCTGACTCAAGCGCGCTTAACCATGGAGTTTCCCCCAAGGTCAAGCGCACTTGAGTCAGAGTGGTACTGGGATGGGTGACCTCCCGGGAAGTCCCGATGCTTCACCCTTGTGTGCATCACCTAGATGCAATGAGTGCTAAGTGGACCATTCATTAACATGAGAGATGGGTTCATGTGAACCACTACTCATGAAATATGGGTCATGTGTTTGACTCAAAAACTACCCAATTAAACCCTGAAATAAAATATCATAAAGTTGATAGTGTCAATGCACCATGGGTAACTGGATTAGGGCGCATGATGTTACATGAGGTTTTCCCTTGCCCAGAATTTATCATGGTCTGTGCCCACAATTATGATGGTAACAAAAGAGCATTTGTAAATAAGGATACCAAAGAAGAAATTTTATCCATTAATGCAGAAGAATTTGGAAAAGTGTTGGGGTTTACAACTGAAGAATTTGGAGACGTCCACATTGACCTAGAAAAGCTTGCTAGTGATTATGAATCAGCAGATGAAAGGGGAAAAAAAGTTTTCCTAAATAAAATAGTTCAAGAAAAAAACAACTTGAAACATAACCATAAGCCTTCTTATCATTTGAAAAATTTTAAATCATGGGCTCAGGATACTATTTCCATGCTAGCATTTTGCCTTGGGCTGGATAGCAATTGGGAAGTGGATGCAAGCCTCCTTGAAATGGTATATAATATCCATTATGGTATTGGTTTACATGTTAAATATAAATTTATTGAGCACATTGTAGAATCCATGCATAAACAATTTTTAATGATTAAAAGAAGTTCCACCAAGACATTTAGGTTCACAACCTACTTGTGCTATTTTTTTTAATTCAAATTTAGTGGAATGCTTCAGACCAACAAGCTTCAAATTTAGCCCTATAGTAATGCTGAGGAAAAGAAAATGGCTCCAGTATATGGTTCGACCACTAAGATAAGGATGCATGATTCTCGAAGGAACTACAATCATTTTGTAGACTACTATTTGGCTCCATTGCATCAAGCAATTACAAATAGTCCAATGCCTAGATTGCCTATATCATGTAGAGATTTCATTCAACTAGGAAAAGAAATACAATTGGCTGATTGATACTTATTGGAAGAATATACTGTGCTAAGATTTTATGGATCAGGAGTAGAGCCATACAAACTTCCAATACATGTGACAGAAATGGTTTTTGCATTGGAATATGTAAGGCAGATGCAGAGTACTGATGAACTACACTTTGTCAGTCAGCAAAAGAAGACCTTGTTTCCTTTTTTACCTTTTTCATGTGGATGGTTCACATTAGAGAGAAAAGCATTTAAGTTGGCATGTGATCGTTTGCATTTTTTTAATTTTGATGTTGTCTGTCACTAGTAGTATGATCCATGTGACACCATTAAAACAATGATTGTGGCCAATAGGAATGCTGCAAGTAGAATTCAACGTCAAAGTAAACCCTTTCTTGAAAACTTGAGAAACAAGGATTCCTGGGATGAGGTCAAGATAGCAATGGAGAAAACTGCTACTAAGAAAGGTATTTCTTTTGAACAGCTGTCAATAGAAATTATGGTATTGCACCAGGTCCAAAATACAGGAGCACTAGTAGAGAATGAAATTAGGAGGTACAACAATTTTTATGGAAAAAGTGATAAACCATCTATTAGAGCAAAAATGCCAGATTCTCTAGATGAGTCTGTTACAAAAAAATATTGGCCACGATAAAAAATTACTACATTTTGGTCTATGAGGAAGGAGCTAGGTGAACCAAGAATTGTTGCAGAGTATAGAGAGATCAATGAAGATGAAAACTTTAGCAAATTGTGGAATATAGAGCATCCCAATGAATGTGAAGATGAAGAAACTGATAGTGATGATGAACATGATGATGATAGGGATGAACAAAGCAATTTCAAACCTGGTTTAAGTTAGGCCACAAAAAAATCATATACTTTAGGAGCAGCCATAGTTGAAAATATGGGTTATGGAGGTGGTGGTTTGGGGTCCTAAGGACAAGGCATTTGGAACCCAACAGATGTAGTCACCACTTCCAGAAAACCATTTGATAAATGAGGCCTTGGAGCTAATAAAATAGACCAAGGTCATACAAGTAGAATTGAAAGAATTGAATATGTTACAACTTCAAATCCTAATCCTCATGGTCAGATGCAATCACAACTTGGGCATGCCCATGGTGGAGAGCCTAGTGCGATTGGCACTGCCACTGGTGGAGAACTTAGTCAACATGTGCTACAACAACAAGCCCAACAACAAATTACACACAAGAGGACACCAATACAAGATACCACACAAACATGAAGTGATTAAGGGATACAGAAGAGACAAAGGATTATGACAGGTCCAAGTCCAACTACCAGTTCCACTACAAAGGAATTATTTCTAAGCACTCCCCTAGTTAGTGTGGCTATAACAGAAATTGCAAGTACTCCTATTCCATCACCATTCAAGCATTCCCTTATTCATCCGTCCCCAGGTTTTGATTACATTCAAGAGTTTAAAAAGAAATCAGAATTGTATAAAAAGGAAAAGAAGCAACTAATGGAGAGTGTGTCTGTTGTAACTTCAGATCCTGCAACAACCATGATATTACCCACATTTGACACAAATATAGAAATCATGGAGTACACAATTGTTGTTCCCACAGTTCAAAATAAACTAGAAAATCAGATGGATCGATCTAAATTTCAGGTGAGCAATTTGTAATTTGAGTTTTCTAGATTCAAAAATACTGACAAAATTAATATATCAAAGAAGAACAATGAATTGGTGTACACATCATTGCTAAAGCATGATAAAGAGAAAAAAAAGTTGCAGAATCAAATAGAAAAATTATAGGCAGACTTAGCAAATGAGAAAGCAAAGAGGAAAGCAACATATAACAAGAGCAATGAATTAGAAAAAAGAATAAAAAATTATGCCTCTACATCAACAAGCAAAGAGGATAAACAAACAGAGGTGGAATTGAATGGACTGAAGCAAAGGTTAGATGAGAGCAAACAAACAGAGGTGGAATTGAATGAACTGAAGCAAATGTTAGATGAGAGCAAAAAGAAATATGATGAGGAAAAATCCACTTCAGAAAAATTAAGAAAAAGCATTAGGAAAACAAATGAATAGAAGGAACCAAAATTCGAGAAAGAGAGGCAAAAAAATGAAACATTGGCTGCAGAGCTTATGGAAGCAAAAAATAATATAAAATCTTGTCCAAAAAGGTTAACTAAATTTTGTAGACAAACAATGAGGCACATGAAACAAAAGATCTGGGAGGAAATAATGCAGAGGATTGATCATTTATGTGAATTCTTTCAATTGATTGATGCCATGAGACTACATCATAATAAGCTAAGCAAATATTTAATGGACAACACAAATGTGGAACTGTAGGCAGAAGAGAAATCTACAAATCAAGTTCTAGAAATAGTCTACAAAGCCAGTGACAATGAATTGATTTCAAAAGGCATTACTAATCGGATTGAAGCCTCAATGAAGGTGACATCTATCATTCAAAAGTGTTCAAGAATGCATGAAACAATAGAATTTGTGATTGAGGCTACAACACAGATTAAGGAGGATGAAAAGGTAAGGAACTTGACAAAGCTTGGTTTGCCACAGGCTTTTGACACAAATGACCAATTCATTGGAAAGGATAATTTTAGAAGGAAGATGGAGGATGCAAGGAAGATTGATTTGGACCAGTTTCCTCAGAACCCAAATGAGGTGAACTTTTCAGATTTCATCAAACAACTGATAATCTTGAATGTATCTTTGGTTGAAACATTCAAGTCAAACCCATGATCCAAATTGAAATTCAATCATACATTGTTAACAAAAATTCAAGTTAGACAATATCAACTAGAAGAAATGACAATTCCACCACCTGAACAGTGTAATTTGCTAAAAAAGTTGTTAGAATGATTTGATATTGATAATATGAGTTTCCAAGTTCCAACTAAGCTTTGTGCATAGTTGTCTTTGAGCAAGATTTTACATTGCCTATATGTATTCCTTCATTTGAAAATCAATAGAAAATCCAAATTCAGTAACGTGTTGATGTTTAATTATCTGTATTATTTATTTTATCAATTGAATATAAACTTTGGTTTCAACTACTAAATACACATTCAACGATTGCCAATGTTCATTGTTCTATATCCTACTATTGTTAATATGTTAAGCTAATGTTATTTACCGTTTCAAATGTTTTATTCACATGCCATTGACATAATTAAAATATGAAATAATTAATAATATGTTAATGTATTCAATTTGATTCACAATTTCAAGGAATACAATATAAAATATCATCAACTACAGTTTTGAAATATAATTCATGAAATGCAGTATAAATACCTAAAAACTGCTAATTCACTTCCATTTCCCAAATCGAGTCAGGGTCCTCAAATTGACGTTCAAATAAAGAAAAAGAGTCGTCTTGATTCTGAGTCTCGTCTTCATTTTCTTCATCTTGATTCTAAGTCTCAAAGTCAAATTTATCAGTCATTGTGTCACTGTCATTTGTCCCACCACCACCAGTGTTTGAACTTGAAGTGTTGCAGAACCCTCTTCTTTTGCATATGGACTTGTAGATTGTAAGTGCCCTTTCATAAGGAAATTTTTTGACATTATACACACTTCCTAACACCCTCAAGCAATTTTCCAAATTCTTGTCTAGTTTGTTTCTTATCTTTGATTTCCAAAACCCCAATGCATTGAAAACTCTCTCATCTTCCACCAAACCCAATATCATTGTTTGACATAAATCAGCAAGTTTGAAATATTCTGGTATCGAATCATGCAATATTTCACTCTGACCCAAGTTTTTCTAGGCCTTTTTTATTGATCCCACTTCGAAGGGATTCTCCATGGCATTAAACTGGTCTATCATACTTCTTGCAAACCGACTACATTGTTCTTCAAGCAAGTATTTCCATCTATAATTCCTTCTATTTTCTGTCCATTGCATTCTGCACTTTTTGAAAAGTATGCAGTCAAGGTAGTTACTTTTTGATGAAAAACGCTTGGGCTATCTTGGTGGCCTTGAGCCCAAAATTGAGGATACACAATAGACATGGCATCAAGTATTTCTTCTCGAGGGAATCGATTATAAATCTCTGTTGAAAGATTGCTTGCCATTTCCTTCAAATTACTATTGACAAATTCAATAATGCCATCAAAATCTTCCTTTCTAACAGGTACTTCTCTGATAGAGCGCCTGGCCATCTTACAATGGTGCATTGGTATCTCAAATCCACATACAAAGGCACATAACTCCCCGCTTGCATTAAACTGTAAATAATTTTTAGGATGATTCAAATCTGTAATTATCTGCCACCTAAAAGAAATTGGGCTTTGAGAAGTTAGATCTAGATATAGATTATCGAGGGCCATGCATGTCATTCTACGTAGTTTGGTATACTCATAGATATACATAGTTCTGTCTTGGGCTTTCTTCATAAGATTGTTCATTTCATCCAGCATGGGGAGAAGACTAGCTAAAGTTAAGAGTGTCTCTATATCGCTTAACCTATGTAAGAGGTTAGGAGCTTTGTCTACTGTGTTGTGATGCTCGTACATTATTCCAATCAAGGATGGATATTCTAAAAGAACTCGTTACGCTGGTCCATGCAAGGAGATCCATTTGGTATCAACATCCTTTAGAAGCTTGTTTCTTGCTGTTATTCCCTCAGCAAAATTTTGAAATTCTGCAAAACATTTGGGACTTCGTGTAACATCCAAAACCGAAAAGACAAGAAAAAAAAAAAACTAAGGTTTTTGCAACGGTAATTTTTTTTTTTTTTAACTAGTAATCAATTACAAAAGTAACTCATCTATAAACCAATACAACATTTTTCATGTTAACATAAACATGTTCTCATTTTCATAAAGCTGAAAGAAATGATATACACTATACACTTTGTTTTCTAACAAATGAAATGTTCTTGAAACAACAAATATTGGAAACATACCTTTATCATGCATCTCGATTGTCGACCCATCACATTCAAGACTCGGCATTCCTCAGTATTTGGAAGAGAAAGTATCTTCAAGGAGCTTAACCTCCAACCACAGACCGTCGGTCTCCCGCACTCCTTCCTAACCGGAAGTGGCCCTACCCTACTCAAGAGGATAGACTTAGGATAACCATCGGTGTTTGCCATCTGAGCTCTGGTGTTGTAACCTACGTGTCTTGTTATCGCGCAGATCCCTAGATACCCTCTAGACATGCACGACACTCCACAAGAAACACCATCCAGTTACGGTGAACGTTCGATGCACTCGAGGACAGTACATCACCTTGGCCAAAGGATTTGTTTTTAAATTAGTGTTCTAAGATGCATGAACTTGGTTCACCCACCCTACTCGACTTGAACTGGTCGAAATCCTATAGTTTCCTATTTGTATATTTTGAACTAATTTACGACCTTGATGACTTCAAGGCTTTAGGATATCCTCCTATAGTAGCGCATGGTGCAACTTCTACTCTGATCTCAAGTTCAGAGTTTCACAATCCCTTTTTATGTAAAAACAATGCTTATAAGTGCCCACTCCTAAGTGGTTTCATATTTGCTTCAATACAATATGGTTTACAAGGTAAAACGGTTTTAGTACCGTCGCTTACATCGTGAACTCGATTCCAATGCGGGTTTTAACTCCAAAAGTTCATCTCAGAACCTTGACGTTTTCCTAATCATTTCTAGTACTATAACTTCCTACTCTACTTTCCGTGTCATTAGTTCCGCATTATTCCTCAAGATGAGAGTCGCAAATGAAATATAAATGGTTTTGGAATATATCTTATATTAATAGAGAAGACCAACGCATGGTCGACCTTTAACAAAAGAAGTAAGACAAAAAGGTCACAAGCTAGTTACAACGATCTCCTCAGTTGCCAATCACGTTAGTGTTTACGTCCCAAACATGTTTTAAATCCAAAGTTTTTAACTCCCTCACACTTGCACATAGAGTAATGTGCTTTCTCAGTATGGAACTATCATTTCAATTGCACCAAGGCAGATTTGAATTGGTAATACAGTCTTATAGGGATTTAAAATCTTAAATGTAATGGACTTCTTTAAATCAATGCCGAAACATTGCTACCCATGACTAAATAAAAACTCTTGGTTCTATATGGGACACGATTTACATCATAATACGTGGAGATTCCTAACTACTACGACTCCATAGTTGGATGTAATACACAATTTACACTCCTCTAGAAGACTTAAACCCAGAAACTATCTAGAACAAGATTACTTCATTCATTTAGAACCCTTATTGAAACTAACCTTGTCATCTCTGAAATCAGAAGAAGGTTTATAACATAATCACCGTCGACAGAAATCCTAAGCAGTAGGCAAAAGTTTTCTTTTTGTTTTTCATCATATATAAATAATGTTTAACCAAACTACAATACCATTTACCCGCAGGGATTGCCACGACAAAACAGAAGTGACTTGCTGCACTAAGCCGCAGGGTATCTATCATTAATAATATCATTGTAAACTAAATCTTCTAGCTCAAACTGAGCTCCCATCATCAAAAGATATTCGGTCTTCTACAGTCTTATTAAAAAGGAATCAAGATCATAATATATTTCATCATTATTTTCAGACTCAAATAATCAAAACTGATTCAAATAGATGATATTATGGGTTGTGCATCAACCAGTTTTACGTTTTCTCCATTTAATGATTATCATTCCACTACCCAAGTGACAAAAGAATTGACATCGATTTCAAACTATGCAAATACAAAATGCAGTCCAAAAGGAGGAAACGGAAACCTGACTAAATCCCTGTGGATTTCCCACGTACTCCTCTGCTTCCCCGTTCCTTCACAACCCACGACCACAGCTTTGCTCCTCTGCTTCCCGTTCCTTCACAACCCACGACCACAGCTTTACTCCTGCACTCAAATGTTCTTGCTTCTTTCCCTTCTCCACGCTGCACACCTTCTGAATAATCCCTTCCACCTTCTCCCGTCCAGTTTTGATTCCCCTATTCTACTCCAACGACCTCCGAACTCACTCCCACACTCCTCCACGTCGGAGTGACTCTCTTTACTCCCCCACTACTGCTCCCAACTTCGTCTCCCTATTCCACAATGCAAGAGCCACCCTTCAACTGCTATATTCGCTGCCTTAATCCCACCGCCGGCTTAGTTTAACACCGTGCCGTCTAAAGCTCCATGAACTGAGGCATCTTACCTCACTTGCCAACCGTGACCGATACCTTTTTGCCCCACCATCATGATGGAGCCTCCGTATTCAATCTGCGGTTACTCTTATCACAACCACCAATACATGCCTAATCTAATGGAGGTTGTTTTAACTAAAAAGAATACTTGACCACTTTAAACACAACGACCACCAACTAGATGGAGATTCAAAAAGGGTGACGCGACAAAACAACTTTGCCATACCTCCACATGAAAGACTTCTAACCTTTGACGATAGCAACCTATCAAGGCTAGCGGAGTAAAATTCACACAAGGTGATATCCAATAGTTACCAAAAGATGACTCCAAGGTTGACAAAAAGGTAAAGAATCTAAATTGACTAAAAAGATTACGGAGTATTCTTCCATATGACAACAGGAACAAAAGAAGCATAAATCAACTTCCCATTCGACTTCCGTCGATTTACCTAAAGGAAAAATAATTCACAACACAAGACTAACGCGGTTTGCCGACAATCACGACGGATTGGTCGTAACGAAATCGCAAGGTTTCTACATCGTTTTAATGTGCAAACGACTTCTCGCATCCTTCAACTACGAGGAGTGATCTACGATCTGACACAATTAGATTCATTAATCACTTATAAACGATAAAATAATGGTCAACAAAATCGACTCACTCAAGTGGACTTACGACAACATCGTCGATTCCAAGATTCTATATGACGACTTTCAACCAGGATATTCTACTTTATCCTCTAACGTCGACATCTAGTCAACTAACCCAACCGACAAACAAGACTTACTTGTTGGTTCCAAGGTTTATCTATCAGTTTGGCGATCTCAGTAACAACCACCCATGGTTAATTTCCAGAGTCTATACTCCCTCTCGAAGATACTTTCTCTTCCCGTCGAACACGGTCCACCTGTTCCTGCATCGACAGACTCGCATACAATTTTGTGGTCAAAGCATCTATGATCCAAATATAATATATTCAAACATCATTGCATTTAATATAAATACATTTAGTCTACATATCACCTTGATCACAATCGTTAGATTCCACAATTTCATATAACAAGTTTATAAAATAAATTATCAGTTTCCATGTCGTTCACAACACATTAAATTACTAAAATTTGCAAGAAAATAAATAACATAATTGTTTCCAAAAAGAGGGATGTAACATATCCTTCCCCTTTAAAAAATCATCGTCCCCGATGATTAAGTTTATCAAGCAAAATCTTAAACTTAAAACAAACTTTCTATAATGCAACATTAATGTCTTTAAAAAGTTTTGGAAATCTTTGGTAAATATCTTTGTAATCTTCCCAACTGGCGCTATCCTCGCCATATTGGTCCCACTGTATTTTGCATTGCAAAACTTCTCGATTACGTAAACGAAGTTTACGCATTTCGAGCACCTTGAGTGGCTCGATCACAACCACCCTGGGTTCTTGCATCTGTAAGGAATTCTAGTTAAGGATGTGGTTATTACCTACAAAATATTTCTTTAAATACGAAACATGAAAAACATTATGCATCTTAGACAAGGCTGGAGGTAGAGCAACTTTGTAGGCAACCGGATTGATAATCTCAAGAACTTCGAAAGGTCCGACATAACGAGGAGCCAATTTCGAAGATTTACCAAACTTTATAGAACTCTTTTGGGGTTTCACTCGCAAAAGCACCTTCTCGCCAACAGAGAAGTGCCTAGGCACTCGCTTGCGATCTGCATAACTCTTTTGCCTGTCATTGGCTTCTGCCAACCCCTTCCTAATCACTTTAACTTTTTCTTCCATATCAGCAAGCATTTCAGGTCCAATGCTTATCCTATCTTCCAGCTTATCCCAGCTTATAGGAGTTCTGCATTTCCTTCCATATAATGCTTCAAATGGTGCCATCTTAATGGCAGAATGATAGGAGTTGTTATAGGCAAATTCGACAAGAGGTAGATACTCCTCCCATCTGTATTGCTGATCCATGCAATACATTCTCAAAAGGTCTTCTAATACCTGATTCACTCTTTCTGTCTGTCCATCAGTTTCGGGATGATAAGCAGTACTTACATTCAGTTTAGTCCCTAATGCAGAAAATAAGGTTTGCCAAAACCGTGAAGTTATCTGAGCATCTCTATCAGATATTATCTTTTCAGGTACCCCATGCAATCTGAAAATCTCTTGCACAAATTTTCGGGCCAAAAGATGTGCTCCATCTGTCAAGTTTCCCGGTATGAAGTGTGCAACCTTGGTTAGTTTATCCACAACAACCAATATTGCATCATGCCTACTCTTAGACATTGGTAATCCCTAGACAAAATCCATACTGATCACTTGCCATTTCCATTCCGGAATATCATGTGGGTACAACAACCCAGTAGGATGTTGGTGTTCTGCCTTAACTCTCTGGCACTCCAAACAACTAGCTACAAACTTTGCAGCATCACTTTTCATTCCCTTCCAGAAATATAACGGTTTGACATCCGCTAACAGTTTTGTTACACCAGGGTGTCCAGAGTAAGGAGCACAGTGAACTTCCTTCCACACAAGGTTTCTAAGTTCTACTGAATCTGGGACATAAATTCTTTCCTTGAATCTTAGCAATCCATTGGATTCAAAACTGAATCCGTCATATCTTGGGTCCTTCGGGTTTAGATGCAGAGCCTGTTTCACTTGTTCATAATACTCATCTCCAGATAAGTTTTGCAATACTAAGTCTTTAAAGTTAGCATGTATGGAGATTATAGAGGCTATGTGCCTTCTTCTACTTAAGGCATCTGCTACTCGATTTTCCTTGCCCTTGATATAAGAAATTTCAAAATCATAATCTGCTATTAATTCCAACCACCTCCTTTGCCTTGCATTGAGATTAGGTTGTGTGAATATGTAGCGTAAGCTTTGATGATCAGATTTTAAAATAAAAGTCCTTCCCAACAAATAATGTCGCCACATTTGTAGGGCATGAACCACCACTGCCATCTCAAGGTCATGAGGAGCGTAGTTCTATTCATAATTTTTCAGCTTCCTTGACTCATAGGCTACTACTCTGCCATCTTGCATAAGCACACCTCCCAATCCTTCTCCCGAGGCATCAGTGATAACCTCAAACTCTCCCTCTGGATCAGGAACTTTTAGAATTGGAGCGGTTGTTAATTTTTCTTTCAACAAATCAAAAGCCTTTTGACATTCATCCGTCCACACAAACCTTTTTCCTTTTCTCTGTAAAGAGGTAATAGGACTAGCAATGCTTGAGAAATTCAACACAAATTTCCTGTAATACCCTGCCAATCCCATGAAACTTCGTACCTCTGACACATTGGTAGGTTCAGGCCATTCCATAATAGCTTTTATTTTGGCCGGATCAACTGATATCCCATCGGCTGATATTATGTGCCCTAAATACTGTACCTCTTTCTGAAAGAAAGTGCACTTGGAAAGTTTCGCATACAGTTTATGTTCTCTTAATCATTGCAACACTATTTGAAGATGTCGTGCATGCTCCTCTTCATCCTTGGAATAGATCAGAATATCATCAATGAAGACTAGTACAAACTTATCTAGACAATCTCTGAATACACTATTCATGAGATTCATGAATGCAGCAGGTGCGTTGGTCAATCCAAACGGTAGCACCGTAAACTCATAATGACCATACCTCGTTCTAAAAGCTGTTTTGGGAATGTCTTCATCTTTCAACCTTAATTGATGGTATCCAGATCTCAGATCTATCTTGGAAAAGACTGATGCACCACGCATTTGGTCAAATAGATCATCAATTCGTGGCAAGGGATACTTGTTCTTTATAGTTGCCTTGTTAAGCATCCTATAGTCTATACACAGCCTGAGAGTTCCATCTTTCTTTTTGACAAAGATAACCAGGGCTCCCCATGGTGATACACTTGGTCTAATCAAATTCTTAGACAAAAGCTCCTGCAATTGAGCTTTTAATTCCATAAGTTCAGTGGTAGTCATACGATACGGAGCTTTAGAGATTGGCTCCGATCCTGGTTTAATGTTTATACCAAAGTCAAATGTTCTCTTCGGAGGCAAGCCAAGTAACTCCTCGGGAAATACGTCTCTGAAGTTGCACAGAAATGGATATCTTTCCTCAAAAGATTGCTTCTCCGAGGTTTCCTCTACTAGGTCCATCTTAACTGCAAAAAGTTGACACCCCTTTCGCCTAGCCCGCTTTAATTGTTTTGATGAAATGGATCTAACCCTTATTTCCCTTTGAATTCCTTGGAGATTCACTGTTCTGCCCGTCTCATCTAGACACTCAATGGTTTTATGAAAACAATCAACCTTGGCTCGATGTTTCCACAACCAGTTCATTCCTAGGATGACATCGTAGGACCCTAAAGGCGCTACGTACAAGTTTGCCTCAGTGGTGAAGTTAGAAACATCAATCCTAGCTTCGAACAAACACTACTCTACCTGAGCCTTTGAGTTATTTGCATACTCTACTGTCCAAGGTTTTGACATAAAGCCAACTTTTCTAGAAAATTTACTTAGAACTCTAGATGACACAAAATTTTCTGTTGCACCAGTATCAAATAGAATAGAAACAGGAACTCCAAATAAGGTACCTGTCATCTCAATAGGAGTGATCTGATACTCCGCTTGCCGATTGTCAAGAGCGGCATGAATCCTTTGCTGAAAGGTTTCCTGTTGTGAAGGAAGCTCCGTGTTCCTAGGTCTCCCATTCGGCTTCTTGTTGGGGCAATGGTTGGCATAATGATCACCTCTACACGAAAAACATCCTCCTATAGGTCCTCGCTTCTCAGATGGCCTACTTGCAGAATCACCATTCTTCTTAAAATTTGCATTTCTCTTAAAATCTTCGCCTCTGCGCTCATTACCAAATCCTCCTTGATTCTTTCGATTTCCCTTTTCAAACCTCCTGTTTCCGAATCCCTTCTCATTTTTCCTTTTAAAAGACTGATCATTGAAGTTCTTATCAAACTTCTTGCGTTTCTTGTCACGGTAAGCTGAGATAGATTTAATCTTCTGCTCCTGTTTAATGGCTTTTTCATAAACTTGATCCATTGTGCTTGGACCATGCACCTCCACCTCACCACCGATCTGAGGATTGAGTCCCATGATGAACTTTCTGATTCAGAACCTTTCATCCTTTTGATATTGGGGTACATACTTTAGTAGCCTAGTGAATTTTTCTGCGTACTCGACTACAGATAGTTCACCTTGCCTGAGGTTTTGAAAATCCATTAGCTTCTGATCAAAATACAACTGTGGTAACCACCATTTTCGGAATAATTCCACGAACTCATCCCACGTCACCTTTAAGGGACTTAGTTCCAACTCCATTTTCTTATTCATCCACCAAGTGGACGCTTCCCCAGACAGCTGATAAGCTCCCCACATGGCTTTAGTAATCTCAGAGTAGTTTCTGATCTCAAAATATTTCTCCATTTCAGTCAACCAGGCTTCAGCTGCATCTCCAGTTTTCGTTCCATCGAACTTTGGAGGGTTAACCTTCTTCATATCCTTAGATAACTCTAATGCAAGTTTATCCTTGGTTCTTCTTTGGGCTTCACTATCATCAGGATGTTCACTTGACGTGCCATCTTCCCAATGCTTACTCTTGCTTGTGTAATGTGAGTTCTCATTTCCACCCTCTGTGTTGCCAGTTACGTCTATTTTCTTCTCTAGTTTGTTCAACCTTTCCTTGGTTTCATTGAGCATGTTGAGGATCCTATCTAACTTGTCAGTGGAGTTTTCCTGAGAGTTCTGACCTTCCCGATCCTCCCCCTCATTAAACCCTGATTGGTCCATGCTAATGAAATTTCACACCTGTTTAAACATATACTAATTAGTTTTACGCTTATTGTATTAAACATCATCAAAAGAACACAACAATAGATCATATTCATAATTGTTCTCAAACCAAAATTTTTGTCTTTATTTATTTTGCAAAATTTGTTTCCCATATCATCAGAGATAGACAAATCTCATGTTTCTACATAGTGTTATCTAGTGGAGTGTATCCTTCGGATTCATTGTCCGACACATAATCATGAGGTGTATACCCCTCAGACTCACTATCAGAAGATAACTCAATAATCTCAGCTCTAGGTATTACACGTGGATCTCTAGTGATCATGGGTATACTACTAGGTACAATCTCAGGTACCCTAACAGGTACACTATCAGTTTCAATCCAGGAGCAACGGTTGATCATGGTTCGAACCGCCATCGCTGCTCCCTCTAGGAGTTCTCTCCTCACTCGCTTAAGTCGTGACATGGCATTGGCTAAGGTTTCCACATCATCAAGCCAAATGTCGTTCTCGTCATTGGTTTTCTCTATGGTCTTGACCATCGCAAGTCGTTTCTGCTTAGCTTGCAGATAACGCTTCTTACCCGCGAAGGATTTTCTTGCGGTTTTCTTGGTGTATACCATCCTGGCACAATAAACCAAATCATTAGCTACTTGCATAATGATGATTTCCTAATCAGGTTAATGGACTCATCAGCCCTAGTGTTGAACCTGGTTGGCTCTGATACCACATGTAACATCCAAAACCAAAAAGACAAGAAAAAAAAAAACTAAGGTTTTCGCAATGGTAATTTTATTTTTTTTAACTAGTAATCAATTACAAAAGTAACTCATCTATAAACCAATACAACATTTTTCATGTTAACATAAACATGTTCTCATTTTCATAAAGCTGAAAGAAATGATATACACTATACACTTTGTTTTCTAACAAATGAAATGTTCTTGAAACAACAAATATTGGAAACATACCTTTATCATGCATCTCGATTGTCGACCCATCACATTCAAGACTCGGCATTCCTCAGTATTTGGAAGAGAAAGTATCTTCAAGGAGCTTAACCTCCAACCACAGACCGTCGGTCTCCCGCACTCCTTCCTAACCGGAAGTGGCCCTACCCTACTCAAGAGGATAGACTTAGGATAACCATCGGTGTTTGCCATCTGAGCTCTGGTGTTGTAACCTACGTGTCTTGTTATCGCGCAGATCCCTAGATACCCTCTAGACATGCACGACACTCCACAAGAAACACCATCCAGTTACGGTGAACGTTCGATGCACTCGAGGACAGTACATCACCTTGGCCAAAGGATTTGTTTTTAAATTAGTGTTCTAAGATGCATGAACTTGGTTCACCCACCCTACTCGACTTGAACTGGTCGAAATCCTATAGTTTCCTATTTGTATATTTTGAACTAATTTACGACCTTGATGACTTCAAGGCTTTAGGATATCCTCCTATAGTAGCGCATGGCGCAACTTCTACTCTGATCTCAAGTTCAGAGTTTCACAATCCCTTTTTATGTAAAAACAATGCTTATAAGTGCCCACTCCTAAGTGGTTTCATATTTGCTTCAATACAATATGGTTTACAAGGTAAAACGGTTTTAGTACCGTCGCTTACATCGTGAACTCGATTCCAATGCGGGTTTTAACTCCAAAAGTTCATCTCAGAACCTTGACGTTTTCCTAATCATTTCTAGTACTATAACTTCCTACTCTACTTTCCGTGTCATTAGTTCCGCATTATTCCTCAAGATGAGAGTCGCAAATGAAATATAAATGGTTTTGGAATATATCTTATATTAATAGAGAAGACCAACGCATGGTCGACCTTTAACAAAAGAAGTAAGACAAAAAGGTCACAAGCTAGTTACAACAATCTCCTCAGTTGCCAATCACGTTAGTGTTTACATCCCAAACATGTTTTAAATCGAAAGTTTTTAACTCCCTCACACTTGCACATAGAGTAATGTGCTTTCTCAGTATGGAACTATCATTTCAATTGCACCAAGGCAGATTTGAATTGGTAATACAGTCTTATAGGGATTTAAAATTTTAAACGTAATGGACTTCTTTAAATCAATGCCGAAACATTGCTACCCGTGACTAAATAAAAACTCTTGGTTCTATATGGGACACGATTTACATCATAATACGTGGAGATTCCTAACTACTACGACTCCATAGTTGGATGTAATACGCAATTTACACTCCTCCAGAAGACTTAAACCCATAAACTATCTAGAACAAGATTACTTCATCCATTTAGAACCCTTATTGAAACTAACCTTGTCATCTCTGAAATCAGAAGAAGGTTTATAACATAATCACCGTTGACAGAAATCCTAAGCAGTAGGCAAAAGTTTTCTTTTTGTTTTTCATCATATATAAATAATGTTTAACCAAACTACAATACCATTTACCCGCAGGGATTGCCACGACAAAACAGAAGTGACTTGCTGCACTAAGCCGCAGGGTATCTATCATTAATAATATCATTGTAAACTAAATCTTCTAGCTCAAACCGAGCTCCCATCATCAAAAGATATTCGGTCTTCTACAGTCTTATTGAAAAGGAATCAAGATCATAATATATTTCATCATTATTTTCAGACTCAAATAATCAAAACTGATTCAAATAGATGATATTATGGGTTGTGCATCAACCAGTTTTACGTTTTCTCCATTTAATGATTATCATTCCACTACCCAAGTGACAAAAGAATTGACATCGATTTCAAACTATGCAAATACAAAATGCAGTCCAAAAGGAGGAAACGAAAACCTGACTAAATCCCTGTGGATTTCCCACGTACTCCTCTGCTTCCCCGTTCCTTCACAACCCACGACCATAGCTTTGCTCCTCTGCTTCCTGTTCCTTCACAACCCACGACCACAGCTTTACTCCTGCACTCAAATGTTCTTGCTTCTCTCCCTTCTCCACGCTGCACACCTTCCGAATAATCCCTTCCACCTTCTCCCGTCCGGTTTTGATTCCCCTATTCTACTCCAACGACCTCCGAACTCACTCCCACACTCCTCCACGTCGGAGTGACTCTCTTTACTCCCCCACTACTGCTCCCAACTTCGTCTCCCTATTCCATGATGCAAGAGCCACCCTTCAACTGCTATATTCGCTGCCTTAATCCCACCACCGGCTCAGTTTAACACCGTGCCGTCTAAAGCTCCACGAACTGAGGCATCTTACCTCACTTGCCAACTGCGACCGATACCTTTTTGCCCCACCATCATGATGGAGCCTCCGTATTCAATCTGCGGTTACTCTTATCACAACCACCAATACATGCCTAATCTAATGGAGGTTGTTTTAACTAAAAAGAATACTTGACCACTTTAAACACAACGACCACCAACTAGATGGAGATTCAAAAAGGGTGACGCGACAAAACAACTTTGCCATACCTCCACATGAAAGACTTCTAACCTTCGACGGTAGCAACCTATCAAGGCTAGCGGAGTAAAATTCACACAAGGTGATATTCAATAGTTACCAAAAGATGACTCCGAGGTTGACAAAAAGGTAAAGAATCTAAATTGACTAAAAAGATTACGGAGTATTCTTCCATATGACAACAGGAACAAAAGAAGCATAAATCAACTTCCCATTCGACTTCCGTCGATTTACCTAAAGGAAAAATAATTCACAACACAAGACTAACGCGGTTTGCCGACAATCACGACGGATTGGTCGTAACGAAATCGCAAGGTTTCTACATCGTTTTAATGTGCAAACGACTTCTCGCATCCTTCAACTACGAGGAGTGATCTACGATCTGACACAATTAGATTCATTAATCACTTATAAACGATAAAATAATGGTCAACAAAATTGACTCACTCAAGTGGACTTACGACAACATCGTCGATTCCAAGATTCTATATGACGACTTTCGACCAGGATATTCTACTTTATCCTCTAACGTCGACATCTAGTCAACTAACCCAACCGACAAACAAGACTTACTTGTTGGTTCCAAGGTTTATCTATCAGTTTGGCGATCTCAGTAACAACCACCCATGGTTAATTTCCAGAGTCTATACTCCCTCTCGAAGATACTTTCTCTTCCCGTCGAACATGGTCCACCTGTTCCTGCATCGACAGACTCGCATACAATTTTGTGGTCAAAGCATCTATGATCCAAATATAATATATTCAAACATCATTGCATTTAATATAAAGACATTTAGTCTACATATCACCTTGATCGCAATCGTTAGATTCCACAATTTCATATACCAAGTTTCTAAAATAAATTATCAGTTTCCATGTCGTTCACAACACATTAAATTACTAAAATTTGCAAGAAAATAAATAACATAATTGTTTCCAAAAAGAGGGATGTAACACTTCGACATAAGTATGCGTGGAGCTCGTGGACTAGATTTTCAACTTTTGATACTGTAGGAAACTTGCTTATAATTTTAAATGCTAAATTCATTATGTGGGCCATGCAGTGAATACCAAGCATGTATAGTGCACAAGTAGTTTGTAATTTTGTGCAAAGACCGGTCCTATGACCTTGCATTACTGCAGCTCCATCAACTCCTACACACACCAACTTTTTGGCAATTGTCAAGTCATCCATACCTGCAATTTCATTCAAAGACTTTTTAACTAGTTCAAATAGATTTTGCTATGTTGAACTGTCCTTCATTTTATAAGCACAGAGTAGATGAGCTCGGCGGACATGTTCTTTTACAGTATACACATGCATACAGACCCAAGAAGTATTATCTACCGCAGTAACTTCATCTAAAGATAATGCAATGAAGTTTGACTCTTTTACATTCTCCTTTAAATCTTGCTTTTCCACTACAGCGAGACAGTTTACCCATTCCCATCCAACATTTATTGACCAATGTGTGCTATAATAGTGAGGAACGCTCAAAAAAATAATAAATTACTATATTTTAGGTAGTCTATCATAGGATGCCTTCTGGACAAAATATGGAAAACAACACTCATCTGAACAATTTTTGCTAGTTGTGCTCCTTCCATTGCTTTTCCAAATTAAGCCTTGATTGTACTTCCACTTGCAACAAGCTTCATCATTTTTTTCTTATGCTCAACATATTCCACGGCATACTTCACATGAAGACATTCTTCCTTTGATTTCCATCTTACTACTGATGTTTCCTTTCCATTTATGATTTGTTTTTCATAAACTTTACCTATAAGCTTTTCTATATTGTCAAGCTTTAGCTGCAATTTCTTGTCTCTTTTACATTTCCAACTATAAATCACACACTTGCATTCTATTGGTTGTTCATCTTTGTTTTCTTTCTCCACTGGTTCAATGAATGGGTACTTTGACACCCAATCAAGCTGAAAATTCCTTGACATTTCCCACTTGTGCCCCTATTTTGAATCTTTTGATTTGTCTTTTCTTTTCTTCTTGCCAACATCATCTACAACGCCAACATTTTCTTTTTCTTCCAAGTCATTTATCTCAATCTGGCTAACCAAGGTTTCCCTTGGAACATCTTCTACGGTATTGCCATCCTCAATCTAGCTAACTAGGGTATCCCTTGGAACATCTTCTGTGGTATTGCCATCCTCATTCTGGCTAACCAGGGTATCCCTTAGAACATCTTCTACGGTATTGCCATCCTCATTTTGGCTAACCAGGGTATCCCTTGGAACATCTTCTGCGGTATTGCCATCCTCATTCTGGCTAACTAGTGTATCCCTTGGAACATCTTCTAAGGTATTGCCATCCTCATTTGACTCAATGGCAATCCCACCTTGTGGTGGTGGTGAGGTATTGCGAATGGCTTCTTCATTATTATTTGGTGCAAGAGTTGATGGTGTAGCTCCATCTTGATTTGATGGATCAGAAACATTGCCATTTCCAAAGTAACATTGTATACTAACTCCACCTTTTCAGCATTTTGATGGCCTCCTAGTCCCTTCACCACCCTGAGGAGTCTTACCCTTGTCGCACTTGCAGCTCGACATCTTGATCTCCCACTTCGAATAAAAGCTGGAAAAAAATGTCTTCTTGTTTAAGGACATACTCATAGAATATAGATCCCATTCCCTACTAAATATCTTCTTTAAGATTGAATCAAGAATGGAAGAGAGATAAAGAAATCTTATAACACTAATACTATGAAGAAATGATTACTCACCTTTAAGTTTAGGTTTTCACTAACTTGCTATTCGTTAATGTAGGAATGTCATGTTGTAAGTTTGTAACTTTGCCTACGATCAACTTCAAGGTTCCAACTCCAACTTCCAAAATCTGAATCAAGATCTCACAAGTTTAGAACTGAACAAAATGTGTAAGAATAAATCAGAGTTTCGATTGTATTTATATCAATCCATATTTGGTGAATTCTGCGGGAATTCTATATAGTATATTAAAAAGATTTGGCAAATCTAGCGTGATTATATAAGGAATACGTTTAAGTGTCAGTGAATCAAACCTCAACAGACTACATACATTGTAATTTCCATGGTGAATATGGCCCTATGATTAGCATGGAGGTGTCATGGAAATTGGCGAAATGGCCCCTCATAATCAACTACTTGTAAATTTTAATTGGTGAAATGGGTCCTCACGTGTAGTGATGATTTAATGGGGTTGGCAAAATGGGTCCTCATGCGCAGCGACCATTGAATGGAGTTGGAAAAACATGTCCCGATACACAATGTTGTTTTAATAGTATTGGTGAATATATAGGTGATTTAGTACTTGCTTCCAAAATTCCAGGCAAAAATATTAGTCGGCCTATTTGAAACACATAGTTTGTTATGGTGAAAATCTTACTAAGTTGATTCTCATAAAATAAATAGATGGTGAATGGATATGCATTCAACCGATAATACGTAAAATCCGGGTGATTTGACCACCCTATTGGATGCGATTTATTCGCCAATTTCGGCTTAGCTGATTTGCGATATTCACCAATTGGCGAATATTCGCCACTAAAAAAATCTCTACCTACAAATCAGAAAAGAACTTTAGATTAGATCTCATCAATTCACAAAAATCCTAAAAATAATAAAAACTTGAAGAAATTCTCAGAAAAAAGCGTATAAACCATCAAAAATTGCAATAAACAAGCATATACAGTGGTCAAATTAGTTTGAAATAGAGTGAAACGAATGTTATAAAACATCAAATTTCAGACAAAATTCACCCAACAGGGTCGCCCCCCGGGCGACCCAGATGTTAACAGGATCTCCCCCCAGGCGACCCTCTTGTCAGCAGGATCTCCCCCTGGGTGACCCTGTTGTCAGCCAGATCTCCCCTTGGGTAACCTGCTTAAAAAAAGGAGCAACCCTATGTGGAGATCCCTTAAATAGAAAATGCTCTAAAATCCCCATTTTTAGTTGATTTCAGTAAATGAAAGACCGATCCTACTCTAAACGACAAAACAAAGACAATGCAACAAGAAAAATCACCAAAAAATAGACAATTTTAAGAGATTTTTCACAAAATTCAACCTAGGGTTTAGAGGAGGGTTTTTCACTGTGTGCATACTTGATTCTCGGTGGCTAAAGAAGAGGTGGCCATCTTTGCGATCTCCTCGATGATATCTACCCAACGACTGTTCACACGATTGATTATGTCGCCGATTCACTCTGATCTCACTAATTTGCTTTCTTTGCTTGCCCTTAGCTTAGTTTCTTTTATTCATTATGTTGGATCTCAAAAATGCTGGTTTTAGACTACAAGAGGGTGCCAATCTCTTGATATGTTTTTGGTCAAGACAAGGTTTATGTAATTGGAAACCCCCTACTCTTTAGGTTCTACTAGACCTAGGCGGGTGTACCTAAATGATAAGGCAGATTTAAAATATAAATAGATTCTAATTTGGGCAATTTTACTTACTATGGCACATAGGTGTGAGATAATTGCATAGCTTACTTACTAACTCCTAATAAAGGCTTGAAGTATTAACAATGTGGATCAGATTTGTATAAAGTGTTCTAAAATTGATCAGTACCTAATCTATTGGGTGGATGGAGTCAGTGGATAAATGATGATTATGGAGACAGATGTGTAGGATTGGTAGATTTACTTCTCAGCTTAACTCTAATAGTTGGACACTTTTAAATGTCTGCACCTTATGCAGGCGTGCAAGTATGTCAGTCACAATACTCTTCTTACTAATCCCAGTGTTATTTTCCCAAATTACTGTGATATTATGAAATGATATTTAATTCTTGACTTGAGGGAAACCAATCAAAATAATTAGTTTAAAAGGATTTTAATCCTTGGCAAGAACCAATTAAGATGAATTAGTTGAAAGGAATTTAATTCACTCTAGGAAGAAACCAATCAAAAAATCACATAGTAACATCAAATGTGTCTTGACAAATTGTGTTAATTTGAATAATAAGGAAAAACCACTTTGGAGACAATACAATAACATATAAGATTTAATCTCGACACAACAGTTGAATACTAAAATTGAATCACCAGATTTGAGCAATCTTCTCCATTGATTATACTTCAAAATTTATACATTAATAACATAAGTTTTCGAAATGATAGCGGATGAGTGAAAGGTGACATATGGATATTATGACTGAGCAGATGAGCCTCTCTACTACTACTGATCTTACCTACTGCTAATGATTTATTGCTTCTCCATGATTGATCATATATACTTTTGTATTTTAGGATTATGACCCTTTGCATGTTTGTCCCATGCAGCTTTTCATCAATTAATTAATTATCTTCCGTAGATAGAATAATTAATTAATTTAACTTGTCTCCGTGTTCTCGTGAGAAAATAAAGAATAATACTTAAATCTTAATCTTTTGTTGGCAAATTTCACCATCATATTCACCTGTATGAGTTTTCACCTCTATTTGGCAAAAGTATACATTTGGGTAAAAAGTATTACCCCATACTTGTCTCCTTGGTGAAAGATATTTTACTAGCCACCATAATGCACACTCACATAAAAATGTTCTCTTAGTAAACTCCTTAAAAATATTTCACCTCAGAGTGAAAGCAATTTTCCACTTTGATTGTTTATTAAAATCTGCATTTGATATATTCATTATATTCTTCTGTGAATTGCCGATGAGTTTTTTTAGGGTTTCTCATGTGTTTTCCAAATTTGCCCTATTTTCTTGGCTCGAGCATGGAGGATGCTAGCAATGATTGTGGAATCTGGTTTTACACTTGCAATTTGCATTTGTTTGAGAGTTTATAAAGCATTATCAACAACCCCATTTTGTGTATGCCCTGCAGTCATTACAATTCATGGGATAACATTTCTTTGAGGTAGATTGTCACAGAGTTTGGATGCCTTGTTTATGCGCCCACATATTGCATACATCTCTACCATGACAATTGCAAATACAACTTCTCACAAAAGTTTAATTCTTTGTGTTTTAATTGATGCCCATAGCTATTCTAAAGTTCCAATTTTAGCACAGGCAGTAAGTATATTGGCAAATCCGAACTGATTAGATTAGAGACTTGTTCATTGCATTTGGTGAAATAATGTGACTACGTCGTGAGGATGAGCATGTCTTATGTATGCTGCAATAATCACGTTCCACGAGACACTGTCCTGTTCATTGAGCATACACCAAACTTTCACACTTGACATACATGTAAATAAGCTTATTATAAAAGTTTTTCATGTAGCAAATCCAAGTCATCTGTGAGTGATGGAAGAGAGGACTTCTTTTCCTCTGCAAGTTAAATCACCATTTACCAACATCAAGCCTTGCTGTGCATTATTCCTCACAACTATTTGGAAAGGCAGTGCTATATATGAATGTCTATTGCTCTATATCTTGCCTGTTCACTAAGAATCCACAGCATAATTTAATAGTTGTGCCCCTGTTCCTCATGACTCATGATATCATTTGCTATGACTAGGTTTTTTGACTCAAAAGGCCGCTTATTATTATTTAGTGGCTACGCCACTTACTTGGCAGCGAGCACCATACTTTGGTATCATTGTGCTATTTCTTTCACCAACTACAACTCTGTTCTATTAGGAAGTGCTACTATTGAATGGGCTATGCCTTTTCTTTCAATGTTGAGAGTCTTGCTCCCTAGGACTTGTGTCTTTGATAGGCGCCTTTCTATAGAATGAGCAGCGCCTTATTCTAAAGCATCGCATGTAACTTGGTTGCCCATATCACTACTAAGGATGATTTTTCTTTATGACTGTGTTCTCCATCTTAATTTGACAATGCCATCACTCCTTGGATTCTTTTGAATAGGCAACGCCATCTTTTGAAGAGTGATGCCTTGATATATGGCGTGTTATGATTTCAAGACTTGTGCCTTTGATATATGTATAAGACTGTCCTTAGTCAATTTGAATGCCAAACCTATATCTATATTTACTTGTGAGATCATTATGGCACCCGAACCCTAGACATGTTGTACCATGGTTGGCTCGAGATTTGTTATTGTTATGTCCTTTATGTCAAAGATCAAGTCATCTCCGTTGTAAAAAGATTACACCTTGCATTGAATTTTGAATGGCTTTGTGGCACCATTGCAAAACAAATCTCTTGTGGGATGGTGGGACTGAAAATAGTTGCCTCATTATTATCCTCACAATGACCAATATAAGGAGATTGAATTTAGGTATATGAGTTACTCGTGCATACATCTTTCGTACTACATTCAATGATGTTCATATTTTCGGGTGGATGCCTATGAATAGAAACAAGGGCCTTCAACTGTGCACACTTTGTACTTTTGAAACCAATGCCAAATCCTAATGTTTCAATTTGCTCCATAATTTGAATTGCCACTCCTACAACAACCATTGTGTGATACAAGATGGGTCCCCATGTGGGCTCGACTAATTTTTTTTTTCGTTTTGAAATAATTTTCTATCCCAGATTGTCCTAACACTACATTTGTGTGCTCATGAGGTGCAAAAATGAAATGGGTTTTCATCAAAATCCTCTTTTTGGCACTTTGTACTATGAGCAAAACTGGTTAAACAGCCTCCAAAATTGCCTTGGAAAACTAATCAAAATTTCTCCTAGAGCCACGAAAATGCACCAACATGTTGAGTTATGATAGGGGAGTATGCTTGTCAAACAGATTGGCATGAATCCATCGGGATCGAAAACTATCGATGTTCAAAGTTGCTTAGTCTTTTTTGCAAACTGCTCCTGTCAAACTCAACTGAAACTCACCAACTTGCCATTTTGAAAAAATATCAAATCTGACTCTAGGGAGATACAACATGGGGGATCAGCTCATCTAGGTATAATGAGTATGTTCACAAGTGGGTTTCTCGCCAATCATCTTCCCCCTCAAAATATTGAGGGTCAAAGTTGACCTCTGCAACTTTCTGGAAATGCAGTCATCAAAACTGCATAAAATCCATTTGGTTTTGATTTTGAAAAAATACCAAATGAGGTGCTGGGAATTTGAGAATTGGGATGAAAGCACATTCATATGGGAATAATTCGAGACACCAATTAGTTTTTCATGACAGTCTTCCAGTTGATAATTATTATCCTCCAAAGTTGACCTCCCGAGCAGATTTCACACTGTGAAAACAACAAAACTTTACCAGAACCCCTTAACTTGACACTTCAAAATCTGATCAAATCTTATCATAGGAAGCTAAAATCAGATGTGCTTACTCAAATATGATAGATAAACATGTATGTAACACAATTTTGCCTGAAACTGAAGAGGCTTCAAATTATGATTTTTCAAAGTAGGCTCTTGAGGCAGTTTTTACAAATGCATTTCTGAGTTCTGAGATCAACTTTTTCATCATGGGAGCCCTAAATTTTGTTGTTATATGGAGCCTAATCAGACTCGGAGGTTATATTCACCCCACTTTTATCAGCACGGTTTCCCCCCAAATTCCTACGGGGTCAAGGGGCAGTGCCCCTTGCGGGGGTTTGGGGGCAGTGCCCCCAAGACGGGGTCAAGGGGCAGCGCCCCTTGCAGGGTCCAGGGGCAGCGCCCTTGGCGCATTCCCTATCGCGATACAGGGCGGGGTCGAGGGGCAGCGCCCCCGTGGGGGCTCGGGGGCAACGCCCCCGAAACCTCACATGATTTTTTATTATTTTATAATGCACCAGGAGTTAATTTTTTCATTGACTGACATAAGAAAACCCTATTTTGTAACCGAAAAAAAGCTTGATAAAAAGTGGCTAAGGGTTAGGGTTTTTTGATATTGTATTGTAGCATTTTGCAGCGGTATTGAGTTGCAGGGATTGCTGATTGTAATCAGTTTGATTTACTGGATAATAATATTGGACTCTCTGTTTGGTGGATGTAGCCCGAGTTTGGGTGAACCACGTTAAAACTTGTCTCTCGCTATTATTATTTCTGTGTATTTCCATTTCTCTGTTTAATCTTTATTTGCATTTAATTGATATCTTCTGCCAGCTAACCCTAACAAATTTTGCCAAAAAATGGTAGGAATTTTATGTCCTAACACATTCTTAGATTAGTTTTTGCTTTTATCCATCTTTCGTGCGTCATTTTGCGTGCATTCATTCCTACATGTCTCACTGACCAAGGCAAACAACTAGTCAAACTATCACGATCTATGGTAAGTTTGTCATTTCAATTTTCATTATTCATTTTGATATATTCAGATGTCGGGCTAACACTATTTATTGCAGGTACAATTGTGGGAAAATTGACAATAGGTAAGGCCTAGTTCGGGAACGGTACCTACCTTTCATGTAGACTACCATCCCCGAGGGGGCAAATATGTAAGCACAAAAATCACGCACAGCCTCCAAGAGGACCTCTATGATGATATATGATCCTTGTCACATACATGTAAGTGTGAAATAATGTCCTCTAAGAAGCAGACCTCTTTCTTTCGTCTGGTGTTGTTTTCTCTTTGTCATTTTCCTTCTCTCTTTGTCGTTGACGCTTTTCGACACTTTTGTGGCACTTTTCGATTTGCATTTTCTGAGCTTGTGACCTTGTTCCTAAGCCTTGTATGCATATTGTAGGTGAGTTTTCACCTTTTCCCTATGGTTTTCATCTTCTCCACCCCCTAGAAGCCTTCTAGAGGTCCCCCAGATCCATCTCCCACTTTCAGTTTTCAGTTTCACTCAACCAATCCAAATCTCCTTCTATTATTTCCAGATCTCCCACCGAGAGATCCTACTTTGCAAGTGTAGATTTGGATTCTTACATATGATTGACTTGTTTCTAGAGGCAATCCCCTCCTTTTCATCTCCTCTACCATCTCCCATCATGCATTTTCTCCCAGACCCCGTTCTTTCTGGATCTCTCGTCGGGCGACCCTTAAAAAGCAAGATCTCCCCCGGGTGACCCAGGGTTGCCCCCTGGTGACCCATGGGTGACCCATGGGCAACCTTGTTGCATTTTGCCGTGGAAAAACTTGAGTTTCTAACTCGAAATAGCTCTATTTTTGCCTATTTTTCTTCCAGTTCGCATGATTTTTTATGCCTAATTTGGAGTTGACTATTTCATGCACTCACACATGCATAATTAACTCCATTTGATCTAAAATTAACAACTCATTCTCTTCCATTCATTCTTCTAACTCCATTTCTTCTCCGGTGATAAGCTATTATTGCTTTATCACTCCCTAATTAACTAAGTTTACTGGGTAATCAATCCAGTTCACTCCCCAATCAATCCTTGTTAACTCTTCAATCAATTGAGTTAACTTTTCAATCAATTATCTTCTTCTAACCTATAAATACCCCCCTTCCTCAAGAACAAAGAGAGGCAAATTCATTGTACACACAACTCTTGCTAAGTTTTTTCTCTCCAATTAGCATTCTCATGCTCACACAGGACGAAGGTGCCTTTTATTTGTTTATTTGTTCATCAAGCTTTCACATAAATCTCTTCAAGCATCATTACGCTGCTTCAATCAATCCATTGTTCTCATCAGCAGATCTCATTGAGCTCATTTCGTAAAGCTTCCAAAGCTTCTTTCGCTTCTTTGTGGTGTCTTGTTGTCAAGAGGTCTTCCTGTTGCTTCAAGAGGATACGAGGTTGCCATCAAGGATCTCTAAGGGTAGTGGAGGCTCACAAGTCTTCTTTATTTCAGGTTCCTCTATACTTTTTTTATTGGTAGTAATTTTAAAATTGAAATTGCTCTTGGGATTGGTAATTTATTGCTTTTTCCTTGATAGAATAGTCAGATCTAGCATTTTAGAAGTAGTTTGCATTCATAGTTTAATTCAATTACTCGTAATTTCCTTTTCTAGATTAAATCATTTCAAAACATTCAAAAACCCCCAAAAAATAGAATAATTGCATTAGGTAAAATTCATTCTAGTTGAATTCATATTTCATTTCCTAGATTAAAAAGCATCTTTATTTCCAAAAATACCAAAAAAAGCACAAAATCAAGTTTTGCATGTCATATAGTTGCATTTATAAAAATATAGATAAGAACGAAAACATTAGACATTTAGATACATTGCAAACCCTTGATACCATCACAAGGTCAACAAAAGTCAAGTATTTGGTCAAACCCTTGATACCATCACAAGGTCAACAAAAATCAATGAACAACTAAACCTTAGGTCAACTCAAAACCCTAAGTCTAGTCAAGGTTTGTTCACATACGCCTATCTCTTGTCTTGGCTCACGAATGTGCCCAGGATTAAGAGGTGAGTGGGTGAGGGCAATCCTCGACGAGATTAAGGAAAACCATCCAAGACCTCGGTAAGATCCATTTGTCTTTCAACAACTAGGGGCATTTAGAGAAATTCAAATACGTGTAATCATCCAACAAATTGAAAGACAAGAAGCCATCAACAAAAGTAACAGCTTACCCACATAGAGGTGGTAAAGTAGAAACCCTAACAGACGAAGAGTAACTAGTGACCCTTTGGGTTATAGGGTTATATCTATAACAACAATCATTGAATGAAACATACATATTAGCACATAACAACAGAGGCCCCAGGACGTGTCGACCCCTCTTCACGAAGTCCAACTCCCCAGCGAGTTAGACCACCATCGTGCCTCGCCTCCTCTCGACTAGCTACTTCCACAGGAGCGAGAGTGACATGGTGGTTCACCCCGTGGAAAGGAGAGAAGGGTTTGTGTGCATGTCAAAATCCAACCCAACAGCCCCAAGCAACTGAGGTCATGATTTTGAGCGTACAAGTTCAGGTATGTCAAAAAGTTTTATCTTCTCACAGTCTATACTATGCATCTGCGTGGCTGTTTGGGAACTACCAAGATGAGAAAGTTCAAAAATGCATTAGAGACTTCCTGTGGTCTGATGGGAAAGGAAATAAGAAAATACATGTTGTCTATTGGAGTTGGTGTTGTCAATCCAAAGAGCTCCGGAGACTTGGGATCAAGGACCTTAAGTTTCAAGGTGTGGCCTTGGCAGTAATGTAATACCTATATCCTATCCAATCAAAACAAAACCCATAAATCAATACTAGTCATAAGAATTCATTATGTACATCTAGCATTAAGTTAAAACATATATCATTCTGCTCTTAATTCCACATGTTCTTTTATTAAAATAATACACATAAGAACTTTATACTTCATAGTTTCATAAAAGCATATAACCTCATTTATACATGTTAGAACATATAACATATAGGTTCTATAATGACCATCATATAAGAGCATGGAAGCATAACCCAAGCTAAACAGTCATATAGTGACAAGGTCAATATGAGAAATAGATCATATCTTCACTAGGTCTCATAATTTCATCATACAATCAAGTGATTTCATGATGTTTCTATAACATCATATCTAATCAACATGAAATCATATAGATAACAAAGTTGGATTCATCTTTGTTCACAAAGCATCCATCATATACATAAATCTCATCATGAGTCAAGTTAATTTCTTTTCTTGAAATTCTACATAACAAGATATATCAAACTAAAAAGCTACATATCATTAGTTTGATGTAGATTTCATAGGGATGTGGCATCTCGATGGAATCATTGCCCTAGCTCCTCCTTTGTACACCCGAAGAGAAGAGCATCATAGAAGTGACATCCACTTTACTACAAAGCCAAGCTTTCTCATGCTACCCCACATAGGCAGCCCGACCCACTCCGAGAAAACTCGTTCCTCAAGGTCGCCATGCATGATAGTTAATTTAACTATGCAATTCTACCTATTGCCCATGCAAACATATAGAAAGAAACTATAGATTCAAAAATGTTATCCACAATTTTAATCCTTCGAAATATATTCCACTTGAAATCATCCATTTACATCAATCATGCATGTTGGCTAATTCCTCTAATAAAATGTCCAGGGTTCATTAATTGATCCTTTAATTGTTTCACGATTTTGTCTCAGTCAATATACTCATACCTTAAATATCATCTTAATGCTACATTAAGCATCATATAAGATATCAAGAAAGATTTTCCAAGCTAAGTCTATCAACAATCATGAAAGACTAACATTAGTTGATAAAATACGAAATGGTACCTTAACACTAGGTAAGCTTAAAACTTTATCTCATAAAGACAATAGTTTTTTATGTGTATTCTAGATCAACAACAATTATCATCTTAGAATAAAAGTTAAACAAGATTACAACTATGTCAAAAATAGAGATTATATAACATCGAGATAGATATGAAAACATTATCTCAAGCTATAATTTCTTTGGTAAAGAATATTATATCCAGTAAATAGTAAGACAAACAACTAGACACATCCTTCTAATTTATAAACTATCTGACACTTACTCTAACAAGATATTATAAACCATTAAGGGACCCTTCCTAAGGCCCAACCTATGCCTCAGGGGCTCATCCTAGATGGCCTTGCCTACGTGAAAGCACAGAGGCTTCATAGTTTAGAAAACAACCTTCCTCAAGTTCATAATGTTTATAACAATTTAGTTTTCAACATTTATGGTCTTAAAAGATTTATAAAATCATGTTACACCTATCAATGATTCAACCCAAAATTCTAGGCTGTCTTGGCATATCACTCAATTGGAAACAAATCAGTAGAAAGAAGTTTTTATTACAAGTAACTAGGCTCTCTTCCCATGACATAAGATAAGTACAACATCAAACAAACCTATGACTTATGTTTGTTCTATCATCTCTTCATGATAGTTGACATTTAACAAGATTAAGGGTGTCCTATCACTTCCCATGATATCTTGACACTCAAGAAAATGGATTAACACATCCCAAGCATCTTATCTTGATGATAATTACAACCAAGTATTTGGCAAGGTTCTCTTCAAAGTATTATAATTCACAAGAGATAATACACCATCACATTCTTTAAAATCATGCAATACTTCCTCTTTATTTTTTGTATTGCTCATAAGGAAGGAAGATGTATTACATAAGAACTCACTACTTCCAACCTAGATTTGAATACCATCCAAGTCATTCAATAAGGAGTTTTAAAAAAAAATAAATTACTTTTGCCTATATATTTTCCAAATACATAACCAAACAAGGAATTTCTTGTAAAGTTAAACATATCGATCATCCTTAAAATATTTGACACTTTTATTAATATTAACTAAACAAAATAAGATGATCATGATGGCCATATAAATGGATACACATGGTTTCCAAAACTTATAATTACGATTGAGACATACTATCCTTAACTAGATGATCATACGATATCTTAAGAACTTTGGAAATATATCCCAATGTCAAATCAAACACATAAATACTTATCAGTCATTACCAAATGGTTCAAATGCTAATTAAAATTTTCACAATCATACTTAGTTCACATAACTAATACTCTTAACCCTTGTGTTAACTTAATGTTGTAGAAATAAAAGGAATTGTTTCTTGTCATCATGGTGAAAAGTTGGCGTTTACATATGGTTTTATTCCCAAGTTTTGATTTTCAACTTTTAACTCTGTCAGTTCCAATTCAATCCTATTTTCATTCTTGTTTAAAACATTTACTCCTTCATATGTTAGTTTTAAATCAAGAAGAGATATAATCATTTCATGTTTACCCTTCAATATTTACTTTTAAATTTAAAGAAATAAAAATATTTATTTTTCTATCTTTTACAATGTTAAGTTTTAATTATTGAATTACATTCTTCCTGTTGGTATGTGGCGACTGATCATGCAAGTACTGTACACTCGTAATGTATCCCCCTTTTTTTCCCATTCGAAGTCGGTTGTTAATTTTTTGTTAACCGACAAAAGAAAAATGACATTATAAAACCCTAATTCTAGAAGCTTCTAAAAAGCTTGTTACAAGCAGTTGGGATGTATGTTGTGGGATTTCGATATTGTATTGTAGCATTTGCAGTGGTATTGAGTTGCAAGGATTGTTGGTTGTAATCGGTTTGATTTGTTGGATAATAATATTGGACTCTCTGTTGGTGGATGTAGCCCGAGTTTGGGTGAACCATGTTAAAAATTGTCTCTCGCTATTATTATTTCTGTGTATTTTTCATTCCTCTGTTTAATCTTTATTTTCATTTCATTGATATCTTCTGCATGAAATTCCTAACAGTTCCAAGTAACATATTTTATCCTTTAATGCTTATAAAGATATATATTTTTCTACTGTTCAAATAGCAATTTCCCTTTTGAAACTACAAAAATAAATAAAAATGCAATGGTTTAAGACTAATAAATTTTCTTTGCATAATTGGTAAACACAAAAAAGTAGAGTTTTATAATGTAAACCTCCAGCATATAATTTGAGGTGCCTCTAGTGGAGGCGTCTCCATCAAGGAGTGCCTCTCTGATGGAGACCTCTATAGTATGCTAGGATTTTACAATTTTTCTATCCTTTGGCTCAGTTAAATAAAATAAATGTGTTTTCTTTAAATTTTCAGTAGGATCTCTGCTGTGAAATTTCATTCATAGTTTCAGCTACTCAAACTGGTAAGAATTTTTGGATTCAAGATTTGTTAAGTTTAGTTTAACTCATGCCTTTGATTGAAATTGATTTTTATTCTCTTGTCCATTTGTTTGTTGTTTCACAGGTTTCTTTCAAGCTAGTTATTACCAAATATTAGATTACATGGTTGCCCTAAATGGGTTAACATCATAAATTGAATAAAATGCTATCATTTATAGTTCAAATCAATTAGGAACAAGAAAAATCCTCATTATGTATAGCAAAATATAGCGCATAGGAAGAAGATTTAACTGCCCTAATGTCTAAACAAAATCTGATAAAACATACCTTAATACCTTCGTTGAAATCAATGCTTTTTCTATATCTTGTTTCTCCTCTTTCTTTCCTCTCTTCCTCTGCCAACATCCATTCTCATTCTGAAATCCTCTTTTTTAAAAGCCTTTTCTCACCTTTTTCCATGTTCTATATATTTCAAGACATGATACAAAAAAGAGTTTTGTAATACCTTGAAAGTTTCCCCATATTCATCGTTCAATAGCTCATAGAAGTGACCTACCAAATGCCATTTTATTCTTCTACAGATGTCCACACGGAAGGATTATTTGTGGCAGAAAATATATCTTTTAATTAAAGTGCTCAATTTCTTCTATTTATTAAACCTTACAATTTAAATTTTGTTGATGTTTTTAATTGATTTGTCGTACTAACAACTCCCACCTTGGCTGGCATAAACACAATTAAATTAATTTATTCCTTTTAATTAATAAAATTATTTTATTCAAATTTTACTTAAGGATGCTCGTAATTACTTTACTCCATCCTATGTTTATTTCATTTAAACGGTATTAATTATTTACTTTAATTAGATGTTATTTAATATTTTTCTCAATTAAACACTATTTATTATTTCAAGTATATAATATATATATTATATAAGTGAAATGAGTATTTTCCCATTTGTGTATTTCTTTTTGTACTTATACAAACGGGATATGACATCCCTCCCCCCTAAAGATGGTCATCGTCTCGATGATGACAAGGATGAATAAAATCTAGAAAGTGAGAGTCAAGTCATGACTTCTTGACAATGTTATCCTAAGTGACAATCCTTAGAGCAGTGATTACATTGCTCTTTTCATTGGACTACCTTCCTTCGAATAAAGATTCTTCTCTTTTCTAGGATACATAGATTTCTACGTGAGCCCCTTCTAAATTCCGAACCTATTAAAAGAATTTGTATGTAGTTCTCTTTGGAACACTCCATGCTTAGCTACTAAAAGTATGTTACAGATGTATACCCTATGAATCTATCTATTTTCAATATTACCTCATTGGTCACCTTATGGTCATTACACACCCGGGGGTATCCTCCTTTCTTTAGAAATTATGTTATACCTTCCCTAGCATCAATCATATATCCAATGCAGATGTCCTTAGGATTTATTATGGTTGTAAAATTAACATTTCGTAATAGTATCAAGTAGGACCAAATTTGGTCATGTACTATTGTCTCCTTGTGGTAAGCTTCGTATTTTCTTACCTTCAAGGTTTCCACTTTGGTTTATCCATATTATTCAAGGTCATTTGCCATTACCTTTGAAAAGTTGCATACTTAGATTATTCCAACTAAAGATATCCTAATTTCCCTCAAATGAGAGACAATTTTCTTATTAAGGTTTAAGAGTGATTTCATGTGTTGGCACACACACTGAAGGTAATAACTTTTAAGTCCTTTTTCCTTATTCATGCTCCACACATATGAATTTCATATGTATCAAGGTGAAGTGTTTCAATCAAGAAACCTGTCCATCTTTGTCATTCATTCTTCCCACGTGGGTGATGCTAATCCACTATATCCATCTCTAGCATACACACTTTCGTGTGTGTGATACTAGACACCAATGTCCATCCTTGTTATACACACTACACATGTGTATAATACTAGACATGTTTGAACATTTATATCATGTTCGTATTCAAACCATGTTTTCCCCTTGGTCACTACCTTCTTGATGACATACAAGCACACCATATTACTTGTAGTCATCACTGGTAAGTCATATTTATATGTTACAAAATCAACATTCCTTACTTATGTCTAGCCCAACAAAATTTTCTCTATTGGTTGCATCCATTTCTATTTCTCAAGACAAATGCACCTTAGAGCATCTGCAAAATTCTTGGAATCAGTAAGCCAAGCCTGCCCAACATAGCTTATCGATTCAGCAATTTCAGAAAGGATTTCCTTATAGAAGTTTTGGTTTTGTTCTAGGTTTTTGTTTTCTTGGTTCATTTCTGTGTTCTTTTCCCTAACATTCTGGCACAAGAACAAAATTTGAGGTTAGCTTATTTTCTATTCAGTGAAATCCTTTGCAATGAGCTTTAAGGTCCAGTGTTGAACCCAGTTTGCTCTGATACCACATGTAACACCTCTATCCTATCCGATCAAAATAAAGCCCATAAATCAATACTAGTCATAAGAAGTAATCATGTACATCTAGCATTAAGTTAAAACATATATCATTCTACTCTTAATTCCACATGTTCTTTTATTAAAATAATACACATAAGAACTTTAGAGTTTAGAGTTTCATAAAAGATTATAACCTCATTTATACATGTTAGAACATATAACATATAGGTTCTATAGTGAGCATCATATAAGAGCATGAAAGCTTAATCCAAGCTAAATAATCATATAGTGACAAGGTCAATATGAGAAATAGATCATATCTTCACTAGGTCTCATAATTTCATCATACAATCAAGTGATTTCATAATGTTTCTATAACATCATATCTAATCAACATGAAATCATAGATAATAAAGTTGGATTCATCTTTGTTCAAAAAGCATCCATTGTAAGAGTCAATGTGACTCAGCAGGCGAGGATCCCTACAATCAAGACAACCTTCCACACAAAGAGAAAAGAGAAGATGCTAAAATAATGGAGCAAAGATTCTATACAACAAAGTGTATGAAACTATTATCAAGTGTCATGAAATACAATGAGTGAGCCTTGCTTATAAAGGAAAGGATGACAATCAATGAGTTGTAGTCATGTGACAAGTGTCACATTCCTATCACATGTGACAACTAGAGGATGGGATGCCAACTAGAGCACATGTGTAGGATAAGATAACTCACTACAACTATCAACAACTAGAAGACTCACTAAGTCAGCTTAACATGTGAATTATGTGTGATGTGTGAATATTATTTAACTAATAAATAGTTAAATAATATAAATTATCCACACACGGAGAAATGAACTAAACTAGTTAGGAAAAACCCTTATTCACACCAACATCCATCATATACATAAATCTCATCATGAGTCAATTTAATTTATTTTCTTAAAATTCTACATAACAAGATATATCAAACTAAAAAGTTGCATATCTTTAGTTTGATGTAGATTTCATAGGGATGTGGCATCTCGATGGAATCCTCACCCTAGCTCCTCCTTCGTACACCCGAAGAGAAGAACATCATAGAAGTGACATCCACCCTACCATGAAGCCAAGCTTTCCCATGTTACCCCACATAGGCAGCCCAACCCATTCTGAGGAAACTCATTCCTCAAGGTCGCCATGCATGATAGTGAATTTAACTATGCAATTCTACCCATTGCCCATGCAAACATATAGAAAGCAAATATAAATTCAAAAATGCCATCTGCAATTTCAATCCTTCGAAATATCTTCCGCTTGAAATCATCCGTCTATGTCAATCATGCATGTTGGCTAATTCCTCTAATAAAATGTCCAGGGTTCATTAATTCATCCTTTAATTGTTTCAAGATTTTGTCTTGGTCAATATACTCATACATTAAATATCATCTTAATGTTACATTAAGCATCATATAAGATATCAAGAAAGCTTTTCCAAGCTAATTCTATCAGCAATCATGAAAGACTAACATTAGTTGATAAAATACGAAATGGTACCTTAACACTAGGTAAGCTTAAAACTTTATCTCATAAAGACAATAGTTTTTCATGTGTATTCTATATCAACAACAATTATCATATTAGAATAAAAGTTAAACCAAATTACAACTACGTCAAAAATAGAGATTATATAACAACGAGATAGATATGAAAACATTATCTCAAGCTATAATTTCTTTGGTAAAAAATATTATATCCAGTATATAGTAAGACAAACAACTAGACACATCCTTCTAATTGATAAACTACCTGACACTTACGCTAACAAGATCTTATAAATCCCTAAGGGACCCTTCCTAAGGCCCAAACTATGCCTCGAGGGCTCATCCTAGATGGCTTTGCCTATGTGAAAGTACAAAGGCTTTGTAGTTCAGAAAACAACCTTCCTCAATTTCATAATGTTTATAACAATTTAGTTTTCAACACTTATGGTCTTAAAAGATTTATAAAATCATGTTACACCTATCAATGATTCAACCCACAATTCTAGGTTGTCTTGGGCATATCACTCAATTAGAAACAAATCAGTAGAAGGTTTTTATTACAAGTAACTAGGCTCTCTTCCCAAGCCATAAGAAAAGTACAACATCAAACAAGCCTACGGCTTATGGTTGTTCTATCATCTCTCCATGATAGTTGACATTTAACAAGATTAAGGGTGTCCTATCACTTACCATGATATCTTGACACTCAATAAAATGGATTAACACATCCTAAACATCTTCTCATGATGATAATTACAACCAAGTATTTGACAAAGTTCTCTTCAAAGTATTATAATTCATAAGAGATAATACACCATCACATTCTTCAAAATCATGCAATAGTTCATCTTTATGTTTGTATTTTTCATAAGCAAGGAAGACGTATTACATAAGAACTCACTACTTCCAACTTAGGTTTGAATAGCATCCAAGTCATTTTGTAAGGAGATTTTAAAAAAAATCAAATTACTTTTTCCTATATATTTTCCAAATACATAACCAAACAAGGAATTTCTTGTAAAATTAAACATATTGATCATCCTTAAAATATTTGACACTTTTGTTAATATTAACTAAACAAAATAAGATGATCATGATGGCCATAGAAATTGATACCCATGGTTTCCAAAACTTATAATTAGGATTGAGACATACTATCCTTAACTAGATGATCATACGATATCTTAAGAACTTTGGAAATATATCCCAATGTTAAATCAAACACATAAATACTTATTAGTCATTATCAAACGGTTCAAACACTAATTAAAATTTTCACAGTCATACTTAGTTCACATAACTAATACTCTTAACCCTTGTGTTAACTTAATGTTGTAGAAAGAAAAGGAATTGTTTCCTGTCATCATGGTGAAAAGTTGACGTTTACATCTGGTTTTATTCCCAAGTTTTAGTTCTCAAGTTTTAACTTCGGCGGTTCCAATTCAATCCTATTTTGATTTTTGTTTAAAAGATTTACTCCTTCATATGTTGGTTTTAAATCAAGAAGAGATATAATCATTTCATGTTTACCCTTCAATATTTACTTTTAAAATTAAAGAAATAAAAATATTTCTTTTATATCTTTTGCAATGTTAAGTTTTAATTATTGAATTACATTCTTCCAAGTAACATATTTTATCCTTTAATGCTTATAAAGATACATACATGTGTTTCACTTGTAATATTAATTATAATTTGCCTGGTTATTATGTTGTTCAAACATCAATTTCCCTTTTGAAACTACAGAAATAAATAAAATTGCAATGGTTTAAGACTAATAAATTTTCTTTGCATATTGTTAAACACAAAGAAGTAGTGTTTTATAATGTAAACCTCCAGCATATAATTTGAGGCACTACAAATGGAGGCATCTCCATCAAAGAGCGCCTATATGATGGAGACGTCTCCATTGGAGAGGTCGCCTCCAATAGAGACCTCTACAGTATGCTCAGATTTTACAAATTTTCTATCCTTTGGCTCAGTTAAATAAAATAAATGTGTTTTCTTAAAAATTTTAGCATGATCTCTGGTGTGAAATTTCATTCATAGTTTCAGCTACTCAAACTTGTAAGAATTTTTGGATTTAAGATCTGTTAAGTTTAGTTTAACTCATGTCTTTGATTGAAATTGATATTTATTCTCTTGTCCATTTGTTTGTCATTTCATAGGTTTCTTTCAAGCTGGTTATTACCAAATATTAGATTACACAGCTGTCCTAAATGGGTAAACAACATAAATTGAATAAATTGCTATCATTTATGGTTCAAATCAATTAGGAACAAGGAACATCCTCATTATGTACAACATAATATAGCACAAGAAAGAAGATTTAACTGCCCTAATGTCCAGACAAAATCTGATAAAACATACCTTGATACCTCCATTGAAATCAATGCTTTGTCTCTATCTTGTTTTCCCCCTTTCTTTCCTCTCTTCCTCTGCCAACATCCATTCTCATTCTGAAATCCTCTTTTTTAAAAGCCTTTTCTCACCTTTTTCCATGTTCCATATGTTTCAAGACATGATAAAAAAATGCCAAGTAATACCTTGAAAGTTTCCCCCATATTCATTGTTCAACAACTCATAGAAGTGGCTTGCCAAATGTCATTTTATTCTTCTACAGATGTCCGCATGGGAGGATTATTTGTGGCAGAAAATATATCTTTTAATCAAAGTGCTCAATGCCTTCTATTTAATAAACCTTACAATTTAAACTTTGTTGATGTTTAAATTAATTTGTCGTACTAACAACTCTCACCTTGGCTGGCATAAACACAATTAAATTGATTTATTCCTTTAAATTAATAAAATTACTTTATTCAAATTTTACTTAAGGATGAGTAATTACTTTACTCCATCCTATGTTTATTTCATTTAAACGTTTTTAATTATTTACCTTAATTATACGTTATTTAATATTTTCTCAATTAAACACTATTTATTATTTCAAGTATATGATATATATTATATAAGTGAAATGAGTATTTGCCCATTTGTGTATTTCTTTTTGTACTTATACAAATGGGATATGACAAGTAAAATGGATTGTCAAAGCTATTGAGGGTAGTGAGCCCTAGAAAGCATTAATAAGAAATAAGATTTCTCTGTCAAGGCCTAGGAAAGGTAAAGATTGGGTTTCAATGTGCTATAAGGACTTAATATTTGGGATTTTGTTGTTGCTCCATTTGGATCCAAAGTGTTTGGCATCCTCTGGCGGGCCTGGGAAAATGTTAAGCATCTGATTACTAATGCCAAAGCATTTTCCAGACTAGATAGTTTCTTCATGGCATACTGATCAGCGTGGTGGAATCTGCACCATAATAACAAATCGTTGGCCTTGTTGCAAGGTTGTTCAGCCAAATTATGGGCCTCACAGGATATAAATTCCTTTGGTGACATTTTTGAGAATGGATATTTGAAATCTTGGCAAACTCTAAAAGGTTAATATGATTTAAGAGATTATAATATGAGGACTCTATTTGTTCTGAACAAGGCTTTGTTTGGGTTCTCTTTTCCTATTGACCTGAAGGTGAATACGAAAATGTGGGTAAACATCCTCTGGGAAGATGGCACAGTGTTTGGAAACATAAATTCTAAAAAATTGTATGTGATGTTGGCCGACATGAAGGAAATATTTGAGAGGGTAAATAAGTCATGGAAGGTTGGGTGGGATGACAAATAGTTGTCTTGTTTGTTCAAAAACTTGTGGTTAGTCAAATGTGAGCCGAAAAAGAATTGTTTTAGATGGTTGTTAGTGATAAAAAAGTTGGTCATGGGTGTTGAGTCTGGGTTAGGGAATTTGTGTAAGTTGTGTAATTGTGTGGAGTCTTTTGAACACTTGTTCTTTGAATTTGTTTTTTCTTATAAGGTCTGGACCGTATTTCTAGGTAATGGTTTGGGTTGGAACAATACTGACAATTTTTCATGGGCTGAACTTTTATTTGGTTATGTTGAATCCTTTCATAAAGAGCTTGTTGTCTTTTTGGTATGTGTTTACTCTTGAAGTTCTATGGCATATATGGAAGGAGAGAAATGATGAATTGTTCCATGACAAGAGGAGATCTCTCACTAACTCATACATTGATCTCATAATCTGATGTGGTGAAATAGGTGGTTGTATGCTTGGAGATGTCTAAAGACATATTTTTCATTTTGCTCAAGGAGGGACCGAGTTTAGTCTACAAAAAGGAGATAGTTAGTGCTCACTTATGGCCCATAGACGTGATAATTTGGATCTTGAATAGATGAAGAACCTTGAAGATTATCTTAAAGAAAAAAAGATTGAAAAAATAGTGTTGACTGAGAAGAAACGAGAGAACAAAAGATATGGGTAGAGTTCTAACCATGAGTACATTCCTATGGTCAAAGACTTGGCACCTGAGGATGAGGTTGATCTAGTGATTGGGACTTTTCATGAAGTGGACTACTATGAAAATGACAGCAACCAAAAATTTTGTTGGGAATGATGTATAGATCAGATACATGCTGTAATTTTTGTCATTTTGTATGTCTATTCATATACTAGTGACACTATAATGTTGTAACTACATTGTTGATGGTTGATAGTGGTTGTTGTTTGCAACTATAGACTCTAGTTTGGTTGGTGGTCTCCACCTCTTACTGTATCCCCTCCTTTTTGGTAATTAATAGTAAACTATCATTAACATAGATACATATAGACATACATATACATATATATGTATGCACATACATATATATACATAACATATATGTACATGTATAAATTGTATAGATATATATGTAAATAGATATACATATACATATATATACATGTATGTATAATATGTTTAATACATTAACACACATGCTTAAATCATTACCACACCCACTGAAATTAGATTGAGTCATTTATATTTTATATTCACACCAAAAGGTAAATGTGTTGTTCCATTACCTATTTATTATATATCAAAATACATTTACATAATTAAATAGTCACATATGCAATTGCAAAGGAAGACTGTGAATAATCCAAGTACTGGCCATTAGAGAAAAATATCCCAATAGTGGTAGTGTGTTAACAAACACAAATGCATCATACAATTCCACAATCAGTGGTGTAAGTAAAGTCTTATAAGACTTTACCTTCAATGAGTGCTCGCAATACAAGGTGCTCTAGAAATTGCTCACATGCCTGCAAACATAGAAATCATAATCTGGGTAGTAACGAACAAACATCAATTTATCCCAATAAATTCAAGCACTGCATGTACATCTATCTAAAGACATTCACATAACATAAAAAATGTAATATAATCTAATGTGCAATGACATGATTGTGAGAAATAGGTGGACCTAAATAGGTGTGTATACAACTATATATTGCACGTATATATACATATATGTATATATATATAATATATACATGTATAAATATATAATATATACATGCATAAATATATATGTATATATAATCTATAATATATAAATCATTTATACGCTTACTTAAATCATCACCACGAGGCCTTAAATCATATTGATGCATTTATATTTCATATTGGCACCAAAAGGTGAATGTGGTGGTATAGACAACAAACATAATGTGTTTTAATTTATAGTGTTTCTGGTATGACTACATATTGCTGACTCTCCAAAAACTAATCATTAATCATCTATTTTCGACGGTGCATTTTCAACGTATGAGTATTTCATCATTTTGTGGTTTGGTTTATCATAGAACCTAAAAAATAAATCATTTATATGTCTACCTTAAATCAGATTGAGGCATTTATATTTTATATTTTATATATGTATGTATATATAAAATATGTACATATATATTGAAGATGGTGCTGTCACGGTTAAGAGGGTCCACAAAATGAATAGTCCAGGTCATGCAACAAGAGTAAACACAACGGAAACAACTCAAAGATAGAATACAAATGCAGATTCAATCATTTAGTATATCATTGTTTTAAAATACAAACTGGTTAACATCATGTGGTCTTACAATTAGGGCTCACAGGCATGATTCCTTAATTATAGAATATGCACAAGATATAGATTTGAAGCGCTTTTCGCCAAGAATTCAAACTATAAAACTATCTCTATGTGATTCACTAATTTCCTAGACATCTATTACATGATTATATATCATCTCTGAAACAAAAGATTCCTCCTCGTCAGCCAAGGAAGGTCACAAACTCCAATGAAGAGCTATAACTTGTGTACACGGATAGGTCGGACCTAATCATATAGAACTCCTCCGTAAATGAATGGAATATTGTGTGGATCTTAGGGAAGGTCAACCATGATCCAAACAACATTGAATGATGTATCATTTAGCTCTACAAGTCGTAAAATGCTCTGCAAGTCTTCTCCTTCAACCGATTGTCTAAGACTGTCAGGATGCTCTGTTGAGAGAAAATAGTCAATCTTTTGATAGAGATATCTTTCTAGTACCTAATCCAAATGATTTGAAAATTGGATATGATGTGCATGAATGTTTCTAGATGCTAAGTCTAGCTCCACAAGGTCTAAAATGAAACTGCAACAAAATGCAGACCAATCGACTGAAACTGCTATTGATTGAACTGAACTAGAAAATGAAAAGAAACAAACTGAAATGCAAATGTTTTTGGTTGATGCAAGATTTCTCTTGAACTAGGGATGCTCATGCATCAGACATCTAGGGTTGTTGAAAAAAAGTGAGTCACTCACTTTGCTGGGGCTAGAGGGAAACCAAGATGGTCTACCTCAGCCTGAGAAATCCAAGATGAGTCTTCTTCTAGTCTACCTTTTCACTTCACAAGATATTATTTGTATTGTCTTCCTCTAGTGTTACATCCAACTCTATTGTCCAAGATGTCTTCAATCTACTCTGGGACTTGTGGTAACCGCTTCTTCAAATGATCTTCAATGATGTCACTAAACTTTGCTTCATGATACTGATGTAGGTCTGTAATGTTGAAAATAGGTGATATGCCCAATGTCTTTGTTAACTCTACTTCATATGCATTTCCTATGTCAAACTTCCTGAGTATCCTACATGGTCCAAACTTTTTCATCTTCAACTTGTTATATGTCCCAACTAGAAATCTTTCTTTTCTCAAGTACACCATCGCTTCATCTCCCACTAAAAATTCTTTGTCTTCTCTTCTCATTTGCTTTTTCCTTATACTTACTATTCATCTCCTCTAAATGCTTCCTCACCTGATTATTCACTGTCTTCATGTGTCCTGTAAACTCTTTTGCTTATGTACTTCTCTTTTCTTCCATATTGATGTCTCTCAACTTGGCTACTCCTCTAGGGTTAGTTACTGTCACAATCTCAAATGGTTTTCTTCTGGTACTCCTATTTACTGAATTATTATATGCAAACTTTGCTTGTGATAGAATCAAATCCCAACTTCCTACCTTCTCTCCAACCAAACATCTTAACAAGTTTTCTAAACTTCTATTTACTACCTCTGTCTGTCCATCAGTCTATGGATGAAATGTTGAACTGAACTTCAAATATGTCTTCATCTTCTTCCAAAGTGTCTTCCAAAAGTATCCAATAAATTTTGTGTCTCTGTCTGAAATTATGCTCTTAGGTAATCCATGCAATCTCACAATCTCCTTGAAAAATAAGTCAGCCACATGAACTGCATTAGTTGTCTTCTTACAAGGTATGAAATGTACCATCTTTGAAAATATGTCCACCACTACAAATATTGAATCATGTCCTCTCTGTGTCTTCGGTAGTCCCATTATGAAATCCATATTTATGTCTTCCCAAGGTCTCTCTGGTACTATCAAAGATTTGTACAATCCAGTATTCTGACTACTTCCTTTTGCAACTTGACAAACTCTACAACTCTGCACAAATTTCCTAACATCCTTATGTATCTAGGGCCAAAATTAATTTTTACTTACCAAAGCTGCTATCTTATCAATGCCAAAATGTCCTACCAATCCACCAATGTGCTTCTCTTTTATCAGATTATCTCTCATTGAACTCCTAGGTATGCACAATGGGTTTTCGTTGAACAACATATCTTCTTGAATGAAATAATCCAACCACTTATTTCTATCTATCACAATAGGTTCCTTACATGCTTTCCAAGGTTCCACAAAATCAAGATCTTCCTCATACATGTTCTTCAAATCCGCAAATCCTAACCCTTCAACTCTCATCTTTGTCAGAAAGTTCCTTCTTCTACTCAATACATCTACAACTTTGTTTGATTTTCCACTCCTGTGCTTCAACACAAAAGTGTAACTCTACATGAACTCTACACATCTCATGTCTCTAATTCATCTTTCCTTGACTGTTCAAATATTGCAATGCTTGATTATCTGTATACAACACAAACTGTTTAAGCAACAAGTAATGTTCCCACTTCTTCAAGGCTTGAATTATGGCATAGAACTCTTGATCATAAACTTAATATCTTCTCCTTGCATCATTCAACTTCTCACTAAAATATGCTACAGGTCTACCTTCTTGACTTAACACTGCTCCTATTGCATTTCCACTTGCATCACAATCAATTTGAAATACCTTATTGAAATCTAGTAATGCCAACACAGGTTGCTCAATTACTTTCTACTTAAACAATTCAAAACTTCTGTCTACTCTCGATGTCCACTTAAAGTCTTTTTTGTCTACTCCCGATGTCCACTTCAAGTCTTTTCTGTCACCTCCCATTGTCTCTGTCATAGGGTTACATATTGAATTGAAATTTTTTATGAACTTTCGATAGAAACTAGCCAATCCATGAAATGATCTGACTTCTCCAATTCTCTTAGATGTAGGCCATTCAACAATTGCTCTTACTTTCTCAGGGTTCATCTTCAATCATTCCACATAAATCACAAATCCCAAATATACCAATTCTTCCTTCATGAAACTACAATTCTTGATGTTTATCAACAATTTCTCTTCTCTTAGTCTCTACAATACTTGTCTTAGGTGCCACAAATCTTCTTTTGTCTTATTGAAAATCATAATATCATCCAAATATATAATAACAAACTTACCCAAGAATTTCTTCAAGACTTCATTCATCAATCTCATGAAAGTACTCAGTGCATTTGTCAACCCAAAAGGCATCACTAACCACTCATACAATCCTTCATTTGTCTTAAAAGCAGTCTTCCATTCATCTCCTTCTCTGATTCTAATTTGATGGTATCCACTCTTCAAGTATATCTTTTTAAAATATTTTGCTCCACTCAAACAATCCATAATATCATCCATCCTAGGTAAAGGGAATCTATACTTAACTGTGATCTTGTTGATTGCTCTAGAGTCTGTACACATTCTCCATTCTCCATCCTTCTTTGGTTCTAGCACTATGGGTACTACACAAGGACTCAAGCTTTCTTTGATCAAACCTTTCCTCAACAACTCATGTATCTATCTATTCAATTCTTCATTCTATGTTGGTGTCATTTTGTGTGCTACTTTGTTAAGCAAACTAGCTCCAGGTATAAGATCCATGTGATGACTGATACATCTGATCGGTGGCAATCCTTCAGGTACATTGTCTGATATGATGTCTTCATACTCTGTCAGCAACTCAATTATCTCCTCCAGTTGTGATTCTTTAGTATCTGTCTTTAGGGTTTCGGGCTTCTTAGGAATCAAAGCATAACACATATTCTCATGTCCTAAACCATCCAAAAATTTCCTTCCATCTACCAAACAGATTCTAGCATTCCCACATACTTCACTCTTAGGATCATCTTCCAAAGGAATCAAAGTAATTCTCGTTTCATTTGATGTTATAGTATATGTATTCTTCCTTCCATCATGTACAACTTTTCTATCATACTGCCATGGTCTACCCAACAAAATATGACAAACATCCATACGCATAATATCACACAATAGTTCATCATGATAAGATACAATATGAAATTTCACCAAACATTGTTCACTCACCAATACCTTATGATCATCCTAAATCCATGCTATTTGATATGGCTTAGGGTGTTTCAATCTTTCCAACTTCAACTTAGTCACTAACTCCTCTGAAACCAAATTATTTGAACTACTGCTATCAATTACAACTTTGCAACATTTACCTCTTGATTTGCATTTGGTTATGAACAAACTTTTCCTCTGCAGTGATTCCTCATTTGTCTTTGCTTGAAATAGTGCTCTCCTCATGATTAATGATTCTCCTTTCTCTGTTTTCTTACTTGTACTCCCTTGATTACATTCAAGTTTTCTATGTCCTTCACCTCCACACTTGAAACAGGTTCCTCTGAATGTTCTCCTATCAGGCCCTCTTCCTTCTCTTTTGTATCCTTCACTCTGGTATGAACTAGGGTTTCCTCTGTGGTAGAAAGTTCTGTCATCTCTCCGGTATGCATTGTTATCTCTATCTTCCTTCTTGAATGTGTTCTATTGTATGTTCTACTCCGCATATGATCTCTCTCCTTGGAAAAATGTTATACCTCTTTGAAATTTACCTCCTCTACCTCTCTATCTCTAATCATGCCTCTTGTTCAACTTTTCTTCAACCTTCAAGGCAAACTGATATGCTTCTTCCAATGTTGTCATTCTTACCAACTCAGTTCTTCTTGAATGTTCAATCTCAATCCATTGATGTATCTAGCCACCTTCTCCTTGCTTGCTTCACTATGTCCTGTCCTTATGATCATCTTATGAAATCTTCAGTGTACTTCTTCATAGATTTCTCCTTTTGTCTCAAGTTTTGCAATCTCTTCAACAGTTCCAACTCATAGTCAGCAGGTATAAACTAGTTCTTCAATTTTGTCACCATTCTATCCCACTTTGTAATCTTCTCTTTTCCTCTTCTATTTCTATCCAAATGAACTTCGTTCGACCATATAGCAGCATGCCCTTTCAACTTTGTCTTTGCAAATTTTACCTTCTCGAGATCTTTAATTTCTTCATACTCAAAGTATTCTTCTAGTTCATTTATCCAATCAATCAGCTCCTCAGGATTCAAATTGCCAGTATAGTTTAGTACATCAACTCTAGGTCTTTTTCCAATCTTTGAAATAGCTCACAACATCTTGACTTTATCTGATTCTTCTTCTTTATCTCCTAGGGTTACTTCATTTTGATCAGCGGATTGAAATTCTTCATCATCATCACTTTCAACATTAGGTTGAGGTGTAAGTCCTCTTCTTCAATCTTCTTCAATAGCATCCAAGAGAACTCACATTGTTTTCATCATTTCCATCATCTCATCCATTCTTCCAGCCATAGTACCAATAGTAGGTATTCTCCTTGGTGGCATTTCTTCCTCGGATCAAGTGTAACTGCCTCAAGTTCGGCAATCGAGCTACAAGGTGACAACTTCCTCACAATCGGTGATTGGTTGACAACACAAGTAGTCTGCCTCAGATTCGGTGATATGTTCACAAAAAGATATTACGGAATTCCTTCACCAACTTCACTCAATTTGCTCCCAAAGATTCAAACTTCACTCTGGTACCACTTGGTGTAGTCACGGTTAGGAGGGTCCCCAATGTGAACAGTCCAAGCCGTGCAACAAGAGTAAACACAATGGAAACAACTCAAAGATAGAATGTAAATGTAGATTCAATCATTCAGTATATCATTGTTTTGAAATACAAACTAGCTGGCATCATGCGGGCTTACAATTAGGGCTCACATGCTTGATTCCTTAATTACAGAATATGTACAAGATATAGCTTTGATGCACTTTTTGCCATGAATTCAAACTATAAATTTATCTCTATCTGATTCACTAATTTCCTAGGCATCTATTACATGATTATATATCATCTCTGGAACAAAAGATTCCTCCACGTTGGCCAAGGAAGGTCACAAACTCTAATGAAGAGCTGTAACGTGTGTACATGGATAGGTCGGACCTAATCATATAGAACTCCTCTGCAAATGAATGGAATAACATGTGGATCTTAGGGAAGGTTGGCCACAATCCAAACAACATTGAATGATGTGTCATTTAACTCCACAAGTCTTCTCCTTTAGATGATTGTCTAAGACTGTCAGGATGCTCTGTTCTGAGAAAATGATCAATCTTTTGATAGCGATACCTTTTCGGTACCTGATCCAAATGATTTGAAATTTGGATATGATGTGCATGAATGTGTCTAGATGCTACTAACTGAATTGAACTAGAAAATGAAAAGAAACAAACTGAAATGTAAATGTTTTTGGTTGATGCAAGATTGCTCTTGAACCAGGGATGCTTCTACATCAAAAGATGAGAAAAAGCATCAAAGGAAATAAAACTTGAAAATGAAACAAAATAAATAAGTTATACCTTTGAAGATCTCTCACTCCTTGATAAGGTGGATGAGCTTGCACCCAAAATCTCCTAGCTTTACCCAAACTAAATAGTGAATATGTGGAAATGCTTTCAATTGCAATACTATTTTGGCATGGATTAGCTAAGGGGAAATGAAGAATGATTTTAGCATAATAAGTTTACTCAAACTTGGATGATGAAAATATCTTGGAGAGGGTTGTATTTATAGGCAAATTAAGGGGGATTTTGATCCAAAGGTGGATATTAAAAGTTGAGATCAATGGTGGAAATGAGAGAAAAGGACAAAGGGTTGAGATCTCATCAATAAGATTGGAGGGTGGAGAATAAAAGTGAATTTTAAATTCACATGGGGAAGGGATTTGAATTTAATGAAGATAAAGACAAGTGAGAAATTAAAAAAAAATAGTTTTCTTGGGAGGAGGTGGAATTAAAAATTTCATTTTATGGGTGAGTGTGTGAGTCATGTGACACATGGATGCATTTAGCAATCACATGTGTGAGCTTATTTCATGGATAAGAGCTCTAACATGAAAGAGGAAAGGTGATGTGTAAGGGTCGTGTGACCATTTGAATAAAAGTTATTTTTTTATTTGTGGGGTGTGGGAATGGGTGTTAAGTGAAATTCAACCAAGTTAATCAGGGGATTAACTTAATTAATATGGATGGAGAAAATTAGTGAGTGAGCTAATCAGGGGTTAAAATTAATTAAATAATGATTTATTTAATTAATTTTGGTCTAAGGGTCATGTAGGCTAGGGTAGCTAATTAAATAATTGATATTTAATCAACTAGGCTAGGTATTGATGGTAGAGTAGGGAAAATTAATTAAATAAATATGATTTACTTAATTAATCAGATTTAGGAAAGTGGATAAATTAACCAAATAAATATTAGAAATATTTATTTAATTAATTTGAATGGAATCATAAGGTATAGTGTTGAATTAATTAAATTAATTCATGGCTAAGGGTGGATGGTCAAGAATAACTTAAGGTTAATTAATTAAATAACTATGATTTGTATTTAATTAATTGGTGAAATGGTTAGGTTGGTAATGCGAGGATGCAGAAAATTGGTTAAAGGGTTGAAACATTTTTAGGTGTCTACATTTTGCCCATCTTTGATATAGTGTCGTGACCGAGTAGGGAAATGGCGTCAGGTCAAAGAATCTTGCCCTAGCTGACGGGAAGGAGTGAAAATGGATGAGGGATGCCCCCTCGAGAGGTTGGTTGAAAAAATTAATTTTTCAGGCAAACTCTCAAAAAGGAGGGAACAGTGGTGAAAAATGGATTTAGGATGGAAAATGGGGCTGATAGAAAAAAATGGAGGAAAAAGGTTAAGATTTGTGGCCTGGGGAGAAGAACTAGTGAAATAGGGCTGACATGGCAACTATAGATAGCAAAAGTGGGCCCAATATACCACATTTGCATACCTAAGCTGACTGGATGAGAGAGCATAGAGAGAGCATAGTGAGCATGATGGCGCAATCGAGCTTCCCACATCACGAGCACCGATCAGAGAGGGTACGATAGTTCTAGTGAATGGCGGAGGCTGGACCACAGGTATGTTGTCTAATCTGTCTTTGTGCTTTTCAGGATTTGGGTTAGGTTTAGGGTTGAAAAAGGGTAGGTTTAGAAGCTTAGCACTATCAAGTATCCGCATAGCGCTATTGGGGGTGATTTAATGCCATTAGGGCATGTAGCGCTAAAAGACTAGGGGGTCTAAAAGGCAGTTTAGCGCCATCGATTAGCACTCTAGCGCTATTAGGTGGTTTAGCACCACAAATGTTAGTAGGCTTGGCAATTTAGAGCCAAATTTAGGATTCAATGCTATAGGGTATATTAGCGCTATCAGTAGGGGAATTAATGCTATTGGTTACTTTAGCACCAATTTTTAGGTTTGAAGATAGATTAGCACCATTGGTCATGGTTTTAGCACTATCCGGTGGATTAGTGCTGTTGGGCTTGGGATTAGCGTCATCGAGTAGATTAGCACTATTGGTTAGTGGATTAGTGCCATTTATTCGATTAGCACCTTTGGCATAGGGATTAGCGCTATTGGTTGTTGGTTTAGCACCTAGGCACTGTTTGGCAAAAAAATGAATTAATTATGTTGTTGAATGCAGAGGACTGGATTGAGATTCAGTCATGGGAGCGATGAGTTACTTCCATCGTGATGATGCAAGAGAGGTTGACAGAGGCTAATCGGTGTAGTGTCTTTACAATGCTTGGTAAACTTGGTGGTAAGCACTCAATTCAAAGGAATCTTCTACTGAACAGTCCACTATAACTTCTTGAAAAGACCTCATCAAATTATCAACCACTTGGCTTGTAGACTTGTGATGGCACTTGCACTATATGTGCTTTTAGGGATTAGACTGTATAACTTATCTACTAAATCAAGCTACTTATGAACAAAGGAAATTAATGCTGCTACAACTGCTACAGATACTTTATAATGTAAAATTGTAACATCAGATTAAGGAATGAAATTCTTATTTATTAATGACAATTGTTTCTATCCTCTAGAGTATCACAAACTAAAACAACTCTAAGAATCTAATGGATCTTGTATTCATAATTTAACAATTACAACAATTAAAACATACAAGAAATAAAGTGAAGGTCAGTTATCCTGAGTGGCCCTTTCTCAGGTGATTGCCTCACTGTTTAAACTCAAATCTAAATCTTCCAAATAAACACAATCATATTAATTCCAACATATATTTGCACAATCTTTTCAAATCATATACAATCTAGCTCAACTATAATATTCATAACTCATGATCAAATAACATTGTATACATAATCCAGGAAAGATTCAGATAGCTAGATCTGTGGTAGAACAAAAACTATTCAAAGTTGAACTTAAAAACTTCTATCTCAACCACCAAACCATAATATAGGTACAGGGGAGTTATTTAATTAGGTTTCTTAATTGAAAACATAAAACACCACTCTGCATGAACTAGAGTGTAATGAATGCTAACAACAATAATAGGAAAAGAAGGAAGTGTTTTAACAAAACTAGAACTCTCTGCTGAAACGAGGAACATGAGTCGATTGAATCAGTCTGATTAGTCTTCAAATCATAACAGAGTCCTCCAAGCTTCCAATCACCTTAATTAATCACCTATCACAATGCGTAATTTCTACATTGAGTGTCCTTGGCCATGGTTACTGCACTTAATCAATACTGGAATCTCCCCTGCTCTATGCCTAGAAATGTTGTGGTTGCGAGCTACACCCTGTAGTTGTTGTGGGTGATAGACCTCTCTCCTTTAGATGCAAGGTTAGTCCATGAACATGTACAAAATACTAACAACCAAAATCAACACAAACATTCTCAATAATCCATACTTTCCCACATATAACATACAATTTTCTCATATCATAATCATATCTCCATATACTAATTAACCAAGTTCAAGTCTTCATAATGATCATAAAGGATAACATAACATAGGGATATATTTAAAATAATGTATGGGAATGTCTTTTAACTTGCATAAAATAAGAAGAAAACAGGCTAATTAATTAGGCTCATCACACCCCCCAACTATCCTTTTGCTTGACCTCAAGCAAACCACTAAGGCTATAGGTTGTAATATAGGGTGATCTCCCTGAGATTTGCAACAGTAAAGGCTATAGGTTGTAATATAGGGTGATCTCCCTGAGATTTGCAACAGTGTCTACTCCTTGAGCCTAGTCCAAATAGAAGCCATTGTTGTGTGCCAACCTGTTCATCCTAGAGACCTCTACTTTCTCACTCTCTGCACTCCTCCTCCCAGTCTAATGTGGCACTGGATATAAAAGCATAGGGGGTTGAAAAGTAAGTGGTATCCAGCTTAGTGCTTGTCCCTTGGCAATGTTCATATATTTCTTGACCCTGTCAAACATGGCCATGAAGTTATGGACAGAATTGGGTTCATTCTTTTGTAACTCTGGAGTCAAGCTATTCCAACAGTCTTGTCCATGCTGGTGAGAATGATGGATGAGCCCTATTGTCAAGTGCTGAATTCTGTCTTAGTCTTGTAGCCTCAAATTCATAATTTTTCTCCCCGCACCCTTATGCTCTAATAGTTGCTACCATTCTGTAATAATAAACTCAGGTATTTCTAATTCCTTTCTAATTGGAAGGGCAATGGACTTCTATCTTTCTGTATAAGCTTTCATAATGTCCCATCTCAATTTCTCATTTCTAAAGTAAGAGGTCGATGCTCTTACCTGCAAATCCCCTACATAGATTAATGGATTCCATTCAATATCTCCTGATACAACATAAATATGCAAATAAAATTCACATAGCTAATCTTGTTCATCAAGTGTGGAAGTAGCAAAAACTTCGAGGAAAGCCATTTTCTCACTCATATCAACTGGTTTATTGCTGATCAATCTGCTAAACTGGAAACTCATAAATTTTTATTGAAGAAACAAGGCATAGGTCCTAGCTGGTGGTCTACATTTGACAATCTGAATAGCCTTATCTACTACTTACTCCATTCTTACTGCCAGCTTCTGCAACTCTATATCCTTCCTTTGCACTGCCTTATTATGTTCTTCAATCATGGTTTCCTTTTCTCTTTTCCATTCTTCTTTCTATTCAATGAATTCCTGAGTAACCTTCCATAATTGATATCCTAAGGATACAATTGTATAGCAAGTTGGAGGTTTGACAACAGGGATCTTCTTTTCTTTGGTTGCTAATTCCTTATTCCCTGTAGCTACTATGGCTAGTTCCATGAGGGCATCCAATTTTGATCCCTGACCACAGGTGTTAACCCTTTCTTCCAACTCATGTATCCTTGCCTCTCTCTCTTTGTCCTTCTGTTCATAGGCTTTGATCAATTCTTCCAGTTGTTTTATTCTATCAATAGCTTCTTTTAGTTCTCTTCTTATATTCCTGTCCTTAAGCAACAATTCCTCATCCTTTGAAAATTGTTCATCACCACCTCCAGTACACTCACATTCCTCATTATCAAGGTTATTTGGGGTTTTCATCCTAGTTTTCTTAACAGTAAATATGTCTTCTGATTCAGACTCAGAAGTACTTGACACATACCATTTTCTTTTGATGGGGGTTTGTATATTCTCGATCACATTATCCTCTAGCTCAAGATCACTCTCAATTGCAACCACATCCTCCTCTTTTCTAGGTTTCTTAACAACACTCCCCATAACACCCTTCTCTCTAAGACGATGTGAACGCCTTACTGGTGTGGATTTCCCTTTTGACCTTTTTGCAAGCTTAGAAAAGGAACCATTCTTCTTTTTCTTAGTTCTTGGTGTTTTGGTGCTAGGTGCCTTACTAGAGGATGGAACCTGATTGGTCTCTTCTTCTGGAGTGCGATTCTCTTCCTCTAGTATGGGTTGATTAGATACTATATTTGGCATAATTGGCACATCCTATTCTCCTATCTTCTCTATACTATGGGTAGATGATGCAGCAGGTGAAGCAGGGTTTTCTCTCAAGGATGCAGCGGGTGAATTCTCTAGTGATGCTGGCTTATTAAGGATATCATTGATATTTTTCCATTTCAAGAAATGTTTCTAGGGCACATTTGGATACTGCATCCTAAGACTTCTCTTTTCTAACAAAGTAACTAGGAAATCGTGGGATAAAGATGTTCTTTTTTATTTCTTTTGATATTCACAACTCATTCTTTTTAAAAAATTGTATAGGAAATTAGGCACATTAACTACCCTATTATGACGAAGATGGCTTAACAATTTAAAATGGACAGTGTATAGCATAGATTGCCTACCATCATAGGTGAGGTATTTGATAATGTGCACAGCACAAGTAGCCCACAATTCTGGAAGTGATAGCCTTTTAGTGCCTTGAGATGTAAATTCCAGTTGCTCCCCTTCTTCACTAAATTCGTCCCTTGTAACTATTGCATCTGCTTTGATGGGGAACTCTTCACCATTTCTAGGTAAAACTGATACCTTATCAACTGCTACTTCTGAAGCATACACTATCAGTCCTTTTATAGTAGATTCTGTTTAGGGTAAATTTGGATTTTGTGAATCTTTTGTTGTTTAGATGTTAATATCTGCCTCTCTACTAAACATTGAAGGATCTAGGGTCGAGTGGCAAGCACTATCATACCCTAGGTCACTTTCAGATGTAGGGAAATTTGGATTAGGGAATTAATTATCAATTTTCCCTTCTCTTATGTCCAATTGGCCATTAAAACCCTAATTATGCAAATACGACAACAAATTAATGAATTACGGAAAAAGCTCTTACAGACGAGAGTAAAATACTGAATCACAGGGTACCTATTTTTGGGGTTCTGAAATGGAACAGTCGGGGACACTGGAGTGGGCGCCCAAGTCTAAGGTGCCTTCTTTTTCAGGGAATCTGGACCTCCTTCTGACACTGATCAACCCTGTAACTTCCATTTTCTGAGATCTATCTACGAAGGACACTAGAGCGAGTGCCCAAGTCCTGGAAGTGCTCTTTTGTCTGACTTTTCTTCAGATCCTAAATCCCTGATGCCTGCCAAGCATTCTTGCAACTCCATTTTTTCCAAATGTGGCACCTATAACTTAGAATCACGAGCCTTGGTTTGGGGGTTGTGGTGTTTAGAGGTTTGCCTCAGTCAAACCTTGGAGGACACTTAAGTCTCTGAACAGTGTTGCCAGATAAAGAGGGCGTGCCCTTGTGAGGTAGAGGCCAAAAAGCAAAGGAATCAATGATAAAAACACAATGATATGTCACCTTGTAGTGAAGCTCTCATGGAGGAAGATGCTCTTCATGCCATGAGGAGATTGATGCTCAAATCTATAGATATCAACACATAAAACATACAAGTCTGCTCTTGTAACACAATAAAAAGCCTTCAATCACCTTGAGAACACAATAGCTTGCTAGTAATCATCTAATTGAAATATAGTTTACAAATGAATGCCTAGGCATGCTTATATATGCATCTACAAGCACTCCTACCAAGATATTTGAAATTCAAACTTACCGTGTCGGCAAAGGGACCTAATAACGGTCACTAATCAACACCTGAAAATTGGGGCTGCCCCAAAATAGGGCAGGACTAGGGCACGGGCGCCCAAGTCCTCCCCCCTATCTTGGGTAGGGTACAGCTCAAGGGGTCCACCTAGGTCCCATTTGTCATGTTACCTAGGGCTCATTCCATTGGTGTGTCAAAATATGAACTAAAATGTCCTAAATGCATGCTAAAGACCCGGGAGCTAAACCTTATGAGGGAAAAGCCCCCAAGGGGACATTTTCTGATGTTACATTTAGCCCCCACTTTAATGTATGTATAAACACAAGGCCAATACATGCATTAAAGTAAGGTCACAAACACAACAAACACATCAAGCATGGAGAAGACAGGCCAATCGCATGGAAAACAATAACAGGCACACAAAACATAGAGAAGATAGTTACAGTCATGCAGAACATGGAGAAGACAATCAATGCATAGAAGACACATTAATGCATGAAAGACAGAAATGGTATCTTTTCTTTTCTTTTTCTCATATATATGGAATGCAAATGCAAGTATTGGAAAGTAAACAAACCTCTCATAATGCATGATGCACTACCATAGAGCGTAGGTCTCTGTATATATGGGGCAACACATATGCAAGACATGCAAAACCTCCCAAAATGTAGGAAGCACTACCTGAGGGTGCTAGTCTCTACATATGGGGCAACAAACATGCCACACAAAACAAGCATGCCAAAACACACACACTTGAAGATAGGGAGAAAACACGGCAGACAAGCGATGGTGTGTTCCCTATTTCTAGGCTCATCACCATCTCAGGCACATTACAGGCACACACCGACGATTGGGATTCACCACAACATTCGCTGAAAACACGCTTAAGGGTTGAGTTAGTCACAGATCTGCTCCCCACCTCTATAGAGGACTTTTGAAAATGATAGGATGATGTAATCTTCTTTGAGAAATACACCATCCCCGCCTCCACAGAGGGCTTAAGAAAAAGGATATGCTTAATATCCCACCTCCGCAAATGGCTTACATGATTGATTAATTGATTGCAAACAAACTCAGGATGCACAATGCACTATCCTGGGGCGCAAGTCTCTGCATCTGAGGTCAAACACATTGCTAACATCTATAACAAACAGCTTACCTTATATGCCCCCACCTTAAGGTGGTTGATATCAGTTATCGATATCAAGCACGTTAAGGTAGGAAGAAAACACACAAGGGAACACTGACTTTTGCAAAGCCCATGCCCCCCAGAGGTGACATGTACTTTACGATCGCTAAATGTTCCCACAAACACATCCCTACGAGAAACATGTTAGTGTCTACAACATCATGATAAACAACAACATCAATGCATATGATTAACTACACAAAGAGCTAAGGTTATACCATGAATTCAGAGTTTGAGGATAACCGTGGGGCTATATCACAAAGCTCTCTGAATCGGGTACCACCAGGGCTAGATTCAAAGGCAAACAAAGTTGCATAGAGTAGAAGTATTGTTAAGGTTTATAAATTGGATAAAGACATCATCAAATTCACTACGCGGAAAGTACGAGTGCTTCCACTAGCCAAGCATTGGATAAAATATACAACCCCATCGTCATATTAGGAACTAAGTCCATTTTTTTATTGCTCTTGAAAGGGACACTAGGTCCACATCAGTATAAATGTTTGTTGTCATCCGCCCACTAGATGGAAACACTAGGGAAGGAAAACAATAAATAAGAGAGGAGAAACAAGTGTCTTAGGGACAATCACGTAGGAAGGTGCCCCCAAGTCACCAACCACGACGCTATGTCCGTCAGACACAACACACAATAATGAAATTAGAGAGAGGTAATATAGAAGAATGATGATACAAATAGAAGAAGTTCACAACATAGGCAGTCTCCTAGTATCCCGAACCTTACGGGAGAATCTGAGGTCATCCCAGGAGGCCTAAACAACACATAACACATCACGGCGGAAGCACATCATGAGAGAGATAAAGGGTTAGAGATACTTACCTATAGGGTCTTCATATTATATGTTGGAGTTCGTGAACCTCTTGGAGAGGTATTCGATCATGTTTGTTGCAAAATTTGAGTGGTTCTTATGAAATTCTTGTTTATTATCATATGATACTTGTTCTTTAAATCCTTGTTTAAATGAGGCTTTTTGTTGCTTATGAGGGGGAGAACCACTATTATTTCTGACTATTGATTGTCGTCTTGCTCTTTTCTAATTTTTGGTGAGTTTTCGTTGGTGAATCTTTCTAGAATAGTAACAAGATTCATCATGTACCATCTTGCTCATTTGTATCGGTTGTTGTTCTTTCTTTTCAAAGGTATTTTGATTATTCCCTGATCCATATAAGGATAATGGAGGAGGAACCTCAGCATAAATTCCATTTCTTCGTGGACGAGGTGGGTTATCCATTTGTTTCTTATCCACTTCAATCATTCCCACGATACTATCATAGTCCAAGTAATCATCCTCGTCTACTTCCACTAAGCCTTGTTCCACCATATTATTTTTAGTATGCTTAGGAAAAGGATTAGTGAAGATTTGTAAATTCTGATTTGGCAGAGCAACTGACTTATTTCCATTATCATTCACGCCTAATACCTGGATGACATTTGAATCAATAAGGTCCTGTATCTCATGTTTAAGACGCATACATCATTCAGTGTCATGTCCTTGCATCTGATGAAAATGACAAAAGGCATTAGCATCAAAATAAGGTCCTTGTTTACTAGGATCGATAGGTTTGATCGGGGGAAGTTTTAGAATGTTATTACTCACAGCTTAATTCATGATAGAATGATAGGACCCAGCTATTAGAGTGAACTTTATCGGTTGATACGGTGGTTTCTTTGGATTGTTTATAGCAGACACATTTGTATTTGGTCCATTGATCTTGATGAAACCCCTATTATTGTTCCTTTTAAAGTTGTTTTGTGATGATCCACCCATGGATTGTCCAACTTGAGCTAATGAGTTTTGGTTTTCATACTGACTAGACGAAAGTTGATAATCACAAAGGGCGGTGCATAAATGTTGAAAGGAGTTGTACTTCATCAAGAGGATCTTATCATGAATATTAGGTTATAGATTTGTAATAAATATCTTTTGAACATCCTCACATTTCATCTGATATTGAATTTGTGCATAAAGGCCTTGATACTGACTAATGAATTCAGTCAACTTTTCTTTCGGACCTTGTTTGCATTGAACCAAGTCGATAAGAGTGACTTGGCGTACGATGTTTGCTTGAAAATATTGTAAAAATTGTTCAATCAACTACGAAAAGGAGTGTATTGAATTTGGAGGCAAAGAGCAAAACCATTCTAAAGCAGTATCTTTGAGAGATCACGGGAAAATTTTTGCTAACAAATCCTCTTCAAAATAGAAATCACTACACATAGCTTTGAATGCTACCACATGGATATTAGGATCTCCTTTTCCACTATATTTCTCAAAGTGAGGAGTCTTAAACCTCTCAGGCATAGGGGTTCTCAAGATTGCATAGGATAATGGATTACAGGCATGATATGTTGGTAGACTAGGCTGCAAAGAGTTTGTCAAATTTGTTACCTTTTATTGTAAAGCAGTCATGCCTTGTAAAAGTTGGTTTAGGATGGCATCATTTACAGATGCAGTTTGTTGTGAGGAATTGGAACTAAGGTGAGGAGGTGATTGAGCTTGAGATACAATATGCGGAGGCTAACAATATGTTAATGGTGTCTGGCCATAATGATAAGTGGAAGATGCTTGCGAGTATGTAATAGGTAGCTAGAAATGAGTGGAATAGATAGGAGGTTGAGAACAATTATTCATAGAAGATGTCCCTTTAGAAATCAAATTTTGATAATTAAATCCCACAGATTTGTAATTAGTGCCATCAGATACTCCAATACCAGTGGTAGAATTACTACAAGCATTCGCATTAGTTGTTAAGATCGTTGATGTGAAGGTAGATATTCCCGTAGTCAGTATAGGTGTCGAAACTTGTGTATGAGATGGTGATAGAGTGTTGTTTATCACTTGTGCACATTCAATCACTGGCATAATGTTAGTTTGTACAATATGTGTTAGACCACGAAGTGCATTAACACCATCTTGTCCTTATTTTATCAATTCTCTTATATTATGAATTGTAGGAACAACTTCTTCAGCTATTCTCTCAGTTTCCATAAATGATTGAAATTTAGGTAACTCTTTATCCAATTTTTCTATTTGCTCATCTAATACATATCCTATTGCCTCAATAGTATCATCAACATCATGAAAATTTTGTTCTTCCATTGTACTTGTAATAGGTGCAATGTCTTGTAATGTTTGGGTTTCTCCTTTTGTAAGGAAGGTGTTCAAAGTACCAACTTCTTCTAGAGCACTAGATCCCATGTGTCTTATGCTTCTTCTTAAAGGAATATTTATCTTATGGAAGTGAGTTATTAAACTCATGCAGAAATATGCTCCCTCTCAACACACTCTTGATGCAAATCTAGGGAAATGCCAAGTCGATTTATAGTGAAAATATGTCAAAATAGGCACTTTTTTCACCAAAATTCAATGCAATAGAGCATAACAAAGGGTGTTGTGAGGAAAATGATGATGGAAATAAAATAATATCAGAAATAATATCCATTTGGTGCTAATATATCTAACACAACAATTTTTTAGTGCAACATAAAGTAAAACCCTAGTGAAAATATAGCAAAAATAGGCCATTTTTCACAGTTTTTCAATTCCAAGACCTAGCAAAAGAGGTGTTGTAAGGAATTTTAGGAGGGAAATAAAATAATATCAATAATATTAGTCAACTCAATCCATAAAACTGATCAAAACACACTTAGAGTGCAAACTAGGTCAAACCCTAGGGAAAAAAAAGTCAAAAAGAGTAGTTTTTCACCAAATTTTCACTACAAGAGCCCGTTAAAAGGGTGTTGTGAATATTTTTATGAGGGGAATAAAATTATTACCCTAATAATAGAAAAATAATTCCAAAATATCTTTCACAACACACCTAAGGTGCAAGTTTATAAAGCTGATAAGGCCAAAATTAGTGAAAATCGTTGTTTTTGAAGCCCTAGGTTTGAGATTTTGGAACAAAATACTATGCGAATGGTTTGAAGTCTGATTTTTGATGTAAATTACATAATCTCAAATCTGAAAATGATTTTCAAGCTTAAACATGCAAAATGCCCATGCAAATTTAATGAAAATGCACCAAAATTGCTAGTTTTTGTTGAAATTTTCAATGCAAAAATGCAAATATTTTAAATCTAAATGCAAATTCACACTAAAATGCAAGACTATAAACAAATGTCAATTTGAATGAGCCTCTAAAATTAGTAGAAAAATCTGATAAAATATTTTGCCTACCAACCCTAGATTTTGGAATTACTAGGTTATATAAAATTGTCAAATTTTCCACAAAACCCTAGCAATTAAATGATGAAAATGCAAAGAAAGATTTTGAATTTTTATATTTTTCTATAGTTTATATTAGATCTGATGCCAAAATCATGAATTAGGAAAATTGAGGAAGAATTGATGCAATTTAGTAAGCCAAATAATGCAATTTTTTTGAATTTTCCCAATTTTTCAATTTTTTTGAATTTTGATCAATGCAATAAATTGAATGACTAAATGAATGAATGGAATCAATCCAAATCTGAAGATAAACACTTAGAAAGTTGCAATTTAAGTCCAAAAACACGGGTTCACCAAAATGTTTAGGGTAAATTTGGATTTTGTTAATCTTTTGTTGTTTAGATGTTAAAATCTGCCTCTCCACTAAACATTGAAGGATCTAGGGTTGAGTGGCGAGCACTATCATACCCTAGGTCACTTTTAGATGTAGGGAAATTTGGATTAGGGAATTAATTATCAATTTTCTCTTCTCTTATGTCCAATTGACCATTAAAACCCTAATTATGCAAATACGACAACAAATTAATGAATTACGGAAAAAGCTCTTACATACAGGAGTAAAATATTCAATCACAAGGTACCTATTTTTGGGGTTCTAAAGCAGAACAGTCGAGGACACTAAAGCGGGTGCCCAAGTCTAAGGTACCTACTTTTTTGAGGAATCTAGACCTCCTTCTGACATTGATCAACCCTGTAACTTCTATTTTTTGAGATCTGTCTGCGGAGGATACTAGAGCAAGCACCCAAGTCCTGGAAGTGCTCTTTTGTCTAACTTTTCTTCAGATCTTGAATCCCTGATGCCTACCAAGCATTCCTACAACTTCATTTTTTCCAGATGCAGCACCTGTAACCTGCAATCACAAGCCTTGGTTTGGGGGGTTGTGGTGTTTAGAGGTTTGCCTCAGTCAAACCTCAGAAGACACTTAAGCCTTCAAACACCGTTGTCAGATAAAGAGGGCGTGTCCTTGTGAGGAAGAGGCCAAAAACCAAAGGAATCAATGATAAAAACACAATGATATGTCACCTTGTAGTGAAGCTCTCATGGAGGAAGATGCTCTTCATGCCATGAGGAGATTGATGCTCAAATTTGTAGATATCAACACATAAAACATACAAGTCTGCTCTTGCAACATAATAAAAAGCCTTCAATCACCTTGAGAACACAATAGCTTGCTAGTAATTATCTAATTGAAATATAGTTTACAAATGAATGCCTAAGCATGCTTATATATGCATCTACAAGCACTCCTGCCAAGATATTTGAAATTCACTTACCGTGTCGGCAAAGGGACCTAATAACGGTCACTAACCGACACCTAGAAATTGGGGCTGCCTCAAAATAGGGTAGGACTAGGGTGCGGGCGCCCAAGTCATCCCCCCTATTTTGGGTAGGGTACAACTCAAGGGGTCCACCTACGTCCCATTTGTCATGTTACCTAGGGCTCATTTCATCGGGGTGTCAAAATATGAACTAAAATATCCTAAATGCATGCTAAAGACCCGAGAGCTAAACCTTATGAGGGAAAAGCCCCCAAGGGGACATTTTCTGACATTACGACTTCATCATGGTAAAGTGAGGCTACAAGCTGCCTAGTTATACCTTCATCAAATCCTGTGAGTTTTAGGAAATAATCAATCCATCTTGCCTATGTCAAGATTGGCAGAGTTAATTGATCTTCCAGTACTATATCATGCACTGTAGGTTCTTATCTGATATTGTCTCCTCCCATATTTTCAATTCTAAATTTAAATTCACCACAATCCCTTTCTACAACCCTTCTATATATCTACTTTACTCTTTAAGTTCAATAACCCACGCTTCCAATAACCCCCTGTATATTCCCTTGCTGTATAATACCAGACTGAACTATCAAACTAGCTTAAATTGACTCAGAACTATGGGAAACTGGGAATTTTAGCATTGAAACATAGCAGATAGTTTAGCAGACAAATTGGCAGAGTATTCATAAAAATGAAAAAGTGGTTGTATGTTGTGTGTATAATTGACAATGGTGAACAATCATTGTTTGAACAAACACACTATCCCTCCCCCAACTAAATTCTTGAAGTGACCTCAATTCAAGTCTATGTACGACAAGGAGAAGGATAAAAGTATATGGATACAAGATTATAAATGATAATTTTGTAATATTAAATATGAGCATATAAGGAAAGATTGAGATATCTGTGTCAAATAGTGGCAAGTTAATATTATACCTGTTGGAATGGATGAACTAGACTTCATGTGAGCTTGGCATTAGAAAATGTGTATGCAGCTTAAGTTCAATAAGACAAAACTTATTATTATGAAGAATGGTGGAATGAAACTCCGGTACGTGTGAACAAGCTAATGTAAGTTGCATGCGGTGTGATGACAAATGGTGGATGCATGCACCCAAAAAGTGGAGTGCATGGTGCAAAATTTGAATTGATGGACAAATAGTTGTTGCATGTGAGTGGATGGGCAGTTGCTGTATGTTTGCCTCCAATAGGTCCCAATATTATATGATGGCAATGTGGAGTTGTAGTCTTTAATAGGTCCCTACAGTCATTGACTTGGTCTCCATGAAGATATCAACATCAATGCTGTGAGTGCATGTGAGAAAAGGAAAGAAATTATACCTGAGTGACCTTAGGAGGTGAGCTATATAGCTCACCTGTTGAGCCACTATGATTACCGACAGGGTCTTCTTCTATGTTACTGCTAGGTGATGATATAGCAGCATCTGGTTCATGGTTAGGAATAGAACATTGATTTAGAAAATCATTCCTGCTTGCTCGCCTAGTATAGAGATTTAATCGATGTCCATTAACCAATAGTGAAAATCTAACATCATCTATTGTCTGAAGTTTGACAGCTCCATTGGAAAACACTTGGTGAATTTCATAAGGTCCTAACCATCTAGATTGCATTTTGCCTTTATGATCTTTATACTTTGAATCATATAACAGAGCCCAGTCACTTACATGAAATTCTTTCCTTTTAATATATTGATCATGCCATTTGGGTCTCTGCTTTTGAACAATTTCTATGTGGTGCATAGCTACCATTCTGATCTCATCTAATCCATTGAGAATATGAAGTCTTTCCCTTTGTGCTGTTGTAAGATCGATGTCAAGTTCTAAGGCAGTCCTTAGTGTCTTATACTCAAATTCAATTGGCAAAACTGTTGTTTTACCATACACTAACTCATAAGATGTGAAACCAATTATTGTTTTCCATGTAGTTTTGTATGTCCACACTACCTCTGGTAGTCTAGCTATCCAGTCCTTCCTATGAATGGTCACTGTCTTTTTCAGAATATTCTCAATTTCTCTGTTTGTAACTTCCACTTGCCCATTGGCTTGAGGGTGATAGGGTGTGGACTTCCTATGCCTAACTTCATATTCTTTGACTAGTGTGGAAATGAGTTCAGAAGTGAACTGTGGGCCTTGGTCAGTGACAATTTCTCTTGGTGCTCCATATCTAGTGAAAATTTCCTCATACAAGAATTTGGTGACATTCCCATCTCTAACAAACTGGAAAGACTTGACTTCAACCCACTTTGTTAGGTAATCAATGCAAACTAAAATGTACTCATTATTAGAAGATGGTGAGATTGGCCCAATGAAATCTATCCCCCACTTATCAAATGGTGCTAGTGCTATCTGTGGTTGCAAAGGCATCTCATCTGATCTTGTTGGTCTACCTATTCTTTGGCATCAGTCACAACTCCTTGTGTACCTGATTGCATCCTTATGAAGAGTTGGCCAATAATAGCCTGTGGTTAGTATCTTGAATGTTGTCCTCTTGGTTGCAAAGTAACCCCCACAGGGCTCATCATGACAAGCTTTTAGGATGTCAAAGACCTCATCTTCTCTTATGCACTTCCTCATAATATGATCTAGACCAGTGTAGGACAAATAACCAACAATCCAAGAATATGGAAAGCTTTTATGCACTAATTGTCTTCTTTCAATTGGAGAGAATTCTGATGGAATCTGCCCTGCTACCAAATAGTTAGTAATATCAACAAACCATGGTGTATGTAAAGTAAGAGAAAACAAGTGTTCATCTGGGAAAGTGTCATCCACAACATCTTCTTCCATTTGTATAGGTAATCTAGACAGAAAATATGCCACCACATTAGCTTTTCCTGGTTTATCCACTATTGTGATATCAAACTCCTGTATCAAAAGCAATCAGCTGACTAGTCTACCCCCAACCACAGGCGTATTCATTAAATATCTTATTGCAGTATGATCTGTGTGGATAAATACCTAGTAGCCAGTGATATAATGTCTAAACTTGTTAATAGCATAGACAACAACCAACATCTCTTTTTCTGTGACAGTGTAATCGAGCTCTACCCCTTGTAAGCTTTTACTAATGTAATAAATAACATACTCTTTAGTACCTTCTTTCTGTCCCAATATTGCCCCTATAGCAAAATCAGAAGCATTAGTGTGTATATGGAAGGGCAATGTCCAATTGGGTCCTCTCAAGACAGGTGGTTTTGTCAGAGTTGCTTTCAGTGTGTCAAAAGAGTGTTGATATTATATGGTCCAATCAAATTCCATGTCCTTTGTGAGTAGAGAAAATAAAGGTGCTGCTAGTTTGTTGAAATCCTGTATAAACCTTCTATAATAGCCTACATGGCCAAGAAAGCTCCTGACATCTTTAGGCTTCTGTGGCACAAGAAGTATAGAAATTATCTCAATCTTGTTAGGATCCACCTGAATACCATCATTGGATATGAAGTGTCCTAGAACAACTCCTTGAGTCATCATCATAAAGCATTTTTCATCACTCAATGACAAATTATGCTCTTGGCATCTTTCTAGGACCTTTTTCTAGATTACTAAGTGCTATCTCAAATGTGTCTCCATAAGTGGTGATATCATCCATATAGATCTCCATACAATCATGAGCATAGTCTAAAAAGATACTTAGTATTGCCCGTTGGAAAGTGGTCGGCGCATTGCATAATCCAAAAGGAAGGACAGAATAAGCATATGTACCCCAAGGACAGGTAAATGTGCTCTTATCCTAGTCCTCTAGAGCATTTTTTATCTGATTATAGCCACTAAATCCATCTAAGAAGGAGAAGTACTATCTACCTGCTAGGGAGTCAAGTACTTAGTCAATGAAGGGTAGTGAAAAATGGTCTTTCCTAGTGGTTGTGTTAAGTTCCCTGTAATCTATACACACCCTCCACTTGCCTCCTTTATTAGGGACAATAACTAAAGGTGACACCCATTCACTGTCAGAAATAGGGTAAATAAAACTAGCGTCAAGGAGTTTCTGGAGCTCATTTTTAACTATGTCTCTTAAGGCAAGATTCATTCTTCTTTGTGGTTGTCTTATGGGCTTGAAGCCATCATTGATGTAGATCCTATGCATGCACAAATTTGGAGGTATTTCTTTCATGCCATTATAATCCAATGCAAAATTTGATGCATGTGTCTGCAATACAGTGTACAAGGAAGTCTATTGTTCTTCAGTCAGGGCATTATTGATATTCAACATTTTTCATGGCATGATTTCCAATGTCTTAGAAGATAGATGGACAGATGAAAGGTCACATCCAATGATTTTGGGAACACATTCCTAAGGTAGTAATGAATTGAAGAGTTGGGACAATTCCTCTGAGGAATGTGCAGGTATGATATTCTGTAATGGATCTTGCAGACATGACAGACATTCATGTTGTTGCGGGTGCCTACTGCAATGGTTCTGTATAATGTGGTCAATCAAGTCATCCTCATCTTGGGTTGCTAACAAAGGGTTGCGTTCTATCATCATGAGAGTTTGTAGGGAATAGTGGTCTTCTTCCTCTTCTAAGGTAGGCCATATGGTTTGTTCTAGATTATCATGAGGTTGAGCTGGGGGATAAAGCACCAATTTCTTTGTGATAGTCTCATTTGAGATTATCATGTTCCTAGACCTGCAACCTATAAATGCATCTGTTGTTGCTAACCATGGTCTATCTAGGATAACTGGATATCCTGCAAGATTAACTTTTGGCTGCAAAACTATGAAGTCTGCAAGATAGTCCCATGAGTCCAATGCTATGACTGTGTCTTCAATAATCCCCTTAGGTTTCACTGTTGACCTATATGCCAACTGTAAAATAGTTGATGTAGGCCTCAGGTTTGGTAGTTGAAGGAGTTGCATTGTTTCCTTAGTCATGACATTGATAGCTGCCCCTAGGTCAATTAAGGAGTTTTTGATGAGAGTTCCATTAATCTTAAAATCCACTACTGGACTGCTAGGGTCTGTGTATTTAGGGATAGTTATGTTCCCTACCATGATATCGGCAAGGTTTCCTAAGACACGAATTGTCTGAGGATCCTTCTTCTTTCTCCCTAGTTTCTTAAGGCAAAGGCCTCTCATGGTCTTGGTGTAGATCGGGATGTCCTTGATAGCTTGGATGAGGGGTATCTTGATACTAACATTCTTAAGTTGGCTCAGTAAGTTTGTCTCTACTTGGGTTGGATGTTTTGAAATGGCTAGTCATTCAGGGAAAGGAGGCTCTAGATTGGAAATAGTTTGACTTACCTAATTTGATTCAGGTTATAGAGGTGAATTGTCTAATGCCTCCCCCATGGGTTGTTCATCCACTACCTCAGTGATTTGGGGAGATGAAGGTCCAACTAATGTTTTCCCTGACCTAAGGTGGACGTCACTCACCTCTACCCCATAAGTGGGGTATTGAATAGCCTCGTTAGTGTATGCCTATTGAATAGGCTTGTTATTGGGGTTAGGTGCAGGTTAGGTAGGTATTTGTGCAGCTATTGGTGGTTGTGTTGTAGGACTAGATGAATTTGGCATAATGGCTTGTTGTTGAGGCTGAGGAGGTTGTAAGGGTTGTGAATAATTCATGTTTTGGTTTTGCCACCTCTGTCCTTTTTGCCATTGTGGTTGCCATTGGTTTTGTTGTATTGGCCATTGGGGGTGTAGTTAGAGACTTGGAAGTTTTGTTGGGGCCATACAATGGGTTGCTGCCAATTCCAATTTGGCTAAGGATTTTGCCATTGGGTTTGATTAGTTGGCTAAAGCTGAGGGTTCCAACCAGAGAAATTTTGATGACCTACTAGAAATGATGTATTAAAAGTTAAAGGATCTTGTGGCATACCTTGTCTTTGCTACCATGGTTTCCTTTGTGCAACATAGTATAGCTCACCATCTTCTCCTTCAATAGGCTGAAAGTGAGGTTTCTCTGGTTTATCTTCTACAATATTGGTTGATGGGTTCAAATATTGGCTTCTTTTATGTTACTTTTATATGCTTTCATACGTTATGCCTATGATATTCTAGATACTTTTCCAAGACATTACCATCATAATATGTTGTTTTTATATATTCTACAAACCTTGAACCTATTCTGTCAAATATGAAACATGGTGATAATATTTGTCAAATGAATGAGTTAGGCATGAGTATGTATGCATATAGATGAGATATTATAGTTTAAATATTAAGGTTATTTGCATGCATATGTTATATGGATTAACCCCTATGCAGTAGCGAGTATGTGGCATCAAGGAGAGGAGAATTCACAGCACATTGCAAAACAGGGCATTAAAGGAAGTCACAGTGAAATGCCAACTGAAGATAAATGCAATCATTATGGAAGAATAAATACTGAAGGAGAAGACTTGTTCTAAGATTCTAATCGTAGCTCGTGTGTTTCATATATGAGCCATTGTAGAGGAATTTCTATTTGAATAGGACTCTGTGTCCTCTATTTAGTTAGATTAATCAATTGATCTCAAACATGTACCCTGATATCTAGGAATGGATTCATGATCAAAGTTAGTTTGTAGTTACATAACACTCTCTCGTTTTTGTATAAGTTAGGAGGGATGAGTTCGATGTCAAGTTAGTTCTTTCTAAATTACTTCATTTTATATTTGCCCAGTTGTTACTCTGTTTTTCGATGTTGGAAGATCCAAACATGTTTTATTGAATACAATCTAAGAAGATCTTGTTTATGATATGAATTAAATACAACTATGTGTTATAAGAATGCGTGAGAATCTAAAGTAGATTTAATTTCCAGTTAAGTGAGATAGTCCCCTGAGCTAGCCACTCAAGGTACTGGTCTTCACTTCATCTATTTCCTTATTTATTTATGCATTTCTAGTTAAAGTTTTGTCTTTGATATTTCATAAATTGTATTGTGAGTTCAGTAAAATATTTTGATTACTATTTCTAGTAGTTGTGATTCAAGAATGAGTGCATGCTTTGTTTACTATAAGTCCTCTGAATGTTAGTGTTAAGTTCTTTTATCACTCTAGATATTTTGAGTTAATTCTATAATTCCCTGTTGAAAATAGATATCTACAACTTATGTTGTAGGTACCCGTAGCCATTGGGTTTTGTAGTTGTTTTTACTATTTTTGTATTTCTAAGAATTCCAGCCAAGTAGAATACTCTAGGTGCGTTTGGATAAGATAGTTTATCATAGATTTGAGTCTTGGAGGCACATAAAGTGCAAGTACCATCATAAGCTTATGCTCCTTGGTTGATAATTTAATGTAGGAATGCAATGATAGAGTGGATTGTTCAGATAGGTTTACCCCTAAATTATGCTAAGTCTACAACACATTAGTTTTCCTCTACACTGGCCACTTTCTTGCATTTGCAATTAGCTTTTCTTTGTCGACAATTTGGACAGTATTCAATGAGTATTGAATCAACGTCCTCCTACTTCTTCAAGTGTAGAGTGTCTAGTTGAGTGGCTAGATGACTGATGATATCTTCTTTCATGTTGGTCAACAGGTTACTCAACTCTACTCTTGAAACTAAATTGGATGCCTTGCCAATGGTGGATGCTCTCTCACCCCTTGTTCTCCTGGAAAAAGTCCTTGAGTAGTTTCTGCAAGCTTTGCATACATCTTCAAAGGGTAATTGAGATATATCCCTTGCTCTTATAAGATTAAGAGCATCCATGCAGTCATCAATGACTCCTCTCAAGAAGACAAGATTAAGAGATTATTTTGATAATCTATTCTGTGGATTTTTCTTGAGGCAAAACTGGAACCTCTCCACATAGTCCTCCAATGGCTAATCTTCTTTCTGAGTCATCCTGAAGATATCATCTCTCCTTCTGTCAACCCCTCTATAATAGTCTTGGTATTTCTCCAAGAACTTTGTCTTCATTATATCTCAATCTGGAATAGCATCCTTTCCTAATCCCATAAACCATCTTAAAGAAGCATTCTTCAATGTGGCAGGGAATAGCTTGAGCCTATGAGGATCAATGGTGTAGTCATAACTCCTACACAGGATATCAAACTCAAACAAGAATGTGTCTGGAACTTTAGTCACCAAACCATAGAAGACAAGCAATGTTGAAGGAGGTGTATGCTTTAGAGTAGCAACCCTATCCTGGTTGGTGATAGGAAATTCAAACATCACCTATTCTGGTGGATCATCCACTGCATTAGCCATGGTGAGGAAAGTTCTTTCTATATTATCAGTAGATGTTGATGAGAGGGAAGATTCTTCTTCAATAATACCCTTTCTCTGATCACTAAAGTCACCAATATCTACTGTAGCTTGTTGGGTTGATGGAAGGAACCTTCCCAAAGTGTCTCGCTACCTTTGAATACAATGTATATAACTTTGTATGGATCTTGCGCAATGTTAGTAACCTTTCTGGTGTTTGGTGAAGTAGAACCTAAGTACCCTATCCTTTGAAAAGTAGAATGTGACTAAGAAAGTTAAAAACTAACAGGGACTAATCTTTGAAAGTAGCACCATCCATGGCAACGACGCCAAAAATGTGGTGTCTTTACAATGCTTGGTAAACTTGGTGGTAAGCACTCAATTCAAAGGAATCTCCTACTGAACAGTCCACTATAACTTCTTGAAAAGACCTCATCAAATTATCAACCAGGGCTTGTAGACTTGTGATGGCACTTGCACTATATGTGCTTCCAGGGATCAAACTGTATAACTTATCTACTAAATCAAGCTACTTATGAACAAAGGAAAGTAATGTTGCTACAACTGCTACAGATACATTATAATGTAAAACTGTAACAAGAGATTAAGGAATGAAATTCTTATTTATTAATGGCAACTGTTCCTATCCTCTAGAGTATCACAAACCAAAAAACTCTAAGAATATAATGGATCTTGTATTCATAAATTAACTACTACAATAATTAAAACATACAAGAAATAACGTGAAGGTCAGTTGTCCTAAGTGGCCCTTGCTCAGGTGACTACCTTACTGTTTAAACTCAAATCTAACTCTTCCAAATAAACACAATCATATTAATTCCTACATATATTTGCACAATCTTTTCAAATCACATACAATCTCAACTGTAATATTCATAACTTATGATCAAATAACATTGTATACATAATCCAAGAAAGATTCAGATAGCTAGATCTATGGTAGAAAAAAAACTATTCAAAGCTGAGCTTAAAAACTTCTATCTCAACCATCGAACCATAATATAGGTACGGGGGAGTTATTTAAATAGGTTTCTTAACTAAAAACATAAAACAACACTCGGCATGAACTAGAGTGTAATGAATGCTAACAACAATAACAGGAAAAGAAGGAAGTGTTCTAACAAAACTAGAACTCTCTGCTGAAACAATGGAACATGGATCGATTGAATCGGTCCCATTAGTCTTCAAATTGTAATAGAGTCCTCCAACCTTCCAATCACCTTTATTGATCACCTATCATGATGTGTGATTCTCTCCATTGAGTGTCCTTGGCTGTGGTTACTGCACTTAATCAATACTGGAATCTCCCCTGCTCTGCACCTAGAAATGTTGTGGCTACATGTTGCACCCTGTAGTTGCTGTAGGTGATAGACCTCTCTCCTTTAGCTGCAAGGTTAGTCCATGAACATGTACAAAATAATAACAACCAAAATCAACACAAACATTCTCAATAATCCATACATTCCCACATATAACATACAATTTCATCATATCATAATCATATCTTCATATACTAATTAACCAAGTTCAAGTCTTCATAATGATCATAAAGGATAACATAACATAGGGATATACTTAAAACAATGTCTGGGAATGTCTTTTAACTTGCATAAAACTAGAATAAAATTGAATAATTAATTAGACTCATCAATTTGCTTCATTTGTATGAGTTGGGGCTTTGGAATATATCAGATATGCCCCAGTTGAGGGCACACAAGGCTATGATGACAGCCCTAGTAGAGAGATGGAGGAGCGAGACTTGCTCATTCCTACTTCTAATGGGTGAGATCACTATCACCCTAGAGGATGTCTGGATGATCCTTAGGATCTCGATAGTGGAGGAATGGGTTATCTATGATACTTCTCCTGGTGTAGTAGTGTTGGATCGAGCCTTCATGCCAGGACGGGCAGGAGATGAGATATGACGCTACCCGTGTGAATGGAGGAGTTAGTGATTTTGTATTATACCTATGTGGGTTGGTTGGGGGGATCCTAATGCTTGATTAGTGTGGACAAGACTTTCTGGTTTGTTGGGGATAGGTGATAGAGGGTATGGTGACTCAGAGGATAGTATATGCTTGGGGACCCAGCTTACTTGCACAATTATACCACGAGATGCACAACGTGGTATACAATGATAGAGAGAGTCTTGGTTAGAATTGGTGTGATGTTGTTGCATGTATGGGTGTGGGAGCACATCCCTATCATGAGGCCTATTTGTGCACATGTTAGGCCATAGTGGGAGCCATGGGTGATTGCATATGTGGGAGTTCTCTGTCATCGACAACTAGGGAACATGAGATTCTAGAGGAGATGTTTTGATGATATGGACATAATGATATGGTGGAAGTACATGGGGGTAGAGCCATGGATATATGACAATTTGCATATGTCATTCACAAGATAGCCTTGGTATTTGATCAGGAGGATGGTATATATTATTGACCGATACCTTCCTTCCTGAGTGTTGTGGCAGTTCAGGATTCGGCAGGACCTACCACAGGTTACTACAATTTTTGCATGAGTGAGGGCTGATGTACCGGCATGGCCACCAATGGTGGATACACCAATTCTATAGCCTCTTGTAATAAGACCTCCAACATGCCTCATTTTTCTATCTTTAGGTTTTGAATTGGTGAAGTTCAATGATAAATTCAAGCAAGAAAAGGAAAACTGGGAGAAAGAGAAACATATTCTTAATGCATCATTAGAAAGTAAAAATTATGAATTGAAAAGGGTGGAAGGGAAGATGACAGAGGTAATTGACAAAGCAATTCAAATCATTGAATGTAGACCCCCACCGAGAGTTTATGCACTGTTTCTTAAAGAAATTCTTTTGAGTTTTCAGTTTAATAGATTCATTAATAATCAGTCTATTTCTATCTATTCAAGGCATAATTTTTTCCAGTTATTTAAAGAAGTCAGTCTGAAGGAACAAGACCAGTTATGTGAATATTGTTTGCACAATTACTTGATGGAAGAAGATATAGAGTGGTACCCCTTGATTTATTTTGGTGATCTTCCAGTTAGAGCACTGTTATCTTACTTCAAGAATGAGCAGCTTAGAGGGGAACTAATGGATAGGTATGAGGAACAAGAAAAGAAAGTGCCACTATAGATTAGGAAAGAATCCTTAAATCCCAGTGTGATCTTGACCCAATGGTTAACACTCCTCTCTCATAAGTGTCCAGGTAAAGTAATTATGGATTTGAGACTCAGGGATTATAAAAGGATACAGTGGGTAGCAGTGTCTATTATTCAGAACTACTAGAGGTATGTGCAAAGTAAATGGGATAGTCTGACCCCAGAATTACAGAAGAAAGAGCCTCACTCTTTCCACAATTTCATGAATATGTTTGAGAGATTGTGTAGGTACATCTAGATCTCAGAGCAAAGAGGAGTGGCATGACTACCCCTTACTTAACACCCTCCTATTCTCCTTTATCCAGTTCCATACTAGGCAGGAGGAAGAAATGATGAGTGTAGGAGTGCAGAGTCAAGCAGGATGGACATACTTGCATGCTATAATGGTTTTTATCTCAAGCAAGGACATGGTGTCAGAGAAGATGTGGACCTTAGGAAAATTACTTTGCATTATAATCTTTTCCCCTAGGTGTTTAATTGAGTGTTTTTCCTTGAGGTCAAGCAAAAGTCTAGTTGGGGGGAAATGATGGGTTCAAATATTGGCTTCATTTATGTTACTTTTATATGCTTTCAGAGTTTATGCCTATGATATTCCAGATACTTGTCCAAGACATTACCATCATAATATGTTGTTTTTATATATTCTGCAAACCTTGAACCTATTCTGTCAAATATGAAACATGGTGATAATATTTGTCAAATGAATGAGTTAGACATGAGTATCTATGCATATAGATGAGATTTTATAGTTTAATTATTAAGGTTATTTGCATGCATATGTTCTATGGATTAACCCCTGTGCAATAGTGAGTATGTGGCATCAAGGAGAGGAGAATTCACAACACATTGCAAAATAGGGCATTAAAGGAAGTCACAGTCAAACGCCAACTGAAGCTGAATGTGATCATTATGGAAGAATAAATACAGAAGGAGAAGACTTGTTCTAGGATTCTAATCACAGCTTGTGTGTTTCATATATGAGTCAGTGTAGAGGAATTTCTATTTGAATAAGACTCTGCTTCCTCTGTTTAGTTAGATTAATAAATTGATCTCAAACCTATACCCTAATATCTAGGGATGGATTGATGATCAAAGTTAGTTGGTAGTTACATAACACTCTCTCATTTTTGTATAAGTTAGGAGGGATGAGTTCGATATCAAGTTAGTTCTAAGTTACTTCATTTTATATTTGCCTAGCTATTACTCTATTTTTCTATGTTAGAAGATCCAGACATGTTTTATTGAATACAATCTGAGAAGATCTTGTTTATGATATGAATTGAATACAACTATGTGTTATAAGAATGTGTGAGAATCTAAAGTAGATTTGATTTCTAGTTAAGTGAGATAGTCCCCTAAGATGGCCACTCAAGGTACTGCTCTTCACTTCATCTATTTCCTTATTTATTTATACATTTCTAGTTAAAGTTTTTTGTTTGATATTTCATAAATTGTATTGTGAGTTTAGTAAAATATTCTAATTAGTATTTCTAGTAGTTGTGATTCATGAATGAGTGCATGCTTTATTTACTGTAAGTCCTTCGGAGGTTAGTGTTAAGTTCTTTTATCATTCTGGATATTTTGAGTTAATTCTGTAATTCCCTGTTGAAAATAGTTATCTACAACTTATGTTGCAGGTACACGTAGCCATTGGGTTTTGTAGTTGTTTTTACTATTTTTGCATTTCTAAGAATTCCAGCCAAGTAGAATACTCTAGGTAGGTTTGGATAAGATAGTTTAGGATAGATATGAGTCTTGGAGGCACATACAGTGCAAGTTCCATCATAAGCTTACGCTCCTTGGTTGATAATTTAATGTAGGAATGCAATGATAGAGTGGACTATTCAAATAGGTTTACCCCTAAATTATGCTAAGTCTACAACGCATTAGTTTTCCTCTACATTTTTGGTGCCATTGTTGGGGATGGTGCTACCTTCATAGGCTCATTTGTCTTTATATGCTTTCATAGTTTAAATTTTGATTCCAGCATTAGGATTAATAAATTCATTTTCCAAGAGACACCAAAAAATATACTAACATTGTGCAAGACCACTGGAATATAAAGCCAGATTCACTGTATGCAGAGGTAGAGAGATAACCGAGGTAGATTCCTCCCTTCAAATTTTTAAGATAGTGAAGAAATAACTGACTTTATCAATTATACAGTAGAAAGTGTTGAAGAAGAATTCCCTCTTACATCTTCATCAACACCTTCTACATCTTCATTAACTTCTTCCACAACTACAAAAGGGACCTTTAGAACCATGGCATATGTTGCAATGGAGGATCCTCCAGGACAAGCAACATTTGAATTTCCTATCCCAGACAAAGCACGGGCTGCTACTCTGAAAAATATACCACCTTCTGCATTGCTTGTTTTCTATGGCTTGGTGACTGAAGATCCTGACACTTTCCTATTTGAGTTTGATGTCTTGTGTAGGAGTTATGACTACACCACTGACCCTTATAGGTTCAAGCTATTCCCTGCCACATTAAAAGATGTTGCTTTAAGATGGTTTATGGGGTTGGGGAAAGATGTCATTCTAGATTGGGATACCATGAAGACAAAGTTCCTGGTAAAATATAATGACTACTGTAGAGGACATGATAGGAGGAGAGACGACATCTTCAGGATGTCACAGAAAGAGGATGAGCTACTGGAAGACTATGTTGAAAGATTCTAGTTCGCCTTGAAGAAAAACCCTCAAAATATATTGTTTGAAGAATCACTGAAGCTGGTCTTTTTGAGGGAGGTTAATGATCACTGCATGGATGCCCTCAATCTCATTAGAATAGGGGATATATCTCAAATTCCCTTTGAGGATGTCTGTAGAGCTTGCATAAATTATTCTAGAACCTTTACCATAAGACCAAGGGGAGAAAGAGCAGCCATCACAGGTAAGGCAACCAATGGGGTTTCAAGAATGGAGATTAGTAACTTGCTGACCAACATGAAAGAAGATATCATTAGCCATATGGCTACACAGCTGGACACTCTTCACATCAAGAAGAAATAGGAAGAGGTAGATGCAATGCTTACTTAATACTGCCCCAGTTGTAGGCAAAGGAAGGCCAATTGTAAATGCAAGAGGGTGGCCAGTATCTAGCAAGAGAAGATTGGAAGGCCAGAATTACATCCATTTGAAGGGGAGGATAGGAAATTGTTCTTCATAGCTCAGAGGAGACCTTGGCAGCAAAGATAAGGTATGCCCTCTAATCCACTTAATTTTAATTCACCCTTCCCTATTGCAAACCAAAATTTCTCTGCTTGGAATATTCAACAATGGTCTGGCTATCCAAATGCATGGCAAAACCCATAATGGCCTACTCCACAAACTAGTTGGAACCAACAATAGCCAAACCCATGGCCTCAAAATTTCCAAGGCCCCAACTATAACCCCCAGTAGCCTACTTAGTAGTAGCAATGGAAGCCTCAATGGAACAAGGGCCAACAATGACAGCAAAATGCACATTTTTAGCAACCTATGATTCCATCTCAACCACAGCAGCCAGCCATAATGCCACCATCAATAGCTCAAAATTCACCTCCTAGACCTACCCAAATCCCTGCCCAACCTGCACCTAACCCTAACAATAAGCCTGCTCAGCATGCTTATACTAATGAGGTGACACAATATCCCACCTATGGGGTGAAAGTGAGTAATGTTCATCTCAGATCAGAGAAGCAACTTACAGATCCTTCATCTCCCCAAATTACAGAACTTGAAGAAGAAGAACCCACAGAAGATGCCTCAGATAAATCACCTTTGGAAACTGAATCAACTCAGGAACCTCAGACCATTTCACATCCTAAGCCTCCTTTCCCTAAATGCTTGGCTATCTAGAAACAACCAGCACAGTCTGAAAATGACCTCATAGGCCAGTTGCAAGACATTAGCATAAAGATTCCCTTAATACAAGTCATCAAATATATTCCCATCTACACTAAGACTATCTAAGATCTCTGCATCAAGAAACCAGGAAGAAATAGAATAGACCTAAAGACAGTTCATGTTTTGGGCAACCTAGCTGACATAATGTTGGGGAACATAATTGTTCCCAAATACACAAATCCAGGTAGTCTAGTGGTGGATGTCAAAATCAATGGGACTCTGATTAAGAATACTCTGATAGATTTAGGTGCTTTAATTAATCTAATGACCAAGGAGACAATGCAGACACTCCAATTGAACAACCCTAGGCCTACTCAAACAATCTTGCAATTAGTTGATAGGTCTACAGTCAAACTTGAAGGAGTCATTGAGGATTTGGTCATTGCATTAGATTCTTGGGAATACCTTGTTGATTTCATAGTCCTGCAGCCAAATGTTAATCTTGATGGTTATCCTCTTATACTAGGCAGACCATGGCTTGCCACTGTTGATGCATTTATAGGTTACAGGTCTGGTAACGTGATCATATCCAATGGGATTGTGACCAAGAAATTGGTTTTATATCCACCAGCCCAACCATACCATGAGCTTGAGCAGACCATTTGGCCTACCCTGGAGGATGAGGACAGCTATTCCCTGCAAACCTTGATGACTATTGAACGTAGCCCCTTATTGGATATTCAAGATGAAGATGAGATAATTGCTCACATTATACAAAATGACTATGGGAGGCACCCACAATAGTAGGACTGTCTATCATGCTTACAAGACCCTTTGAGTAGCATAATACCCAGCAGTTCCTCAGAGGAAGTATCCCAAATATTTCATGCTCTATTACCCCAGCAATGCTTACCAGTATTACCTAGCCTTGATTTGTCTTCTGTACAAGAACTATCCAAACAATTAGAAATCAAGCCAAGAAAGATGTTGACTATTAACAATGCATTGACTGATGAACAACAGCAATCCCTGCACAAAGTATTGTAGACACACTCAGGAACATTTGCCTAGGATTACAGTGACATGAAAGGCATTGCTCCTGCCTCATGCATGCACAAAATATACATTGATGATGGCTATAGACCTATCAAGCAGTAGCAGAGGCGCATGAAGCCCGCCCTCAGAGAGATTGTGAAAACTGAGCTTCAAAAGCTTTTGGATGCAGGTTTTATATACCCCATTTCAAATAGTGAATGGGTGTCACCATTGGTTATAACGCCCAAGAAAGGTGGCAAATGGAGGGTTTGTGTGGATTATAGAGAATTAAATACTGCTACCAGAAAAGATCACTTTCCATTGTCATTTATTGACCAAGTTCTTGACTCTTTGGCAGGCAAGAAATATTTTTCATTTCTTGATGGTTTTAGTGGCTATAACCAAATCAAGATTGCACGAGAGGATCAGGATAAGACAATCTTTACTTGCCCTTGGGGGACCTATGCATATTATGTCTTACCCTTTGGTATGTGCAATGCTCCAACTACATTTCAAAGAGCAGTCCTCGGTATTTTCTCTGATTTTGCCCATGACAGCATGGAGATTTATATGGATGACTTCACCACATATGGTGAAACATATGATGAAGCTTTACACAACTTGGAGAAAGTTTTGAAGAGATGCACATAGCACAACCTCTCTCTAAGTAATGAAAAGTGTTTTCTGATAATGACACAAGGAATAGTTTTGGGACATTTTATCTCAAGTGCAGGCATACAAGTTGACCCAAAGAAGATTGAAGTTATCTCTACCCTACCTATTCCATAGAAACAGAAGGATGTATGGAGCTTCCTGGGACATGCAAGTTATTACAAGAGGGTCATTCAAGATTTTAGCAAAATTATTGCACCTCTGTTTACCCTATTAACAAAGGACAACAAATTTGAATGGACACCAGATTGTTAGACTTCCTTTGAAAAGCTAAAAGCATCCTTGACACAGGCTCTAGATCTCAGAGGTCTAAATTGCTCACTACCTTTTCACATCCACACAGATGCATCAAACTTTGCCATTGGAGCATTTGTAGGCCAGCAAGAAGGAACCAAGGAGTATGCAATATACTATGTAAGTAAAAATCTACGTGGAGCTGAGTTAAACTACACTGTGACAGAAAAAGAGATGTTGGTAGTTGTTTATGCCATAAACAAATTCAGACACTACATTACTGGTTATAAAGTGTTCATACACATAGATCATGCAACAATTAGATATTTGATGAATAATACAATAGTAGGTGGTAGGCTTGTTAGATGGTTGTTGTTACTACAACAATTTGACATAACATTTGTTGACAAGCCAGGTAAGACTATTTTAGTTGTTGATTTTCTGTCTAGTCTGCCTGCACATTCAGCAGAAGGAGTGGTTGATGACTCTTTTCCTGATGAGCTCTTTGCTCTCAACATACACACTCCCTAGTATGTAGATATAGCTAATTATTTGGTTTTAGGACAGATTCCAGGTTACTTTTCTCCAAGGGAGAAAAGGCAACTAGTTCACAAATGTTTTCCTTATTCTTGGATTTCTGGATTCCTATTCTATACTGGCCCAGATAATATTATGAGAAGATGTATCAGAGAGGATGAGGTGTTTGACATATTGAAGGCCCGTTATGATGAACCTTGTGGGGGACATTTTGCAGCCAAGAGGACAACCTTCAAAATATTAACAATACGATATTACTGTCCCACACTTCATAAAGATGTTGTCAAGTATACTAGAAGCTGTGATAGATGTCAGAGAATAGGAAGACCTACAAGAAGTATTGAGATGCCTTTGCAGCCACAAATCTCATTGGCTCCTTTTGATAAGTGGGGGCTGGATTTTGTTGGTCCTATCTCTCCTACATCGAACAACAAGAAATATATCCTAGTATGTACTAATTACTTAACTAAATGGATGGAAGTTAAAGCCTTATAGTTGTCCAAAGATGAAAATGTGGCCAAATTCTTGTATGAGGACATCTTCACTAGATATGGTGTATCAAGGGAGAGTGACTGATTAAGGACCATAATTTACATCTGATTTAATCACCAGACTGGTGGAGGAATATCAGATTCGACATAAGAAATCCACTCCCTACCATCCTCATGCTAATGGTTAGGTCAAAGTCACAAACAGATAAATTGAGAACATCTTGACAAAGACAGTACAACTTCACAGAAGAGATTGGGTTTCTAGGCTACTAGAAGTTGTTTGAGCATATAGAACTACCTAGAAGACAACTATGGGGTTTACACCTTATGAGTTAGACTATGGCAAGACAACAGTCCTGCCTATAGAATTTGAATACAAAACCCTAAGGACAACAGTGGAATTAGGGATGGATTTGACTACAGCTTAACATGACAGACTACAACATTTGAATGCCCTAGATGAAATCTAGTTAGAAGCCATCCATCACACAGAGGTCATACAAAATAAAGAGCCAAATGGCATGACAAGTACATCAAGACTAAAGAATTCACTGCTGGTGATTGGGGACTACTCTATGATTTAAGATAAAAGGACTTTAAGGGCAAGCTTTAGTCTCATTGGTTAGGACCCTATGAGATTAAACAAGTCTTTCCTAATGGTGCAATCCAATTACAGACCATTGATGAGGTTCAGTTTTCATTGCTAGTAAATGGACACAGGCTAAAATTGTATAACAAGCCACCTCAGAAGGATGACTTTCTTGTTTCTCTAGCTACTTAGTATGGTAATCCTGGCACTCCTAATGAAGGTTCTGTAACACCATCTGATACACCATTAGATGATGATCCACCAACTTGTCTAGTGATACAGAGGTTGAGTTGTAATACTCAACCCCTGTCGCTGAGACCTAATTTTTCATGCTTTATACATCACATGCACACACAACACATTATCCACGATGACCACACTCAACTTTAGATGGACCTATTTTTCACTCTCAGAGGAACCTATTTTTAACATGCAATAGGGACCTATTGCAATTGGGACCTGGTATAATGTTTTTGTACACATTCAGTCGAGACCTGTACTACGGGTGCCCGTAGCAACAAGTGTCTTTGGAAATTTTCAACACTTTAGCAACATTCCATTCTTCTTCATGTACATTTCACTCTTTCTACACGTGTTTCATCCATTTTAAATAAAATAATGATTGTGGCATGCTTTTTCAAATCACATTCCCAAGCTGTTACATCAACTCTTGCGATTTGTCACATTGCATCAATTTCAACGTACCCACCACCCTCCCATCTACTCTAAGCATATCACTCTACTCATGCCTAATAAATGCCAAGTACATGATCTCCAATTCCAAGGCGCACTACTCAATGCATGCACATAAGGTAACCTTTAATGATTAACTTAAAATTTCTATTTATATTCATTATTATTTTTGTTTATTTCATGCATGCGGCAATATATCACCCTTTCCATGTAATCATTACTCTTTCATCCCTGCAAATTCATTCTTGAAGTGTGGTCACTTCAACTTTCAGTTGGGGGGAGGGGTACATATGGTTAGTCATTTTTTTATTTTTGCTGCCAAGTTTTTAGAAGCTGTTAAGGTTTTCATGTGTCGTTTTCCACGATAGTCGACCTACCTTAAATTGTGAGCTTGCAGCTTCCCTATGAGTGAGCTGAAATTTCAAAAAAAATCAATTTCAAAATTTTTAATATCGAAGAGCTCTAAAAGCTATAGTTGGGGGGGAGAATTGAAAGGAAGTCTTCTAAAGATGGTAAAATTGAAATTAGGTAGAATTAATAATTGCTAAGAACATAGAATATAGGTGCAATGGGGGGTGATGTCATCAAAAGAGAGCCATCAGTGCATAAGGAGATATTAGAGGATGTATTAGTTCTACCACTCTTTACCAAAGTGCGGTGGTTAGACTATTTTCTGAAATTAACAGAGTATGATAATGAAATGGCAAGGGATTTTGCAACAACGTTGCAGTATGACGAAGCCACAGTCAGGGGATTGGTCATGGATGCGTTTGAAACAGCCATTGCCCAAGTCACCAGTTTACCACGTATAAGGTCTAAGTATCCAGCCCATACAGATGCAACTACGACGAGGAAAGAATTTTATGAGCATGGTGAGAACCTGGACTCGACCACACAAGGTACAAAGAGATTATCCCTTCCATTCTTTTGGGGGAAGTGTGCTTCATATATTATCAAATATATTACCTTTGATGGTCGACATAATTTGTTGTATACTGCACACTTTAAGTTGTTGAATCACCTGCGTCATAACAAACTGGTTAATGTTCCCAATTGTCTTTATAATATGTTGAAAAGAATGGCATTTGAGTATTAAAAAAGGCAAACAAAGACTACATTGTCTCATCATTGTTTGACAGCTCTGTTGGTTAAAAGGAGTTTGAGAATTTAGCACCCATAGGTTAATTGGGATGCTTTTAAACAATGCAAGGATATTTCAGAATTATTGGAAGTAGATGAACCTGAAGTAGAACCTGAAGTTGAACCTGAACAGGAAGGAGGAAATTCCTCTAGAAAGTAGGCCAATGACAGTAGAAGAACCCTCACCTCCTAACCCTAAACCTATGAGAGGAGCTATGAGAAGTGATGCTTCTACTTCTTCTAAGAAGAAGAAGAGTAGGAAGGATGTGAAGAAGCATAAGGGTATTGAGAAAGAGAAGGGTGCAAGGGAGATAAAGGAGAGGAAGAAGAGGAAAAAGAGAAAAAGTGAAGAGGAGCCAGAAACTATCACACCTAGGCATTCAGGAAGGCTGAAGAGGCAGGATGTGGGAAAAATAGTTGATGAGGAACAAGGGGAAGCAGAAAAGGAAGAAGCACAGTAGCAGCAAGATCCAACATTGTTGGACACAGCTTCAGAAAAGGAAGGAAATGCCCTTGAGAATGCTCCTACTGATGCCAGTATACTTGCTAAATGAAGAAGGTATGTTTCTTCATCCTCTGGTTCCAATTCAGAAGACATTTTCATTGCAAAGAAGATGGGAAAATTGGTTCCTAATAGCCCTGCTAAAGAAATTTCTGATGTTACTGAAAATAACGATGAAAGTTTTGATTGTGGAAAAGAAAAAGAGTTCTTGGAAGATAGAAATATAAGGCAAGAACTTCAAGAAGCCCTGGATAGGATAAAACAATTAGAAGAACAAGTGAAACAGTATGAGGAAAAGGATAGGGAAAAAGAGATAAGAATACAAGAGTTGGAGGAGAAAATTCACACTTGTTGTCATGGAACCAATATGGAGCTATTGGCATAGGTGGTTGAGAGTAAAATAAAAAATGAACGAGGAGAAGCACCAATTCTACAGCCTCCTGTAATAAGACCTCCAACATGCCTCACTATTCTATCTTTGGGTTTTGAATTGGTGAAGTTCAATGATAAATTCAAGTAAGAAAAGGAAAATTGGGAGAAAGAGAAACAGATTCTTAATGCATCATTAGAAAGTAAAAATTTTGAATTGAAAAGGGCGGAAGGGAAGCTAACAGAGGTAATTGATAGAGCAATTCAAATCATTGAATGTAGACCCCCACCGAGAGTTTATGTACTATTTCTTAAAGAGAAATTTCTAGTTTTTTAGTTTAATAGATTCATTAATGATCAGTCTATTTCTATCTATTCAAGGCATAATTATTTCCTATTATTTCAAGAAGTTAGTCTGGAGGAACAAGACCAGTTATGTGAATATTGTTTGCACAATTACTTGATGGAAAAAGATACAAAGTGGAACCCCTTGATTTATGTTGGTGATCTTCAAGTTAGGGCATTGTTATCTTACTTCAAGAATGAGCAGCTTAGAGGGGAACTAATGGATAGGTATGAGGAACAAGAAAAGAAAGTACCACTATAGATTAGGAAAGAATCCTTAAATCCCAATGTGATCCTGACCCAATGGTTAACACTCCTCTCTCATAAGGGTCTAGGTAAAGTAATTATGGATTTGAGACTCAGGGATTATAGAAGGATACAGCGGGTAGTAGTGTCTATTATTCAGAACTGCCAGAGGTATGTGTAGAGCAAATGGGATAGTCTGACCCCAGAATTGTAGAAGAAAGAGCCTCACTCTTTCCAGAATTTTATGAATATGTTTGAGAGATTGCGCAAGTACATCCAGATCTCAGAGCAAAGAGGAGTGGCATGGCTACCCCTTACTTATCACCCTCCTATTCTCCTTTATCCAGTTCCATACTGGGCAGGAGGAAGAAATGATGAGTGTAGGAGTGCAAAGTCAATCATGATGGATAGACTTGCATGGTATAATGGTTTTATCTCAAGCAGGGACAGGGTGTCAGAGAAGATGTGGACCTTAGGAAAATTACTTTGCATTATAATCTTTTCCCCTAGGTGTTTACTTGAGTGTTTTTTCTTGAGGTCAAGCAAAAGTCTAGTTGGGGGGAAATGATGGGTTCAAATATTGGCTTCTTTTATGTTATTTTTATATGCTTTCAGACTTTATGCCTATGATATTCTAGATGCTTTTCCAAGACATTACCATCATAATATGTTGTTTTTGTATATTCTGCAAACCTTGAACCTATTCTGTCAAATATGAAACATGGTGATAATATTTGTCAAATGAATGAGTTAGACATGAGTATGTATGCATATAGATGAGATTTCATAGTTTAATTATTAAGTTTATTTGCATGCATATGTTATATGGATTAACCCCTGTGTAACAATGAGTATGTGGCATCAAGGAGAGGAGAATTTGTAAAACATTGCAAAACAGGGCATTAAAGGAAGTCACAGTCAAACGCCAACTGAAGTTGAATGTGATCATTATGGAAGAATAAATATAGAAGGAGAAGACTTGTTCTAGGATTCTAATCGCATCTCATGTGTTTCATATATGAGACATTGTATAGGAATTTTTGTTTGAATAGGACTCTACTTCCTCTGTTTAGTTAGATTAATAAATTGATCTCAAACCTATACCCTGATATATAGGGATGGATTGATGATCAAAGTTAGTTGATAGTTACATAACACTCTCCTGTTTTTGTATAGGTTAGGAGGGATGAGTTTGATGTCAAGTTAATTCTTTCTAAGTTACTTCATTTTATATTTGCCTAGCTGTTACTCTATTTTTCTATGTTGGAAGATCCAGACATGTTTTATTGAATACAATCTAAGAAGATCATGTTTATGATATGAATTGAATACAACTATGTGTTATAAGAATGTGTGAGAATCTAAAGTAGATTTGATTTCCAGTTAAGTGAGATAGTGCCCTGAGCTAACCACTCAAGGTACTGGTCTTCACTTCATCTATTTCCTTATTTATTTATGTGTTTCTAGTTAAAGTTGTTTGTTTGATATTTCATAAATTTTATTGTAAGTTCAGTAAAATATTCTAATTAGTATTTCTAGTAGTTGTGATTCATGAATGAGTTCATGCTTTTTTTATTGTAAGTCTTCCAGAGGTTAGTGTTAAGTTCTTTTATCATTTTGGATATTTTGAGTTAATTTTGTAATTCTCTGTTGAAAACAGTTATCTACAACTTATGCTGCATGTACCCATAGCCATTGGGTTCTGTAGTTGTTTTTACTATTTTTGTATTTCTGAGAATTCCAGCCAAGTAGAATACTCTAGGTGGGTTTGGATAAGATAGTTTAGGATAGATATGAGTCTTGGAGGCACATACAATGCAAGTTCCATCATAAGCTTATGCTCCTTGGTTGATAATTTAATGTAGGAATGCAATGATAGAGTGGACTGTTCAGATAGGTTTACCCTTGAATTATGCTAAGTCTACAATGTATTAGTTTTCCTCTACACTGACCACTCTCCTACATTTGTAATTAACTTTTCTTTGTCGACAATTTTGATAGTATTCAATGAGTATTGAATCAGCCTCCTACTTCTTCTTCAAGTGTAGAGTATCTAGTTGAGTGGCTAGATGAATGATGATATCTTCTTTCATGTTGGTCAACAGGTTATTCAGCTCCACTCTTAAAACTAAATTGGATGCCTTACCAATGGTGGATGCTCTCTCACCCCTTGTTCTCCTAGAAAAAGTCTTTGAGTAGTTTCTACAAGCTTTGCAGACATATTCAAAGGGTAATTGAGGTATATCCCCTGCTCCGATAAGATTAAGAGCATCCATGCAGTAATCATTGACTCCTCTCAAGAAGACAAGCTTCAGATATTCTTCTGATAATCTATTCTATAGATTTTTCTTGAGGCAAAACTGGAACCTCTCCACATAGTCCTCCAATGGCTCATCTTCTTTCTGAGTCATCTTGAAGATATCATCTCTCCTTCTGTCAACCCCTCTGTAATAGTCTTGGTATTTCTTCAAGAACTTTGTCTTCATTGTATCTCAATCCGGAATAGAATCCTTTCCTAATCCCATAAACCATCTTAAAGAAGCATCCTTCAATGTGGCAGGGAATAGCTTGAGCCTATGAGGATCAATGGTGTAGTCATAACTCCTACACAGGACATCAAACTCAAACAGGAATGTGTCTGGATCTTCAGTCACCAAAACATAGAAGATAGGCAATGCTAAAGGATATATATGCTTCAGAGCGACAACCCTCTCTTGGTTGGTGATAGGAAATTCAAACATCACCTATTCTGGTGGATCATCCACTGCATCAACCATGGTGAGGAAAGTTCTTTCTGTATTATCAATAGATGTTGATGAGAGGGAAGATTCTTATTTAGTAATATCCTCGCTCTGATCACTAAATTCACCTATATCTACTATAGCTTGTTGGGTTGATGGAAGGAACCTTCCCAAAGTGTCTCGCTGCCTCTGCATATAATGTATATAACTTTGTATGGATCTTGCACAATGTTAGTAACCTTTATGGTGTTTGGTGAAGTAGAACCTAAGTATCATATCCTTTGAAAAGTAGATTGTGACTAAGAAAGTTGAAACTAAAAGGGACTAATCTCTGAAAGTAGCACCATCCCCAGCAACGGCACCAAAAATGTAGTGTCTTTACAATGCTTGATAAACTTGGTGGTAAGCACTGAATTCAAAGGAATCTCCTACTGAACAGTCCACTACAACTTCTTGAAAAGACCTCATCAAATTATCAACCGGGGCTTGTAGACTTGTGATGGCACTTGCACTATATGTGCTTTCAGGGATTAGACTTTATAACTTATCTACTAAATCAAGCTACTTATGAAATAAGGAAAGTAATGCCTCTACAACTGCTATAGATACTTTATAATGTAAAACTGTAACAATAGATTAAGGAATGAAATTCTTATTTATTAATGACAATTGTTCCTATCCTCCAGAGTATCACAAACTAAAACAACTCTAAGAATCTAATGGATCTTGTATTCATAAATTAACTGCTACAACAATTAAAACATACAAGAAATAAAGTGAAGGTCAGTTATCTTGAGTGGCCCTTGCTCAGGTGACTACCTCACTGTTTAAACTCAAATCTAACTCTTCCAAATAAACACAATCATATTAATTCCAACATATATTTGCACAATATTTTCAAATCACATACAATCTAGCTCAACTGTAATATTCATAACTCATGATCAAATAACATTGTATACATAATCCAGGAAAGATTCAGATAGCTAGATCTGTGGTAGAACAAAAACTATTCAAAGCTAATCTTGAAAACTTCTATCTCAACCACTGAACCATAATATAGGTACAGGGGAGTTATTCAAATAGGTTTCTTAATTGAAAACATAAAACACCACTCTACATGAACTAGATTGTAATGAATACTAACAACAATAACAGAAAAGAAGGAAGGAAGTGTTCTAACAAAACTAGAACTCTCTGCTGAAACAGGGGAACATGGTTCGATTGAATCGGTCCCATTAGTCTTCAAATTGTAATAGAGTCCTCCAAGCTTCTAATCACCTTTATTGATCACCTATCATGGTGCATGATTCTCTCCATTAAGTGTCATTGGCCATGGTTACTGCACTTAATCAATACTAGAATCTCCCCTGCTCTGTGCCTGGAAATGTTGTGGCTGTGGGTTGCACCTTGTAGTTGTTGCAGGTGACAGACCTCTCTCCTTTAGCTGCAAGGTTAGTCCATGAACATGTACAAAATAATAATAACCAAAATCAACACATTCTCAATAATCCATACATTCCCACATATAACATACAATTTCATCATATCATAATCATATCTCCATTTACTAATTAACCAAGTTCAGGTCTGCATAATGATCATAAAGGATAACATAACATAGGGATATACTTAAAATAATGTCCATGAATGTCTTTTAACTTGCATAAAACTAGAATAAAATAATCTAATTAATTAGATTCATCAATCAGCTTCGTTTGTACGAGTTGGGGCTTTGGCATATATCGGATATGCCCCAGTTGAGGGCACACAAGGCTATGATGACAACCCTAGTAGAAAGATGGAGGAGAGAGACTTGCTCATTCCTACTTCGGACGGGTGAGATCACAATCACCCTAGAGGATGTCTGGATGATCCTTAGGATCTCAATAGTGGGGAAGCGGGTTATCTATGATACCGCTCTTGGTGTAGTAGTGTTGGATCGAGCCTTTGCACCAGGACGAGCGGGAGATGAGATATGGCGCTACCCGTGTGCATGGAGGAGTTAGTGAATTTGTATTATACCTATGTGGGCTGGTTGGGGGGATTATGATGCCTGATTAGCATGGACAAGACTTTACGGTTGGTTGGGGACAGGTGATAGAGGGTATGGTGACTCAAAGGATAGTATATGCTTGGGGACCCTGCTTACTTGCACAATTATACCACGAGATGCACAACGTGGTATACAATGATGGATAGAGTCTTAGTTAGAATTAGTTTGACATTGTTGCATGTATGGGCATGGGAGCACATCCCTGTCATGAGGCCTATTTGCGTACATGTTATGCCATAGTGGGAGCCGTGGGTGATTGTGTATGTGGGAGTTCTCTGTCATCGACAGCTGGGGAACATGAGGTTCTGGAGGAGATGTTTTGATGATATGGACATAATGATATGGTGGCAGTACATGGGGGTGGAGCCATGGATAGATGGTAATGTGCATATGTCATTCACGAGATAGACTTGGTATTTGTTCAGGAGGAAGGTATATATTATCGACCAAGACCTTCCTTCTCGAGTGTTGCGGCAGTTCAGGATTCGGCAGGACCTACCACAGGTTACTGCAATTTTTACATGAGTGAGGGATGATGTGTCGGCATGGCCACCGATGGTGGATACATAGGTAGCCCTTTTTGACTGGGGAGCCCTACTTCTAGTGATGTGTGATTGGGTGACAGAAGATGTGGGGACTACCTCGATGTATGATGCATGGTGGGCATAGCATAGGCCTGTGTGACTTACACTACCAGATGCAGATTCAAAGGAGTAGGGGGATGGGTGAGGTGGTGGAGGAGGAGGTGGTGGGGATGATAGAGGTGATGATGGGAGGGATGGTAGAGTCGAAGGAGATGGTATTCAAGTTTTGGTAGCGGCAGCGCAGCGCAGGTGCCAGTAGTGCAAGTAGCGCAGGTGGTGGTGGGGCAAGTGTCAGTGGGTCAGATATCACATGTAGCATAGGTTGTAGTAGGGAAGGTACCATATGGTCAAGTGCCATAGGTAGCACAGGTGGGAGCATCAAGTGTAGGTTCCTCAGGTACCAGTCCTGCCCCAGTTCCATCTACTCAACGATGGACATGAAAACGTAGGAGAGACGAGGAGGACATAGCCACACTGAGGGCTCATGTTGCTAGTCTAGAGGATACTATGGAGTGGTAGATGGAGGAGCTAGCTTTAGTGATGATAGAGTGAGATAGTGCTCAAATAGAGCTACAGAGATTGTAGGTCCTGTTGGATGGAGTGGGTGGAGATGGGGATTTACAGATACAGATCCTACAGGCTCAAATTGGTCATCTATAGAGCTAGTTCCATGCGCAAATCACCCAACTGACATCAAAGAGAGATGTTGAGAGGGTGTTGAGACAAGGGACAGAGACTAGACTACAGAGAGTTGATGCTCAGGTTACATAGCTACAGAAGTTGGTGGCTCAGATGTAGGGAGTCATTGATGGCAATAGTATGGCACAGATGTGGGTGGATTTTGCTACAGCTCAGAGGGAGATATATGATCAGAGGGCCTAAGCCAAGTATTATTATGAAGCATATCAGATGACTGTACCTTAGGGTCAGAGGGTATCAATCTATAGTCAGCATAGCTAATCTGGTGTTTCAGGTTCTCACATATCAAGATGATCTCAGCATTTGGTCTAGCAGCCATTGCCCCAACAACAGCAACAACCTCAATAGCAAGTTCCTATGGGACCACCTTCTCCTCATCCTATAAGATCTAGTGCTCCACGCAGGTCTCCACCTGGTTCCCCTACTGATTCTACTTAGGGGAGTTCAACCCATGGTTCTTGATGTTTATTTGTACGCCTTCAAACTTTACGTATTGTGAGATACTTTAGCCCTCAAGGCACATTTTGTATCATGACATTATGATGTTTATGCTTATGGTTATGATGATGATTATGATGTATGGATGTTATGGATGTTATATGTTTTATGATGATAGATGCATATGGATATTTTATGGTCTATGGATTATGGTGTGGATTATGATTATGATGTAGATTATTTACTAATGCGATGTACGTGATATGAATGGATTAATGAAATGCAAATGGAAATATATGCTTAGATTAATAAACATTTATGATGTATGGATAAATGTAATACAAATGGAAATATATGCTCCTATTAATAAACATATATTATGTATGGATAAATGAAATGCATAGTAATGAAATAATATGGTTATGAGGGTTAATGCAATGGTATGGTAATTATTAATGTGATGGTAATGATAAATGCAATGATATGGCGGTTTATGCTAATGATGATGTTATGTATGCAAATTGATGGATGTTTGTCATGATACATTGTGATGCTTGGAACCATGGTGAGGAGGTTGGGTTTGGATAGGTTAGGTTTGGGGATGATTAGGAGGGGGTTGGGATGGGTATGATGAGTACTCGGTCACTAGATGCCACATTGTTAGAGGGGTTTTGTTGGGTTGGTTGGAATTGGATAGGATTGGTTAAGGCGGATTGAGTGATTAGGGGATGGGATTGGTTAGGTCTTTTTCTTCATTAATGCAAATCCAAGATGATGATTTGATGGATGGGGGTTGGGAGTAGATAAGGGATTATGGGTTGGTATGGGATATTATGTTGATAATTTTGATAGCAATCCTAGATTTATTATAGCAAAAGGGGATATTTTCACCAAGGTATGAAAGACCAAGGTGATGATACATATCCGTCTTTGCATGGACTAGATCCGCAAACAATAGGATGATCCCATGCATGCCCAAGATAGTACAATCTTTCCTAGACAAGGGAAGGGGACTCATAGCATAAGTCCTTAGTACATAAAAGGTATGATGAACCTTAGATGCAGAAAGGAAAACAATATGCTAGAACCGACCCTACATTTCACAAGATATGGATACTAGACTTGGAGTAATGAAACCAACCCACAAGCATGGCATACAAAAGCAATGACCATGCCCCATTCTAGGTATTTTCGCTACATACCATGATATAATTAGATCAAGGTAGCTTTGAAATGTCCCTTGGAATGAGACAAAAGATAAAATCAATAATCAAAAAGACCAAATGACCAAACAAATAACCATCATATCTCTTGCCAAGATAAGTGTTGATATGATTGATTTTGCCTATTGTAGGAACGATATATCTATTAACGCAGGGGTTTATGGATGATGTTGGATAAGAGTAAAGATGGGAAAAAAGATAGTAGGCCATTCATTGTGATTTAAGTTAGTTTGTTGATTGATGATTTTTTTTGTGAAGGATGATGCTTTGGTTAAAATGTTTAGCAAGTGTATTATTTTTTGGATCAAGTGTAAGCTAAAGGAATAGGGACCATACAAGCAGGTTGGATGGGTGATTCATATGTACCTACATACTGGATACTTCCTTTGTATTCTAGACTACCTACATACCCTGTATCCATGGGATCAAGGCACATTACTACGCGGGTGGTGATGATATGTAGTTCTAGTTTGTAGTGATGATGTAGGGATGGTTCAGGATGGGTTGAATGGCTTGATGGTTTGGAATGTTTTGATGATGATGTTAGAATGATTGTGTTTGGGATTTTTGTATTTTTCTAATATTTTTAGGATTTTGGGGATATTTTGATATTTTTAGATTTTCTAAGTTTTCGGATGTTTTTGGATTTTGGTGATTTTGTAATGTTTTTGGATTTTTCTAGTTTTATGTTGTACAAGGGGGCATACAAGAATCCACTTATCCAGGAATCTGCCTCGGGTGGGTGATGAAGGATGGGCTGTGTGATGTTGAATGTTTTGTAATTCTAAGCCATGGGATGAAGGTGGAGTGATATGATGGAGGCGAAGACTTACTAGATGGTAGAACCAACCACTACACATGATGCCTAAGATAGGTTTTCACCATGGTACTTATCCAAGGCATCATCGAAGTGATTTTCACCATTGGATGGCTTTATTACACTCGGTTTTTCTTCATTTTTTGTTTTTTTATATTTTTGCTTTTTTTCTTTTTTTGTATTTTTTGATTGGGATATCCTAATGGGTCAAGCGTAGAACTTTTTCAAGTGCATGATATTCATTGGCTCATCTAGAGGCTGCCCCTTGGGTGTCGCAAGATGATAGGCTCCTAATCCATAACTGGTTGTGATGACATAGGGTCCTAACCAATTAGGTTCAAACTTGCCCTTCTTGTGACGCTTCTGTAGATTCTTTTGATTTTCCATGAGGACTAGATCGCCTATCTCAAACTGGCAGGTCTTGATCTTCTTGTTATAGTTTCTATGTAGGAAATTATGATAGGCCTGTAGGTGATTAAGAGTGTTTAGGCACTTCTCATCTAGAAGTTCCAGCTATTTAGGCATGCAACCTGATACTCCTCCTCATCAATAAGATTTTGTAGTGAGATTTTGAGAGAGGGGAGCTCGACCTTGATGTGGAGAATGGCTTCAAAACCAAACACTAAGGAATATGGTGTGGCTCTTGTAGGGGTTCGAATGCTTATGCGGTAGGCCCATAGGGCGGGGTTAAGTTGTAGGTGCCAGTCACAACCGGCTTCATTTACTATCTTCTTCAGAATGCAGAGGATGGTTTTATTCGAAGCTTCAGCTTGACCATTACCTTGCGGGTAATATGGAGTGGAGAAATGATGTTGGATGTGGAATTTTTGGCAAAGATTATGGAATTCTTAGTTTTTAAATAGCTTCCCATTGTCAGTGATAATGGCAAGAGGGATGCTATAACAACATATGATGTAGTGGAGGATGAATTTGGCTATTTGGATTCTGGTAGTGTAAGTGAGTGGAATGGCTTCTACCCACTTAGTGAAATACTCGGTTGCAGTGATAATGAACTTCTATCCATTAGAGGATGGCAGGTGGATTTTTCCCATGAGGTCGAGCCCCCACTGTGAAAAGGGCCATGGAGTTGTGATAGGTTGCATTTCTTGGGATGGGGAGTGGATGAGATACCCATGTTGCTAACAAGGCAAGCACTTCCTAACAAACTGATTAGCATCATTTTCCATGGTTGACCAGTAGTACCATGCTCATAGAATCTTCTTCGCTAGGGTAGGTCCACTTGAGTGTGCTCCACAAATACCTTCATGTACCTCTTACAAGGTTGTTTTGCCTTCACGAGAATCAATACATAGTAGAAGGGTACCATCAAGACTCTTTCGGTATAGTGTGTCACTGATGAGGGAAATGCGAGAGGTTTGACAGATAAAGGATCATCATTGGTTGGATGATATGTTTGGTGGGATGATGTTGTCATGGAGGTATTGATAGATATCTTGATACCATGGGGACAAGGGACCAAAAATGTCACACACTAACTTGAATTGTGGCACATCATAAGTGAGCACCTGTAGTTCTTCAATAAGGAATTTACATTTCTGACTATTTTTGGTGCAGTCACGGTAGGAGGGTTCACAGAATGAATTGTCTGGACCATGTAGAAAGAGTAAACACAACAGAAACAACACAGAGAAACGGAACAAATACAAATTCAGACATTCAGTATATCATAGAATTTGAATAGAGATTGGTCGGCAACATGCGGGCTTACAATTGGGCTCACAGGCCTGATTACATACATGCACAAGATAAAGCTTTGAAGCTCCTTCGCACTAGATCTAAACTATAAACGTATGCAGATGATCACAACTTGATAACTTGATAACTACTTTCTTAAGGATCTATTACATCAATATATATCATCTCTGAAACAATAGATTCCTCCGCGTCAGCTAAGAAAGGTCAAAAATTCCAATGAAGAGCTGTAAAGTGTGAACACGGATAGGTCAGACCTAAATAGCATAGAACCCTTCCAGAAAATGAATAGAATGAAGTGTGGATCTCTGAGGAAGGTCAGCCACGAACCAAAGATCATTGAATAATGTGTCATTGGGCTCCAAAGATCGAGAAATGCTTCCGTAGGATTCTCCTTCAGCTGGTTGTCTATGATTATCAGGATGCTCTGTTCTGAGAACCAGTTGATCTTCTGATTTTGATATCTTTTCGATAATGATGTACGGACCTCTAAATTTTGGATATGATGTAGATGAATGAATGTAGATGCTAAGTCCAGCTCTGTAAGGTCTAAAATGTAACTAAGGTAGAATACGAGATCAAAAAGTAAAAACTGCTTCTAACTGAACTGCCTGAACTAAACTAGAAAATGAAAAGAAATAACTAAACTGTAAACAAACTAAAATGCAAATATTTTTGGTTGATGCAAGATTTCTCTTGAACCAGGGATGCACCTCCATTAGACATCTGGGGTTATTGAAAAAAGTGAGTCCCTCACTTTGTTGGGGCTAAGGGAGAACCAAGACGGTCCACCTCAGCTTGAGAAATCCATGATGAATCTTCTTCTGATCTACCTTTCCACTTCACAAGATATTCTTTGTATTGCCTTCCTCTAGTGTTGTGTCCAACTCTTCTATCCAAAATATCCTCAATCTACTCCGGTGCTAATTGTGGTAATTGCTTCTTCAAGTCTTCTTCCATGTTGTCACTAAACTCTGCTTCATGATATTGATAAAGGTCTACAATGTTGAAAATAGGTGATATACCCAATGTCTCTAGTAACTCTACTTCATATGCATTTCCTGAATCAAATTTTCTGAGTATCTTACAAGGTCCAAACTTCTTCATCTTCAACTTGTTATATGTCCCAACTGGAAATCTTTCTTTTCTTAGATATACCAACACTTCATCTCCAACTTCAAATTCCTTATGTCTTCTCTTCTCATTTGCCTTTTCCTTATACTTACTATTCATGTCATCCAAATGCTTCTTCACCTGATTATGCATTGTCTTCACATGATCTACAAATTCTTTTGCTTCTGCACTCCTCTTTTCTTCCATGCTGATATCTCTTAATTATGCTACTCCTCTAGGATTCACTCCGGTGACAATCTCAAAAGGTGTTCTTCCGGTACTCCTATTTACTAAATTATTGTATGCAAACTCTGCTTGTGAAAGAATCAAATCCCAACTTCCTATCTTCTCTCCAACCAAACATCTCAATAAGTTTCCCAAACTCCTATTCACTACCTCTGTCTATCCATTAGTCTGTGGATGAAAAGTTGAACTAAACTTCAAATCTATCTTCATCTTCTTCCAAAGTGTCTTCCAAAAGTATGCAACAAACTTTGTATCTTTGTCTAAAACTATAGTCTTAGGTAATCCATGCAATCTCACAATCTCCTTGAAAAATAGGTCAGCTACATGTAATGCATCACTTGTCTTCTTACAACGTATGAAATGAGCCATCTTTGAAAATCTATCAACCAATACAAATATTAAATCATATCCTCTCTGTGTCTTAGGTAATCCCATTACAAAATCCATGCTTATGTCTTCCCAAGGTCTCTCTGGTATTGTCAAAGGTTTATACAATCTAGTGTTCTGACTACTCCCTTTTGCAACTTGACAAACTCTACAACTCTGCACAAATCTCTGAACATCCTTATGTATCTGAGGCCAAAAGTAGTTCTCACTCACCAAAGCCACTGTCTTGTCAATGCCAAAATGTCCTGCTAATCCCCCACTATGCTTCTCCTTGATCAAATTATCTCTCATTGAACTTCTAGGTATGTACAACTGATTTCCTTTGAACAACATATCTTCTTGAATGAAATAGTCCAACCACTTGCTCCTATTTGTCACAACAGGTTCCTTACAAGCTTTCCAAGGTTCTACAAAATTAGTGTCTCCCTCATACATGTTCTTCAATTCATCAAAACCCAACACTTCAACTCTCATCTCTGTCAACAAGTTTCTTCTCCTACTTAATGCATCAACAACTTTGTTTGATTTTCCACTCCTATGCTTCAACACAAATGTATAACTCTGCATGAACTCTACCCATCTCATATGTCTCTTATTCAACTTACCCTGACTGTTCAAATATTGCAAAGCTTGATGATCTGTATACGACACAAACTCCTTAGGTAACAAGTAATGTCTCCACTTCTTCAAGGCTTGAATAATTGCATAGAACTCTTGATCATAAACTGAATATCTCCTCCTTGTATCATTCAACTTCTCACTGAAATATGCTACTAGTCTACCTTCTTGACTTAACACTACTCCAATTGCACTTCCACTTGCATCACAATCTACTTGAAATACCTTACTGAAATCCGGTAATGCCAAAATAGTTTGCTCTATCACTTTCTGCTTCAACAACTCAAAACTTTTATCTGCTCCAGATGTCCACTTAAAATTTTTTCTATCACCTCTCATTGTCTTAGTCATAAGGTTACAAACTGAACTAAAATTTCTGATGAACTTCCAGTAGAAACTAGCCAAACCATGAAATGATCTAACCTCTCCAATGCTCTCCAGTGTAGGCCATTCAACAATTGCTCTTACTTTCTCAGGGTCCATCTTCAATCCTTCCATAGAAATTACAAATCCCAAATATACCAACTCTTCTTTCATGAAACTACACTTCTTGATGTTTATCAACAATTTCTCCTCTCAATCTCTGCAAAACTTGTCTAATATGCCACAAATGTTCCTCCTTTGTCTTACTGAAAATCAGAATATCATCCAAGTATACAATCACAAACTTACCCAAGAATTTCTTCAAGACTTCATTCATCAATCTCATGAAAGTACTCGATACATTTGTCAATCCAAAGGGCATCACTAACCACTCATACAATCCTTCATTTGTCTTAAACGAAGTCTTCCATTCACATCCTTCTTTGACTCTGATCTGATGGTATCCACTCTTCAAATCTATCTTTGTGAAATATCTTGCTCCACTCAAACAATCCATGATATCATCCATCCTAGGTAAAGGAAATCTATACTTAACTATGATCGTGTTTATTGCTCTAGAGTTAGTACACATTATCCATTCTTCATCCTTCTTAGGTGCTAACACTGTAGGTACTACATAAGGACTCAAGCTTTCTCTGATCAAACCTTTCTCAACAACTCCTGTATCTATCTATTCAATTCTTCATTCTCTGTCGGTGTCATTTATGTGCTACTTTGTTAGGCAAACTTGGTCCCAGTATAAGATCCATGTGATGACTGATACTCCTTATAGGTGGTAATCCTTCAGGTACATTATCTGATATGATGTCTTCATACTCTGTCAACAACTCTCTTATCTCCTCTGATTGTGATTCTTTAGTCTCTTGCTTCAGTGCTTCAGGATTCTTAGGAATCAAGGCATAACACATACTCTCATGTCTCAAACCATCTAGAAATTTCCTTCCATCTACCAAATAGATTCTAGCATTCCCACATACTTCACTCCTAGGATCATCTTCTAAAGGAATCAAGGTAATTCTCTTTCCATTTGTTGTTATAGTATATGTATTCTTTCTCCCATCATGTATAACTTTTCTATCATACTGCCAAGGTCTACCCAACAAGATATGACAAACATCCATAATATCACACAAGACTTCATCATGATAAGATCCAATATGAAATTTCACCAAACATTGTTCACTCACCAGTACCTTATGATCATCCTGAATCCATGCTATCTAATAGGGCTTAGGGTGTTTCAATCTTTCTAACTTCAGCTTAGTCACCATCTCCTCTGAAACTAGGTTATTTGAACTACCACTATCAATCACAACTTTACAACACTTACCTCCTGATTTGTATATGGTTCTGAACAAACTTTTCCTCTGTGATGGTTCCTCATTTGCCTCTATTTGAAATAGTGCTCTCCTCATAACCAATGATTCTTCTTTCTTCGGATTTCCAACTGAACTAGGTGATTCAACTGGTTCTTCTTCAACATAGGTTGCTCTTCCATTATTTTCTGTCCTCTTGCTTGTACTACCTTGATTACACTCAAATTCTCTATGTCCTCCACCTCCACACTTGAAACAAGTACTTCTGAATGTTCTCTTATCAAATCCTCTTCCTTTTGATCTCCTATATCCTTCATTCCGGTATGCACTAGGGTTTCCTCTTCGGTAAAAATTTCTATCATCTCTCTGGTAAGCATTGTTATCTCTGTCCTCCTTCTTGAATGGGTTGTCAAGCTTATTCTGCTCCGGATATGATCTGTTTCCTCCAGAACAATTCTCTCTTCTCTGAAATTTACCTCCTCTACTTCTCTATCTCTAATCATGCTTCTTATTCATCTTCTCTTCAACTTTCAGTGCAAATTGATATGCTTCTTCGAAAGATGTCATCCGTACCAAGCTTAGCTCTTCTTGAATGTTCAATATCAACCCATTGATGTATCTAGCCACTTTCTCCTTGCTTGCTTCACACTGTCTTGTTCTTATTATCATTTTATGAAATTCTTCAGTGTACTCCTTCATAGATTTCTCCTCTTGTCTTAGGTCATGTAATCTTTTCAACAGTTCCAACTCATAGTCAGCAGGTATAAATTGATTCTTCAATTTTGTCACCATCCTATCCCATTTTGTAATCTTTTCTTTTCCTCTTCTATTTATTTCTAACTGAACTTCTTTCCACCATATAGCAGCATGTCCTTTCAACTTCTTTTTTGCAAATTTCACCTTCTCCGAATCTTCAATTTCTTCATATTCAAAGTATTTTTCCATGTCATTTATCCAGTCAATCAATTCTTCAAGGTTCAAATTACTAGTATAGTTTGGCACATCAACTCTAGGTCTCTTTCCAATCTTTGAAATAGCTCACAGCATCTTTACTTGATCTGATTCTTCTTCTTCGTCACCTCCTAGGGTTTCGCCATTTTGTTCAACAAATTGAAATTCTTCTTCCTCGTCGCTTTCAACATTATGTCTTGATGTCAATCCTCTTCGCCTATCTTCTTCAACAACATCCAAATGGATTCACATTATTTTCATCATTTCCATCATCTCATCCATTCTACCAGCCATTGTTCCAAAAGCAGTAACTCTCCTCAGCAGCATTCTTCCTAGGATCAAGTGCAAACTACCTCCAGTTCGGTGATTGGGCTACAAGGTAACAACTGCCTCTCAATCGGCGATCGATTGCAACATAAGTAACCTACCTCAATTCAAAGATCTGTCCACATCAAGATCTTATGGAATTCCCTCGCCAACTTTGCTCAATTCATTCTCAAAGATTCAAACTTTCACTCTGATACCACTTGGTGTAGTCACAGTAGGAGGGTTCACAGAATGAACTGTCTTGACCGTGTAGAAAGAGTAAACACAACAGAAACAACACAAAGAAATGGAATAAATGCAGATTTAGTCATTCAGTATATCATAGAATTTGAATAGAGATCATCCGATAACATGTGGGCTTACAATTGGGCTCATAGGCCTGATTACATACATGCGCAAGATAAAGCTTTGAAGCTCCTTCGCACTAGATCTAAACTATAAACATATGCGGATGATCACAACTTGATAACTACTTTCCTAAGGATCTATTACATCAATATATATCATCTCTAGAAAAATAGATTCCTCCACGTCAGCCAAGAAAGGTCACAAATTCCAATGAAGAGTTGTAATGTGTGAACACAGATAGGTCAGACCTAAATGCATAGAACCCTTCCAGAAAATGAATAGAATGAAGTGTGGATCTTCGAGGAAGGTCAACCATGAACCAAAGATCATTGAATGATGTGTCATTGGGCTCCAAAGATCAAGAAATGCTTCCGTAGATTTCTCCTTCAGCTAGTTGTCTATGATTATCAGGATGCTCTGTTCTGAGAACTAGTCGATCTTATGATATTGATATCTTTCTGGTAATGATGTGCGGACCTCTGAATTCTGGATATGATGTAGATGAATGAATGTAGATGCTAAGTCTAGGTCTAAAAGGCAACTGAGGTAGAATACCGGACCAAAAAGTAGAAATTGCTTCTAACTAAACTAAACTGGAAAATGAAAAGAAATAACTGAACTGCAAACAAACTGAAATGCAAATGTTTTTGGTTGCTGCAAGATTACTCTTGAACCAGGGATGCTCTTGCATCAGTTTTTCTGCATGTCAACCAAGGATCCTATGGTAGCCATGGCATCTGTTGCTAGATTATTTAGCCTCAGGACCTGCTCAAAGTGGATCTCATGGAAGTACTCTTTGAAGTCATCAAAAATTCTTTTATACGATGGGAGCTTATCATCTTTTGTTTTGTACTCATTGTTGACATGTTTGATGACCAGTTGGGAATTGCCGTAGACCATTAGTTTCTCAATTTTCCACTAGATGGCCATTCAGAGTCTGGTGATAAGAGCCTCATACTCTGCCATGTTATTGGCACATGGAAATATTATTTTGTAGGACTTTGGTATACAATCTCCTTGAGGGGTCACGAAGAGGATTCTTGCCCCCAAGACTCGATGTGTGTAGGATCCATCAAAATACATTTTCCACTCTATTATTGGTGTTACTGTGAGTATCAACTAATTTGGAAACTCTGAAAGGAGTGGATATTCTATAGGGATTGGTGCATCGGCTAGCTGGTCTGCAATGACTTGTCCTTTAATAGCCTTCCATTCTGTACACTCTATGTTAAACTCACTTAAGATCATGACCCACTTAGCCAGTCATCTTGTGAGAGCTACTCTAGATAGTAAGTACTTTAGTGGATCAATTTTCTCTATGAGTTTCATCTTATGATTGAGCATGTAATGTCTTAGTTTCTAAGATGTGAAGACAACAACAAGGCATGCTCACCTAATGGGGGCATAGTTAAGCTCATAGTCCACTAAGGTATGGCTGATGTAGCAAATAACTCTTTATTTTCCATTCTCGTCATGTTGTGCTAACAAGGCCCCTATCGTTGTTTTTGTTGTGGAGATATAAAGAAGTAGGGGTTGCCCTTGTTTTGGTGGAATAAGGACTGGAAGCATAGCAAGATACTCTTTCAACTGCTCGAAGGCCTTTTGACAATTCTCATCCCATATGAATGCTACATTTTTCTGGGGGAGATGCTAAAATGGTTGACACTTGTCGGCTAGTTGAGCTATGAAATGTCTTATTAATTGAAGCTTTCCCTGAAGGCTACGGAGCTTCTTGAGATTCTTATATGGAGGCATTTCAACTATTGCTTTTACTTTTGCAGAGTCCACTTCTATGTCTCTTCGAAATACAATATAGCCTAGGATTTTTTAGAAGTGACTTCGAAGACACATTTCTTAGGATTAAGCCTCACTTTGTATTGTTCTAGCCTATCAAATATTTTAGCCAACACTTGCAAATGTTCATCCCTTGTCTTTGATTTTCCCAACAGGTCGTCAACATAATCTTCCATGATGCTATGGAAGAGGTCATGGAAAATCATAGTCATTGCTCTTTAATAGGTAGCACCTGCATTCTTGAGACCAAAGGGCATCACTACCCAACAGTATGTACCCAATGGACATATGAAAGATGTCTTGTGTTGGTCTTCTTTGGTGATCCTGATTTGGTTATAACAAGAAAATCTATCCATTAGCGATAGCATCTCATGTACAGTTGTGAGATCAACAATGATGTTGATATTAGGGATAGGGAAGTCATCTTTAGGGCATGCTTTATTGAGGTCCCAAAATTTTGTGCACACACGGATGCCCCCAGTGACTTTTTCTATAGGCACAATATTCAACACCCACTCGAGATAGTCGATAGGACAGATGAATCCCACATCTAGAAGTTTCTTGAGTTCTGCTTTGATGAGGAGTGCCACTTGTGGATTCATTTTTCGTAGTTTTTGCTTTACCATTTTTGCATCAGGATGTACATCAAGATGATGGACTACTAGTGCGGGGTCCAATCCCAGCATATCAGCATAGGTCCATGTGAAGTTGTGACTCCTTTGTTTAAAGAAGGCCAAGAAGGCCTCTAGTTTTGTGGATGTAAGGGAAGTAGCTCGAAAGATGATCTTAGGTGACTCATCGATGCCAAGATTCATTTCTTGTGATTCCTTAGTGACCTTTATTGATACAATTTAGGGACCTCGGGGAGATCTATTCTCTTATCTTCTAGTGCCTCGAGGAGGTTTTTACTAGAAGATACGTCCTTTATTTTAATTTTTTCTTCATCTGAAAGTGCCACAAAGTGGTTTTCACTAGGGGATTTTATTTTTATGTTTTTAGTTTTGTGACTAAGAGATGTGGATGTCTCCATGAAGTATATGGAGGTGTTTATCTCTATGATGTAGCTAACTCTATGATCTCCAAGTGGTAAGTGGTCTCTAACCCCCATTAGTTTGGTTATAGCTTCATCATTTTATGCGACATCAAGGACAGGAGGTCCTTGTTGGTCCCAATAAATGAGTTATGGATAGACGAGAGGTAGGTCGTTGGATGTTGATGGCAGGGTGGATAGGCTGTAAATGGTGCATATGGAGGATTCAAATAATTTAGTGAAAGAGTATTGATAATCCTCTTCACTAGTGTGTTCAATTACGGGAAAAGCTCTCACAACCTCACTAAAGATAGATTCAACGTATGTGGGGTAGGCTCTTATTTTCCACACCCCAAACCTTGAAGGTAGGGATTTCTTGTTGCTTGGATAGGTTCAATGATCCCTTGCTCGTGAAGGCCCATCCACCTTGTCCTTTATAGCCTATGTGTTTGACAATTTCTAGACCCTTGCCATATTGTTCAATAGGTAGGGTAGGAGCTGCTAGTTCTTCATCTTCATCTTTATAGAGACATGATGAAATATCTTTAAGGACATCTTGTTCCATAAAGTGTTTTCTTTCAAAGATAGGAGACAATTTGCATTTGATGATCGCCGTAGAGACTTCTTTAGGTGCACCAAACATTTTGGGGGTAGGTAGAAGTTGCCCTACACAAAAGGTGTCATGTAGGTTGTATTCTCCACACCCTAGGTCACTTGATTTGATCTTGATCTCGAGAATGGATGATGGTGATGAGGTGGATGCAATGTTGGAGGGGTCTATGCAATTGGTATATGGTTTTGGTTGGGAAGTGGATGGTTTTATGGCATTGTTGTAGGGGCAGAAAGTCTTGTCGTGTCCTTCCAAGAATGTGCAATTTTGAAAAGGACGTGGGTTGACATAGATTGTGACTTCCATGCTGTTGAATGGGAATTTGAGGCATTGATGGTATGTGGATGGAATGGCTTGCATGGTGTGGATCCATGGGCAGCCGAGGAGGATATTGTTAGGGAGATCAAGATCAAGCACTTGACATTTGGTATCCAAAATATTCTCTTACTTAGATGGGAAGATTGATGGTTCCTTCGGATAGATGCTCAGTGTCATCATATCCCTTGATGGTGATGATTTTCCTTGAGTCTACAACCACATTGGAATATCCCAATTGTTTTATTAATTTAAGAGCACAAAGGTTTAGGTTGGAGCCACCATCTATTAAGACTCTCTTGATGGTATGTTTTGGGATGCGTACTTCAATGTGGAGAGATTCATTATGGGATGTGCTTGAGGCGGGAACATAATGCTCAGAAAAGGTGAGATGATGTGATGATGAGATGTGTCCCACCATGGCTTAGAATTTATCAACATTCAAGTTGGTAGGGACACGGGCCTCCATCAAGGCTTTGTCAAGGACTTCCTTGTGGAGAGGGGATGTGCGACGCAACTCTAGGATAGATATTTGCATGGGGGTCTTCCCAAGGTGGTCAAGAAGATTATATTTGTTCGTTAGTGGGTGGCTAGTGGGTGCATATGTGGAAGGTTGATTGGGTATATGAGCACCATTTTGAATCAAGAATTCAAGATATTTATTAGGGTCCAATTTTAGGACTTGGTCTAGTAAGTCCATGGAGTCAGGATCTTGCATAAAATCTATTACTTCTTGATCTTGATTGTTGGTGTTGGATGGTGTGGGATTTTGTTGGGCCCCCCAACGGTTTATCGTGGCATTGACATCAAAGGATGTTTGTTGTTAGACTATACGGACATTATTTTGATCGGTAGGGCGCATTCCCCATTGCATGTTGTTTGAGTCCATTGCTTGTTCTTCCTAGCTTGGGATCTTGTTTGTGTTATGCAATGAGAAGGGTATGGATTGATTTCATTTGGTGATGTTAAGGTGGATGAAGGCTTGACCTTAGAGATTGATTGTCAAAAGATTTTGGACCAAAGATAAATGGATGAGTGGATAAGTGATTTTGGCGACCTTAGAGATTGACTTTTAAGAGATTTTTGGACCAAAGGTAAATGGATGTGTGGATGATTCTTATGATAGGATTTGGGGATGATTTTAGGATGAGTGATCAAAGGGTTTTTAGGTTAAATGTGGATGAAGATTTTGGAATGGATGACTAGGGTATGCTTTGGATAATAAAGATACTTTGGATACTTTGGATTTGGATGAGTGATATGAGGGATACTTTGGATAATATTTGGATGATGTTTGATAAGGATAACCAAATCAAAAGAGGGCTAAAGATAAATCTATATATTTTGGATTTTCAAGGATATTTTCCCCTTTTCTTAAGGTAGACTAAGACACTTAAGCAAATAGGGAATGGGGATTATTTTACTTGGGGTAGACAAGACCTCTGAGTAAAATGGGGAACCTTAGAATTTACTAACTTAGCAGTAGTCTAGGCTCCTAAACCAATTTCTCGTAAGGTAGATGAGGCTAATTTATAAAATAACTTAAGGTAGACAAATGCTTAAGCTATCTGTAAATTAGGGTATGAAGAATGAGATCTAGATTTAAATCTTGCATACATTTGACTCGAGGGATGATACTAAGGTTGATGTTAGATTATGTTGATTTGGTTTGATTTGGCTAAGGTTGATTTGGATTGATGTTGGATGATGATTCGTTTGGTTGGGCTAAGGTTTGAATAGCTAGGTGAAGGCTGGGATGATTTTGATTAGGGTTGGTCTAAGGTTGGGATGATGTTTGATTCAGATGAACGGTGACTATGTTTGGATTAAAGTGGATGAAATGAGATCAAAGGTCCAAAAATCAAAGTGTTTTTCTAAGGTCAAATGGATAGATGTGGGGGGGTGGACTTGGACTAGGGGTTTGGATGGGATTAATAAATCTTTTGGATTTGGATGGAATTGAAGTGAAAGATTGGGGATAATAATTGATTTGGGATTGAGATGGATGAACTAAGGTTAAGGGTCCAAGATCAAACTGATTTTCTCTGAGGTCAAAATGGGATAATGAAATTGGACAAAGGATGGACTTAGATGAAGGATTTTGGAATGGTCTTTTGGGATGATGCCACATCACAAGGGTGTTTTAAATTTAATAGGAAAACCAACTATAAGTGATTTGGTGATTTTTGGTCATGAGGGTGAATGATGTTAAAGCCTGGCCCAATAGCACTGATAGCTGGCCCAATAGTACTAACATAATAACTGATAGCACTGAAAGGCAGAATGAAAGCACTGAAAGGTGGACTGAAAGCGCTAAAGAAAAGATTGAAGGATGGTGCTGACATATGTTCCAATAGCGCTAAATAGAGGACTAATAGCGCTAATTGACAGTTCAAAGGTTGGACTTGATTGGTTTTTGGTGACAAATTTGGATTTTTTGGATTTTGCTTTTGTTTCAAATGTTGGACTTGAGTGATTTCAAAGGTTCTTGGCAAACATTAAATTAAGAAAAAGATACAATGGCTTGACCCTAGGTGGACTTGAATAATTGTCTTATATGGGCTTCGACAAAGAAGACACGCCATTCACATGAACATCCTAAAAATTAGTCAAGTGGGAGTGTCATACCTTGTATATCTCACAAAATGGTCATGGGTCAACCTTAACTCAAAAGTGAACCAAGGTTCCCACCCCCACTAATACCTTTGTGCCATAGCTTGGATAGATAGGGAAAATAAGGTCATGGACCACCTTATCCCCATTACCTTGGAGACTTTCATCTTGCCCAAAGTAGACCCTATCTCAACTATAGCAGTATTGTAAGCACAAAAATCATGCACAGCCTCCACGAGGACCCCTATAATGATAAATGATCCTTGTCACGTACATGTAAGCATGAAATAATGTCCTCCAAGCATCAAACCTCTTGGTGACGTGTCATTTCTTTCATCTTGTGTTGTTTCCTCTTTGTCGTTTTCCCTCTCTCTTTCATCGTCGACACTTTTCAACACTTTTGTGACACTTGTCGATTTGCATTTTCTAAGCTTTCAACCTTGTTCCTAAGCCTTGTATGCATCTTGTAGGTGATTTTTCACCTTTCCCCTATGTTTTTCATCTTATCCACCCCCTAGAAGCCTTCTAGAGGTCCCTCGGAGCCATCTCCCACTTTCAGTTTTCAATTTCACTCAACCAATCCAAATCTCCCCCTATTATTTCCAGATCTCCCGCCAGGAGATCCTAATTTGCAAGTGGATATTTAGCTTATTGCACATGATTGACCTATTTTTAGAGGTAGATCCCCTCCTTTCCATCTCCTCTACCATCTCCCATCATGCACTTTCACCCAAACCCCTTTCTTTCCGGATCTCTCACCGGATGACGACCCATGCGTGACCCTACTGGTAAAAGAGGTGATGCATGGGCGACCCTGTCGTGTTTCCAGTCATGGAAAAACTCAAGTTTCTAACTTGAAATAGCTCCATTTTCACCCAATTTTCTTCCAGTTTGCATGATTTTTGATACCTAATATGGAGTTGACTATTTCATGCACCCACACATGCATAATTAGCTCCATTTAATCTAAAATTAACAACTCATTCTCTCCCATTCATTCTTCTAACTCCATTTCTTCTTCAGTGATAAGCTATTATTGCATTATCACTCCCAAATTAATTGAGTTCACTGGGTAATCAATCTAGTTCACTCCCTAATCAATCCTTGTTAACTCTTCAATCAATTCAGTTAACTTCTCAATCAATTCTCTTCTTCTAACCTATAAATACCCCCCTCCCTCAAGAACAAAGGGAGGCAAATTCATTGTGCACTCAACTCTTGCTAAGTGTTTGCTCTCCAATCAGCATTGTCATGCTCACACAGGACTAAGGTTTTGTTCATGATTCAACAAGCTTTCACATAAAGCTCTTTAAGCATCGCTACACTAGTTCAATCAAGCCATCATGCTCATCAACAATTCTCATTAAGCTCTCTTTGGAAAGCTTCTTAAGATTCTTTCGCTTTTGTGAGGACTGCCCTTTTTACTTCTGTTGTTATGACTATTTACATTACTGTTATTGTTACTTTTTATATTTGTGGGATAGCAGTTCCCGGAATTGTCAAACTATTAAACTTTATTATGATTTCGGAAAAACTAATTGGGTGATGTTTGGATAAGTTTACATTTCAGAAAAACATTAATTAGGTGATGATGGAAAATTGTAATATGATTTCATTTATGTTAATTAGTACTATGTCATGATAATGCATGTTTTCAAGTTGCTTCGGCTATGATGATTTTATGTGGTTACTGATCTTGTAATTTAGTGTGCAGGAATTACTAATCGAACCACAGAATTCGGAGATCATTCTGCACCTTGTTATTTGTTATTCCCTGTTAAGCCGATCTGGTTCCACGAGGAACCAAGATCTCTTTGTGTTTGATGTAATGATGTAATGTGGTCTTTCGTATGGTCGAGTGGGTTAAGTTACCCTCATGTAACATTATTTTATAAATTGTGTTGTAAAAAGGATTGAAATTGAATTTTCTTTTTTAATTTAAATTTATGAGGCCTTTTCTTGCGCTTTACCTTGACCAAGGGTGTCTTGTATGGGTTAAAATTGACCCTGGGTTATACCCCATGGGTCCAGGGGCCCATTTGGCATGGGTAACCCTTGAGTAACCTCCATCTAGTCATCTTAACTTCCCCCTGAAGTTAAGTGACGAAAATTGGAGGTAGGAGGGGACATGATGGGTTGTACCAACACCCAACCCATCCCCTCTACATTCCCCAAGATAAGAGATGCCATCCATTATTGAAGGATTGACTTAAAGTCACCCCTTCCATAGTGAGATTCCCCCATGTGCTGTGGGGACACCCATGTGAAGAAGGGAAGAAGGGGCATGGGTCACCTGTCTTCTTCCCCATTAACTCCTTTTATTTCTCCCATGCGTAAGAGGAATCACATGAGGAGAGGAATAAGGAGTACTCTTGGGAAGGGTGAGTGACATAAGCCACCAGGGCAGAATAGTGGTTTTGGGGGAGAGTGAGAAGGTGACAAGTGTCACCTCCCCATTCCTCAAAACTGAAAAGAATTTGGTTATTTGTTTCCAATGTTGGGATGGGAGGGAGTTAGTTGAATTTTGGGGAAACTTTCATTTTGCCTTACCAAAAATAGAAAAGTTAGCTTGTAGGAGAGAGAAGGGAGAGGGAGTTGGTGGCTAAGGTTGGAAGAGAACTCTGTGGGCTCAGCAAGAGCTTCATTCCAGGAAGGCTTTGTAAGGTTGGTTTGAATTCTACCTTTGTTTCATATAGCTGATTATGTAAAGTGTGTGAATTTGTGTTTAGATTTGTTTTCTGTGGGGTTTGTTGTCGAGTTGTTTGACAGAGCTTCTCCCACTTGGGAGAAATGCTCATCAAGTTTGGGGTAGGGGAGGAGAGATCCTCCTCGGGTGCATACCTGTTTCCATCTTTTGGGATGTTGAAAGCCTTGAGGGCATGTATCTGTGTCTGTATCTTTGACTTGAGAGTCATATACAGATTTCTTACAAATTTGTGATCAAACTTGGTTTGAGACCAAGAGAAATTGTATTGGTTAACTTATCTGTCAGGGTGACACTCTGGAGTCGAGTGTGTCCACTCTCCTGCCCCTTATGAAACTCACTGTAGTTGAGTTTCCGTGTTGTGTAAATGACCCACGGGTGTTTGTGTGCTTTGGGATTGTTGTTGTTACTGTTGTGAATTGGAGTGTTTGAGTTACCCAGGTGTGAGTATGGTCTCCCTAGCTCGGGGGTGACCCACTTGCGGGTCTACGGAAGGGAGGAGAGCTAGATGAGTGGTGTTTTCTTCTTTGTTTGTCTTTGATACGCAGGTTTTCCCTTGGAGCTTCTGGTTGGCTTGGGAGAAGTTATATTTGTGAAGAAACAGTTATTCTTCTTTGTCATGAGAATTAGGCCTGGTTCATTTCTTAAGAGTTGAAGAGAGAGCACCTCTCTTATTATTGTTGTAATTTATTGTTACCCTGGGGGTGAAGGAAATCACCTCCCTGATCTTGTTAATTAATGGACTTCTACTTGGTTGTCTCAAGCTATCAGTTGTAGACTGTTTGGGTGAAGAAAGTTCATATCTGGGAAGTTAGTTGTTGTATCCATGGTTTAAAATCTGTAATATGAATGTGCTTAAATTTTCAAGTTTGTTGCTTTGTATACCTTTTTAAATAGAAAATTCATTACTTATTTGTAATCTAAACTGAGTTTGTTTATGTAATTGAAAGTTTGGAATTGCTTAACTAGTTGAAATGTTAGTTCTATGGTTCATTGATCTAATGGAAAAGACAATTTTAAATGTTTAAGTTTATTCTCATATATAGTGGTTTCAGTTAATTTGAAAAGATTAGAGGAAATCTAGCATGTATATATTTCTATCTATTAAGTTAAGCAACTTAAATATTTAATGAAAATGGAATATATATCGCTATATAGAAAAATATATATATATATATATAAATATAATAAGTTGTTATATACTTACCATTTTTTTTTACCGAATAAGTGAAACTGGAATATATATATATATATATATATATATATATATATATATATATATATATATATATATATATATATTGTTATTTAATTATCATTTATAACAGGTTGAAATTGAGAAAATTATGAAATAAATATATATATATATATATATATATATATATATATATATATATATATATATATATATATATATATGTATATATATATGTATATATATATATGTATATATATATAGATAACAGTTGTTATTAATTATCATTTTGACAGAATAATAGAAACTGACTAAATTGTTTTATTCAGAGACTGAGATATATATATATATAGAAATATATATATATATATATATATAAATATATTATTGATATGTTATATCATCGAAAAGCGCTAAAACTGAATAAATTTCATGACTGTCAAACTTTTGAAAGCGCTGTGTATTCTACACAGTCGAGGCTTATTATAAGATGGGCGGTGGGGAGTGATCCCCACCGCAGACCCCGTTTAAAGTAAAACAGAGGTGTGGGGAGGGGCGGAGCCCCACCCACACCCCACATCGTGGGATGTGGGTGGGGCTCCGCCCCTCCCCACATCCCCCTGCGGTTTCAAACCCCGCAGAGCTACGCTCCGCCACATGTAAGCCGCTGCTGTATTTCGCGGCCTCCGTTCCTCTGTGCGGCTGACCCCTGCCGCCATTACCCTGTCACAGCAAGCATAAAATGTTAAAAAAAAATGTGTTAAGGCTACTTAGCCCTAACATCTAAGCATTGGTTCATTTAAATAACAAAACAAATATATATATATAAATATATATATATCTATATATATATATGTTGGCATAATATCTGTCATATATATATACATATATAGATATATATATGGTTCATTTACATAACAAAACAAAAATATATATAATGTTTTGAAAGGGAATTGTAAATAAATAACGATATATTTAGTTATATAGTTCTATATGTATATATAATACATATATATATTTATATATATGGTATATATATACATAGAAGAGGTGTCTTGGGCCATTTTATGAGGCCCTCTCTATCATTCATAACAAGGGGATGTGCAAAACTAAGTCAAAAAAAAAAAGGGGTTTCAAATAAGGGAATTATGTTTTCGTCTTAAGTGGAGTACAAACGTAATTAAACAGGGATTTTGTGATATTTTCACAGTAGTTTTTTTATTAAGTGTTGAACACAACAACCAAAGAAGTTATGTTTCCATGATCAGGGTTTTATAAAGTGGAGAGCCTCCTACATGTATTAACAACGGTAAATGATTTACAATAAGAGTATTAATAATACTGATTAGTAATAATAACAACAGTAATTATAGATAAGAGAAAATAAAATTATACTTTAATGAGAGCATAAAGGAATATACTGTGTTACCCGGGAAGAGTTTCTCGGAAGTTTCACTATCAACGCGGTTCAATAACCGCGAAAATGAAGAGGAAAAATTACACGTCACTTTGCTTAAAAGAACACTGGAAATAAACTTAAGAAGCCATCACAGACATTCCATGTGGCCATTTTAATCCCAACTGTAGTAAACGACCTCATAAGTAAACCTGTAAGAGAGTCCGAAGAAGAAAAACTAACATGGAAAACACAGAGGAGAAAATGCGCGACATTTCCCACATGGGATAAGAGAACTAAGTTGACAGACCCTTCTGTAAATCTGCTTAGGAACAAGATTAATTAATACAAACGAAGAGGAGATACCGTGATCGGAGAAGACTAGGAGACCGAGTCCAGCGAAGTAGTAAACCAGTCTATGTGACCTAGACCATCCAGAAGTTAGGTTTAATATCAACAATAGCTGCAGTGATAACCCTGATTGATGTAAATCATGAAGAAAGGCCCGGATATACATAAAGAAAGCATAGAAAACGAAAGAGAGAGAGACCGAAACATAAGCAAACTAAATTATCAGAGAAATAGTTAAGGTAAGTGCGATGAAAATACAATCAAAATTAAGACCCAGAGAAAAGGGAAGAGAGAGCAAACAAACCGCCTCGTTGAGAATGCTAAGTCGTAGGAGGAGTATGTTTCAGGAAGCAAGAGAGGAGACAGACAACCGTGTCTTGCTGAAAATTGACTAAATAGGGAGATCACTAGTCGGTTTAGTCGGAACAAGGCGTCGTGGGAAGTTGTTAATCTATCAGCGAACCACGTGCATAAATGAGTGCTGCGTAATTCCCACTAACGCCGTAAGGCGTTATGCTGCCAAAAATTGCCGAGGTTTAGATTTAGGAACTTTGGTAATCTCACTCTTGCAATGACGTTAGCGGCGTCGTAGAGATCCTCTTGTTGGTCTGCTTGCGTCTGGTTGCACGCAATTGTACTTATATCCCGCCAAAAGCTGTAGTATTTTCGCCATGAGAGAACACCGCCGAGCATGCTTACGCATGCGAGGGGGTTTGTAGGACAGTGTGAGAAAAGTTTTTCATATCTCGTGTCATAACCACATAACAGATGTGGCTATGACACATGTGATGTGTGTTGTGACCACAAGGAAAATGTGGGCATGACAGCTTCTTTGTGTTGTGTTGTCGCCAAGAGGTCTTCTCGTTGCTTCAAGAGGATACGAGGTTGCCATCAAGGATTTCTAAGGGTAGTGGAGGCTCACAAGTCTTCTTTATTTCAGGTTCTTCTATGTTTTTTGTCAATTGGTAGTAATTAGAAAATTGAAATTGCTCTTGGAATTAGTTATTTATTGCTTTTTCCTTGATAGAATAGTCAGATCTAGCATTTTAGAGTAATTTGCATTCATAGCTTAATTCAATTACTTGCAATTTCCTTCTCTAGATTAAATCATTTCAAAACATTCGAAAACCCCAAAAACATAGAATAATTGCATTAGGTAAAGTTAATTCTAGTTGCATTCATATTTTCTTTCTTAGATTAAAAAACATCTTTATTTCCAAAAATACCAAAAAAAGCACAAAAACAAGTTTTGCATGTCATATAGCTGCATTCATAAATATCAACAAAAGAACAAAAACATTAGACACTTAGATAACTTGCAAACCCCTGATATCATCACAAGGTCAACCACGGTTAACTATTTGGTCAAACCCTTGATACCATCACAAGGTCAACCACGGTTAACTATTTGGTCAAACCCTTGGTACCATCACAAGGTCAACAAAAGTTAATGCACAATCAAAACCTTAGGTCAACTCAAAACCCTAAGTCAAACCCTAAGTCTAGTCAAGGTTAGTCCACATACGCCTATCTCATCTCAGCTCACGAATGTGCCCAAGATTAAGAGGTGAATGGGTGAGGGCAATCCTCGGTGAGATTGAGGAAATCCATTTGAGACCACAACAAGATCCATTTGTCTTACAACATCTAGAAACATTTAGACAACTTCAAATACAACGAGCAATCATCTAACGAATTGAAAGACAATAAGCCATCAATGAAAGTAACAGCTTACCCACACAGAGGTGGAATAGTAGAAACCCTAATAGCAAAAGAGTAACTAGTGACCCTTTGGGTAGTACAGTTATCTCTACAACAACAATCATTGAACGAAACATACGCATTAGCACACAACAACAAAGGCCCCAAGACGTGCTGATCCCTCTCCACAAAGTCCAGCTCTCCAACGAGCCAGACCACTGCCATGTCTCACCTCCTCTCGACTGGCTACTTCCATGAGAGTGAGAGTAATGTGGTGGTTCACCCCATGGCAAGGAGGGAAGGGTCTGTGTGCATGCTAAAATCTGACATGACAGTCCCAAGCAATCGAAGTCATGATTTTGAGCGTACATATTTTAGTGAACCCAACGTGAATCTTACAAATCCTTCTAGGATGAGTAGTTTTGCACTCCAACCTTAGATATTCATTCATCACCATACGTCGTCAGCTTCACCACATATTTTGGTGAACCCGATGTTAATTACAAAATCTTTTGGTTTTGTCGTTTGCTTTCTCATTATTTGGATCTCAAAACATTCAACGCTTCAAAATAAAAATTGTCAAAGCATTTTCACTTTATTCTTCAAAGCCACTTCAGCTTTTGTCGCCTTCACCATCATCCATTCCATTTATTATGTGGTGTCTACGGCACCCCCGAATATGATGGAACTCCATTTAAATCAAGGGAATATTCCCTCAAGAGAACCAGAAACTCCTTTTGATAGGTATGTGCCACTGCATCCGAATGCACCAATCACCAACTGCTATGACTACGAAGACTCAGATTACGAACAAGACCAAAGAGATTAGAGAGAATCCAAGCATTCTCTGTCTTTCAACAACCCAACTTGGGAACACAATCTAACCATACCGAATGCACCACATAAAGCTAGGAGGGTAAGGTTAGAAATACATCGACCCAATCAACCTTCCACAAGCACATCAAGTACTCATCTCAATGAGAAAGTGAAACAATTAGAAAGACATATGCAAGAGGCAAGAGATGCTCAAGAAGCATTAAGAGTTACATTGCGACAAGAATAAAGAGAAAACAATGCATGAGAAGAAGCATACCACCATGACACTACTCATAAAGAAAATCTTAGAAATTAGGAAACACCTAGAGTTGTTGCTCATGCAGATTTGATCGCAACTCTAGTGCAAAGGAATAGAATCTTGGAAGCAGAACAAGATGCTCTTGAAAGAAGGCAAAAATCCCATGAACAAGACTAGGGGACATCTCAAAATCCCCCTATATCAACTACTATTTGTGAAATGCAAGTAACGACACGTGTTTGAATGGGAACCCTCTTGTTCAGAACATTCAAGCAATGTTGGGAAACCCTACAAATCAAACAATGGGTTATCAAAACCCACCTACAGGGTTATTACTATCGACCCCTCAATCACAAAGTGCCTTTCTTAAGACATATCTCGAATACCTGAAAAAACCTCTTGATCAAAACATAAGGAATGAGTAGTTACCTTGACCATTGCCTGATCTCCCAAAATTCAAAGGAGAAGGAGATCCAAATTGACATATCAAAGCTTACACCACAGCGATAAGAGAACTCCTCCCTTCGGATGGGATTGTTTCCAAGATATTTTTGAAAACTCTCAAAGGAATAGATCTGGATTGGTACTATCATTTGCCAGAGGCTTCAATTCACTCATTTAGACAACTAATCAAAGAGTTGTCATGGCATTTGACATGAACAAACTCGTCAAAACAAGAATTAGATAATTCCTAACCATGAATCAAGAACTGAATGAATCCGTAGCCCACTTTGTGAGAAAATGGAGGCAAGTCCTTTAATCCTCAACCAGTGCCCCAAACATGGACCATCGTGAACTATGTGATCTTTCCTTACATACCTTAAACAAATACATGAGAGAGGACATTCAAAAATGTTGCAAGTATGGGCCTAATCGGTATTGTCATTGATGTCAACATACTTCTATTACATTGATGACAAGGTTTGGATGAGTTGTGTGCTGAGGATATTGAGAAAATTAGTCCTATCACAGTGAAGATAGTGAAGCTCTATGAAGTGAAGATCCCAGATAGATGAAGATCAGAGAATGTGTATCAAAGGGTTTGTAGATATGTGCCTGAAGATGATCCAGTCAAGATTTGAGAGGTCTGCATGAAAATGTTAAGGAGTTATGGTCATAAGAGTAAAACTGGCTCTGGCAACTGTTCAAAGGTGATAGAGTGACACAAATAGGTTTGGTGAGATCCATAAATAAAATATCATGTTCTATGGATCTGGTGGCATGTTTAGGAAGCTAATTTGAATTGACAACTCGATTGGTTTGTAGTTTGGAGGTCCGCAAGCAATCCTTCTAATGTGACAATGATGACTGGCTGTGTTCTTGAGGTTCCAGATGAAGATGAGAATGATTACAGTAAGTAGAAGTGGTGCAGATGTTCTTGGTGATTCAAGCAAGCTTGTGGAGATCTTTAGATTGTGTCCAGTTCGTGTTGGTGGTCTGCATTGAAGATTGAGCTCATAATTGAAGATTTACATTTGGTGATGGTGTTCTTCCTAGTCTTGGCCGACCGAATGATTTGCACATGTTACGAATGATCTTAAAGATGTTTTGCGAAGCATGGCATGTTCTTCGAAGAACATTGAAGTCCTAGATATGTGTGGCCGATAGTGTAATACTGTGCATGAAGTTTTTGTAATAAGTCAAGTTGTATTTTTGTAATTGCTCTATAATAAAATAAGTGTATGTTGTACTGACTTTGATGATCATTCCTAAGTCAATGCCATGTATAAATAAGAGTTGCGAAGTCATTCAAATAGTAGTTATGATGAGAAGGTGGTAGTGAAGAGGAGCGAAAAGTAGAGCAGAGGTGTTGGGCTTAAATAGAACTGATTCAGGCATAGTGAAGATGCTGATCTCCAGTTCAAGTATGTAATACTTATATTCTTTTGTAGATAGTGTGTCTCCTATAGGCAGTGGGCCTCTTGTGAGCGGTGTGCTCAGGAAGTGAGCCCTAATCAGAAAGTGCCATTTTATTCTTCTTATTCTTTTAACAGAGAATACAATCTTGGGTTAGTCACCCCGTGGTTTTTCCCTTAACCAGGTTTTCCACGTTAAAATCTTGGTGTTATATGTGTTGAATATGTTTCTGCTTTTGAATTATTACATTGTGCTTCCATAATTGAATCTTTGATATACTATTAAAATATATGAAGGTTTAAGTAACAAGAAACAGAAGTTTTGTGAAAACTGATTCACCCCCCCCTCTCAGTTGTCTGTCCTTAAATCAACAACTGGTATCATAGCTAAGTTCCTCTAGAAGAAGCTTAACCACTTGAGGAGATCCAAGATGTCATCCTCCAAGAAGGACAGTCCAAGGTTTGATGTAATGAACTACACTCTTTGGAAAAGCCACATGGAATGTCACTTACAATGCATGGGAGAGCAGTCGGAACATGACTACAACTGAGTATATTCCCCCAAAGAATGGTCCAACAACTCTAGATGAAATTAGAAATGCTGAAAATAATCTTCAAGCTAAAGAAGCCTTACTAAGTGCCTTGTTTGATTTAGAGCTAAAAAATGTTATAGGATTAAAGACTGCTTATGAAATTTGGACAAAGTTGGAGACTCTACATGAAGGAGACAAATATGTTAAGTGTGCCAAGCTACAAAGCTTAAAAGGAAAGTTCACAAACCTAAAGATGAGTGAAGATGAGAATATCACTTCATTTATGCCAAAGGTAAATGAGCTTGTCTGTGGCATTAGATGTGCTGGTGGAACATTGGACAAAGATGAGATTGTTGCCAAAGTTCTCAGATCCTTACCTCTTGCTTACAAACACAAAGTTGCTACTATTGAGGAATTCACATCTTTAACAAATATTACAAGGGATCAATTGGTTGGGAAAATAGTTGCATTTGAGTTGGCTGAGTTTGGAGATGCACTCCCCAAGACTGAATCTGCATTCAAAGCTAGTGCCTCTACAAAAGGCAAACAAAGATATGACCCAAAAGAAAGTTCCTCAAAGAAATCAACATGGTATGATAAAGCAAGAAAAGATCTGGAAGAAGATGAGTCAGAAGCTGCACAACTTGAAGCCCTTATTGCAAAAAGACTGCCAAGAGGATCCAGCCAGTATGAAGGAAAATTTCCTTTCAAATGTTTCAACTGCAACAAGATTAGTCATTTTCCCTCAAGATGTCCAGAAAGATTTTCAAGGCCAAACCCTAATAGATCAAGATTTCAAAAGAAGTGTTACTATGTTCAAGAAGATGATGATGAAGGAGTAACAGATGATGAATCTAAGATAGGAAACAAATCTAGAAGTGACTGGGTGTTTATTGCCATCAAGGAATAAGATCCAATGCCTATTGAATCTGCCAATCATAAGATGATAGAAAGGGCTTTGGCTACTCAGGTTGAAGAAAAGGATGAATGGGTCATTGACAGTGGATGCTCTCACCATATGACTAGTGACAAGAATAAGTTCATAAACTTGGAAAGATATGAAGATGGAGTTGTAAAGTTTGGAGATAATTCTACTAGCAGAATTAGAGGCAGAGGAACCATTTCTTTTGATGGAAAGAACAAAACCAGTGATGTTCTATATGTTGAAGGTTTAAAGCATAATCTTCTCAGTGCTAGGCAGTTGGTAGACAAAGGCTATGATCTCTATTTCAAAAATGGAAAATGCAAGATCTTTGAAAGCTCTGGAACTGAGATTGCATCCGGTACATAGACAAAAGGTAACATCTTTAACTTGGTTGGTACTAACAAAAGTTGCTTATTTGTTCAAATTGATTAGAGTTGGTTGTGGCATAGGAGAATGTGTCATGTGAATTTTGATAATATCATTAAGATAAGCAACACTTAGGTTGTAAGAGATCTTCCAAGACTGGTGAAACCTGCTAATAGTTTGTGCAAAGAATGTCAATTGGGTAAGCATAATAGAGTCTCATTCAAAAGTAAGGAACAATCTTTGACTGGATTGTTGGACTTGGTGCATACTGATCTATGTGGTCTGGCAAGAATCAAGAGTTTACAAGGTGATATATATTTCATGTTGCTGATTGATGACCACTCCCAGATGATGTGAGTGACTTTCTTAAAAGAGAAATCTGAAGCACTTGAGAAATTCAAAATATTCAAGGCTATGGTAGAAAATGAAACTAGCATAAACATAAAATGCCTCAGGTCTGATAGAGGTGGATAATTCACATCCAGAGAGTTCATAGAATTCTGTGAGAAACATGGGATAAAGAGACAGTTATCTGCTCTAAGGACTCCATAGCAGAATGGAGTAGTGGAGAGAAAGAACTGGACCATCCAGGAAGCTTCTAGGACCATGATGATGGAAGCAAATGTTCCTCAGATCTATTGGAGAGAAGCTATAAGTACTACTATTTATACTCTTAATGGGGTACAAATCAAAGGCAAGACTGGTAAGACTCCTTATGAACTCTAGTTTGGCATCACTCCTACTGTGAAGTATTTCAGAGTCTTTGGTAGCAAATGCTATATCAAAAGAGATGAAGACCTTGGCAAGTTTGATGCTAGGAGTGATGAAGGAATATTCTTGGGTTATTCTACTCAAAGCAAAGCTTACCGATGTTATAACAAGAGATTAAGAAAGATTGTAGAAAGTACAAATGTGAAGGTTGATGAAGGCATGGAAAATTCCTCAAGGTACTATGAGTATGAAGCAGATGATTAAAATGATATCTCAGACCAAGGAGAACAAGTCCAAACTCCAGTCCAAATTCAGACTGATCTGGAGAATCCAGAAATACAAGAAGAAGAGACAGGCTTGGATGAACCTATCCAAGAATTAGAAGTGCAAGAGAATCCCAAAACTCCCAGGTATGTAAGACTGAACCATTCTGAAGATCAGATCATAGGAGATAGAAGCAAAGGTGTTCAAACAAGAAGAAATATTGCTCAGGACTCAGTGAAGTATTGTCTGATTTCAAAAGTTGAACCAAAAATAGTAAGTGAAGCATGCAAAAATGAAAGTTGGGTTAAAGCAATGAAGGAGGAATTGATGCAAATTGAAAAGAATCACACTTAGGATCTTATTCCCAGATCTAAGGATAAAAATGTGATTGGGACTAAGTGGGTCTTCTGGAATAAATTGAATGAAGATGGTGAGGTAATAAGAAACAAAGCCAGATTGGTCTGTAAGGGTTATTCTCAAGTAGAAGGAGTTGACTTTAAAGAGACTTTTGCTCTGGTGGCAAGGATTGAAGTAGTCAAATTATTTCTTGCCTTTGCTACCTTCAAAGATTTCAAGGTATATCAGATGGATGTCAAGTCTACTTTCCTAAATGGTAATTTGGAAGAAGTATACATTGAGCAACCAGATGGATTTCAATTGTCTGATCATGGAGATATGGTCTGTAAATTGAAAAAGGCATTATATGGACTCAAACAAGCCCCAAGAGCCTGGTATGAAAGATTAGACAAACCTCTTCTGAAGATTGGTTTCAACAAAGGTACTGCTGACAGTAATCTGTATTTTAAGATTGATCATGAAAATATCTTGATTGTTGAAGTATTTGTTGATGATATTATTTTTGGAGGGAAGGACGGTATGTGCAAAACTTTTGCAAATCAAATGAAAAGTGAATTTGAGATGTCTATGTTTGGGGAAATGAATTTCTTCTTGGGTCTACAAATCACTCAAACAAAGAAAGGAATCTTCATATCATAGACCAAATATGTGAAAGAATTGTTGAAGAAATTTGGGATGGAAGATTCAAAGGCAATGAATACTCCCATGGCAACTGGATGTAAGTTGAGTAAAGATGATGAATCTCCTAAAGCTGATCAGAAAAAGTACAGGTCAATGATTGGAGGATTGCTCGACCTTACTCAAACTAGACCTGACATTATGAATGTTGTTGGTCTTGTTGCCAAATTTCAAGATGATCCTAGATAATCTCATGTCATGGTAATCAAGAGAATTCTCAAATATTTGAAGGGAACAGTTGAGTATGGATTGTGGTATCCTAAGGATCATGATTTCTCTCTTCATGCTTATACTGATGTTGATTGGGCAAGTGATGTGGATGACCGAAAGAGTACTAGTGGTGGTGCATTCTTTTTGGGAAAATGATTGGTTTCTTAGTTAAGCAAGAAACAAGAGGCAATATCTCTATCCATTGCAGAAGCAGAATATATTACAATAGCAAGTAGTTGCACTCAAGTATTGAGGATGAAGAAATGTTAAGAGACATCAGAGTGGAGTATGAAGAACCTATCACAATCTTCTGTGATAATTCAAGTGCAATAAACATATCCAAAATCTGATGTTGCATTCAAAGACAAAACATATATCCATCAAGTTCCACTTTTTGAGAGAGCAAGTGAACAAGAATGAAGTCAGGTTGGGGTTTGTGCCCTCAAAGGATCAGATTGTAGACATTTTTACCAAACCTCTACTTAGGACACTTTTGAGTACCTCAGGGAGAAGTTAGGGGTTATTACCCCTACAGTTTCAAATTAAGGTGCAATGATGTGCATCAGTCCGGTGGATCCCACAGTCATATGTTATGATCCGGATTGATGCTAGGAGGCTGCTACTTAAGGGGAGCAATCAGTATGATTCTGAAGTATGAGAAGTGGTTGTAAGTATGTGCCCTTTGCCATTGATGTCAAAGGGAGAGAGAAGACATGTGAAAAACAAAAAGTGGTTGCTGATCAAAGGGGGAGTAGTAAAGAAGAGAAGACATGTGAATGGTTGCCGATGACAGGGGGAGCTATGTTAGTCAGTGAGGAAAAGTTCTTGTCTTGATGGTTAAAACAATTTTTCACACCATATGTTGCCATCAATGACAAAGGGGGAGATTGTTGCAAGTATGGACCTAATCAGTGTTGTCATTGATGTCAACATACTTCTATTACATTGATGACAAGGTTTGGATGAGTTGTGTGCTGAGGATATTGAGAAAATTAGTCCTATCAGAAACAGAGAAAGAACGGTGAAGACAATGAAGTTCTATGAAGTGAAGATGCCAGATAGATGCAGATTAGAGAATGTGTATCAAAGGGTTTGTAGATATGTGCCTGAAGATGATCCAGTCAAGATTTGAGAGGTCTGCATGAAAATGTTAGAGAGTTATGGTCATAAGAGTAAAACTGGCTCTGGCAACTGTTCAGAGGTGACAGAGTGACACAAATAGGTCTGGTGAGATCTAGAAATACAATATTATGTTCTGCAGATCTGGTGGCATGTTTGGGAAGCTAATTTGAATTGACAACTCAATTGGTTCATAGTTTGGAGGTCCGCAAGCAATCCTTCTAATGTGACAGTGATGACTAGCTGTGTTCTTGAGGTTCCAGATGAAGATGTGAATGATTATAGTAAATAGAAGTGCAGATGTTCTTGGTGATTCAAGCAAGCCTGTAGAGGTCTCTAGATTGTGTCTAGTTCGTGTTGGTGGTCTGCATTGAAGATTGAGCTCATAATTGAAGATTTACCTTTGGTAATGGTGTTCTTCCTAGTCCTGGCTGACCAGACGATTTGCACATGTTGCGGATGATCTTGAAGATGTTTTGCGAAGCATGGCGTGTTCTTCGAAGAAGATTGAAGTCCCAGATATGTGTGGCCGATAGTGTAATAATGTGCATGAAGTTTTTGTAATAAGTCAAGTTGTATTTTTGTAATTGCTCTGTAATAAAATAAATGTATGTTGTGCCAACTTTGATGATCATTCCAAAGTTGATGTCACGTATAAATAAGAGTTGTGAAGTCATTCAAATTGTAGTTATGATGAGAAGGTGGCAGTGAAGAGGAGTGAAAAGCAAAGCAGAGGTGTTGGGCTTAAATGGAACTGATCCAGGCATAGTGAAGATGCTAATCTCCAGTTCAAGTATGTAATACTTATATTCTTTTGTAGACAGTGTGTCTCCTGTAGGCAGTGGGCCTCTTGTGAACAGTGTGCTTAGGCAGTGAGCCCTAATTGGAAAGTGCCATTTTATTCTTCTTATTCTTTTAATAGAGAATACAATCTTGGGTTAGTCACCCCGTGGTTTTTCCCTTAAGCGGGTTTTTCACATTAAAATTTTGGTGTTATATGTGTTGAATATGTTTCTGCTTTTGAATTATTGCATTGTGCTTCCATAATTGAATCTTTGATATACTGTTGAAATATATGAAGGTTTAAGTAACAAGAAATAGAATTTTGGTGATAACTGATTCACCCCCTCTCAGTTGTCTGTCCTTAAATCAATAAAAAATTACCATACAGATCCTATGAAGAAGCATTGGAAAGTGCTTTGAGGATAGATCAAGCCACCATTGACAGTGGCAAAAAAGTCTACGGGTCAAACAAAAAGTTAACAAGGGAAGACACAGGGAACAACACCCTTGTCATCAAGATTCTTAAGAACAACAGAAACGCAACCACATATGGGGTGACAGATCAACCCCTAGTCAAGAAGGTAAGAGATAATTACAATGGGAGAGACTATTATCCTCCTAATGTCAATGCAGTGGATCAACCCAGAAATAATGTATACTACCCTAGGGATAATTACCAAAATTGGAACTGCAATAGAAATGGAAATGATTGAAGGTATGAAAGACCCCCATATGAGTACAACCAATTTTATTCTTTTCATATAACAAAGGGGAATAGCACAGAATCTTGTAGAGAATATAACCAATTTATAGTGAGGTTGTTGGAAGACCAACAACGATTATTCATAGTAATGTTCTTGAACCCACAGGAAGTCATGCCAGACAACAAGGGCACAAGACAAACCCAAGCCTTGATAGCCCCACAAAACACAAACATGAGAATCTATCAGGATCCATTTCCCACGCATAAGGAAGCAAAAACATCAAACCAAAATGAAGTTGCCCAAGGTAGCAACACTGGCATCCCACCACAACTAGGGCATAAAGGTGAAGCTAGGATGATGGGATTAGTCAAGATTCTACACAATGAAGAGGAAGAAGGAGATCATGAGAATGAAAATGAACAAATGGAGGTATATGAGGGTGTTGTTTCAGTACTGGAACCAATACCGACTCCGATCGGACCTTATGAACTTATCGAGGACCTAAAGAAGACATATGCTCACATTTCATTCATTGACTTGCTCAGGAATTCCCCTTCACATCACTTAGCACTACTAAAAGCAATAGGGCTGAAATATCTCAACCAAATTACAACACCACCTAGTGAGTAGATCAACCACGTGGACTATGACATTAGCCCACCAAATTCAGAACTCAAGGATCCAGGGTTCTTTTTTAACTTAAAGCAAATGCCTTCCAAGGCTGAGCTAACCAAGAAAGGAGACCTGCATTGTACTTACAAGTTTGGATCTATGACACTTGCATTAAATGAACCTTAATTAATGATGGAGTCATAGTGAACATAGTTCCATTCTCCCTTTAAGAGAGGATGGGTTATGGGCACACAAATATCACCGCTTCATGAGACACCCTAAGTGGGTATGATAACCTAAAGGTCGCTACGATAGGGAAGATCACGCTTCCTGTGACTCTAGGGCCCAAGACTATCCCAACCACATTTTATGTCATCGACAAGGACACATGATATAATTCGCTCCTTGGAAGACCATGGATCCATAGGATGAAAGTTGTGCCATTAACATTATTCCAAGAGGATTGATTCCTACATCTAGGGAAGATATACATTGTGAAAGGGGATCCAGAACCTTTCAGCATGTTGAAATCAAACACATCAAACAAGCATATAGGCATCCTCATAGATTATGAACTTCCCACCAACAAATTGACTGTCCCTAGCCCTATGCCTCAGTCAATATGCATCAAGTGAATAGAAACTCCAGAAAAGACAAGAAACAGTGCAGAGAAGAAAACTTTAGAAAATGAGGTGTCGTCAAAACAAAAGGAAATTATCCCCAAGGAAAAGACAGTTAAGATCATGGAATGGATAGAGGAGGATGGACCTCTCCAATTCCCTCTGGAAGTGCTCATGATCAATTTTCAACCCACCTACAAGCTCTTCCCTTACATAGGGGAGAAACCTCATAGAACTGAAGGCCCAGTATTCGAAACCATTACGTTAGACTTGAGGAATGTAGACCCGCATGCTTTTTCAAATCCTGAGGAAGACATGATAGAAAGTTACACTCCTTTGTCACCCTTAAGTGAATCATGTGTCCCAGACACACGAGAAGAAATAGAATCTTATGAGCCTCTTACACCAATAGAGGATTCATATAGACCATTGACACCCATGGAGGAGGTGCATTCTATTGACAACGAATCAACTAACGCAATAGGAATGCTACCTAGGATGTTCATGGTGTCTCAACCACAAGAGAAGCCAAACACCTTTGCCTCAATGCAATCAAATGAACTTGGCAAGTGGGAAGCACCTTTAGTAAGAATTGAAATGGTTGAAAAACTTCCAAATGAAGACGAAGAGAGTGAGGGTACGTTTCACAAGAAGTGGAAAATGAGAGTGTCAGTTGGCACTAATGATCCTATCATTTTTGAGTTGCCAAGAAGTTACATCAGGTATTACATGGATTTAAGGTGATAACCAAATGGGAGGACAAGTATAAGCTTTGTCCCTCCTAATGAGAAAACGGACCCACAAACTCCCCTTGAATTGTTTCAATTCTTGCAAAGTATCCAAGTCAAACAAGCTGTGAAAATCTACATGCAAGAATAGTTCGACCTGTTAGCAAAGTTATTAAGATGTGATAGAGTCCTGTATTGGACCCCTTCCCATCAAAAAGCCTTTTGTGACTTACTTTGTCTCACATTACCAAGAGAAATCACCGAGTTGGAAATAATAGAATCAAATGACAAACCCTACATAATAGAAGAACTCGTCCTAAGAAGAGGTAGCACAAAAAATAAGAAAAGAAGACAGAAAAGAAAATTCATGAAGGACTAGAAAGGTCCTTACATGGTTAAAGAAGACATAGAAAATGGTGCATATCTCTTGTGCACAATGGAGGGAGAGGAATTTGGCGAAACAATCAATGTCTTTCACCTCAAAAAAATACTATGTCTAAAAAATTAAAAAAATCATAAAAACATAAAAATATTAAAAAAATTATAAAAATAAAAAATGCAAAAAGAATTTGTTTCTTGCATTTCAGTATCATTATGTTCATCTTGCATTATAGTTAATGACTTACTCTTATTGTTGGTATGTGGTGAGTGATCATGCAAGTATTTTACACTCGTAAGGTATCCTCGCCAGGGATCGGGGGCGCAGCCCCTGAATTTTTTTTTCCTTTTTTTTTCTCATTCAGAGTCAATTGTTAATTTTTTGTTAACCGACAAAAGGAAAATGACATTGTAAAACCCTAATTCTAGAAGCTTCCAAAAAGCTTGTTATAAGAGGTTGGGATGTATGTTGTGGGTGTGATTTCAATACTGTATTGTAGCATTTGCAGTGGTATTGAGTTGAAAGGATTGCTAGTTGTAATTGGTTTGATTTGCTAGATAATAATATTGGACTCTTTGTTGGTGGATGTAGCCCGAGTTTGGGTGAACCACGTTAAAAATTGTCTCTCGTTGTTATTATTTCTGTGTATTTTTCATTCCTCTGTTTAATCTTTATTTGCATTTAATTGATATCTTCTACATGCAATTCCTAACAAGTGGTATCAGAGCGGATTGTGTTCGATTATCATCTGTAGGAAGGTCTCACAGTCAAGTGGGAGTCTCACAGTTAAGTGGGAGCAATGGCGGATGAGGGTAAATTGAAGGTAGATAAATTCAATGGCCAGAACTATCAGTTATGGACGATGCAGATGGAGGATTATCTCTATCAGAAGGATTTATGGAGGTCATTGAAAGGAATAGCCAAGAAACCAATAGCAATGATTGATGAGGATTGGGAACTTTTGGATAGAAAGGCATTGGGAACCATTCGGTTGTGCCTGCTACCATCTGTGGCATACAATATAACAGAAGCGAAGATAACAAATGAATTGATGAAAGCTTTGGTTAAATTATATGAAAAACCCTCAGCCTCAAATAAGGTGTTTCTCATGAAGCATTTGTTTAATTTGAAAATGATTGAAGGTGGATCTGTGACAGATCATTTAAATGAGTTTAATACGATTACCAATCAGTTAACTTCTGTAAAAGTGAAATTTGATGAAGAGGTGAGGGCTCTCTTGGTTTTATGTTCTTTGCCTGAAAGCTGGAATGGCTTGGTAACAGTTGTAAGTAACTTTGTCTCTGGTTCAAATACTTTGAAATTTGATGATGTTATTGGTGTTATCCTTAGCGAGGAAATGCGACGGAAAAACTCAGGAGGGTCCACATCAGGTAGCGTTTTGAATGCATAAAGCAAGGGCAAATCAAAGGAGAGATGAAAAGGTTCTGGAGGTCATGGAAAGTCATGAGGAAAATTAAAGGACAAAAGGTCCCAATCTAGAGGACAGAAGGATTGTTGGTATTGTGGGAAACCAAGTCATCTGAAGAAAAATTGTTGGTCTCGGAAGAATAAAGAAGGAGACAAACAAGAAGGCAATAAGGAGGCAAATGTGGTAAGTAATAAATCTGAAGATGATGCTTTGATTCATTCCCTAGATAATGTTGATGATTCATGGGTTTTAGATTCAGGGGCCTCATTTCATGCTACGCCCCATCGAAGTTATTTTCTTAATTATGTCCAAGGGGATTTTGGGCTAGTTTATTTGGGAAATAATGAACCCTATTAGATTGTTGGAAAGAGAAGAATTATGATTAAGCTGTAGAATGAGAATCATTGGCTACTACAAGAGGTAAGGCACTTTCCAAGGCTAAGTAGGAATTTAATTTCAATAGGGCAGCTAGGTGATGAAGGTTGCACAGTTACTTTTAATGATAAAATTGGAAGGTTTCAAGAGGTTCCTTACTAGTAGCAAAAGGTGTGAACGTAGGTGCCTTATATCTTTGCATAGGTCATATTGTTCCTTCTACTTTAGTTGTTGTAGAGAAAAACTAAAAAAGTTCAGGAACGGTTGTTGCGGGTTTGCAGGAAGAGACTGAAATAGTTGTTGCAGGTTCTGAGACAACACTATGGCATAACAAACTTGGGCATATGAGTGAAAAAGGTATGAAGGCACTTCATTCTAAGAAAGTTTTACCAGGTCTGAAATGTATTAATATGGATTTCTGTGAAAGTTCTATATATGGAAAATAAAAGAGAGTTAGTTTTCTGAAGGATGGGAAGCAAAAAAAAAGATGAAAAGTTGGAGCTTGTGCATACAGATGTATGGGGACCGACTCAGGTATCTTCTCTCAGTGGCTCTCAGTATTATGTTACATTCATAGATGATGCAACTAGGAAGGTTTGGATTTATTTCCTTAGGTAGAAATCTAATGTATTTGAAATATTTAAGAAATGGAGAAGCTTGGTTGAGAATGATATGGGTAAAAGATTAAAATGTCTTAGATCCGATAATGGCGGTGAGTATTGTAGCAAAGAATTTGAAGATTATTGTTCCTTTAATGGAATTCGTAGGCAGAAAATGGTTTCAGGGACTCCACAGGACAATGAAGTGGATGAGCGCATGAACAGGACAATAATAGAGCGTGCAAGGAGCATGAGATTGCATGTTGGGCTGCCTTTAAACATGTGGGCAGAGGCTGTCAATACTGTTGTATATTTAATTAATAGAGGTCCTTAAGTTCCTATGGGCTATGGCATTCTAGAGGAAGCATGGACAGGTAAGAAGGTGAGTTATTCTTTTCTCAAAACCTTCAGATGTGAAGCATTTGCACATGAAGATTCTAAAAATAGAACCAAACTGGATGAAAAATAAAAAATAAAGTATATCTTCGTTGGATATGGCATTGGTGAATTTGGTTATAGGCTTTGAGATGTTGAAAATCTAAAAATTGTGAGAAGCAGGGATGTTGTATTCAATGAGAAGGTGTTGTACAAAGATCAGTTGCAGCAGCATGAGAAGAAAAAAAAAGATTATGTGGTGCTGGATGGTACTCCAGATAATGATGTTCTAGTGGTTCATCATGCTCCGCAACAACAACAAGAAATGCCACAAACTCCAGTGAATATTAGACAGTCAACAAGGCTAAGAAGACCTCCTGCAAGGTTTTCTCCCTCTTTGTATTCTATTTTGTTAACAGATGCTAGTGAACCAGAAGGGTATGATGAAGCTATGTAGGTGGATACAAAGGTTTAATGGGAGCTTACAATGAAAGAAGAAATGGACTCCTTGCTGAAAAATCAAACTTGGGAATTATGTAAGTTGCATGCAGGTAAAAAGGCTTTACCAAACAAATAGGTTTATAGGCTGAAAGAAGAAGATGGAGGTAAGCAAAGATTTAAAACAAGGTTAGTTGTAAAAGGATTTGTACAAAAAAAGGTATTGATTTTGATGAGATTTTTTCTCTGATTGTTAAGATGACTCCTATTCATACTGTTTTAAGTATTGTGGCTACTAAAGATTTGCATTTGGAACAGCTAGGTGTGAAAACTGCCTTTCTCCATGGTGATTTGGAGGAGGAGATATATGGAACAACCACAGGGATTTGAGGTCAAAGGTAAAGAGAAATTAGTGTGCAGATTGAAGAAGAGTTTATATGGCTTGAAACAAGCATCTCAGAAATGGTATTTAAAATTTGATAGTTTTATGGTTGAGCACGGCTACAGCCAATGTAATTCTAACCATTGTGTTTATTTTAAGATGTTGGATAATAATAGCTACATTATTTTATGTTTATATGTTGATGACATGCTTGTAGCAGGGTCTAACATGGATCACATAAGAGAGTTAAAATAGCAGTTAGCACAATCATTTACTATGAAGGATTTGGGGCCAACAAAATAAATCCTTGGTATGAAAATTTGTAGAGATAGGAAGAACAGAAAATTGATTCTATCTCAAACTGATTATGTTGAAAAGGTGTTGCAGAGATTCCATATGGAGAATGCAAAAGCTGTCAACAAACCTTTGCCTAGTCATTTGAAATTGACTAAGGAGATGTGTCCTAAGACATAAGAGGAGGAAGAAAAAATATCCAAGGTACAATATGCTTCAGTTGTAGGAAGTTTAATGTACGCCATGGTATGCATGAGACTGGATATTGCACATGTTGGAGTTGTAAGTAGGTATATGAGTAATCTCATTTTGGAGCATTGGAATGTAGTAAAATGGATTCTTAGGTTTTTGAGAGGTACATCCAATAAACATTTATGTTTTGGGGGCTCTAATACTGATTTAGCAGGCTATGTGGACTTAGATTTGGCAGGGAATATTGATACCAAGTGGAGTACTACAGATTATGTCTTTACTGTAGGTGGGATAGCTATGAGTTGGATCTCAAGGTTGCAAAAGGTGGTTGCTTTATCCACTACAGAGGTAGAATATGTAGTTGCAACAGAGGCAAGCAAGGAGATGATATGGCTGCAATTTTTCATGGAAGAATTAGGCAAACAGCAGGCTAATAGTTATTTGTTTATGGATAGCCAGAGTGCCATACATTTTGCAAAGAATTCTACCTTGCATTCAAAGATAAAACACATACAACTAAGGTATCACTTCATCTGATCGGTGTTGGAGGATGGACGATTAAGGGTGGAAAAGGTACATATAGATGAAAATCCAATGGATATGTTTACAAAGGTAGTGACAAGGGAGAAGTTGAGCTCCTCTTCAGCTTCAGTTGGCCTTCAAGATTGAAAACAATAAAATCAGAACTACAAAGTCCAGGGTGCTTATTTCCAGTGGGAGTTGTATGAGCAGCAATGTTGTCCAAGATCAGTCTCCAAGTGGGAGATTGTTTGGTGTGGAGCTTGATCAGTCTCTAAGTGGGAGATTGTTGGTATGTGGTGACTGATCATGCAAGTATTGTACACTTGTAACGTATCTTTTTTGCCCATTCAGAGTTGGTTGTTAATTTTTTGTTAACTGACAAAAGAAAAATGGCATTGTAAAACCCTAATTCTAGAAGCTTCCAAAAAGCTTGTTATAAGCGGCTGGGATGTATGTTGTAGGTGGGATTTTGATATTGTATTGTAGCATTTGCAGCGGTATTGAGTTGCGAGGATTGCTAGTTGTAATCGTTTTGATTTGTTGGAAAATAATATTGGACTCTCTGTTGGTGGATGTAGCCTGAGTTTGGGTGAACCATGTTAAAAATTCTCTTGCTATTATTATTTATGTGTATTTTTCATTCCTGTGTTTAATCTTTTTTTGCATTTAATTGATATCTTCTGCATGCAATTCCTAACACTTATATTATTTTCATCTCAGTAAGGAGTTTAAGGTTGCCTAGATATACATGATCCTTTCAAGACCTAGAGATTCCCTATTTTCACAATCGCCATTATCCCCCTTCATTCCCAGTGATTCTAATCAAAGCTTAGCTCTTAGCTTTACACTGATCCCAGTCTTAATAAGTCAAGATGTTAGGTCTAAACGAAGTCAGTATTCAAACCTACAATGTTCAAAAGAAGCTTGCAAGTAGACCTTCCCAAATCTTCCCTAGTAGAAGAGAAGTCCAAATAGATTACAAAAATTTTAGGTGGCACTCAGCCCCTTATCTTCCCTGGCCAAAAATGTCAAGAAGATCAAAACTTTGAAGGAAGCAATTGACAATACGAGTGAATAAAAAAATGAGTGATCAAAATAAGAGTGATTGAGAAAAGTAAGAATTGAGAGATCAAGTTTGCATATCAAAGGTTCCAAAAGCATTCATTTTCATAAAAAGTCAAAAATCCAAAAACATGAGAAAATCGTGAGGCATTCTAAAAAATAGAAAAAAGTGAAAAAGCAAAAAAAAGAAAGAGTGAAAGAAAGAAGATTGTTGAATGTCTGTACTCTTGGGTGGAGATCAGTCTAAACTCGAAGCCTCAAGGGTAACATTCTAACAAAGAAAATAAAAAAGAAAGCTGCAAAGCACCCGCACACACTAGCTAAGAAAAACTGAAAGTCTAGTAGTCTTTAATCATTTTCTATCTAGGGAACCTTGTTCTTTCCCATTTATCCTTTATCCCGAGTCTATCTTGCTTGCCATCTATGATCTAAGTCTAGCGAACATCAACAAAATTTGTTACTTGTCTAAGTTAAAAGCTTGTCAAATTGTCTTATCTACATAAGGATCAGTGTTTAGCCTTTAAAAAAGCCTAAATTCAGAAGCACTCCATTTTCATTCCCACTCCCCACTTGAGTTTTAAATTCCTATCTCATAGCCTTGAATAGGTCTCTTATATCAAAAGAACTTGCAATCCCCTGGATTGAAAATTGTATTAAAGAGCAATCATATTGTTTGTTCCACATTGCATTCATATCAAAATTAGAAAAAGAGTCTTAAAGAAATAATATCAATGTCATAACCCGTGACATTCAGTAGAAGTAAATGTTTCATTTCAACATCCCTTGTGTTCCTACATCTGCATATCGTAAACTGCATCTCATATATATGCCACAAAAAAATTACAAAAACATGTCATCATCATCATACTTGCATGGTTAGAATTGAAGGTAAAAAACATAATCAAAAGGTTCTAAAACTTCCAAAGTGCACAAGAGATGAGTACCCATTCGATAGACAAAACCATAAAAAGACAAACTTTCATTGATATATCTGAAGTTTACATGTACGAGAGTATCAAAGAGCTAAGACAAAATGCTCTCAAGGGAAGTTAAGGCTCCCCATGTAAGGGGGCACAATTTCAAAGGAAAAGCAAAGTAAAATCAAGGATGGTTCCCTCCGATAGAACACTAAGGACTCCTACTCATCTGCCTATGTGAACCACTAGTCACTCCATGAGATCTATGGGAGCGAGGCATCTTGCTATGAACATGTGATTGTGAAGGCCCCGCTACACTAGCATCTCCATCCAAATCCAAGACAAGCCATCTCACAAAGCACCTAATTCTCACCCTTAAGGATGAGATTCTCAGCCTTCAAATCTGCACTCGCCTGACATCCATGATAAGCAAGAGAAAAAATGTCAGTGTGTCACCCAATAGCAGGGGGCACACCAGGATCAACCAAAAGACTCTCTTGAGACAACCTAGTGAAGGGAGAAGCCAAGCCAACATTAATCTCGTGAACGAAATCCCTCCACTATTTAACATTACCTGCAAAGTGAACCAAAAAAAGTGAAAAGTGTGTTAGTTCCCCACAAAAAGAAAGGAGAGAGAAAGGACAAAAAGTGTAAAAATAATAATGCAAACGTAGACATACGTGGGTCGCCAAGCTGCCAGTCAGAGTCAAGTTGCCCCATCACCTCATCAAAGTAAGGAGGTCTAGGAATTACAGATGGACCCTTTGGAACATCATGAACATCATCTGCATCATTAGCATCATCAGAACCATCGTCCTGTGCATCTTCTGGCAGGCCCTCATCTATTGAATCATCTCCATTAGGAACATAGTCCTCATCAGTAGAATATGAGTCCTCAACCATAATGAGTGCTCGGGAAGGAGTCCCTCTCCCTCCCCTCTGTCCTCCTCTCGAAGATCTAGGAAATCTGGTAATGAACACTCTGGGAGTCAAGGGAGTCCAAGTAACTATCTTATGATTAACCTTACCCATCTTCTAAAAAGATCTATAGAAGGTAGGCACTGGGGACAAGTCCTCAAGAAAATCCTCACCGACCTACTTCAAAATACACTCAACGTGATGAGCCTAAACTAGACCATTATGGTTTGAAAGCTTCGATACCTCGTAGAAGTACTCTCTGATCTCACCATCACGTGACCACAATCCCTCCAAATCCACATAAGGATCAAAAATCATATCCTCATCTGTGAGAGTAGCTACAACCCATAGAGAAGCATCAAAGTGACCCACCTGAATCCATCTAGCTGCTCTCGGTAACCGTCTATCAGGAATCAGAACTAGATTTTGATAAGGCTTGATGTGCTCAAAGATCCAAGTCATGACCAAAGAAGAGTGGCTAAAAGCTAGAGCGCCTCATCATGCGATGCGGTAGAAATCTTTGTATACCATGGCCCAAATGTCTAGCCCCAAAGTGTAGACTTTGCCCTGCTCAAGACCTTGTATAATTGGTGCCCAACACCATCTCAAGTGATCCAAGGCCTTGTCTCTAGATAGCCTTGATGCAATCAAGCCAATTAGGAACTTCCTCAAGTGAGGAATATAAAGTCGTGGCACAGAAGTTAGCTGAACTCTTATCTGAGCCTCGGGGCGACTAACCCTCATAAATTGTGCCCAAGATGCCTTGTCCTCAAAGGACTCACTAACAGGTAGGACAACAGGATGTCCTCTAACAGGAACTCCAAGTATGCAATAAACATCAAATAGAGTGATAGTCCACTCTCTTGAGACTTGTGGGAATCTAAAGGTGTTCCTATCCGCATTCTAGTACATCAAAATATCACAACAAATGTGTGCCACAAGATGAATAACCAGCACATGGTAGACTCTAGCCAAACTTGCTCTCCTCAGAATAGCACAATCATCATCACTCAGTGAAGCAAACATCTCTAACAGCCACAACTGCTCTCTACAAGCATTCCATTGAATGTGCATGTCCTCCAAATCAGAAAAGAACTTTAGATTAGATCTCAACTCACAAAAATCCTAAAAATTGTAAAACCTACAAAAAATCTCACCAAAAAAAGTGTATAAACCATCAAAATTACAATAAACAGGCATATACAATAGTTAAATTATATCAAAATAGAGTGAAACAAACATTAGAAAACATCAAATTTTGGACAAAATTTACCCAATAGGGTCGCCCACTGGATGACCCAGATGTCAACAGGATCTCCCCCCGGGCGACCTTGTTGTCAACCAGATCTCCCCCCAAGCGACTTCCTGACAAGAGGGGCAACCCTGTGTAGAGATCCCTTGAACAGAAAGTGCTCTAAAATCCCTGTTTTTAGTCAATTTCAATAAACGAAAGACCAGACCTACTCTAAACGACAAAACAAAAACAATGCAACAAGAAGAATCACCAAAAATAGACAAATTCAAGATATTTTTCACAAAATTCAACCTAGGGTTTAGAGGAGGGTTTTTCACTGTTCTCAGTGACTAAAGAAGAGGCAGCCATCTTTACGATCTCCTCAACGATATCTACCCAACAACTGTTCACACGATCGATTATGTCACTGATTCACTCAAATCCCACTAATTTTATTACTTTATTTGCCCTTACCTTAGTTTCTTTTATACATTTTTAGATTATTTTTTGCTTTTATGCATCTTTCATGCGTTGTTTTGCATGCATTCATTCCTATAGGTCTAATCGACAAAGGCAAACAATTAGTCGAACTCTCATGATCTATGGTAAGTTCATCATTTAAGTTTTTATTATTCGTTTTGATATATTCAAATGTTAGGCTAACATTAGTTATTGCAGGTAAAATTATGGGAAAATCTACAACAGGTAAGGCCTAGTTCGGGAACGGTACCTACCTTTCATGTAGACTACCATCCCTGAGGGGGAAAATATATAAGCACAAAAAACACGTACAACCTCCATGAGGACCCCTATGATGATATATGATCCTTGTCACATACATGTAAGCATGAAATAATGTCCTCTAAGCAGCAAACATCTTGGTGATGTGTCATTTCTTTCATCTTGTGTTGTTTCCTCTTTGTCATTTTCCCTCTTTCATTCGTTGTCGACACTTTTGTGACATTTGTCAATTTGCATTTTCTAAGCTTTCAACCCTGTTCCTAAGCCTTGTATGTGTCTTCTAGGTGAGTTTTCACCTTTCCCCTATGTTTTTCATCTTCTCCACCCCCTAGAATCCTTCTAGAGGTCCCTCGGAGCCATCTCCCATTTTTGGTTTTCAATTTCACTCAACCAATCCAAATCTCCCCTCATTTTTCCAGATCTCCTACTGGGAGAACATACTTTGCAAGTGGAGATTTGGATTCTTGCAAATGATTGACCTATTTCTGGAGCCAGATCCCCTTCTTTCCATCTCCTCTACCATCTCCCATCATGCACTTTCACCCAAACCCCTTTCTTTTCGGATCTCGTACCGAGCAACCCTCACAAATCAGGATCTCCCCCCAGGCGACCCATGGGTGACCCTATCACATTTCCAAGTGCAGAAAAACTTGAGTTTCTAACTTGAAATAGCTCCGTTTTCACCCGTTTTTCTTCCAGTTAGCATGATTTTTGATGCCTGATATGGAGTTGACTATTTCACGCACCCACACATGCATAATTAGCTCCATTTGATCTAAAATTAACAACTCATTCTCTCCCATGCATTATTCTAACTCCATTTCTTTTTCAGTGATAAGCTATTATTGCATTATCACTCCCAAATTAACTGAGTTCACTAGGTAATCAATCTAGTTCACTCTCTAATCAATCCTTGTTAACTCTTCAATCAATTGAGTTAACTTCTCAATCAATTCCCTTCTTCTAACCTATAAATACCCCCCTCCCTCAAGCACAAAGGGAGGCAAATTCATTGTGCACACAACTCTTGCTAAGTTTTTGCTCTCCAATCAACATTCTCATGGTCACACAAGATGAAGGTGTCTTTTATTTGTTCATTGTTCATCAAGCTTTCACATCAATCTCTTCAAGCATTACTACGCTACTTCAATCAAGCCATCATTCTCATCAACAACTCTCATTGAGCCCTCTTTGTAAAGCTTCTTAAGCTTCTTTCGCTTCTTTGTGTTGTCTTGTCGCCAAGAGGTCTTCCGACTACTTCAAGAGGATATGAGGTTATCATCAAGGATTTCTTAGGGTAGTGGAGGCTCACAAGTCTTCTTTATTTCAGGTTCCTCTATGCTTTTTGTCAATTGGTAGTAATTAGAAAATTGAAATTGCTCTTGGGATTATTAATTTATTGCTTTTTCCTTGATATAATAGTCAGATCTAGCATTTTAGAGTAGATTGCATTCATAGTTTAATTCAATTACTTGCAATTTCCTTTTCTAGATTAAATCATTTCAAAACATTCAAAAACCTCAAAAACATAGAATAATTGCATTAGGTAAAGTTCATTCTAGTTGCATTCATATTTTCTTTCTTAGATTTAAAAGCATCTTTATTTCCAAAAATATCAAAAAAAGCACAAAAACAAGTTTTGCATGTCATATAATTGCATTCATAAATATCAACAAAAGAACAAAAATATTAGACACTTAGATAACTTGCAAAACCCTTGATATCATCACAAGGTCAACCATGGTTAACTATTTGGTCAAACCCTTGATACCATCACAAGGTCAACAAAAGTCAACACACAATCAAAACTTTAGGTCAACTCAAAACCTTAAGTCAAACCCTAAGTCTAGTCAAGGTTATTCCACATACACCTATCTCTTGTCTCAGCTCATGAATGTGCCCAGGATTAAGAGGTGAGTGGATGAGGGCAATCCTCGGCGAGATTGAGGAAATCCATTCGATACCACAACAAGATCCATTCATCTTACAACATCTAGAAGCATTTAGACAACTTCAAATACAACGAGCAATAATCCAACGAATTGAAAGATAAGAAGCCATCAACGAAAGTAATAGCTTACCCACATAGAGGTGGAACAGTAGAAACCCTAACAAAAGAAGAGTAACTAGTGACCCTTCGGGTCATACGGTTATCTCTACAACTACAATCATTGAATGAAACATCTGCATTAGCACACAACAACAAAGGCCCCAGGAAATGTCGACCCCTCTCCACGAAGTCTAGATCTTCAACGAGCCAGACCACTGTTGTGTCTCACCTCCTCTCAACTGACTACTTCCACGAGAGTGAGAGTGATATGGCGGTTCACCCCGTGGCAAGGAGGGAAGGGTCTGTGTGAGTGCTGAAATCTAACTCGACAGCCCTAGGCAACTAAAGTCACAATTTTGAGTGTACAGGTATGGTGAGCAATATTCCCCTCCTACTACAATGATGCATCACAAGGTATGATGGCCAAAAGGTCTTAAGCTAGGATAGTACAAGATTCTAGGGAGTCCTTTTCATACACAAGGTACATGAGGCCCAAAACCATGAACACTAGTCCATTGAAGGGATGTGGCACCAAGCAGTTAAGCAAGCACCACTTCACCTTGTGTTTGAAATTACACGAGGCCCAAGGTTGTCCCAATGACAATGCAACTAGATTGAGGTACAAGTTTCCTTCTCCCCCCTTTGATATACCCCGCCGGTACACATGGTTGAGGTCATCCCTTGGGTGATGAAATCCCCAAGCAGGCCTCCTAAGAAGAAAATATCCCTTGCTTTTGATCACCCAAGATCTCACTAGGCGTGAGGGGGGAGCATACACAAAAGGATAACCCCTTCAGGATAACACTAAAGCAATAAAAGTGTTTACAAGTACACTTTTGAACCCCAAAATCACCCTAAGGTGCGAGGGGAGAGCATACGTCTACAAGTAAACCAAACATGACAAACAATGATTAATTCCCAACTAGCTAACTTTAGTGCAACTAATCTATTGATAAAAACAATGTCTTAGACAAGCGAACCTGCACCAAATAGTCATTAGTTTGATAAAAATGTCTTGGACAAACATTTCTAACACTTGCAAAAACAAGTTAGACCCTACACAAACCTTGAAAAAATAATTGTCAGAAAGTGGCACTAAAATAGAGACTGATAGTGCTAACAAATAGATTGATAGTGTTGAACAATCAGTTAATAGCGTTGAGAGAAATAATAATAGCACTGACAGAAAAGCTAATAGTGCTAACAAAATATATGATAGCACTAAAACAGAGGATAATAGTGCTAAAATATCAACCAATGGTGCTAAAACACAAGAAAAAGATTTTTACCTCTCTGTTACCTGTTTAGAAAATAGTGGCGCTATTCTAGGTCATGTGTAACATGACATCTCATATTACCCAGAAATTACATTCCCAATTTACTATCAAGTAAATAATCATAATCATCATAATCGTATGCTTAACAAACTCTAATCATTTGCATAATGATTACATAAAAAGCATATCTTTTTTTTCAATATTTTCAAACTGAAAATGTATAACGTGTTCAAAGATAGCATGTTAGTGAAATCCTTCACTTTACAATCATAATGTTTTGCTCATGGAAATAGAGATAAATTTATATAAAATTTGATTGTCAAGTCACATAAATGAATATACTGCATCTGGAGTTTTGACATTTGTCTTCATAAGTCTTGGCTTGTCATCTACTTGAGAGGGAGAGCATCACCTCAGTGCTTTTCCTCCAACCACAGACCAGCGGTCCCTACACAACTTCTTTCCTAGAAGTGGTCGTACCCTTCATGAAGGGAATAGATATAAAGAACCAATAGGTTTTCCATCTGAGTCTCTAGTGTTGTGTCCTTCATAACTCATCACAGTCATACAACTATAGATCCACTCTAACTATGTACGACACTATTAGATGGTTATGCCACCTGTAGCATAGTGAGTTGACTAATGCATGCAAAGACGGATGCATTACTTTGGCCAAAAATTTAATATACATAGACATTTTGTAATGAATGTAGTCAAACGTTCACACACTTCTAACTCGACTTAGAAGCTATCTCATTCTATAACTTCATGAGATCAATTAATATGTTTAACTTAGTTCGTGGACTATCCTCTAATCCATATCGAAAAGAAATGTCTGTTTTAACTTGTTCACAAGCTTGTGAGAGAGTCTAAATGATAACTAGGTATGTCTGTGATATTCTTAGAAAACTATCTTTTTCTAATTCCTTCATACAAAGAATATTTATGAGCTATATAATATGTATTCAAAAAGAAATATTTTAATATACATCTCAATATGAACTATATTGCACCACCTATCATTACGCCGAGAGGTGTTATACAGTTGGAGCAGATGTATGTACATTTTTGTGGCCCCGATTTAAATTGATGTCTACTAACCTGTCATAAGGTAAAGTATTTAAAGTTAAACTATATAAAAACTATAGAGGGAATACTTTCCCTCGCCTCCCATCACCTCCCATATTCTAGGAGAAAACATGGGGAAGGCTTCGTTGTGGGTAGTTTTCTTGATTTTTCTCTGAGAGAAAATGACAATGGTGTCCTTGAGGCTTCCCTTGCCGATGGTGAAGGTGATGGCCATTTCCAAGGTGCAAACAAAGGAACCAGAGAAGATCAACTTCATCAACTGGCTGGCAAGAAACCTTGAAAGAGAGCAGTTTGTGGAAACTGATCGAATTTTGAAGAAGGTGGAATGCACCAGCACCACCAATAGCAGTGCGCGTCTATTAGGAAAGGTTGTGTTGGTTTCCAAAAGGAAGGGTGTTTTTGTTGATGTGTTTTTGTCATTGATGTCAAATGTTGATCATTGATGTTGTTGAACACATTGTGATTATGTTGGTCATTGATGTTGATCAATGAAGAAGTTGTGTTTCATAATGTCTTGGTCATAAAAGGTGGATTTTGGAGTAATGAAGTTGATGTTTATCGTTGAGATCACATGTTGGTCACATGATGGTGTTAAAGGTTGTTCACAGGGTGTTGAGGTCAAAGATGTTGTTGGAACATTATATCATGTTGGTACCATCTCATGTTATATATTGTTGTCAAAGGAGGAAGACCTTGTTTGTGTCATGTGTTATTGTAGACCTTGAAGACTTTGTTCATGGTACACCTTCTTTGTGTTCATGCCTATTCACTTTACTTCACTCTCTATGTCAAAATTTGTTATATGATTTGATTGCTCCACTACATAAGTGCCTCTACAATGATGATTTTTTTGTTCATAATCAGGATTGTTATCAATGCAATCATAGTAGCATTTCATAGCATGCTCAAGGTAGTGAAAGGTTTGCTTTGTAGTTTGTCATGTAAGGAGTCCCAACTCTCAAAATGTCCTCATTTTGCTATCTTTTGCATCAGATTCTCTACAACAGTCAAGGGATTTGTTAATTTTTTATGAAGACCTAAGAGTTCAATCCTAAAACCCTAGTACTATCTTCTAAACCCTAAGTCTGAAGACCCTTTCTAAAAGTCCTTAAGACCTAGACTCTACCCATCTTAACAAAGGATTACTTTTGTTTTATTTGATGGTTGACATGTTATCACAGGTCCTAGGTCGCTTAAGTCATAATGTTGAGGGATTCAAGATCATCAGTTGACTGGCCCCTTTACCTAGGGCACTGGTTCTTCAGGTGGAAAACTACATCTATGGCGTACATTAGGACTTCCCCGAGTGCGAAAGAAAAGATCTATGGTTAGAATTTAAACTATATTCAAATTCTAATGACTATTCTTCATGCCTTAAAACTGACAGGCATCTCTTTGCTTAAACAGTTGAAAGGTAGTTTCTTTAGTAGTGTAGGAGTTCGAACAACACTGAGAGGGGGGGTGAATCAGTGTTGTGTAGATTTTTGCAACTTATTATAACTTTTAATTTACAAGACTCAGAAAGAGAAAGTCATCAATGAACTATTACACATATATGTACAGGTTTGATAATGAAAGTTATGAGTAGGATCACATAGAGATAAATCTTAACATAGAAGCAAAAACACACATAGAAGCATATCATTAACACAAGAATTACTGGAGTGGAAAACCCTCTCTAGGTAGAAAAACCACTCAAAACTGCCTCATTGGCTTAACTGGAAAACATGCCTCACTGGCTACAATATGTATCTAGGGGCACCAACTCCTTATGGAGCACCAACTCTAATACCAAACAGAAGCACCCACTTCCAACACTGATATACCTTACTGGTAAACAAATAGGTCTCACTAACCAACAAGCCTCACTGGCTAATACAAGGCCTCACTGGCATACTGTGCCTCACTGGCAAACCAAATCACCAACAGATGTAATTAACAAATCAGAGGGATACTCTGTTTCCATTCAATACAAAACATATATCTGTCAAATGCCCATTCTATTCAAAAACAATCTGACATCTGGATACACTCAACAACACTGCATACTCTGTATGTTTCATCTCTGTCTTACTAGTCTCAATGTCTTTGTTCAATCAAATTCATGATTCATGCACCTGATTATCATTGCAATTGTATATTGTCTTTCTGATGATCTTGTCAATCTTTGTATTTGATTTTTATCCTGTCAATTCATCATTCATCTGCACAATATCACTCACTCTCATCATCTATATATTTCATTTCTGTCTTTCAAGACCTCTAATATTCTATCCTTGAATTATCTAATTCACCTAATTAGGAAAACATATTTCACTACAAATTAGCTCATACACACATTCTTCTATGTTATCTTTTTAAAAAGAATTTTCAAAAAGTTGTCTTCATAATAGTTTGTTGCTCTGTAATTCAACTCACTCATCAAAGCACCTCTAAGCCCCTATAATAACAGATGACTATTCACATTCTCTTATATCCTTGCATCAAAAATTATATCTTCACAAAAAAATTTGTTCCAAAATCTCTTCATATTCCTCTGACCCTTTTCAAAACACCTGCAAAGACTTTAAGCAATAATATTAAATTTCCATTTTGTTAAAAAAAACTTTTATATTGCATTGATAAGATAATATCCTTTGTCTCTTCAAAAACTCGAGATATGAAAAAACTTTTCAAATCCTTCATATCAAACTCTTGGTCTTCACTGTCAATGCCCTGTAAATAAAATATCTGAGCAACTTCATCTTCCATCTCTGCATCAAATTTCTTTCAATATGAGAAACCAATGATCTTTCATATCCTTCAAGAATAAAAAATTCACCCATTTTTCTTAAAAAAATCTCCTCAAAAAATTTTGATGATATCTCTTTTCTGTCTTCCAAAAACACCATTAAAAAAAATCTCTTCAAAAATCACCATTAAAAATCTCTTTAAAAAGATTTATCTCATATTTAGAAAAAGCAAAAATAAAAATCTCCTTATGTGAACTCCATGTCATAAGGGACCGACTATTTTAAAAATTTCTAATTTTTTAAAAAAAGAAACCTTTTAACATTTTTCTCGAGCTCCAAAAAGGCTCCTTAGAAATAGTCGATGGCTTTTTCTAGTTTTAAAAAAAACTTAAGACTTGATGTTTATTCCCCACTCGGGCTTCATTGACTCCAATGATTTAAACAAAAAACATGCTCTTATTTAAAAAGCTTTTCCCGCTCGAGCTTTTTCCTTAAAAGGTAATAAAGTTTTAAAAACAAAACCGAACTTGACCGATTGCACAAAGTCTTATAAGAAGAAAGGGCCGGTTGCCCAATGACATTAACACCCTTAAGCTTGCCACTTAAGTGGCTTTTACCTACTCAACAAGTCAATGACTCAATATAACATAAAGTAATTTAATATACCACACCACACCATATGTGATTTATATACCATCTTCTGATAAGCTTGACTCTTAAATGAGTATGAAGCAAAACTTATGATCAAATCTCATACTTCCAAACAAGTTCCAACTTGTAAATTCCCACTTATACTATGAACACGCTTAGCATATGTGTCATCAACGACACATACATATACTTGCTTGCAAACAAGAAGATCATTATCTTCTGAGGAATAAAGAATTTTGTCCAAGTATGAACCTTATAAAGATCCTGCAATATTATCATCTCCTGATAGAACCTTGACATAACAAATGCAAGGAAGTAGTAATGAAGACATAAAACAAATTGAACTGGATTGAAGATCACATTTGAATTTACATCAACCTTTAACATTTTCCTCAAACCATCTTCTTTATGAGAAGCTTCATCCTGTCATACATCCTGCTATATCATTAACTCAATCTGAATGTCACAACACTTAATCAACATATTGTAGACAGATACTAAGCCCAACTTATATGAGCAAACTAATCAACTGACAATTTCACATAGTACATGATGACATCACCTGTCTCTGCCATATACCATTCTCCTGATACAAGATAAACTTAACAAGTAAGATCCTGAAGATACCAACATGAAGACTACTCATCACAACTGCAACTGAGATCAAATGAAGACTGAGATCAAATGTAGATCAATTGCATACCAAACCACTCATGAAACCAACAACCTTGATATAGAGTATGCCAGTAATATCTGCATCTGTAAACTTCAAACAAAGATCATTTCATTGTTCTGTCTTGATATTTTATAATCAACTCATCCTTGTTCCAACCTTGATGACCAAGCATTCATACTGACCAAACTTATGATCAACCCAAGATCCTGCAAGACCTTTTTGACAATTTGACATCAATGACAATTTGACACCATCAAGTAGTTCAATAATTGTTCTCCTCATATTGTAACCCTAAGTGTGTATGGTTGAAAATGTGAAAAATATACTTCATACAAAGTTTCTTCAATGTTGAGAGAGAGAGAGAGCATGCAAGGGAAATAGTGTGTATAACAGTGTTCAATATATTATGAAAACCATACACTGCAGAGATATCTTTCATAGAGATAAGTGTGTGTTTGAGAGGAGAGAGAATGCAGCTTGTCTTTGGTGAAGTTGATAACAGACAGAGATAGAGTTTTGATTTAACAAAGAAGAGTAATGAGGAAATGAGTATAATGAGTGTTACAGAATACAAGGACAGTGGTAGGATGTTATGATGAGAGAACATGATTGCAGGATATAATGACTTTTGCAGAGTATGGTAATGTTCATAAACTCCTTGTTGATGTTTTCTTTATGATGACATTATACATTCTTTGAGACCTTTGAATTTGATGGAAGAGTTATTTGATAGGAAAGTGACAATATAAGAAAAGAAGAATGTTCTTGAATGTGTGATATCATTGTGATAAAAAATTCATGTGTGATATCATTGTGATCAAAAATTCATGTATTGTCTTCATTGTAATGTTCTTTTGTGTTGAAGTATATAGAGGTCTTGAAGAGTTGTTCTTGTGTACCTAATTTAGGAGAGATAAGGTGTTTTGTATCTGAGTTATAGAAGACATCTATTGTTAAGAATTACATGTAGAAGATATCAATTAAATGCAAATAAAGATTAAACACATGAATGAAAAATACACAGAAATAATAACAGCAAGAGACAATTTTTAACGTGGTTCACCCAAACTCGGGCTACATCCACCAATAGAGAGTCCAATATTATTATCCAGCAAATCAAACTGATTACAACCAACAATCCTTGCAACTCAATTTTGCTACAAATGCTACAATACAATATCAAAATCCCACCCACAAAATACATCCTAGTCACTTATAACAAACTTTTTGGAAGCTTCTAGAATTAGGGTTTTACAATATCATTTTTCTTTTGTCGGTTAACAAAAAATTAACAACCGACTCTGAACAGGAAAAAAAAAGAGGAGTTTTTTTTTCAGGGGTTGCACCCCCAAACCCCAATGAGGATACATTATGAGTGTACAATACTTGCATGATCAGTCACCACATACCAACAATCTCCCACTTGGAGACTGATCCTGGACGACACCGCTGTGCGAGTAGCTCCCACTGGAAATAAGTACCCTAGACTCTGCAATTATGATTTTAATGTTTTCAATCTTGAAGGCCAACCGAAGCTCAAGAGGAGCTCAGCTTCTCCCTTGTCACCACCTTCATAAACATATCCACTGGATTTTCATCTGATTGTACCTTTTCTAGCCTTAATCATCCATCCTCCAACACTAACCGGATGAAGTGATACCTCAGCTGTATGTGTTTGGTATTTGAATGTAAGGCATAATTCTTTGCAAGATGTATGGCACTCTGGTTGTCTATAAACAAATAACTATTAGCCTATTATTTTCCCAATTCTTCCATGAAAAATTACATCCATATCATCTCCTTGCTTGCCCCTGTTGCAGTTACATATTCTGCCTCTGTAGTGGATAAAGCAACCACCTTTTGCAACCTTGAGATCCAACTCACCGCTGTCCCACCTACATTAAAGAAATAACCCATAGTACTCTGCTTAGTATCAATATCCCCTACCAAATCTTAAATCAGTATTAGAGCCCCCAAAACATAAATGTTTATTAGATGTACCTCTCAAATATCTAAGAATCCATTTTACCACATTCCAATGCTCCAATCCGTGATTACTCATATACCTGCTTACGACTCCTATAGCATGTGCAATATCCAGTCTCATGCGTACCATGGCATACATTAACTTCTAACAACTAAAGCATATAGTACCTTGGACATTTTTTCTTCCTCCTCTTGTGTCTTAGGACACACTCTTTAGTCAATTTCAAATGACTAGGCAAACGTGTACTGACAGCTTTTGCATTCTCCATATGGAATCTCTACAACACCTTTTCAACATAATCAGCCTGAGATAGAGTCAATTTTATGTTCTTCCTATCTCTGCAAATTTTCATATCAAGGAATTGTTTTGCTGCCCCCAAATCCTTCATAGCAAATGATTAGGCTAACTGTTGTTTTAAATCTCTTATGTGATCCATGTTAGACCTTGCTACAAGCATGTCATCAACATATAAACATAAAATAATGTAGCTGTCATTATCCAACCTCTTAAAATAAACACAATGGTTAGAATTACACCAGTTGCAGCCTTGGTTAGCCATAAAACTATCAAATTTCAAATACCATTGCCGAGGGCTTGTTTCAAGCCATATAAACTCTTCTTCAATCTGCACACCAATTTCTCCTTACCTTTGACCTCAAATCCCTGTGGTTGTTCCATATATATCTCCTCCTCCAAATCACCATGGAGAAAGGTAGTTTTCACATCTAGCTATTCCAAATACAAATCTTCAGCAACCACAATACTTAAAACAGTACGAATAGAAGTCATATTAACAACTAGAGAAAAAATCTCATCAAAATCAATACCTTTTTTCTATGCAAATCCTTTTACAACTAACCTAGATTTAAATCTTTTCGTACATCCATCTTCCTCTTTTAGCCTATAAACCCATTTGTTTGGTAAAGTCTTTTTACCTGTAGACAACTTACATAATTCTCAAGTCTAATTTTTCAGCAAGGATTCCAATTCTTCTTGTAGGAGTCAAGGACAACACTGAGAGGGGGGGTGAATCAGTGTTATGTAAATTCTTAACTTTTTGCAAACTTTACAAGACAAGTAGAAAGAAAGACATTAATAATCTATTGAGCTCATATGCACAAGACTGATAGTGAAAGATGTGAACCAAAAACTTATAAACAAAACACAAATATGCACACATAGAGACAAATTATAACACAGAAATTTCTGGAGTGGAAAACCCTCTCGGGGTAAAAAACCACTCATGAAGTGCCTAACTTTGAAAACATCTTACAAAGCCTCACTAGCTGAATATTATGTCTCACTGACTATTGAGAGGTCTTACTGACCTACAAGCCTCACTGGCATACTGTGCCTCACTGGAAATAATGTTTAGAAGCACCAGCTTCAAGGAGCACCAACCCCTATTACAGAACAAACTGAAAAACACAAATTCAGAGGGTTTCTCTGTTTCAATACAGAACATTTCTTCTCTCTCATGTGTCTGTCAAATGGCCATTCTATTCAAAATCAATCCTTCATCTGGATATGCTCAACAACACTACATTAATCCATCTGCCAAGCCAATATATACAAGATGATATTCTTGCATTTCCAAATATGGTCTCTTCAAATTCTCTGTCCTGCAAATCTATTTTAGTGAGCATAAAACCTTTCATATTCTGAAAAACAAATTCAATGATTTTCAATATCTTATTTTTGCCCTTATATCTGTAAATGTCTTCCATTTAATGCACCCATTCAATTCCCTGTCGGAATCTCTATTTTTCAAAATATATCTTCAAAAACACTTCATATTTTCTCTGCACTTCAAAGACTCTTGCAATTTCTTCTTCATAAATTACAATAATAATATCTTTTAGAATTAAATCAGATTGATATGAAATACTTTATTTCATCTTCAAATTTCCTTTTTCTCTGATCCATTCATCTTCACCTGCAAAAACCATTTTCCTGCAAGAATATAAATCTTCATATTTATCTGTGCATATTTAATTCAAAGACTTTTCAATTTCCCTCTGCAAATAAAAAATCTCTGAGAACTTTCATCTTCTCAAACCCTTCATCTTCTCCTTCACATTTTTTATTTTCTTTTCAACAAGACTTCAAAAATCATTTTGCCTTGTATAAAGTCTTCATAAAAAAATCTCTATCAAAACTTTATGTTCATCTGCAAATAACCTTTGATTTTCTATAATAAAAAAATTTCAATGAAATATTGTCAATCTTCCTCAATCTACACATAAAAAGCTTCACAAAAAAATACTTCAAATCCTGAAAAAAAACTTTCATCAAAAATATTCATTAAATGACCCTTCTCTGCAAATATCTTCAAAAATAAACCAATCTACCTTTTTATCTTCTCTGCAATTTTATTTCAAAAAATCTTCAATGTGCAAAATAAAATATCTTCAAGAAAAAACTTCCATACTTCTCTTCATTTTCTTCTTCAAAAAAAAAACCATCTGCGAAATAAAAATATTCTCCACAAAAAAAACTTTTAACCTTCTCATCAAAATAAGAAATATCTCTCAAAATAACTTCCCTTCTTTTTTTAAAAAAAAACTACTCCTTAATATTCTTCTTGCCATGAAGGAGAGTTCAAAAAATAGAAAGAAGAAAAAAAACTTCATAAAAACTCCCACAAAATCTCCCACAAAAATCTCCTTAAAAATAGCTTTGTAACTTGACATTTTTATTTATGTCATAAAATATGGCATTTAAAGGGGATCAACAAAATAGGATAAAAATCAAACTTTATATATTTAAATATTCAATGCTTTTGCTCCCCACTTTTTAAGCATATAAAGTCTACTTTATTTAAATAAAGCAATTTGAGCTCTCCTTCCAATTTGCTCCCATTAAATATTGATCTCCAAATATATTTGGATGCTTTTTAATAAATGGAGCTCCCATTAAATAAGGTTCTTCATTAAACAAAGTCCTTTGAATGAATATTTAAAACAAGCCTTTGCTCACCATCATTTAAACATGGCATGAGATATTTGTGCCCATTTAAACAAGTTAGCATTTCCTGACTTAGCCATGAAGCAACATATCAACCTGAAGTATATGAACAACTCCTATCAATACCAACACCTTTTTAACATCAATGACAATCTACTTTCATCACTTCTTTCATTGCAAGCTCCCACTAAACCTTTGTATCCACCTACATAGCTTCATTATACCCTTACGGTTCACCAGCATCTGTTAACAAAGAATACAAAGAGGGAGAAAACCTTGCAGGAGGTCTACTTAGCCTTGTTGACCATCTAACATTCACTGGAGTTTATGGTATTTCTTATTGTTGTTGTGGAGCATGAGGAACCACTAGAACATCATTATCTGGAGTATCATCCAGCCCCACAAAATCCTTTTCTTTCTTCTCATGCTGCTACAACTGATCTTTGTACAACACCTTCTCATTGAACACAACATCCCTGCTTCTCACAATCTTTAGATTTTTAACATCCCAAAGCCTATAACCAAATTCATCAATGCCATATCCAACGAAGATTTTTTTTTTTTTATTTTGCATCTAGCTTGATTCTATTTTTTAAATCTACATGTGCAAATGCTTCACATCCGAAGGTGTTGAGAAAAGAATAACTCACCTTCTTACCTGTCCATGCTTCCTCTGGATTACTACAACCTAAAGGAACTAAAGGACCTTTATTAATTAAATATACAACGATATTGATAGCCTCTGCCTAGATGTTTAAAGGCAGCCCAACATGCAATCTCATGCTCCTTGCACACTCCATTATTGTTCTATTTATGTGCTCAGCCACTCCATTTTCTTGTGGAGTCCCTTGAACCATTTTCTGCCTACGAATTCCATTAAAGGAACAATAATCCTCAAATTCTTTACTGTAATACTCACCACCATTATCAGATTTGAGACATTTTAATCTTTTACTCGTCTCATTCTCAACCAAGCTTCTCTATTTCTTAAATATTTCAAACACATTAGATTTCTGCCTAAGAAAATAAATCCAAACCTTCCTAGTTGCATCATCTATGAATGTAACATAATACCGAGAGCCACCAAGAGAAGATACCTGAGTTGGTCCCCATACATCTGTATACACAAGCTCCAACTTTTCATCTTTCTTTTGCTTCCCATCCTTGAGAAAACTAACTCTCTTTTGTTTTCCATACATACAACTTTCACAGAAAACTTTATTAGTACATTTCAGACTTGGTAAAGCTTTCTTAGAATGAAGTACCTTCATACCTTTTCACTCATATGCCCAAGTCTATTATGCCACAGTGTTGTCTTAGAACCTGCAACAACTATTTCAGTCTCTTCCTACGAACCCGCAGCAACTGTTCCTGAACCTGTTTATTTTTTCTCTGCAACAACTAAAGTAGAAGGAATAGTATGACCTATACAAAGATATAAGGTGCCTACTTTCACACCTTTTTCTACTATTAAGGCACCTCTTGAAACCTTCCAATTTTTATCATTAAAAGTAACTGTGCAACCTTCATCATCTAGCTGCCCTACTGAAATTAAATTCCTACTTAGCTTTGGAATGTGTGTTACCTCTTGTAGTAGCCAATGATTCTCATTCTACAACTTAATCTTAATTCTTCTCTTTCCAACAATTTGATAGAGTTCATTATCTCCCAAATAAACCATCCCAAAATTCCCTTGGACATAATCAAGAAAATAACTTCTACGGGGCATAGCATGAAATGAGGTCCTTGAATCTAAAACCCATGAATCATCAACATTATCTAAAGAATCAAATCATCATCTTTAGATTTATTACTTACCACATTTGCCTCCTTATTGCCTTCTTGTTTTTCTCCTTTATTCTTCCGAGATCAATAATCTTTCTTTAGATGACCTAGTTTCCCACAGTACCAGTAATCCTTCTATCCTCTGGATTGGGACCTCTTGTAGTTTGATTTTCCTCATGACTTCCCATGACCTCCAGAACCTTTTCCTCTTTCCTTTGATCTGCCCTTTCTTTCTACATTCAAAACACTACCTGATGTGGACCCTCCTGAGCTTTTCTGCCACATTTCCTCACTAAGGATAACACCAACAACATCATCAAATTTCAAAGTATTTGAACCAGAGATAGAGTTACTTACAGACATTACCAAGTTATTCCAGCTTTCTGGCAAAGAACATAAAACTAAGAGATCCCTCACCTCTTCATTAAATTTTACTTTTACAAAAGTTAACTGACTGGTAATCATATTAAACTCATTTAAATGATCTATCACAGATCCACCTTCAATCATTTTCAAATTAAACAAACACTTCATGAGAAATACTTTATTTGAGGCTGAGGGTTTTTCATACAATTTATCCAAAGATTTCATCAATTCATTTGTTATCTTTGCTTATGTTATATTGAATGCCACAGATGGTGGCAGGCACAACCAAATGTTTGTCAGTGCCTTTCTGTTGGCAAGAGACACTATATGGATTCATGATTGTTGTCATTGATGGCAACAAAGTTCATCCCACACATCCGCAGGACATGGTGTGTCTCTACCGGAAGTCAGAGTGAAGAATGTTGTGGTCCGGTAAACAAGAACAGAGCATGTGGCGAGGTCCGACAGACAGGTCCGGATCTCTTAGAGGAAGTATCTTGGTGAAGTGCGGATTTGGGGAAGTCAAGAGGACTACCTTGAGTGATATATTCCAAGGATTTAGCCTCCGGTGATAGATGAGGAAAAAGATATGAATACTTAAGTACCGGGTTCCTGAGTGACAGTATGAACAGAGGAAGAACTGACTGGCAGAACATCAGACTTTATTCCGGATGTGTTACTAATGCTGGTAAAGGTTATGAAGGCATGAATTATGTTTGGCCAACATGATTAATGATTTCCACAAGTATATCCTTGATCAGCAATATTTGGTAAGCAAGGATTCAGCCGACAGATCAGAGTTTGTGAAAAGATTGACTATTCCGGATGCCGACTAGAAAAGTGATGAAATCACTTGTGCGGATATTTATGCATGATGGATTTAGTTGTGAGAAGTGTCGTGGTTGTTGGTGAGGTGAGAATAAAAATAGAAGAGCAGAATAGAAGCAGTAAAGAAGGTCTGGTATGTGAAAGGAAAGCAACATAAGAGAAGAGGAAAGATGAAGTGCAGCAGATCAGTGTACTGAGCCTAACTGGAACTAAACTCTAGCATATATAGATGCTCCCAATCAGTTCAAGTATTATTTTACATTCTTTTGTAGACAGTGAGTCTCTTGTAGGTAGTGTGCCTCTTGTGAGCAGTGTGCTCGGGCAGTGAGCTCTAATTGGCAAGTGCCATTTTGTTTTTCCTTATTCTTCTAACAGAGAATAATCCTTGGGTTAATCACCCCATGGTTTTCTCCCTTAATAGGGTTTCCACGTCAAAAATATTGTGTCATGTGTATTTCCATTTCATGGTTATGTTTGCTTGTTGAATTAATGTTGCATTAATTATTAAGAAAGTTCATAAAGCAGAAATAATTAGGATAACTGATTCACCCCCCCTCTTAGTTATCAACAATTGGTATCAGAGCCAAGTTCCTCCTAATAGAGTCTAATAGCTTGAGGAAGATCTGAGAATCCAAATGGATGCATATGGTTTAAGGGAGCAACTCAAGACTGCCCTTGATGATCTTGAGAAGTCAAACTCTGAAGTCAATGAATTAAAGGAAAGACTCAAACAGGCTGATGATTTCATGAGAGAACTAAAAGACAAATTAAGTCTCTCTATGAAAAAGAGAAAGGAGCTGCTTCAGCAATTGGCAAGTCAAGGTGAAGCAAATGATGCAAATGAAGAGCTGAATGAGAAAACCAAGTTATGTGAAAAGTTATCAAAAGAAATCATTATGGTAAGACATGAAATGGAATCAGGAGTTATGAAGTTTACCCAAGAAGTTGAAGAGAAAAGAAAAACTGAAGATAATCTAAGGCAATCTCTCAAGGAGAAATTAGAAGATTGCCACCAGATGGATAGAATTATCAGACTTCTTGAATCTGATCTTGAAGATGCTAAAGATAATGAAGAAAAACTTGAGGATCAAATTGTCTCTCTCAAAAGGGATCTTCAAACAACAAATGAATATAAAGAGAAATTCAAGATAAGTTCTGCTCAACTTGAAGTTCTTCTTGGAAGTCAAAAGAAGGTAGATGACAAGTGTGGTTTGGGATATGAGAAAGAAGAAAGCTTCGGATCCAGTCAGAAGAATTTTGGATCAGAAAATCCAAGGAACAGGCCTAGAAGACCTCCGGTAAGATAGCCTAATGCTCAAAGATATCCATCTTTCAATGGATACTGCCACAACTACAATAACTTTGGTCATAAAGCTAATCAGTGCAGAAAGAGAATGAATCAGACTAATTCATCCTTCTCCAGACAGTGTTTTAACTGCAAAAGGTATGGTCACAAATCTCATGAATGCAGAAATATGCAAATGAACAAATCATTCAATGGTAGATGCTTTGCATGCAATAGAATAGGTCATATGACTAATCAATGCAGATCAAAAGGATATCAGTCAAATATGCAAAGAAATGTTATTTGCCAAATCTGCAATAGATCCGGTCATAGTGCAAAATTCTGTAGAAGCAAGAATCAGGACAAAAGAGGTCCAGTATATCATAATCCAAATCAAGATAAGGGTAAACAAAAAGTGAATGCAGATGAAGTTAAAAGTGAGATGAACAAGATTTAGGTGAAGAAAAGTACAGAGAATGTAGAGGATGGATCCGCACCAGACTCTAGTGCTGATATTCCTTCCAGAAATTAAAAGGTGAGCTCTGGCTCAGGGGGAGACACAAAGAAAAGCTTGTTCCCCCAGCCAATCAATTGGTGCCAGAACTGGCACAAGAAGAGTTACAGATTGAAGGGTTCATAAGGGAAACATCCAAACAAACTATGGTTAAGATTTGGAAGATCCGCATGATGTTTAAAGATCAGGATTGATCTGGCTCTTCAAGTCATCTGAGTAAGGCAAATTGGAATAAATTAGGTCTAGCATTTATTGCAACCTGACATTAGGGTTTGCGGAGCAATATAAGGGTTCTTTCATTAATCACTTGTTCATTCTACATTCAACAAGAAACAAAAAGTGAAGCTCTGCAACAAAATTCCTCAAGTGCATCAAAGATCATTTGCAGAAGTCAATTCATCTAGAAATCGATTCAGCCAAATCCGTGAAACCGAAAGGCGCAAAAGGTATTTTCCGTTCTCAATATCTCTCTGCAAATCTTTTGAAAGATGGATACTCTGAATATAGTAAAGATCTCTGATAGGCCCCACCCTAAATTTAAGAAACATCCATACAAATCATTGAAGGTAGATCCCCTAGGAGCATTCTCTAGTGTTCCGCATGGCATTTTACACACAGAAGACATTAGGGTTTACATACATGCAAATATTGAAGAGTTTGGGGAATTCAGACTAAGAGACATCTATCACAAACAATTGATAGATGATGCTTTTGAGCTTAAACCATAATATAAGGGCATCCAGGAGAAACATTTTGATCAGTTCATTCATTTCCCCTGCTTTGAAGAAGATGAATGGGTCCGGTATGTATTGAGTAGGGTGCATGATAACTTCCTATGGTTGAACAGACCTTGCAAGATCACAAAGGAGGCAATTAGGGAAGTAACTGGTTTATACTCCTCCGGAGGGATACCTGTCCTCAAATCTGTCAAAAACAACATTGTAACTGAGGCCACCGTATCAAAATTTGATAAGAGGGCAATGACCATTGAAGATATTACTGACCCGGATGTCAAGTTTGCATCTATGATAATAGGATACAAGATATATCACTCCAGTAGGGAGAATTTAGTATCTAGAACTGCAGTATATACTGCCTATGAGATGCTGAGAAAGAATGCAGAATATGATCTCTGTGAACTTCTTTTGAGCCAATTAATGGAAAACATACAGAAAATCAAAAAGGACAAAAAGAATTCCTTTAAATATGGTGGACTAATACTATGTCTATTTTTCTACTTCATGAATGAGCTGCCCGGATCAAATGGATGGGTATGGCAAAATGACAAACCGGTAGCAATTCAGATTAGAGATTACTTGCATGAACTTGGGGATGCTAAGGTAAGGAATACAGCTCTGTGGGGTTACTTCAAGCACTTTCAAAATACAATGCAAATCAAAGAAAGAATTCCCAAATTAGTAGTTGAGAAATACAAGGATACAGTGTGCTTCATGGTAGACACTGATCAATGCCTAATGGAGGCAGTAGAGCCAAGGACAATCTGGATCATGCCTATGGGGTATGAAGTTGATGAATAAATTATAGAGTTGCATGTTCAACACATGCTCAGTCAGCCAAAGGACCCAAAAGTAGAAAGATTTGGAACCTTTGAAGAACTAAGTGTGAAAATTCATACAGAGCTAAGGCAGCCAGAGATCAAGAGGAAAGTAAGAAAAGAAGTAGAAGATGTTGCCAAAAGCTTTGGCATCTCAAAGGAGGCAATTGATGCCAACAGGAAAAAGATGGAAAGGGTTGAGGAAGAGAAGAAGAAGGCAGAAAAGAAAAATGAGGAAAGTGCTCCGGCAAAACCTTCCACCAGGACCAGATCATCAAAGCAATCAGCACCTGTCCCTGATAAAATCTCAAAATTGGAAGTCCAGGCATCTGGAAAAGGAGAAAAGAGAACAAAGAAAAAGCAACAAGGTCCTATGTTAGCCTAAAGGATGATGAGGAAACTAAATCAGATGAGGAGATAAGGAAACTGAAGAAGAAGAAGAAGAAATCATCTGGTGAACACTCTACCGGTCAAGGAGAAGAAGAGAAGGAAGAGGAATTTGCTGAAAAACCCACTCTATCCTTAGATGTTGTAGTGAAAGCAGTCACTATGGATGGGAACCTGCAACCCTTAACAGAATTCTATGATGAATATAATGAAGTAGATAAAAAGATTCTGGAGGAAGCCACAGTTTAGTTTTTGAACACTTACAACAAAGCTTTTATTGAAATTATCTCTCTAATTCCCAAAAGCTTAGAGAAAAGGCTTGAAATGAGGAAGAACAATGCTCGAGCAAAAGATCTCAAGATCCGGGAACAGGTCGCCATTCAGCTCTTCCCTTCAATCACTTCGCAATAAATGAATATGATCTTTAAAGATTGCAAGGATGAGTTCTGGAGCAAATCCAGGATGAATCAGCATGTGCTTGGTGAAACTGACAAAGTGGCAAGAGAGACTGAATAGATCCTCCGAAATGCTCTTAAAAAGTTCAACATTCCCATCATAGAGGACTCTAGTAAAGACAAGGGCTCAGAATCCTCTATTCCGGAAGAGGTGGCTCATGAACAAACAAATATCTCTCCTCCGGTTTCCCCTACAGCCTCCGGATCTAAAGGAGAAGACAGAATACAGGAGAAAGAAGCAGAAGTGAAGGAAAAAGAAGTTGACAGTACCAAGGTTGTAGAGGGAGAGAAGACCTCAATAGAGAAGACCACAACTGCTAGTGGTAAGAATGTAGGAGAGAAAGCTCCAAGGGACAGCTCTAAGAATGCAGAAGAGAAGAAACATCTGTCTCTGGTAAGAGACACTGCACAAACTGTCCAAGAATTCCTGAACAAAGAAACAATGGAGATTGATGAACCAAAGCTTCTACAAGGACCATTTAATTTTGATTCTCTTTCTCCGGTACAGACAATGAAGATAGCTTCATTTGCTAATGCAAAGGCTAAAGAAAAACTCCTAAAGTCTCACATGGAAGATTGTGAGTTGATAGAAGCTGCTTCCAAAGTGCTAAAAAAGATTATGCCATCATTTCAGAAGGATCCCACAGCCTCCTCATCCGGTAATATCAAAACTCTAGTCAATAGTGTTAGCACACATTTTATTCTCTAGAGAAGTCAGATGAAGAAAAGGTTCGGAAGGAGTTTTTGGATAAGAGATTCTCATAGGTACAAGGGTTGATCATTAATGATAGGAGAAATATGAATATTGGGATAAAGAGCTTAGAAAAAGCTCTTAAAAATGGCGGTGAAGTATACAAATTTTGTATTTCCTGGTCCAAAGCAACAGTGGAGATTGAGAAGAAAATGAAAAAACAAGAGGATAAACTGATAAAACTTTCTCAAAATTTTGATCCACTTTCTACATCAATAATAAATCAAGAATGTCAAACGGTTGTAGTTTTGAATGAAATTAAGAAGCTTGAAAAAGAAAAGAAAAATAGAATCAGTAGGTTGAGTGAGCTCAGAGGGATAATTGTCCCTAAATTAGAGGCCATGCATGAGGCCATAAAAGAAGCTAAAATCACAGCCCAAACAAATGATCCAACAGATCTAAAAAGGGCAGATGCATTTGCATTTCTATTGAGCGGTCATATATCAATTTTCGATAGAATGAAGCAAAGTTGGACTATAGAATTCATTCAACTGAAAACAACTTTTGCTGACATACTGCAGTATATGTAAGTATTCCATATGTATATACTTATGCGGCTAAGTATAGTCAAATTTTTGAAAATTTTGGTATGCAGACCCTACCCTTTGCCATTGATGTCAAAGGGGGAGTGAGGAGCAGTGAAAAATGAGGAATCCAACTAAGGGGGAGCTCCACAATATGTATATAAAAACAGAGCATCAGCCAAGGGGGAGCATAGTGTAAACACTTAGTCATTTTTCACTAAGTGTTGCCATTAATGCCAAAGGGGGAGATTGTTGGCAAGAGACACTATATGAATTCATGATTGTTGTCATTGATGGCAACAAAGTTCATCCCACACATCCGCAGGACATGGTGTGTCTCTATAGGAAGTCAGAGTGAAAAATGTTGTGGTCCGGTAAACAAGAATAGAGCATGTGGCAAGGTCTGACAAACAGGTCCGGATCTCTCAAAGGAAGTATCTTGGTGAAGTGCGGATTTGGGGAAGTCAAGAGGACTACCTTGAGTGATAGATTCCAAGGATTTAGCCTCCGGTGATAGATGAGGAAAAAGATATGAATACTTGAGTATCGGGTTCCTGAGTGACAGTATGAACAGAGGAAGAACTGACTGGCAGAACATCAGACTTTATTCCGGATGTGTTACTGATGATGGTAAAGGTTATGAAGGCATGAATTATGTTTGGCCGACATGATTAATGATTTCCACAAGTATATCCTTGATCCGCAATATTTGGTAAGCAAGGATTCAACCGACAGATCAGAGTTTGTGAAAAGATTGACTATTCCGGATGCCGACTAGAAAAGTAATGAAATCACTTGTGCAGATATATATGCATGATGGATTTAGTTGTGAGAAGTGTCGTGGTTGTTGGTGAGGTGTGAATAAAAGCAGAAGAGCAGAACAGAAGCAATAAGGAAGGTTCGGTATGTGAAAGGAAAGCAGCATAAGAGAAGAGGAAAGATGAAGTGCAGCAGATCAGTGTACTGAGCCTAACCAGAACTGAACTCTAGCATATATAGATGCTCCCAATCAGTTCAAGTATTGTTTTACATTCTTTTTGTAGATAGTGAGTCTCTTGTAGGCAGTGTGCCTCTTGTGAGCAGTGTGCTCGGGCAGTGAGCCCTAATTGGCAAGTGCCATTTTATTTTTCCTTATTCTTCTAACAAAGAATAATCCTTGGGTTAATCACCCCATGGTTTTCTCCCTTGACAGGGTTTCCACGTCAAAAATATTGTGTCATGTGTATTTCCATTTCATGGTTATGTTTGCTTGTTGAATTAATGCTGCATTAATTATTAAGAAAGTTCAGAAAGCAGAAATAATTAGGATAACTGATTCACCCCCCCTCTCAGTTATCAACACTTTCTGTCTAGAAGTTCCTAATCCTCATCAGTCATTGTTGCCAATTTCTTGGCTATTCCTTCCAACGGCCTCCATAAATCCTTCTGATAGAGATAATCCTCCATCTACATCTTCCATAATTGATAGTTTTGCCCATTGAATCTATCTACCTTCAATTTACCCTTGTCCACCATTGCTCCCACTTAACCATGAGACTCCCACTCAACCATGAGACCTTCCTGCAGACGATAATCGAACACAACCCGCTTTGATACCACTTGTTAGGAATTGCATGCATAAGATATCAATTAAATGCAAATAAAGATTAAACAGAGGAATGAAAAATACACAGAAATAATAACAGCGAGAGACAATTTTTAACGTGGTTCATCCAAACTCGAGCTACATCCACCAATAGAGAGTCCAATATTATTATCCAGCAAGTCAAACCGATTACAACCAGTAATTCTTACAACTCAATACCGCTACAAATGCTACAATATAATATTGAAATCCCACCTGCAACATACATCCCAGCCGCTTATAACAAATTTTTTAGAAGCTTCTAGAATTAGGGTTTTATAATGTCATTTTTCTTTTGTTGGTTAACAAAAAATTTAACAACCGACTCCGAACGAGAAAAAAAAAGAGGAAAAAAAAATTGGGGGCAACCCCGGTGAGGATACATTACGAGTGTATAGTACTTGCATGATCAGTCACCACATACCAACATCTTTAACCAATGATGTTAATGTTTACAACAGAGTATTACTTTGTGCTATATCTTTTTGTATTCAGATTGGAGATGTTTACCAATGAGAAATATTGTTTTGCCAGTAAGGCTTGTGAGATTGCTAGTGAGGCTTGTGATATTGTCAATGAGGCTTATATGTACTTGGTGAGAGTTTGATCAGTGAGACCCAATAAAGTTGTGGTGAGGATTGCACAGTGGTTTTTCCCCAAATAGGGTTTTCCACTTTACATCTTGTGTTATGGCTTCATTTGTGTGATTTTATCTTTTATTGATGTCTTTACTATGTTAAAGATTGTTTTTACAAGTTTGATGAATGAACAAGTTTCTACAATTTTGTGTCGTTAAGCAAATTGTTTTGATGATAAGTGAATGTTTATGTTCCGTGTTTTAAATTGCTGGTGTTCACTATTTTTCTTAAAACCTGCATTATAATAGCTGGGCTTAAACTCAGTTAATTTTGCAGTTAAAAATTAATAATGCATTACTTGTTATCTGTGTAAGATATGACTTTCAAAAAATGCATTAACAACATATATTTTATGTGCTACAACAATTCATTACTTCTTAAACTGATATACTTTTTTATTGTAAACACACTTGATATTTGAGTTGAAAATATTAGAATCATAGTTTGTTATAGTATTATTGACCTGAAACAATCAGCATTTGCTACACTAAATTGTTATAATTTTGTGGGGTGATAATGATGTTGAAATGGTCATTGCAGTGTGAAGCATAATTTGATTTTGATACATGGTTTCATTGTATCAGTAAATTGCGTGGAATTGGTACCATTGTCCTTTGCCAGATGGCAGGGGCCCTGTAACAATTAGGGCCAGAGAAATAAAGTCCCAATATCAAAGTAGATAAATGTTAAAGCTTTTGGATAATAGTTCAATTTCCATTAGAGACACCATGTTGCAATGACATAAAAAAGCCTTTCCAAGTCTAAATAAACAAAAAAGGGTAAAACTAACCAAAGAAGTGAATTCTGGGGCTTCTAAAATAAGGTGCCCTCGTCTAACAAAGAATTCAAGCTTTACTTTTAAAGAATTTCATAGCTTTGACGGCTCCAAGTTCAGTCTAATTGAAGAGGCTTTTCTTGTTCTTAATAACCTAATTGAAGATTTTTTTATTACTCTTGTTTCTAGACGAGAGGAATTTGAGAGAGTTTCTGCTACAGGATTTCATAGCTTTGACGGCTCCATATTAAGTCTAATTGAAGAGGCTTTCCTTGTTCTTAATAGCCCAATCAACGATTTGTTTATTTATCCTATTTCTATTGAGGTGATATCAGAGAATGGACCAACAAAAATGCTACAAATACCGGATTGGAATGCAGACCTAATTGTCGTTGCATTTAAGTCCCACAAAATGTTTTGATCCATTGTCTCAAGAAACAAAGAGCACTTCAAAGAATTGGACCTCAGATGATCCTCTCAGTTTTGGAATTAGTTTACAAGAAATAGTGATGCTGGATGGGACATTAAAGGTGACCTTCCATCTCAAGAAATTATTTTACATCTGGATTTACAAAAATTACAAGGATTTGTTTTATGAGTGTTAATCCAAGCTCTGATTTTTTTCTCTTTCTTTTTTTCAAGATGTTCTAATTTGGGCTTCTTTATAATTTTAGCTACAAACAAAACTACTAGAAATAAAAACACAACTTAAGGAACAGGGATGGTTATTGGAGGTGAGCTTCTATCCTTTAAAAATGTTTTATATCTACTATTTTTATAAATAATCAATATTGATCCAAATAGTGGTTTGAGAGATAAATATTCAAAAATAAAATAGAGATATTTTGTATTTTATAAAAATAGTGAGATCAAATAAAAATAGATTTCAAAGAAATTGCTCCATAAGAAGGCACTAAAAAAGTAGGACCATTACAAATACTTAGTAAAATGTAAGCAAGAGAGCTCATTGGATAGTATTCCTTTTATCTATTTTTAAATGATTAATTAAATGTTTTTTATTAATAATAAAATAGATTGTCAACAAAACATTCAAAAATAAATATAGAGATATTTTGTATTTTATAAAAATAGTGAGACCAAATAAAAATAGCTTTCAAAGAAATTGCTCCACAAAAAGGCACTAAAAAAGTAGGACAATTACAACTACTTAGTACAATGTAAGCAAGAGGAGCTCATTGGATTATATTCCTTTTATCCATTTTTAAATGATTAATTAAATGTTTTTTATTAATAAAAAAAATAGATTCTCAACAAAATATTCAAAAATAAATATAGAGTTATAGATAGTTAATTATTATTGTTTTATTTATTTTGTATGATCACTATTAAAGAGAAAAAATATAATATAAATCTAACTAGAAATACTAGCATATAATAGATTTAGGGTTAGGGTTATGTGCACAAGAAAAACATGATAATTTAAATGAACTTGGATTGTGAAGGAAATATATATACCAACATATATATACCACTATGAGGATAGCCATGAGTTTGAATAGGTTGAGGAACAAGATTACATTAAAGTGTTAGAGAAAGGAGAACAAAGAAGTGGAGAGAGAGAGAGGGTAGGGTCAATGATATAATTAGGGTTACTGATAAATTATGGTTAGGGATAGAATTAGAGTTAGGGGGAATAGAGAAAGAGGGATAGAGCAAGAGATAAGAGATATGGAGGGAAAGAGACAAAAAGAGAGGAGGAGAGAGACAAAGACAAAGAAACAAAGAGAGAGGGAGGGAGGGAGAAAGCACGAGAGATATAGAGAGTGTAAAAGATAGAGATATAGATAGGAGAGCTAGAGATAAGAGATACAAAGGAAAAGAGAGATTAAAAAATAGAGGAAGAGAGAGACAAAGACAAAGAGAGGAAGAGAGAGACAAAGACAAAGAGAGGAAGAGAGACAGACAAAGAGACCAAGAGAGAGGGAGGGAGAGAGAAAGCATGAGAGATATAGAGAGTGCAAAAGATATAGATGTATATAGGAGAGAAAGAGGCAAATAAAGAGATAATTAGAGCAAATATATATAACCAAAAAACATATGTTTAAGATTAGGGTTACAATTATAATGAGAGTTAGGGTCAGGGAGATTAGGGTTACAATTATAATGAAGGTTAGGGTCAAGGATATAATTAGGGTTAGGGGTAGATTAGGGTTAGGGATAGAATTATAGTTAGGATTACAATTAAGGAAAATATGTATAACGAAAAAATTTGTTAGGGTTAGAGTTGGAATTACGGTTGGGGTTAGGGATAAAATTAAGAATAGGGTTAGAATTAGGGTTATAGATAAAAATAGGGTCAATGAGAGAGATAAAAAGAGAGCAAGAGTGAGACAAAGATAAAGAGAGGAAGAGAGACAAAGAGAGAGGGAGAAAGCATGAGAGATATAGAGAGTGCAAATAATAGAGATATAGATAGGAGAGAAAGAGGCAAATAGAGAAATAATTAGAGAAAATAAATATAATGAAAAAATATATGGTTAAGATTAGGGTTACAATTACAATTAGGGTTAGGGTCAGTGATGAAATTAGGGTTAGGGATAGAATTAGAGTTAGGATTACAATTAGGGAAAATATTTATAACCAAAAAAATGTTAGGGTTAGAGTTGGAATTATGGTTGGGGTTAGGGATAAAATTAAGATTACAATTAGCATTAGGGTTATAGATAAAAATAGGGTCAATGAGAGAGATAAAAAGAGAGGAAGAGAGAGACAAAGACAGAGAGGAAGAGAGAGACAAAAAAAACAAATAGAGAGGGAGGGAGGGAGGGAGGGAGGGAGGGAGAAAGCACGAGAGATATAGAGAGTGCAAAAGATAGAGATATAGAGAGTAGAGAAAGAGGCAAACAGAGAGATAATTAGAGCAAATATATATAACCAAAAAATATATGGTTAAGATTAGGGTTACAATTACAAGTAGGGTTAGGGTCAGAGATAGAATTAGGATTAGGGATAGAACTATAGTTAGGGTTACAATTAGGGAAAATATTTATACAAAAAAAATGTTAGGGTTAGAGTTGGAATTACAGTTGCAGTTAGGGATAAAATTAATATTAGGGTTATAATTAGAGTTATAGATAAAAATTATAATAACACCATTACACTCCACCCCTTGCTATAATGACAAGGCCTATGGATGTAATAACTCTTACATAAATAAAAATAGCTCCTTACATAAAAATAAAAATAAGGTAAGCAATATAATTAAATTAAATTAAATAAAAATTAAATAGTTATAAAGCAAAATAAACTACTAGAGTTGTTTTTATTTTATTTTTATTTTAAAGAAAGACTAAATTTAGTTATTAGCAATCACACCTTAGCGTGCAATGGGTACGCCGAGATAGCATGTATAAAAGAAGTAATTAGTGATATAGTGCATGACCATTTATTATACTTGGGAGAAGAGCGTACACTTTTATCGAGGGTGAGGGTGAATGTAATGTCCCCTTTTGGGATTGCCCTAAATTTTGCCCTAAAATCATAAGTTTAATATAATTAGGGTTATAACTTACCAATTGAATGCTTTAAGTAAGATAATTCTTGGTTAGGTCTGCAATCAAGTTAGACAATATTGGAAATATAATTCATATGATCAAAACATATATAATTAACATCTTATCTATTTAATACATAACTATTTCCATATTATATAAACTACACGATATCTATAATGCATAATGGAAGTTTAATCATAGTAGGATTTGGATGAGAAACATGAGAGGTCCACCCAAAGCTATCCTGCTAAGCCCAAGAGTGGATATGCCATCCCTCTTGGCCCTAAGTGGCAGACACGTAGCCATCCAACATGGGGTGGCGTACTTAGTGGATAAACTTGTACCTTCTTCCCTATCCATGTTGCTTAATCCATCCCTCTTATGATTGAAACTCCTTCAGCAACCAATCCATGTGGGGATTGGGGAAATGCTACAATAGGAAGCCCATAGATTCTCCTTTCTAAGCCCAAGGGCAGTTACTCACCCCTTGGCTCCAAGTGGCCAGCTTGGAGTGGCATACTTAGAAAGAAATCTAGTACCTGCTCACCCTACTGGTATTTCCTCCACTCTTCCTCATGATTTCTTGATGGGAATTACAAATACTAAATATATCCAGATTCATAGAGATTATACAACAATAAACATATCATTATACACAATAATCATGATAGAACATACATATCCTTCATATGCAAGTAATTATGCATAATTAATAATGAGTTCAGTACATATATTAACAAGCACGAAGTATACACATCATACACAAAGCATACACATCATACACAAAGCATACACATCATACGCGAAGCAGAGAAATAATTATTTCAGGGTTCTTATATGACTTTCTTCCAATGGAGATAGCTTCCTTGATTGCTAATTAATATCTCAGATATTTGTTGATTTGATAGAATTATAGAATGATAGAGATTTAGAATTATAGAATGATTGAAGAGTAGAAGGATAGAGTGAAGAATAATGTAATAATAGATATGATGAAATAATGGAATGATAGAAGAACAAAATGATATAATGATAGAAGAAAGAAGAAAGAATGATATAATAATCGAATATGAGAATGATAGAATAATAGCTTAGTAGAATGAGAAGATGATAAGTTATAGCATGTTAGAAGGGCTATAATGAATAATTATTTGTTGTTATCAAGTATTGCATATGTATATATCACTACCCATGTATCTCTTTGCCGTTGTTATTGGTTCAGATATCTGCCCAAAAATCATCTTTAGAATCTTCTAAATCTCTCTCTTTTC